>JAUMJK010000030.1:0-707500 GCA_033558105.1 Coccyzus lansbergi | reverse complement strand
AGATATTTCAAGCGTTAAAAATAATTTCAGGAAACCTCACATCGCAACATGTTAGTCGTTTGTTCCCATCTAAGTAAAAACTGAGTTGCCCCGTGTAGCTGAGTTTTGTGCTATTTTTATGTTTCATCTGCAATTCCTACTAAAAAGAAAACCTAATCAAAGAGTATATATATACATACCACAGGGGTAACATCTTATCTCCCTTTTATTTTTACAGATCAACTATTTATTACACACGTATTTTTAGCAACTAAAACCTGGCTTGCAATGTGTTTCAGATGGACTGTATTACAAAAAATTCACAGGAATTGTCAGATGATATTTTAGCTAAGAAATATTTGAGGGGGAGGAAAACCACTCTGTTCAGACCTTTAACAGATGTGCAAATACAGGGGTATGATCTTGTACCAGGGAAGTCAACTGGATGTTTGCCGCTGCCTTTGGTGAAAACTGCTTTTGGAAAACCTAAAGGCATTAAAAAGTATAACTAATAATCCCAAAATAAACAGCACAGGAAGGGGCAAATGAAAGTGTTGTTACTGGCCTGGTTCATTTTGGTGATGCAGTGTGCACTTCTCAAAGTGATAAGGAGAGTGTACTAGCATAATTTAAAAAAATAATAATTGCAGTCCCTCAAGCACTACTTAGATGCTTGTAAATAGCCCAAGATATAAGCTTCAGATTTGACTGTTTCTTTTGCAGTACAGTGGGTTATTTTCAAGATTGTGTAGAACTCCAGTTTGCAGATTATATGATCACAGCTACTCTTTATATGTATAATTCTGCATGTTGAAAGCCCATAATTTGTTTTCCACCACTAGGTTTTATTTGGGTTCTAGCACTTAAGTTGTAGATGTTGTCATATTTTTCACATTTGTAGAAGGATCGAATATTTTACCTATTCAAATAATACCTTAGAAGAAAGAAATGTTTTGTTCTAAGAGTAGGAATTTCATCATACAAGAAAATTAATCTGTTTTTTTACCTTTGCCAGTAAACACAAATAGGTAGGGTCCCTATACAGCCAGGATTACCCACATTTATATTTACAGTAATAAAGCAGACAGCATGTCTCATACACCAGACTGGGAAACAGACCAAATATCTAAAAGCTGATGTCAGTAGAGTTCCTGGGTTAAATATTGTAAATTTATTTCTATTATGTATTACAAAAGGCACCCTTCCTCATTAATTTTACTGAAGTCTCCAGATGGGAAACAAAATATTAATTTTGTTCAGCCTTAGGCATTGTTGACTGTTAAGGTACTCACTAAATCACTGATCTTATACACATTAATATTAGATTTCTACTATAAAAATTTAAGACCCATGGGTATAAGGTTCAGTTTGTCATAAGTATAATTAATTGTTTTCAGAAATGATTAATTTGTCAAGATGGCAAACATATATATTGGGCAGGCAAGACTCCTGAACAAACTAACCTACCTTAAAGTCATGGTAATACTCATGGAATTATGCAAATTAATTGAGTCTTTCAATGTTGCATAAAATGCTACTACTAGTACAATGCATGGAACATTAGGCTGTTCATCCAACAAAAAAGTTGCATTTTAAAGGCAGGCATCTTTATAAGAGAGTCCTTACGGCAGAAGGACCTTAGAAGTACAATCTATTTTTCTGCAAAGTGATAGACTTTCAACCGTTACATAGAAGTTATATTTTTTATTACAATTTTTAAAGCAACCCTCAAGAGAAGAAAAAACAGTAAAATTCCACTGGCCCTGTGACAAAGGAACATATGAGATTTGCACCGTGTAGTGATCCTAGGGGGAAATGGTATATGTCCTAGTAATAAGAGTTTTACTAGTAAAACCTCATTTACAAGCCTAGGAACTTGTGATACACTACATTAAAATCTAAAAAGATTAACTTAATTATGCAAATTAAATCTACCGTTTATCTTATCTTCTAAATAGTAAAAGTTGTTGTCAACATTGAAATAGCTGAATTATCCTAAATGCATTTCTTTCCCTCCAAAGTGAATACGCGTATATTTGAAATTCCTATGTAGTTAATTATTATTCAGAAAGTCCATTCAAACATAGATTTACACCCCTCATTACCCTAATTTTTATATTTTTGCCTACTAGAACTGTCTGGTTATCAATGAATTCAATATATCAACATAGTAAATAAAAATATTCATATCAAATATAATAATATCCATAAATTATTTTATTTGTGATTAAGTAGTCTTACAAAAATGTTCCCTGACAAATCACTTGGAATTTTCTGGAGGTTCACCTTCTAATTCTTCACTCATAAAAACAGTAATTCTGAAACAAGAGATATTCAAAATATTCAAAGATGTATTTTGAGGATGAAGAAAAGCTTCTCTTATGGCTGAAAATTTCTCTCCTAAATCCCATGGAGCCCCACAGAGCTGATTCTGATCTTCACCCATTTTATTCAAATGCCACCAACTGACCGTTGCTGTTTTACATTGCTGTAAATATATCAGAATTACAGTGTACACCAAAACATAGGTAGACTGCGAGTGCAACATCCATTCTGGCATACTACAGAATAATGCAGGGCCATTAGACAAATGCACTGGTGAATCAATTATTATGGTTTGAGGCAACAACTTCTGGCCTTGTACTCACAGACAAGTATTAATTTCAATCTCTCCAGTGTCAACAGTCTTGCTATTAACATATATATCAAAGACACAATTGTTATGACAAAACTAATAGCCTTTTTTCCACATCTATTCACTTTTTAACTATTTTTTTAAATTCAAACTGGATTTCATGTTTGATAATGTACAACTACAAATGCAGACATCCTTTGTTTCATTTTACTGATATCCTGTAAATCAAGTATAATCACGTGACATTCAGGAGGTTTATGCAACCTTATCCTAATTAATTTCATATTTGGCATATTCAGTTAAGAATTAATAGTCAAGAATATTATATGCTGTTCCATAAATTCAGATAAAATTTTTTCTTCTTTTTTTTCAAAAACAGAAAAGGAAGAAAAATATAAAAAACCCAAACCACAAAACCTCTTATAGAATATCTTTACAAATGGTCCTAAACAATAAATAAAAAAAAAACAAATTCTAATCCAGAAAGAAATGCAGCTCCTAAGTCCCCCACAAATGTAGATGTCACATCAAACTGTAATAATGGTGTCCGTTGTGCTCTGAATGCTTTCATGTCAAACCCATTATCTCTAGCAGCACTTGCTGTACATGGAGAGGGCACAGAGCACTTCAACTCCCAGCCCTGGTTTCAGCCCATGTTCCATGGGAGCTCAGGGAACCGTGATGACAGAGGATATGCATGGTCATCACTGGAGATACAGAGCTGGCACTCCCAGAGGAGACAAAATGCAGCAGAAGCGTAGAGGTCATAGCTCCAGATGGGAGAACAGGCTATAGGAATATAGAGAGGAATAACAGGACCATCCCTGGCATAAAGCTGGGAGCCAAAGGTCAGTGGTGATATCCAGGCAAACTATTTGGGTATGTCTCCATCTAGATCAGGCTTTTGTGTTAGAGTTTAAAAGCACATGCCAGCAAACCAAGAGGGTGGCAGGAACATGAGGCAGCAGACAGCTACTTCCATATCTATAGTTTAGGGGACCCTACCATTTATTTAAAATAATAAAGTATCAAGTATGGCAGAACTAAGATACTGTGACCCAGAACCAAAGCTTACTCAACGGTTAATGGTCACTGTCCAACCTTGTACCTTCAGATATAGCCAAGTGAATCCCTCTGCCCAGTAAACACCAGTGAAACGGTGCTGAGTTTGCCCAGGCACACATGTGCATTAGACCCTTCAGCTGCATTTCCTGCAATGTCTAAGCAGACATAGAGGACTGATTGGAGCTCCGATGACAGCCCAGCATCTCCATGTGTACTTCTAAAGGCTGACCCAAACCACTCCACAATTCCAGAAAAAACACAGTTTGCATGGGAATTAGCAGTGCCATGTCTTAAGCACCTCTCTTGAAAAAGAGCCACCCTTGGTCCAGCTGAGGACAGGGTGGAGTCAGTTGAGAGTGGTGAGGCACTGGAACGTGTTGCCCAGGGAAGTGTGGCTGCCCTGTCCCTGGAGGTGTTCAAGGCCAGGTTGGATGGGGCCTTGGGAAGCCTGGTCTAGTGGGATACATCCTTGCCCATAGTGGCAGGGGTGGAACTGGATGATCTTTAAGGTCTCTTCCAACCCAAACTATTCTATGACTCTATGATTTGACCTGTCCATATAGGAAGCAGTGATTTGATAGCAAAAGTAATGTGATATCTGCTGTACCCTCTGATGCTCTATTAATTTTGTAGATGACTTGTGAAACAGTCATTTAAAAGTTGACTATAGCACTAGTTCTTTCTCAATGGTTTCCCATATTCTTATTACAGCACAGTCATTAGGAGCATCTTTCAGCTGTGACTTCATGCTCAGCTACAGAATATCCACAGTAAGGTAGTAATTCTGCTCCGTTTCCATGTAAGGTCTCAAAGCCACAGAAGAGTCTTGTTTCTCTTACACAAGGGTAGTGACAGGATTTCAGCAGGGTCACACTTGAAGTGGAGACACAGGTGCACTTTCAAACATTCCCCTCTGCATCCTCCAGAGCAACAAATGAGAAGCATTCATAGGAGAGGGCAAGAGGATGGTCATTATATTCATATCTACTCATCTTGTTGTAGGGTAAGTCTACATGATCTTTCCACCTGAGAAGAGAGGTTTTCTTTATCTTCCAGTGTCTTTCTATCTACCATTTAATTGGACTCAGTTCTAGACCTGGATCTTAAGGTCCAAGGCTTGTTCTCATTTACATGAAGGGAAGTAGAAACTGGATCCTCAGGCAGCATGTGTTTCTAATAAAATGTATATTATTATTTCCTTAATAGACCACAGTGTCTTAAAAGAGGTCCCATATCTGTATGTGAATTAAATATTTAGATACCCTGTGTGAAATCTATTTTTTCAGTGACCCATCATGTAACTATTGTGTGCATTTTGGCAAGCTACCATGTTGCACATGTGCAGCAAATATGGCTAGTAACCAAATCATTGTGATGTCCCAAAGAGCATATATTAAATTTGCTCCATAGTCAGCACTCAAAATACAATATTTTGCTCATTTTACATTTCTTTTTTCAGTCTGAATATAAAAAGCAATCAGATCTCATTGGGGAGTTAATCACTTGTGAACATGGAGCAATGAAATTACCTAACACAAAGGGCACTTTCTTTCAACCCTTAAAATCACTGGTGAGCCTTTACACGTTTGTTCATTGTTGAAAATGATTTTGTAATTATTTTGAAAGAGTCATTTTGGGAGGTATGTGAAATGACTTCAACAGAAATACTCATATGAGAAATCACTCAATGTAAAGATGACGTAATTGGACTCGCAGTGTTTTTCATATTAAATTTCTTCGAAGCCGCTCACTACCAGCTACGTAGTTGCTATTACTTACAGGTTATACGCTATATTTCATAACAGACATTTTTCACAGCTAGAGCTATAGGGTGAGATATTGCAGAAAATAAAATTACTCAATGTTAAGGAGCTTTTGCAGTAACAAAGGCACTCTGTGACCAGAGTTTATGTCCTCACTTGTCTAAAATATATTTAAAGCACAAATCACAAGTGTACATCCAAGTAACAGCTTATGCCAATCAACCATTTTGGTCTATATCTGCAATTCATGTTTACAGGGTCTAAGAAATACAGAGGCACATATTCTTCTTGTATTCAAAAAGGGAGCTGGGCATTTGTAAAATTAGCTTTTATAAAAAGATATCCGTAAACATGTATTCCAGGGATGAATTTTCTTATTAGTGTAGAGCTCTAAGTCATTGCCTCTTCCTAAATGACAGGAATGTAAAATATTTATTTCATATTAGTATCAGCATCCCTCTGTATACTAACATATATTGTGGGGTGACTGCTACCTGGAATTCATAGGATGCTGAGGAGTTTATAGGGTATCCTAACATTAATATAATTTATCAGTATTTGAAGACTTCAATGTTCCATCCTTAATCTTTGCAGCCTGTGAGTGATCGGCATGGGTAAGCATCAGAAAATAAAGATAATAAAGACAATGCAGGATTAGTGGTATGCTGCAGAAAGAGAACCTTTCTGGCACCACATGCTGAGATGATGCTAACATTATGGTAAGAAAGCAGTCTCTTTGATTGCTCTAACACCACTATATTTCTGAAATGGTTGCTTTTGTTACCATCAAAATCAGAAGAGGCAACTTAAGACATCGTTTGTTCTGTAACCTACAAAAAGGACTTTTCAACATCATAAATACCACAAGTTTTTGTTATTATTCCAAAAGGTTTTGCAGAGTACTAGTTTGGACTTAATGCATTGACATAGGTATTTATATATTATCAAATTAAAAAGGCTAAATCAAAAAAGTACCATACCTGGGTCACCACTTTATAGCTTTTATGCAATTTTAAAAGCTTGTTGCTTTTTTTGTAATTTTGACCAAAAATTGTAATTTACATCAATTTTAAATGTTGACCTTATTTTAGATAGTTTAATGTGAACTATGAAGTATGATGCAAATGAAAATAGATTTTTTAAATGTTTTCTCTTAAATCTATCTGCACTAAGGATTACTGCTCAAAGTTAGCTCAACCATTCAAAAAAGCACTTGCTGTTTGACTTTTAAACTTTCTTATCCATCAAGTTAAAAGAAAATATCCTCCAGTAAATTAAATTGCCGGAGTGGGAGGGGTGGATAAAATTAAAAAAAAAACTAATTAAACAAAACCAGGTCCTACAATAATATTCTGTATGGGATTATGTAGAGAATGAAACAGAATCTTCAGATTATTTGAGTAACAGAGATGTTATCCTCTTAAATTTGAAACACTCATGTGCTACCCAGATGTAAAAAATTAAAGATCCAGAAACAGCCATTTTACTACATGAATAAAATTGTATATATTTGAACCAAAACACTTTTATCTTTTGGAAACTGGAGTGTCGCTTCCATTCCTTGTTGGGTTTGGGGTCATGAAATTTTGAAAACACAGAATTCATTCCACAAGGCTTGTAATTTCTTTTGTTTGGTCAAAATTTGAGAGTGCCATCAGGATGCACCAAACTCACATGCTAAAGCAAACATTTCATATTCCTTCTTTTCAAGTAGTCATCTACAATCTCCAAACACATATAAAATTAACAAAATATTACTTGGCTACACATTCTTGAGCTTTACTAGGCATGTTAAGGAAAGAAAGAGGTTATGATATTTCCCCTTCACCATCAGCAACATCATTATGGCTATTTAAAAAAGTCGCTGTACTGCAATTACTGTGGCACTTGGGACTGAAATTTCCATTACAATGCACCAAGTCTGCCTCAGGTCCTGGAGACTGTGGGTATTATTATTTTAAAATGTTAATTTTTATTTTATTTTTACTTTTTATGTAGAAATCTTACAGCACTTAAATTTTAATCATTCAGGAGCTTAATCCAGGACTCCTTTCAAAGCTTAAAATTCCCTATAAAGCCAAATTCCTTGATCTGCAAGAAATGCAGAATCGAATCCTGTGGTGGCTGGATCTGAGCTTTGTTTTATCAGCCAAGAAACAAAGTTCTCCTCATTTAAAGTGCTGCACATAACATTGCTAAGACAAGGATTTAGTTTCCTAAGCCAGGCCCTGATCCTTTAATGAGCTGTGGGTAGGCTCACACACTGCTGGAGCCACATTGCTTCTACTTTCAGTAAACTCCAATATTGGCTAGGTTTCCCTATTTCCTCTATACTTCAACAGGAGAGAAAACCATCTCTTATGCTATCGTATCATTATATTTTAAGATCCCCTAATAAGCCTTTATTCCACACCCTCTGAATTCATATGAGAAGCAGGATATTTTCTTTTGACTATTATTATTATTTTACCAGTAAGGATAGCCAAAGAGCATAGTTTGTGAGGGGGTTTTCTTTTACTTTTGTTTTGTAATAGAGACATCAACATCATCATAACTCCAGAATGGTTCATCACCATATGATAAAGTATTCGCAACTGTGTTCTGTTGATTGACACAATTGCAATATTAAGAAAATTCTCCAAACAATAAGATATTCTGGGATTATGCTTTCACTATTCTTTTTGCAAAATGTACATGCCCTCACTACAAGTTCTTTTCACCAAAACATTTTCTCTCAAACCAATACATTTTAAATAAAGGTTTTCTTTCAATAAAACATCATTTTGATGAAAAAAAAAGGTTCCCTGAAACTGTAATGTTGCTTCAAAAGACCTCACTTTACCTTAGAAATTAAAAAATAATTGCATCATTTTATTAACAAAACTACTTCCAGTACTGCCTTTTAGGAAATCTAAAGTTACTGAGTAGCTTAGTCCTATTTTTTACACGTCCTTTCTCTGATGTCAATGGCACACTTCAGAAATAAGATAAAATCACACTAATTTCCTGTAAAATACTCACATGACAGATTATAAATTTTAAAGCTTGCATAACCATTCTGTATTCATCATACTGTAAAACAGTCACAAAATGCAAACCTTCTAGAGATGTGGCAAGATTTTTATTTAAAAAATATATCTCTGTACTATTCGTAAATACCATGAAACAGTGAAAAAGAAATGCTAAGAAATAAAATTATATTTGTAAAATTTTATGTAACTTTGACAGTCCAGATCTACTCACTCCTCTAAAATAAAATGGTGTTTATTGTAGAAAATAAGACTCATTTAGTAGCATTTCACATAGCAGATATCACAAATTATTTACAAGCAGATCATTTTATGGATCTCCCATTGTTCTGGCAATACAACATGATGATCCTCACTACTTCATTTCATTAATTCATCATTTTATGGAAACCCATTTGGCTACAAACAAAGCATCTACCCACTGTGGTGCGCTTAATTTTGACAACTTTTGTAATCTAATGCATGGAAACACTGGAAAGAAAATATCCTTCACCTTTAAAATGGCTCGTAAAGGCATAGAAGTGAAATTTATGCTTACTTTCAGTTCACAGAGGAACAAAATCAGAGGCCAACCGCATTTGCACGTGGCCAATAGCCATCGTCATTCCTGCAGAGCTTGGGGAGTTCTCCCTGTGCATTTATACACCAGCCAATGTACAGGAGCACTTCTGCCACCAGCACCAACCAAGACACAACTCCAGGATGGGAAACAGAGCTACGTAAGACACCTCACAGGTCAGCCAGGACCATCTTTGAAATTTCAGCAATAATTGAAGCTAGAGCATTGCCCTGTGTTACAGAGTGTAAGGATGTGTTTGGCCTCCAAACACTGAGATAAAACACTTTGCAAGTGGGATGGTGCCCTGAACAGAAGGACTTCCCCACCTGCCCCCATCCTAGACACATCCAGACAGCATCAAAAGTTTTCTGATAGCCTACAACAGCACCGGGGTTCATCACATTCATCTCACTTTGGGAAGTGAAAGGGATAGCTGTGTTACATATGTAATAATAATTGGCAAATACTGAGCTTTTGTAGTGGTCTCTGCAGGACTCTTTTTTTGTTTACAACCAGCACACTTCACCACCCTGTTTTCAAGATACTTCATTACCCCAGTTATCTCCAAGTCAGGTGATTTTTAGGTATATGTCATTAGTCTGACTGCTGCCCAAATCTACTGGCACAGAGCTCTGAGCAGATAAATATCACAGAGGAATTTATAGCATCAATTTGTGGAAGGAGGAAGCCCTCATACACTTTTCTCAGTCCTAGGGCATTTGTTCTCAGGACACATGGCTTATTAGCACTCTGATAAATAATCATTTATACCTTTAAAGAGATGAAAAGATGACCTGCATAGACTTGGGTAGGAGTTCTCACATGCTTTATAGATGCAGGCCAACACACTGTGAGCAGGGTCGCATCATGTCTCCTTCAATAAATGCAGTCCTGAGAGCCACATGAAAAAACTCATCAGCTCTTCCAGATGAAATCAAACCCATGCTAACAGCAAATGCGCCCATGTACCATCATCGTAATGTGCACAGACACAACATAGAGCGACTACACAAGGTAACAAACAGCAAAGCCTCAGGTAGCTGGATCTAACACTTATTTTTATCCTGACTGAGGCTGGAAAATTGCACACCAAGTTAGAAGGACAAGAGGAGCCTGGCAAGACTAGCTATCTGTACTGCAGTTTTTGGGAACGTGCCCGCAGCCCATGACTGAGTGCTAGGCTGCAGCAGAGGCAGGGAGACAGCATGGGGGATCTGACCTTCTCAGCTCCCCTCACCCTTTTAATGAATACATGGTGAGAAAGGGTGGCCTGATCCATGCTTCCCACTTCCATAGCATTATAAAGTATGCCAGGCTCTATACTCACATCTGCCACATCTGAATATACAAGAAAACACATCTTCTGTTTTGTTTTGATTTTACAGGAGAAATGTCAGGTTTAGCTCAAAAACAATATGACAAAAGAACAATATTCAGCATAAGCATCTGCACAGCACTGTGCACACTTAGAACCTTGTACAGATAACAACACAGCTTCAGTAATTGCTCCCAATTCATCCAGTTGCTGCAACAGACACACAACTCTGCATGAATGCATATGGCATGAACCAGTGCTAGCCTGTATCTGATTTAAAACCTTATTGCGCTGTTTTGGCGATCCAAATGGTTGCTCCAAGACTCTTTGGAGCCTTTGTGAAGGGATCACCCTTCTCCTCCACCTAGAGAGGAACCACAGCAGTAGCAGCAGCAGAAGCAGCCAGCTGGCCAGCCGGGTGGCTGGACACCTGCCAGGGTGGCTCGGCTCCAGCGCTTCAGCCCCTGGAAGCTTTGTAGCAGGAAGTAGCTGACAGACCATTATCAGGGATAATGCTTTTTTTCTGTTAGGTAACAGAAGCATAATTTGATGAAAGATAATGAAAAAAAAAATTTAATTAATTTTTTTTAAAAGATACGATTCTTGCTAACATTCACGAGAAGAAAGCCACATGGTAACTACTTCTATAGCTTTTAAGTGAGAATGACAGTACTCTCTAATACATGATATTAGTGACATGGCCACCATATCACATACCAGTTTTAATCTGAGGTTGCTGTGTGCAGCCTGTCACTTCATTCCCGACGCTAACATGCTTTGCAATTTTCCCAGATGTTACACTAGGTACCAGGACATTTTCAAAATCCTCAAGCTATTTCTACTTTCAGCTGTACATCATTCAGTTATTCAATAGGTCTTCCCCTTTCCTTTCACCTTTGAGAGACTTCTAATTCAGAGACCAGACTGTTACCAGCAGTAAAAGTAAGAACAGTTTGTTTTCATAGATGTATCTAAAGCAGGGAGATGGTCTATGGATCGGTAACAGAAAGAAAAACTAGTGATATAAAGAAAACACTTGATTTTCAGAGACTAATCCTAAAGACCATAAACCTAGAAAGTCATATTATGATCTTTAAACATGACATTCTAAATACTATTTTCATTTATTTTCATTTGGCAATTACTACATCAAGGTTGCACCACTAAGGATACAAAAACCTACCCTTGATGTAGAAATCCAAGTGATAAAGAATCTGCTGTCACTTTGAATATGCTGTTCAAGCAATTGAAGTCTCGCTTGCAAGTACACACACCTGATTTTTAATCTTAAACCATCCAGCTTTAGTGTCCAACCACTCTATCCCACAGAACATACTGTGCCTATAGGCCATACCTGCTGCTCAGTTTAAGGATTGGTTGTAAACCCCTTATGGGTCTTTACAATGTGTCTGGCATAATGGGATCAACTTGCTAGTACTACTACCACCATCTACTAGCACATTAATCTTCTTAACCAGAGCATCTTTTGGGAGCTGACATTCAGGTATTTATGCACCACAACTCTTAAATCCTTTTCATAGTCATTATTTTCTATTAAATTTTTCCTTCCTGTAAGGAAAGGTTTGAAGATACCACACCCGAGGAAAAGAACTCCTACCAAAAATGTGTGACAGACTAGATTGTAACATTGTGGCATCCTGGCTTGTATCAGAAACGATGTGACCAGCAGGTCCAGGGAGGTTATTCTCCCTCTGTACTCAGCACTGGTGAGGCCGCTCCTTGAGTCCTGTGTTCATTTCTGGGCCCCTCACCACAAGAAGGATGTTGAGGCTCCAGAGAAGAGCAACAAAGCTGGTGAAGGAGCTGGAGAACAGGCCTTATGAGAAACGGCTGAGAGAGCTGGGGTTGTTTAGCCTGGAGAAGAGGAGGCTGAGGGGAGACCTCATTGCTCTCTACAACTACCTGAAAAGAGGTTGTAGAGAGGAGGGAAATGGCCTCTTCTCCCAAGTGACAGGGGACAGGACAAGAGGGAATGGCCTCAAGGTCCGCCAGTGGAGATTTAGGCTAGACATTAGGAGGAAGTTTTTCACAGAAAGGGTCATTGGGCATTGGAACAGGCTGCCCAGGGAGGTAGTTGATTCACCTTCCCTGGAGGTGTTTAAGGGATAGGTGGGCGAGGTGCTGAGGGACATGGTTTAGTGTTTGATAGGAATGGTTGGACTCGATGATCCGGTGGGTCTCTTCCAACCTGGTGATTCTATGATTCTATGATTGTCACAGATCGAATAGCTCCTTTCTGCTCAGACAGTACAGGGATTGGGCACTCTCTCCTCTTCCACACCTAGGTCTGGCTTATTGCTTAGTTTCACCTTGACCCAGACTCATATTTTGGTGGGCTTAAAACTGAACATGCTTATTGCTGATAAGATGTGACATTAACTTTTCACATTTTCTTAAGCAACAAAGGGAAAATCCAGTTGTTGTGTTATAAAGACTTTTCTCATTCCCACTCCTCTGTGAACAAGCAGGTACATGATTCTGTCCCCTCAAATATCACACAGAAAGGTAGAAAGAGCTTATGACAAGTGTTGCAATGGCCAGGCCCTGAGATTACTTTAAGTTTCCCTGTGTTTTGTATACCTGAGGGTATTTAACAGGGAGCTAGTGAAAGGGGGAAAAAAATCTTCAACCCATGAGACCTATATCCATCTCTACTGGAAGATTTTGATGGCTCATATTTAAGAAAAAACATTCTGTAAGCAAGCCAGTGAGGAAAGTATACATGAAGTTAGAATATCACTGTGCCTACCAGCATATTAGTATCATTGGCTGGGAAAAGAGAGAGGACTCCAGAGACTGCACCGGTTTGAATTTTGCATCAGATGTCCCCAGGCTTTCAGTGGTATTCCTTCTCACAACCAAGAGATGAGCTGCTGTGGCAGCGCTCCCCATACTCACTTTTGGATGCAAGGAAGCCCAAAAGTGCTCTCACTGGTTTTATTTTGTCATTTACAAATACCATACTGCTAGTACCTAAAAGAATCAAAATCACATATAATCAAAAATCTAGGAAAAACTTCACATGCTTGCTGCCAAATATAACACACTGAAAAATCTGTAGATATTACTATGGTGACTAATCCATAGATAACTAATGTTTCCTACCTTTTCTTACTTTATGGGTTTGTCCATTGGGCTTTATTCATAAGAAGAGTTCAACAAATTATCCCTAATTTACTATTAAGTAAAATTTTTGGTCCTAAGGCTGCTGCATTAATACAGGAAAAACACTCAGTGAAGCAGACAGCTTTCCCTAGTAAGGATGGCAGGATTTGACCCTACTTATTATACAGTCATTTATTACACAATTATAATTAACACAAGGTAGATAAGCTTATTTGTTTGGCAACAGCAAGCCTGGTTGAAACATCCCATTAAAAAGTGCTGAGCATAAATAGTAAGAAAAAATGCTTATGCAACAATAAGAAAACGTATGATTGTGTATTCTATCACATGGCTTAAAAACTGCAGGTTAAGCAAATTACCAATGGCACTATGTATTCGTAATTCTGCCGATCACGTAAATGAATGATCAGGTATGAACCTTTCAATTCTAGCTGCGTTTCTTTCTAAATACCTTTCTATTTAGCAGCCTAAAGGGAACCAACACATCAGGAGCACCTTCTATGCACTGTCGAGTCCCAGCTTGAGCACACCAAACTCTGAGGCCTTTTGAAATCTTTAAAGACAATCATACATAAGACAGTTTCTATATTGCAGGGCTGGCTAGTGATAGTGCAGCACAAAACAATATTTCAAGCTTTCTGATATACATGTGTCACCCCTATGTGACAAATAGCTTGTATTAATTAGGCACTAGACTTGGTGAGATTGCTGTTATTAACTGAGAGAAGATGGGTTGAATTTAATTGTGTGTGACATCAAAGTCAAGTGACTGATATTTCAAGCATCATTTAAAATGTTTGATATTGGAGTCATTGTATTCACATAAAGACTGTCTAAAAATATAAAGGAGAATGATGAGAGAGGAACTGAAATGCATTCATACAATCCATCTTATGAAGTGAATTTGATGTAATTTTGCTTGTATTTTTGACCCAATGTTGACAATATTTATTTACTTAGTTGTATAAAATTGTTGCTTTGAAGAGCAGTTTATTTTTCTCAGTACTAATTTTGGAGACAGCTGGGACAGTTTGTATTGGTTTCACCATCAGTGTTCTCAGAAATGTGGACATAAGCTGAGGGGGTGGGGGAGAAACATAAAATATAAGCTTGCAGTAGGATTTCCTTTACAGCCATTAATGAACACTGTTTGGAAAATGCTTACTTAAAGAAAGCAGACTGCACATTATTTTGGAAAACTTCTGTCACAACTTGAAAATAGAAAGGGGAGAAGAAAAGGAAGCTACATTTAACACTGCATATGAAAGAATGTATTTAAGAAGTAAGAGCTTGATATTGTACTATGCACTGTACAAATTGGAACCATCTCACATTCATCAGGATGTGAGGAATGTTGTTTTAGGGTCGAATGCTTCTCTCATTTAAGAAGCTGGCCAAAATCCCCTTCATTCTGGTGGGACAGAATCTTATCTGTGATGTAGCATGATAATGTGTATGGTGTTTTGGTAAAAAGTGGGTCAATAAACAATTGCCCCAGAGGATACTTGTCTATAATGTTTCTGCATTGTACCATTTCCTTTCAGTTCTTTCTTTAAAAATAAATAAAGTACACCACTTACTTATTCTGCTTTTGCCATATAACATACAAAACAGCCCAACTGAAATCAGTTTAATTAAATGGTGACGTGTGGCAAGCAAACATGTATCCCCTGGGTATTCCCAAGTAGAGAAATCTGAAGTGTATGACAGTCAAAAGTAAATATTAACATTTTCACAAACCAGTAAAGTAATCTTTCAGTTAGGACAACATCCTCACTGCCCTAGATGCACACACTGCAGGGCAGAAGGGGACAGTCAGGCTCCCTGGGGTGCCTTTCTCACTCCAACCCAGAAGCCAGCAAGGAGTACAGAGTTAAAAACATATATATATATATATATATATATATATATATATATACACACACACATAATATATATATATATATCTCATTATATATATATATAATTATATATATACAAAATTATACATATATGCATATATAGTGTGCATAAGTATGCAGATTTGCATGATGTAAATCTAATTCTATATATTGTGTACATTGTACTTTTTACATATGTAACTATCTCTCTCCCGCACAGAATCATTACTGCCATAATTACAAACTCAAGTAAGACTAGAGAGTATATATATAAAGAATATAACCTCATCTGCAGTGGGGTTTAATTCTCAGAAGGACTTTGTCCTCCCAGGGCCAGCATATTCCAGACTGACCTCCCAAACTGTTTATCCATGTACTTAGCTGTAAGAACTAGGTCTGATGGGGGAACTGATGTGCATCACGCCAAAATACACATAAATATCTTAGCAGTTGTATACACAGAAATCCCAATAGCTGACAGAACAGTCATGGATAAACTTCAGTTTCTGTCAGATAGCAGATTACACACACACACACACACACACACTCACACCCCCATTTCTCCTGTTCTTCACAGGAGTGGACGAAAATCCTCTCTGAAATTATCCAAGTTCTGTTATCCTCACTAGGATTACAAAGGTGCACCTTTCCCTTGCTCTGCACAGGACTGGCATTAGCCTCAGGCTTTAACTAGGCTTCTGCTAAGAAAAGAATAAATTATTCCATTGTAAAGCAAGTTATTCTAAAACAACTTTGTGCATCGGGCAAGATTCTACCTTTAGCAGTTGTCATATCAATTTAAGCATAATTGATGAAGTATTTCATATGACTGAGCAAATTTTTTCTGTACATGAAGTGTTCAGAGAAGAACCTCTAGATTATCTACAACTCATTTGTTATTAGGAGCTACTTAGACAATCATCACAACATCTCAGTACTCTGTCCTTCATGTGACATGTGATTGCTGCTAACACTTAATATTTCAAAGAAATTCATGCAGCATATTCCTACTTTTTGATAAAAAATGCAAACTCTGAACTAAGTTGCAGTACCATATCTGCAAATTAAAAATGTACTCTTTACAAATATTTTCAAATGTGCTTAAAACTCACTTTCCCACAACCATCCCTGCCAGAATTTCATCTGCTTAGAAGAATATTCAGAGGAAGCAAATATTAAAAAGCATTAATGGAATCAAAGTAAGTTTGTTTAAAGATGCAAACAGATATTTGAAGGGCTTGTTATGTTTCCTTTATCCAGCTTGCAATGAAACCTCCACAGTTTGAAATTAACTTTTAAAAAATAAGAATTCTTCCATTTGCAGTAGGAAATACTTCAAAACTAAGCTCATACTGAAATTCTGTCACCAGTGAAATCAGTTATTCTTTCTGACTAGTGCTCTTTGGTATGTTGGTTATGTGATAAAAGTTATAGTAGTTAAAATTGTCAAAGGAACAAGTCCAACCATTATAACCCCATGCCTCAACATAAACAAATATTTAAATGCAACTCAAAGATGTTATTTGGCTCTATAGTTAAGACTTCCAATATCTGCAAAAAAAGAAGCAGGTAACAACCGGTCTTTATCTGTCAGGAAAATGGTGAAAACCTTGAGGCAAGATTTTCAAAAGGGACAGTGCTACTTCTCTTTCAGAGTACAAAAACTGGTTACGTATCAAATTTGACTGTGATATTAAAAGTCTCCTTTGTAGAATATAAGCCAAATTTATTTGGTCTTTATACTTCACTATTATGTCGTTGGATGGAACATGACCTTTTTGAAACTGTTTTCAAACATCATTCTAGTGGCTGAAATATCAGTAGCTGTGTTTTGAACAGCTTCCAGTCAGTTTGTCTACCTGTCTGCTGTGAAAGCACGAGCTTGCTGCACTGCTGCTGCACAAAAGTAGCCTTGGCATTATTTTTCTTTCCTAACAAATGCACATGACTCAATTTTTTTACCCATTCATAGTCCACTGGCAGATTTATTGGCCAGGAAAGTTCATGCCTCCTCCATGCTGCCCAGATAGGCTCTGTTTTGTTTTAATTTGATTTTTTTGTTTTGGTTTGGTTTTAGCTGGGCTTCTACCTGACCTCCAGTGTTGTAGGAACCATTTTACATTGGCAATTAAATGCTGCAGTAGTTATTTGGAGCTTGCAATTGTCCCTATTTAGAAAACTAACTGCCCAATTGCAAAGCTTCTAAATGGGTGCAATTGCAAGTTCAAACAGTTGGGCCCACTTGTAATTATGGGCATAAAAATGGACTCACTTAGGTGGGAGGTTGCTACTGGAGACATAGGCCACCAAGTAAAAATAACAGTCCTTTGCCTGGTTGCTACTCTGCATTGGTTCATTACAACATGAGGAAAGAAAGGAAAAGTCTCTTAGAGGGAAGATGGAAGGAATAAATGCATTAAGACAATTTGAGACTATAAAGTGATCAACGTGGTGCCTAGGACAAATGATCATAACTGTCTCATGCCTAATCACCCATTTCACACAGTCTTATGAACAAGCTTTGTTCCCTTTCACAGCTTTTCTCTTATTAAGACAGACAGTGGCAGTGGTTAGAGGACACAATTCCAGGTACCAGATACACAAGCTGTGGGATGCCACTGGCCATTTTAAACCATCTGTTGCATTTACTGGGTTTTTTCCTTCTCTCCACTTGAAAGAAGCTGATCAAGAAAACGCCAGCTGGAGGATTTTTTCCTCTCACATAGTCAGACGGCAGGTACAGCATTACTGCTGTCAGGGAAATTGTGTCTAACTCGTCCTAATCATAATCAAGAGAAATTTCCCACTGTTTTCTACCCACTGCAAAAGCATTTTCAGTGGTCAAAGGCCAAACTTCTACAGGTTTCTTTTTGGTGCCATCATAATCTCCTGCACACATTTGACGCTCTCTCCAAAGCATATTCCAGGCTTGATGATGAGAGTGCAGCCCCACAGATGCATGCACCCAGACACACACAAAAGTGCACTGTTTACCAGCTCTTCATTACCATCGCTTAATATCACGGCACAACTGAGAAACAGCTCTGCTTCCTCTGTGCAATTTTTTTTTCTCAAACTCTACTCAAACCAGTGCTCCTAATCAGCCAACGAGCATGTCAAACCACTGCTGTTCTGTTCATCTCCTGATGACATGAGACACATCTGGGCAACGGAACAAAGGGAATATTCTAAACATGCTTATGCTAAGAGGAGAATTAATATTCATCCCCAAAAGGTACAACTGCCAGCCCAGAATGGTAAATACAACCAGTTACAACACCGTACTAAAGTCTTGGGGACCAGGTTCTCCAAAATCCATTGAAATCAAATCACATTGAGAAAGGCCATGGCCATTGAGACAGATATTCAGGTGAAAGAGAAATATAATTGCATTTTTTTTTTCAGTATCACATGCACTGCAGAGTGCATCTATTTTGTGTAGATACAACAAATGATATTTTAATGTACATACATAATTTATTGAGCAAGCAGTAGACTTGGCTGAATGAATGTCAGCCATTGAAGATCCAACATAGTGCATTTTCACGCTTATTACTCAGTACAATAGCAAAGACAGAAACATTTAACATTTTTATGATTTTGAAATCTCTCTCAAGTTCCATGATGTGGGACTATCAAAAATTATAAAAAATGTTATCACATTTATTCTATATTCACGTTATTGAGTAAGCTAAGCACTTGCTTCATATTTTTTGACCTAAAAAAGGTTTACTTACCACCTTTACTATTCTTACAATACTGCAAAATGCAACTAGAGAATGTTGTCTGATTTTACCTCTTGCCCATAATTCCTGTTGTCTTGAATACAGTGGAAAATCTGCAGTGTCTTTCATATTTACATATTCTAATGTATCCAACTAATTTCTGCATATCTTGCTTAAAATGACAATGATTACACAAAAAAAACCCCAAACTAGTAGTTTCATCACCAAACAATGACAGTTTTAACAATATGCCTAAGATGAAACAAAATTATTATCCATCTATTTAAAAGATGAGCTTGATGATTGCAAGGGAATGGGAGTTTGGATTCTATGATCCTGATCTTGGTCCTGCTATTCTGATGATATATTTCACTGAATGCATTAATTAGCTTGAAAAGTCTCCTATTATGGTGGTTGCTCCCCATAAGCAAGTCCTTGATTTTAGACAGTAAGAGCAGAACTCATTTCATATCAATGTAATTGCCTTCAATTACCTGCAGCCACCTAAAATTATCTAGTGACCAGAATGAGATGTGCGTATTTCTTTCCATCAGCCTTAAATGCAGTTAAGACGTAGTGATTTAAGTTCAGAGGTAGACATCTCTGCAGCTGTTCTGTAAAGTTAGACTTCGGAGATTAATCACATCCCCATTTCCAGTACTGAGAGGCCTTTGCCACCCATTGATTTCAGGAGGAGTTGCATGTGCTTAATGTCCAAACTATAGTAGCCACATTTTTAGGCCAGCACTGCACTTAGCACCTCCCATCGCTCTCATTAGGCACCTGGAATCTGACCCATATCATGGAGTAATCACTGCCACTGTGGTTCACGATGGCAACACACCTACCCTGCTGAGATAAAGCACCGATTTGGACCTCTTTGGCTTTGAAGATTCACTGGAGAGGAGAGCCCAAGTGTTTCTGGAGAGTGGGGAAGAAGAAAATTAGTCTTTCAACAGGCTATCATGAGGCTACTAGCATAATACAATAATTTTTTGTGCTTCAACTGATTTGTACAAGGTAGAGGCAGCACAAGATATAGCAGGTTAGTGTGTCCTATGTCTACACAGGACTGCTCGAGGCAGAAGAGAAACACAGGAGAAGCAATGCCAGAGGGCATCTAGGGAAAAGGTATTCCCTTGCTCCTGTGGGTTTGTGTGTAGAACGCCCTTGGAAATTTTTCAAGCCAGTTCACTTTCTGTTTTCTTGATTCAGTCATAACAAAAGAGAATGCCAAGAAAAAGAAATCCTTTAAAGGATTGAGGCTTGGAGCTCTACTTCCATTTCCTGGGCTAGTGAAACCACCCACTAGCTTATATAGCCCTTAGGCATCCTCTTCTCTGAATTCATCCTCACAGGACATCATTGCTTGCAGTTTTTCTACTCTATTCTATATAGGTTCTTATACTGCCCTCATCACCGTAGTAGCTGATTGTGTTCCAGTAGTGCATTATGCAATGTGACTAACACCTGTGATAACCAAAGCAGGAGGGAAAATTAGTTAAGGCCTCAGTAGCTTTTCCCCTACATAGCATTTCACTTTCCAACACTAATAACTTTCTCCCTGTGAAAACACAGCTAGATTGTTGTGGTCATGTTTGTAGCAAATCAGCAATGTTTCATTCTCTCTGATGCTGCATTTCTCATTTTAATAAGGTGGTGTGGGATCATACTTTTATTTTATTCACTGAAATGGACAAGGGTGACAATTATCCTTCAATTATATTTAACAATTTTAAGAATATCAAGCACAAAATTATGGTGGATGAGGTAGCCTTGACTAGTGACATAAGTTACAGGTTTCATAAAAAAAAAAATCTGTTTAAGAGACATTAAGCACTGGCTGCAGCATTTCGAGGAAATTTTTCAGACTTGACTTCCCAGGCCTTGGGGTGGAGGTTAAAGGGGCACCGTGCTCCCCAGCAGTGACAACTGAATATCTCATTGCAAGGGAACTCGCATATGGGAACAATATGCCTGCAAATCTTTTAAACGTATGCAATTACTTTGCCAGAGCAATTGATATGTTGTGGAAGAAACATTGCAGAGCAGGTGGTTGCTGTGAGATGACCCCACACTTGGGACCAAGAGTGAGACATGAGGTCAAAGGTCAAGTGTGACTTTGTTAGAACCAAAAAATATGGTCACCTCAGCACTGCTGCACACCCTGCTGCACTCGTCACCGCTGAATGCCACACAGGTTGTAGAAGCTTGGCTGCTGTTTAGTGGCTTGAGACAAAGCAATTGTGTTTACTGTTAGTTTTCTGATTGTATTAGATGTGATGTTAACAAGTTTTGAAGTCTATATGCAAATATAAAACAATATTCTTCAGTGTCTTAGGCATGCTAGCTCACTAAGATAATGAGAAGGGTATCATGAAAGCAACTAGAAAATAGTTTAAAAAATAAAAAAAAACCTTTTGATATTTGCACTGATTCTAGACAGGTATAGCTGCGGCGATTATTCACTGGCTGCTTCAGGTTCTCATTGACTCTAAGAAGCCCTAATGGAAAGAATAATTTGAGGGTGGAGGGCAATTGCAGAGGAAGACATTTTTGCCTCAGTTTTGTGGGTTCTCTCCCAGGTACCAGGCACTACAGTTTTAGAAACCACCTCATTGACCTAGATTAAAATGCAATGTAGAGGAAATTGAAAAGGTTTGCTGATTTAAGAATTCCTTTCCTTTCTAATATCTTTTCTTTTCTGCAATCATTCCAAAGGGTCCCAGAAAAATTCACAAATTTTATATACGCATTCCAGGATGGATTTCAAAAGCTGATTAAGAGCATATGCAGTAGCAATACAATACCATGATTAGGATGGAAAATGTGGGAACACTCGACTTGATCTTGCCTCAAGCAAAATGTCCAATAGCAATGAATGCAACACAGAAAGAGGGACAGAGCACAGATGTTCGGACCAGAAAACAAGCCAAAAAAGATTTCAAAGATCACCAGCTACAAGACATTTTATAGAAAGCACACTGTCTTATTGCTTTGTGGGCATTATCATACAAGACAATGCGAACTCTAATTTAAACAGTCAGAGGGAAAGATCCTTAAACTGGATGCCAGTTGGCTACAATAACAAATGCATATCACTGTTCTGACAACATGCACTGTGGTAAGCTGCACTGAAGTAATTATCCTAGAGACTCTGGCACACTAGAATCAACAGCAAATGGAAGAATCCATCAATATACTTCTAGGATCACAGAACCAGAAGGGGAGTGTAGGAAAATCATAGTAGCATGGTCGAGGGAAGGTGGAATCAGACAGCATCCTTCCTGTGGAGCTCACCCTGCTGTGCCTGTCCTCCACTGGCACTGCTACAGTGCCTGGCCAGGCCTTCAGAGCTCTATGCACTGCTGCTGCAATGTTAATGAGTACCAACCTGAGTATCAACCCATACTACCTTGTTGGAGCCACTGGAAATGTATGTGCATATACAGGACCAAAATATTTGCATGAATGTTGAAAAGTATTTGCAAACTGTCAAACTTGTCATTTCCAAAATAAAAAAAGATATTTATACGAGGCTTGTCTGATGCAAACACGCTGGTGTTTCAGGAAAGCCTTTCTAAACTGAGCCATGCTACCTCTGCTCCCAACTGCTCTGTGTTTAGTAGTAGGACAGGTAAAGCAGGTTACAGGATTCCAGCCTACAGTTCTGCTACCAGAAAGTCATGGGTGTGGGGAGGAACAAAGAGGGAACTCATTCAGATCACAATCACCTTTACTTCTGGTATAGCACAAAAAGAGAGGGTAAGACGTGCAGTCACACATGCAGATTATTTTTCTAATTGCTATATCCATTACAGAGATAAAGTAGGATTGGATAAATCCTCCATTACACAGGATAAAGTAATTGAACAAGAACGTACTATGACATGAAGTCAAGAGAAGTCACTGACTACGTGACCCACACTTTAATAGGGGTGATACAAAGGTCAGGAGAATCAGGGGAAAATCTCCCATGATTTTTATGGCTGCTACAATAACGTAAATTCAGTATAATCAAGTGGTTAGAGCAATGGCCATGAACCTAGAAAAACTGGTCCACTTTGCTGCAACATATAGGTTCAATCACATGTTTAATCTGCTGCACGGCAATACGCATGATAACAAGATTTCCATTTGCCCAGCAAGCACTATGATGTTGTCGTTCTCACACCAGTGTCTTAGCGGTCTTGTTGAAACTGAGCTTTGTGACACTCCTTACTACAGAGCAGTCTAACAGGACTTACTGTCTCTTATACTTTGGTGCATGTAGCTCTATCATGAATATTTAGGGAATGTTGCGAGATACAAGTGTACCTGTCAATCAACTGCTTGGTGAGGGTTTTTTGATGGTTGTTCCAGACAGAAATTTTTTTGGGGGGTAGCTCAAAGGCAGTAGGACCTAACACTTTAGCCCACCCACATAATATCTACCTCCATTACAAAGCTGATCCAGTGAATTAACACACTACCTATCCAGTGAAAACAGAATCCAAGTACAGATTTGGTCATATGCACTATACGAAAGAGAATCTCCTGTGGGTTCCCGCATCCATTACTCATTATCAGCAATGGTATGTCATGTGCAAAGGCTGTTTAGACAAATGAGTGGGAAATATGGGCTATGTTGCGTGATTATGCACTTCATTGAAAAATACTTCTGATTATCTTCATGTTTTCGCTTGCCCTGTGCATTGTGCCATGATATTAATCTCTAAATGAAGACGGTTTGACACTAGTTGGATTGCAAATGTGGGTGCAAATACAATTTTGTGTCATGTTGTATCATTCAGGCAAGAGATATTTGTTCTTCTGTAAATAAGTTGATGTAACACGTTGTATACAAGCTGTGATGTATGGCAGTTGTCAAGACTGGCATATCAGCCTGAATATGCAAGATAATGGTGTACTTCTCCCTGCTAATGCTTGTCTTCTAAGATTCCTGGGTTAAGGAAGCAGGTGGGATAAGCATTGAGTAGTCAAACACCTTTGAAGGCATGCAAGACAAGCCCCAGAGTTTGTGTGCTTCCAGTAGCACTTTTAACTGTTTTCTTTAGCTGTTTAGTAACACCTACATCATTTTCTCCTCCAGCCCTTACACCCTTATGTTTAGCTCAGTGCGCAATGCTGATCTTTCCCACCTGGGCTGCAGCTATCACGCCACAGTGCCTGTCATCCTCATACAGATTAGAAAGAATTTTGCAGGCTGTTGTCCTCGATTCATGACTTATATGTCAGTGTTAAACAAATTCTGCAACTGAGAGATGCTCACTTAAAAGACACCACTGCCATCAACCCAAAAGTTCCGAAGGCAAGCAGGGCACTGCCTATTTTTGTCTCTGAGAGGAAGTCCCAGCCACTAAGTCATCAGCAATGCTTCCTGCAGCACCTGGCATTGCTGTTGGAGATTATCCATCTAAACAGTAACCTAACCCAACCCTGCATAACTCACAAGCCCACAAGATAATGTCTGTGCAAATGTTAGGGTTTCTTTTTCCAAGGGAATTCAGCATGGATAACAAATTCTGCACTCCAGGTACTCTTCATCCCACAGCTGAAACTCCTAGCACTATTATAAAGTTGCCTTAATTACTAGTGACTCTGTACTCTTAAAATGCATTTAATCAGGGTTAATCAGAGTGAAGAAACTTACTGGTGTGTTTGTTGTGATCCCACTGATGTGATTCTGCAGTTGAACGTATGGGGTTGTTTGAGGGATTGTTTAGCTTGGAGAAGAGGAAGCTGAGGAGAGACCTTATTGCCCTCCACAACTACCTGGAAGGAGGTTGTGGAAAGGAGGGAGCTGGGCTCTTCTACCAAGGGACAGGGGACAGGACAAGAGGGAATGGCCTCAAGCCAGGGAAGGTTCAGACTGAACATTAGGAAAAAAATTTCACAGAAAGGGCCATTGGGTACTGGCAGAGGCTGCCCAGGGAGGTGGTTGAGTCACCTTCCCTGGAGCTGTTTACAGGATAGGTGGACGAGGTACTGAGGGACATGGGTTAGTGTTTGATAGGAATAGTTGAACTCAATGATCCGGTGGGTCTTTTCCAATCTGGTGATTCTGTGATATGAAGTTTATCAAAGAGGAAAAACCAAAGAGGCCAGAAACACCAAAACTTAAGGAAACGTCTGCTCAACTATGCTTTCATAAGCAGTCTTATTTAAAACAATGGAAATGGACACACCCAGAAAAGCTCAGCAAATATTTGAGAAATTATATCTGTTGTTAACTTTTTTCCCCAGTTGCTGTGGGGACCTCAAACAATTAAGAGAAAGGAATGATTAAAAATTAGCTGTAAAACCAACAAAATGCAAAACCAGAAAGGAACACCAGATACGTACAGTAATTTATGTATTTTATTATTTTTTACTCTTGCTTAGAACTACCTGGATTTTAAGTACAGTTTGTTCCTTTTGCTTCATATCCTGAGCTGTGTTTTTATTTAAAGCTATTTAGTGTCCACCTAAAACACTGAGGGTTTCTGATGGCACCATCAAGAGCAATAATGACCTCAGAACCAACCTTTTTTGTGGTAAGAGCTGAGTCTTCTCTGAGGCTTCCGGCTAATCTCTCATTTCTTCACCCAGTGTAACAATGTGACTCTTTTTACCTTGTACCCCCATATTTTTGTAACTGGGTGTTATTTTGCCCATAATAACTACAGATCTCTTCAGTATTTGCCTGTATTGCTCCTATGTTGGTCTAACCTGTATATAAAAAATGAAGACAGATAAAACATAAGTGCTCACAAACTGTTCTTTTAATAGAACAGCTTGTTTTCTTTTATCTAAGTAATCCTCTAGACAGTGGAAATATGCAAAGGTCAGATCAGGCAAAGTACTAGAGAAATGCTTCTGATGCTAATATTAAATTAGTAACTCTTATTCCTTCCAATTTAAAATAGAAATGGTGCATGACAGACAAATTCTTGACTTCTTGGGAAAGTTTGAAGACATAACAAAAGAAAAAACATGGTGACCAGAATCTGACACATCAAAGAAGGCTCCTCAGAGCCCCACCACCTTTACCACACTCCCAAAGTGCCCAAAAACAAAACATGGAAAAAATAACAGCAGAAGCCAGCAAATTTGCTTGTATTAAACTACAGTACTTCAAATCCCATCAACCCCACATAATGCTATCAGAACAATGAAAATGCAGAGCCAGCTAGAATGATGTCAGCTAGAGAAGCTTTCTGTTTGCAATACCAACTCTGAAGCATGCTCATCAGAATCACCTGTTAGTCATTCACTTAAATCTATTTTGAAAAAGACTCCAGGAATGGGAACTTTATAAACTTTGATTCTGTTCTAAAACTAGAAAGCTAACAAAATCAGCAGTTTTTGGCAATGGGAGATCAGACATGGGAGAAGTCAGAGAATCATAGCATCACCAGGTTGGAAGAGACCCATCGGATCATCAAGTCCAACCATTCCTATCAAACACTAAACCATGTCCCTCAGCACCTTGTCCACCCGTGCCTTAAACACCTCCAGGGAAGGTGAATCAACCACCTCCCTGGGAAGCCTGACCCTTTCTGTGAAATTTTTTTTCCTAATGTTCAGCCTGAACCTCCCCTGGTGGAGTTTGAGGCCATTCCCTCTTGTCCTGTCCCCTGTCACTTGGAGAAGAGGCCAGTTCCCTCCTCTCCACAACCTCCTTTCAGGGAGTTGTAGAGAGCAATGAGGTCTCCCGTCAGCCTCCTTTTCTCCAGGCTAAACACCCCCAGCTCTCTCAGTCACTCCTGATAAGACCTGTTCTCCAGCCCCTTCACCAGTTTTGTTGCTCTTCTCTGGACACGCTCCAGAGCCTCAACATGCTTCTTGTGGTGAGGGGCCCAGAACTGAACACAGGATTTGAGGTGTGGTCTCACCAGTGCTGAGTCCAGAGGGAGAATAACCTTCCTGGATCTGCTGGTCACACCGTTTCTGCTACAAACCAAGATGCCATTGGCCTTCTTGGCCACCTGGGCACACTGCTGGCTCATGTTCAGTCGCTGTCAACCAACACCCCCAGGTCCCTCTCCTCTAGGCAGCTCTCCAACCAGACTTCTCCTAGCCTGTAGCTGCACAGGTTTGTTGTTCCCCAGTTGTGCACCGGTAAAGTATTCTCTCCATCCATCCTTTCTCTGCCTCTCCTCCTCGAGGTAAGCAAACACGTTTTCTCTGGAGCAGAAGCCCTGAAGCGCTGTTTGGGGAGCCCTGTAGCCTGTCCCCTGTCCAGCCGTGTCCCTGCCGCCCCCATCAATAAGCAGCCGGTCCTTTCCCCTACTCCCCTCCGCGTTCCCACGGCGACTCCGCAGCGCCCACCTTACAGGTTTCAGTCCTCCCCGTGCTGCTTTCTTCGTGCAAAATGTATACACATAAGGCAAGGTGATCCCTCAAGGAAAAAGTTGCATCACTCTTAAATATTTAGTATTAACACATTGAATATTAACACATTGAATATTTAGTATTAACACATTGGGGTTGTTTAGCCTGGAGAAGAGGAGGCTGAGAGGAGACCTCATTACTCTCTACAAGTACCTGAAAAGAGGTTGTAGAGAGGAGGGAGATGGCCTCTTCTCCCAAGTGACAGGGGACAGGCCAAGGGGGAATGGCCTCAAGCTCCACCAGGGGAGATTTAGGCTAGAGATTAGGAGGAAGTTTTTCACAGAAAGGGTCATTGGGCATTGGAATAGGCTGCCCAGGGAGGTGGTTGATTCCCCTTCCCTGGAAGTGTTTAAGGCATGGGTAGATGAGGTCTTGAGGGACTTGGTTTAGTGTTAGATAGGAATGGTTGGACTAGAAGATCTGATGGGTCCCTTCCAACCTGGTTGTTCTATGATTCTATGATTCTATGAATGTAAAAAATGTATTTGGGATTCTTCTGCCTCAATCCCTAACCCCCCCCTCCAAAATCTGGTTTGATTTTCCAGCTCTCCCTCCCCTCGTCTAACTCCTCACCCATTAAAAAGTAAAAAAGTATTACTTTTTCAGCTCTGCTTTCTGCAGACAGATTTGGCTCCTTCCAAAGCCTCTCTGATTAAACACACAGTAAATAGTAGTCAGGCCAAAATTCACTAAGCCTGTGACGTTTTGGATGCCAATAAATCCTACTGCACCTTTCTCTTCAGCTGCCCTCAATTTCCTTGACTCTTTTAAAGGCTGTTGTGCATCTGGACCTGGCTCCCTCTTCCAATGTAATGTTTTCATTCTCTTTCAGATTTCTCTCTGAAAAACTGCAGAACATGAAGTCTATGTGTTTTCTGAAATCTTTGAAGCAATTTTAAAATGTGATTGCTTTTCCTTTATTTTTTTTTATTTTGCTTTTCCTATATTTTCCTTTATTTCCTGAAAATATCCAACCTGAAAAATAAAATCTTCAAAATGGCAAAAATATCAATGCGTATGTTTTAATTTCTTGTCAAAAAGAAATTGAAAGTTAAGAATACTTTAATACATTTTCAGATATGGGGGAAAAAGTATTTTGCTTGAGATATATAGACCAATCAGAACCCAAATACTGGATGCTGTCATTACTAGTCTGCAACACAAAACTAGAAGATCTCCAGTCTGTATAAAGAATCTTTTTGGTATTTTGGAGGGTGGGGGTATCTTCTTGTTCCAGCAGAAGATCTCTTCCACAATGTGTCCAGTATGTCTGTGTTTTCTTCCATGTGGGCCAGAAACACCATGGGACAGACACAGTCTTTCTTGATATATTTTTCTGATCAAATATTTCTTTTTTTGTAGTGAAGAATGCAAAGTGGTGTGACATTGAAAATTCTGACCATTTATCACAGAGGAATTTAGAGGTAGTAAATAACAAAATTTTATTACATTGAGACAACCAGGGTAAGTATAAGTATATGGTTATAAGCCTCCCTTTTTAGCTTGCACACCAGATTACTCTACAGAGCCGTTATGAGACCGAAAGCTTTTGAAATAAACAAAGTGCTGCTGTCAAAAACAGAATAGTCTAAAGTGCAGGAATTAGAAGAGTAAATGGAACTGGAATTACCATGGGGATAGGAAGGAGATAAAATGTGTACCTAGCAGAATTTGGGGTCTAGCCAGGCTTGTGTTTTGCAGCAGCTTTGTCAGAGAGACAGATTGCTCTGCCTTGCTCTTTGCTGCCCCTACTGATCTGCTGGCAGAGCAGGTTATGTGAGCACTTCTCAACTTATTTCAGTCCAAACAGCCCAGGTCAGTTTAGTTAAACAGTAAGTCTTTGTTAATCTAGTGCCTTTTGAAAAAAAAATAGGTTAGAGAAAGCTTGTACGAGCAGCGCTACTTGCAGAATTGAAAGGATTTTGGAATCCTGATAACCACCCAGAGACAGGCTGCAGTTACTAATATCTTCTACCAGCACAGCTGACTGGAAGAGCACATCTGTTCACCTCCTGAAGAGGGCTAGATTTCTGGTCTGCTAATCCCTATTATCACTACATATTCAGTCAAAATAGCCCCTAAATGACTGGAGATTCCTCTGTGCTCAGGGTTCTTTCAGTGGCATTAATTTGGCAAAAATAGCTGAGGAGAAAAGTGAATTTTAGTGCTTGGAACCTGATCAAAATAGGGTGTATAAGCAGCATAGCAGTACATAACTAGGCTGTATCTTATCCTTTGCTGCACTTAATACTCTGAGTTCTTAAATCAGGCAGCTCCATGCAGCTTTAATTTAGTCAAGGGCCAAGCAGCTATGAATTAAGGAGCCATAGGGCTAAAGCTTCCAACAATCTGTTCTCTCCCAAATGTCCAATTAGAAGAGATAAAACATTCAGAGATAAATTCCTGGCAAGAGTTGAGGATAAGATTTTGCTTGAATCAACAATGTGGTCAACACATTGAGAATGATATATGGAAATAACGTAAGACAAAGATCTGAAATGTTTAAACAAGAGATCAGTTATGGGCCTCTCAGAGGTGGTAAAGGTAAATTATTAAAGAATTTATAATTACATTCATGCCTAATTATTAATAAACAAGGATGGCTAACAGATGCTGCACCAGATTTACATTTCCTAAGGAAACAAGAAGAATTATAGAAGAAAATCAGGATCAGCAAAATTAATAAATCAGGAAACTGAAGCGTCTGTATTTGTCAAAAAAGCTTTTGTCAAACTATTCAGGAAGAAGCAGCTAAAAAGAAAAGGAGAGATTCCTTTTCCTTAAAGGTAGCAATTGGCAGAAAGCAGAACAGAAATAACAGGAGTTTCAAGAAATTAAAGACCAGGACCAGACTCAAACCTATGTGTTCACTTCTTAACGATGTCACTAAAGTGACTTCACCTGTATAAAACAAGTTGGACACGACAACAAATGGATATCTTGTTATCTATATCATGTGGAGAAGTAATCATATCAAGATAGTGGAAACTTTATCAGAATAATCGAAAATGCAAAACTTGGTAAAATTAGCAACAAACCACAAAATAGAAATCACGGCAAGTAAACTTGACAGAAAGCCTGGAAGGAGTAACAGTGGGTCAACAGGAGTGATTTTGGCCCCAGCTGATTTAAGATGTAGGGAAATATCAGTACAATATTCAGTGTTAGATGATATGATTAGCAGTGTGACAGTGAGAAGCGAAAAGAGCACAGAGAAGGATGAAGAATTGGCTTTGGCTGTTAAAACAAGAGACATTTGAAAATGCAAGGTGAAAGAAGGAAGATTCTTGTATATTTATGACCTGAAAAAAAATCATCACTGAAGACGTTACTGAAGTTTTGACAGAAGCAGATAAAACTGATAGATAAAGATGTAAAGTAAGAACAGAAATTTCTATAAAACCTAGTTATTAATTGCTGGAAAACAGAGCGTCATGGCAACATTCAAGAAAAATATTGCTTTAACATAAAATCCAAAACTATCAAACTTGAAAAAGAAATGGAATACAACTGAAATCTTCTATATCATTTCCTCAAGTTCAGGATTTTTTTCCAACAAAGAAAAGCACTCAAAGATTTTTAAGTGCAGCCATAGCAGCCTGACAAAAATGTAATATTAATGATACTGTGCAGCATTCAAGAAGGCATACTCAGTATTTCTACCTGCCCTTACTTTTGGCTACAAGGCTGCATTTACATGAAGACCATTTGGCATTGCAATTTCATCAACAAGAGCACTGAAGTCACTTTCTGGTTCATCAGCAAAGTAGCACAGACTGTCTGGGGCAGAAACAGTGAAAAGCACTGAGTATTGTCAGGTTTTAATCACGGCACTATCACCATCAGACGGCATTAGATCCTTCACATATTCAGAGTACAACGTAACGACTTTTCACAAGACCACTGTCACACCACATTCGTGACACCCCTCTTGAAGATAATTTCTATTCAGTTTTCATCAGATTTGAACACCAGCTTTTACCAGATACTGTATTCTACTCAAAACTTCACAAAATTTCCCAGTGCGGTATTTACCTCTTTTAAGTGAGAAACTGCTGTAGACTTGCAGTCAGTGAAGAGCAGTATTTTGAGTCCTTCTGTGCTAAATACTCATAGAAAAAAATTTCACCTCAATATAGAAACAAGCATCTATGTATTTAGCATTGATGAAAACTGTTACTCTCAATAGGGACAGTTCGTACTAGGTCACTTTCTGCCCCCTAGCATACATTCAGACCACCTCTTCTGCCATTACATGCCAATTACTTCTGTCCAATGACAAGATGAAAAAAAAATCTAGTCACCCCTTTGCAAGTCTTAAGTTCCACTTTTTTGTTTACACCCAAAATCATGCCACCCGCTGTTTCTTCCCCATTCTTTTGACTATCGCCACAATTATGTGCATGGAAAAACATTATTAGGGAAGCCTAATGGATTTTAATTGTTTTCATTCCAAATGTTTCTCCCTGGTGGAAAAAAAAAGAGATCTAATCATATTGTCTCATTGCTCATTCTTTACTCTTCTTCCTGTTGTCTCTATTACTCTCTCCTTATGTTCATTCTTCTTTCCACCCTGCTTCCTCAAAATATAGTACCATGCCATTCTCTTTACTCTTTCTTGCCCTGCAGGGAAGCTCATTGCTCTCTCCTTTCCATCCTCTTGATGATGTCACTTCTCTAACAGAATCTGCGGTACAATCCATCTCCTCCTCCTTGCTTCCTGCAAACCATATGCAAAAGCAGTAGCAGAAATTAGAAGATATGGCAAACAACCCCTGCAGTGATCAGGTCCCTGCATGTGGTAGGCAAGCGCTTTGATGAAAGAACATAGACTGAGAACCCCTTTGTATTGAATAGACCCTGTTTCTAGCAATAAAACAGAAGTTTCGGTAACTTGAAATACTGGTAGTTGTAGCAACAGCCTAGCAATGCCTAAAACCTTCGTTCAAACCAGATCTCAAAACTGGTTTGGGTGCTCCATAACTGCACTAAAACTAGTCTTTCTCTAGAGATCCCACAGTCTAAATAGATCAAATATGCAAAGAGTGGGACAAGAGAAATATTGCAAGGTCAAAAGATTTGCTTGAGGAAACAGAGTAATCTTGTCTGTGATTACTTATTGAAGGCTTCTGTATTTACCTTTATTACTTATTCCATGGCCAAGTAGCAATAGAGGAAAAAAATCCTTGTGCATGAATTCAGACCATTATCTGGAACATCTTAAGCTGTTTTGTATACTTAATTGGTTAATATCGACAATCTCATAGTTAAATTGGAAAAATCTGTTGTATTTTGACACTGGCAGGTATCACACTCTTAGTCTAAATCACTCCATTTGTCTCAATGCTAACAAACTCACAGCACAAGTGATAAGTTGTGAATTTGCGATTTTTTTTTTCCTATGAAGGAAATTACCAAAACAAGTTTTGTGGCTTTGGTGTGGATTCTCACTTCTGTCAGACAGCAAAGGGTGCTGCCTCTCCTTGCCAGGCCTGGATTAGCATAAGGGAAAAAATAAGGTGGATTATTTTCCCAGAATGCCTCCCGAGAAATGCTAGGACCAGAAAAAATGGCTTACCAGTTCTCAAGAACAGAGAAAGTCCTCACAAAATTTGTGATTTTAAAATATTCTAATGAAACAAAATCCAAGCAAGAAAAAATGCCTTTAGAATCTCTTAGGGATTGTCTTTCGAAAATAAAAGAGATGTTTGGAAATATTTGATAACATCAAAGAAAAGTCTTTGATAACGAGTTACCAGTTGTAACTTAGTGATGCCAGCAGCTACGTATGGAGGGTATTTCTGGAGGGTAGGGAGGCTATACAAAGGGCTCTGAACAGGCTGGACCACTGTGCTGAGTCCAATGGCATGAGGTTTAACACAGTCAAATGCTGGGTAATGCACTTGGGGCACAATAACCCTATGCAGAGCTACAGACTAGGAGAAGTCTGTCTAGAAAGCTGCCTGGAGGAGAAGGACCTGGAGGTGTTGGTAGACAGTCAACTGAATATGAGCCAGCAGTGTGCCCAGGTGGCCAAGAAGGTCAATGGCATAGAATCATAGAATAACCAGGTTGGAAGGGACCCATCGGATCTTCTAGTCCAACCGTTCCTATCAAACACTAAACCAAGTCCCTCAAGACCTCATCCACCCGTGCCTTAAACACCTCCAGGGAAGGGGAATCAACCACCTCCCTGGGCAGCCTCTGACATTGACCAATCACCCTTTCCATGAAAAACTTCCTCCTAATCTCTAACTTAAATCTCCCCTGGCGGAGCTTGAGGCCATTCCCTCTTGTCCTGTCCCCTCTCACTTGGGAAAAGAGGCCAGCTCCCTCCACTCTACAACCTCCTTTCAGGTAGTTGTAGAGAGTAATGAGGTCTCCTCTCAGCCTCCTCTTCTGCAGGCTAAACACCCCCAGCTCTTTCAGCTGTTCCTCTTCTTCTCCAGCCCCTTCACCAGCTTCGTCACTCTTCTCTGGACTTGCTCCAGAGCCTCAACATCCTTCTTGTGGTGAGGGGCCCATCCTGGCTTATATCAGAAATGGTGTGACCAGCAGGTCCAGGGAGGTTATTCTCCCGTTATTCTCCTTCTGTACTCTGCACTGGTGAGACTGCTCCTTGAATCCTGTGTTCAGTTCTGGGCCCCTCACCACAGATCTGATGGGTCTCTTCCAACCTGAAGATTCTATGAAAATACAGTCTAAAAAGTTACTCTGGGTTTGTTTAGGACTGTGATCTGCTGTGCCATTTTAAACAATAGGCAATTATGATGTAACTTAGCCTAAAGATGGTCTTGTTTTGTTTTCTGAGTATGAGCTGGAAAGCTTGAAAAAAATTGATGGGTCTCTAATCAGCTATAAAGTTTTGAAAAATGTTAACATTTCTATTGTTCTAAAGGCAGAGGGTGTTATGGGGGAAATCCTAACTGAAAAACAAGTTGTCTTTCAGGAACTCAGGGCTTTCCACACATTTCTTTAGTTATGAGAAGTTGATGATGCTTGTGTGCAAACAGCAAACAATTTCAAGCAGCTGTAGAAATTTAGCCTGTAATTCAGCTAAGTGGCAGAGTATACCAGCCTTTCTCTTCAGAAAACAAGCACAGAGAATACATGCTGGAAGTCAACAACTACATAATCAGAACACTGAGTTGTAGACTTCCAAAGGAATTTGGGAGATCTAATTGCAGGTATTCAGGTGCTTAGAGAAATTTAACCAAATGCCAAAATACTCACTGCCACAGGCTGAAAATAGGAGTCAAGTGTCTTGTCTGCTTGGGCTCTTTTGTAATCCCCACCAGGCACCTCTCTGTTGTTCTGAGTATCTAAAGGTCTCCAACCACCTGATCTAACTGAAGAGAAACCATATCTAAGTAAATTTGCTTTTGCAACTGTGCAAAGTGCCTGACGTTTGTGTCTGACTGTTTCTGTTCCACCTACTCAGATTCCCTTGGCTTCTACGTTTCAGGAAAAACAACAGGCAAATTCCAGCAAACTCCATTCTGACACTATCATTTGACAGATTTTGAATATGATCCATTTCTTAGATTATATTCTGAGACACATATATTAGCAGAAGCACAAGTTTTTCAACAATTGGAAACAAATATAACCAATATTGAGTAGATTATTGTGCTTCATTAAATTAATCTTTACTGATAAAATAGAGGGACAATATACATGGCAATAACATTACAATTTTTAAGTTTGAAGGGGAAAAAAAAGGATTTTCTGCCCCCCCACTAGCTGTAAGATACAAGGGAAAATTTATCTTATGTATTACCTAATAGGCCTTCCAGAACTAAAGACCACAGGAGGCAAGGCTAACAAAATTAATATGCAAAGAAGTTCAGCACTAGGGACCCATAATTTTCTTGCAAATGGTTTCACTATAAGGATGAAACAACACAAGACAATACCAATTTCTCTTTTTTTTTTTGGCAAATGGATGATGCTTTAAAAATATTAACACATGACAGCAGGTGGGAAGAAACTTGAGAAGTGGATATTCAAAGTAGAGAGGCGCTACAAATTTGATTTGTTTAACATTTTACTAACTAATTTGAATTCACTGATATGTTAAAACAATGTCAGGAGGTATATTTAATTAAGACAAGATTGGTTGTCATTCAGACATGAAGCAAACATTTAACACACCTATTGAATTATTAAAGTGAATGAAAAATAATCTGACCTTCAGAAAGCAAAATCATAAATAACAAGGAAATTGTATGTGACTGTGTTTGAAAAATGTGTTCATTTTTTTGCTTGCATTAAATAATAGCTGAAAAATGTAATCATTACCAAATGTATTATTAATTAGAGATTTTTAATGGCAAAGGAGTGCTTTTATTGCAGTAACAGATTTGTATCGCACTTTTATATGCAAGATTATCAAGAAACATGATAAGAGAAAGTTGCTGTTCTTGCTTCTGTGTATAGAATTAACATGAGCACTTAAGGTTCTCTTCTTTATATCTGCTTTGTAAGTTGTCAGCAATAACTAGATATTGTTTCTTGTAATGAAGAACTCATTGTGATTAGATTTTCAAAAATATACGCCTGCACCCTAGGAAACGGCCTGATGTAGTACTATTCCCATCAATTCGAAATAGATGAGTGTCAGACAAGCTTCAAAGCAAATCAGCTCAGCATAATTCAAAATGTTTAAAATCACAGCTTTGAAAAAGGTTATGTATCTTGGCCTAAGCATCTCATAATCTGATGTTTATACATGTCAAATGTATGTATTATGGCAGTAAAACATACGGGGGGAAAATGGTGTCATTGAAATGAATCCTCACTTAGAACTGGGTGACACTCTGGAAAAGAACATATTTTAATAAGAACATTGTAGCAGATACTTGCAGGACATGAGTTTGAAATATTTCTTTCTGTATTTTTCTCGTCTTTTAACATAAGAAAAGTTTAGCCTTTAGAAGTTAAATTCACCTTTGAAAGATACAAGGAATTTTCTCATGATAAGGAATGCAGATTTGTTTTGCCTTTAGCCTTTGCAAACAAAAAAAAAGTTGTGTTCTTTATATACCACAGAAAATTCTATAAATACTGTATCATGAATAACAATACAGTCTGTAATTAAGTGGATGGAATTATGTGGGTGATTTCTGACTGTCATGAGTCTTGAGATTTGTAAAGCTGTATGCATTTGTAGAATTGGCATCAAAGATTATTCTGAGGAAACCAAATTTATAACAATTTTTTTTAAAGTTAGAGAGTGGAGGAAGGCAAAGGTTTTAGTCCCTTAAAACCACCAACATCAAAATCAAAAACAATCGTATACAAATCTTTAGTTCACATGTATAATGTTTTGTATTTCTGAAAAATTCTGCAAGATTTAAGAAGAATCTGACATATTTTTACTAAAATTAGTGGGAAAGTGATTGAAGATACAGTTCAATGTAAGGATATGACAGACACACAACTTTCTAACAGAAAATATAGATTAATAGATCCCTATCATTCAAAACAACACACAAACTGATCCTTGCATCTATCCACATGGACTTACATCAGTTTTACTGAGAAAGGATTGTTTAGTAAGAAATCTGGTCAGGTCCACAGCTTTTTATTTATAAAACAGTTATTATATTGCTCGTAAGTAAAACAAATTTCTGAAATGTGTGTAGAGGTAGCATTCTTTGAACATGAAACCCTACTTGAGTGAAGGAAACCACTCACTGGGCAGTTCCATGTGTGTAAGGGTTTCCAGGACTGTACTGTGGTTCGATGTGTCCTGGAAGTTCTCTTACTCACTCTTCCTTCAACTTTGTTTTTTCCATTCTAAATATTTTCAAGGAATAATTCAGCTGTTTAAATCTGAAGAGGTACATAAACAGAATTTCCTTTGGTGGTTATCCATTTTTAAGGAGGGAGGGTATATTTAATTCAGATGCCTAATTTAGGGCTTTGATCCTTGGGCCATAATAACAGCAGCAACAAAAATATAATGCATTATAAATGTATAGTATTGTCAATTCAGACACTTCTAAAAGACTGAAAATCAAGCTCCATTTGTTCAATATAAAAAGGCTTTGAAATGTAATCTCTTTGGGTTGATTGATGTGTTACATAATGTCTTTCTTTTGCTTTCTCTGTACAAATACGTTAAATATGCTTGATAGCTTTTTGAGTACTAATAATTTCTTCCATTTCCCTGTTCAGTCTATTATCTTTTACAGTATTTAATAAATTAGTGTAGGCAATATAAAATTGAATTACTTTATCCTTAATCAAATTAATTATGTATCAACATTTTCTAAGGCCATAAAATATGAAAAACTAATAATAACAACATTTGCATTGTGCTGTAATAGTTAAAGAATCTTCTTTAAGGGACAGTAAGAGGATAGGAGAGACTGTCAAAATTAAATACAACATCACAGTTATTCCTTTTTTTATTGGGCTGCTTTAATTTCTATAAATCATACCCTTGTAGTCAGCAATTGGAATGACATTGGGTAGTTAGAAGAGTTTCAGTTAGGCAAATAATATGTTCCTTGACAAACAGTTCTTGTAACATAAAGATAACATGAACATGCTAAAACTTGCAAACTTGGCTTATTTCATTTAAAAGGCTATTTATCACTCACCTAAACAAAATTAGACATTTTCAGCTGTTTCTGTGACCCCTCAGTGCAGACCAGTAACATATTTCAGCTCACAACAGCTGCATACAACACTCCCACATGGAAGTCTTGCTGTCCCAACACAACAGGAACAGCCAAAATTTCTTTTGCTCAGTAACACAGCAGATATTATTGGCTTGATTATACAGTGTGCTGGTCACAATTGACACCTAATCCATACTTTTCCTACAATGGTTGACTGCTACGTTTCCAAAGGGAGGATCACTATCTTCCAGCACTCTCACAGCACCCTCTGAAAGCTAGATGACCATGACCAGGCAGCATATTTACAGAAATTGTTTCTTCCCAGATAGCTCCTGAGACACAAGTTTTCCAAAAAGGGTAGGCACCAAATTTTTCTGTTTAGGATCATAGAGTCAATCATAGAATCATAGAACTACAAGGTTGGAAGAGACCCACTGGATCATTGAGTCCAACCTTTCCTATCAAACACTAAACCATGCCCCTCAGCACGAATAGCTCCTTGACTGACCCTACAGTGGCAGGGTGAGCATCCTTGCCCTCTCCTAATCTGATTAAACTCTGCCACATCAAGATACCTTCTCCCCGTTTTAAATACAGTCAAGATTGTTCCATATTGATAGAAAAGCTAGGATGCTCTAGTGTGGAACATGTAAGTATAACATTAGAGGTCACAAAGACATCTGTCCTTTAAGCTTCCTTGAAATTATAAGACCATCTTTTTCTTATACTCACCATACGTAAATCATATCGCAAGTCTTTTTACATCACTAATCAGAAATATTGAAGCATTATACCATGCATCACGTTACCTAGGGTCCAAGCAGAAACAAGCAGTAATCTAGCCTCCAAATTGTGGAAATACATGCATAAGAGTCAAAAATCAACTGTGAAGAAAATCTACGCATTTCAGGTGCAAAATGATACTTATGCCAAATTTGATTTTATAGAATATAAAATATTTGTTTTCTTTGTGAAAAATCAAACTCACATTTCTCTGTGTCCTCCAATAGGTGTGTAATACAGAGACTCAAATTTATTTTTACCTGTAACAAATGTGGTGCATATCTCCTAAATTCATAATAATCTTGGGCTAAATCAGCTTTACAATTATTATAATGTGATTTTCCCCTATCAAGAAATGCTGTGGACTTACTATTTACCTTTGAGCTGATTTTATTTGCCAGATTATATACCAAATGGTCCCATGGGCCTGCTGAATATATGGGTGCTAACAATGAAAAATGTACATAGTTTTAATACCAACTTTGTAAATTGCCTTAATAATAGCCTGTATAATGTAATAGTATTTTCAACCAGTACTTTTAATTTCTAGCTCATAAAGCCTTTTCATTGAACCCCAAGGGTGTAGCTATAAAAGTAAGATTTAATTTTGTATATAATGCAGCCTAAATTAGTTTTAAAGCAATAGGAGAAACATGCAGCTCAAAGAGATAAGACTGAAACTATTATAACTCAATGAAATTTCCTATAGCAAAATTAATCATTATTTCCATTTTAACATAATTTGACATAAAAAAATATAAGACTAACGTAGATCTAATCAAGGTATATATTTTAAATTACTTTGCTGTAAATTACACAGACCAAAAAAAAGGCATGACCTATATAAATGGTATGACAGCAAATTGTTTGAAGACACTTTGAAAGCGTCTTCCACTTTTAGTATAATATTTCTTCAATGGAATGAGTTAATACATCCGTACTACACCATAATAATGAAATGGTGTGTTTATGTCCATATCTTTGACCAAAACTGAAAATCCATACCCAGAACTGACAGCACAGCCTCATGGCTGTCACTCCTGGCATGCCTGTCAACTGTCTGTGACATCTGGCCGTTTTTCCTAAAAGTGCCTCTCCTGGAATCATATCATTATGCAAAACTTCAGTTTCTCAATTTCTAACCCTCCTGACTGCAGAGAAAACTTAGCAAGCATGAATGATGAAGCAGAAGAAAGGAGACAGCATATGAAAGACAAAACCCAAAAATAATTTTCTCAGACTTTCCTTTTTTTATTTATTTATCATGATCATCTCTGTTTAGGGGCTTGACACATTCTTCAGTGTTTGGGCTTGGCAAGTTTACTCTGTTGACCATTTTAAACACATGAAAAAATATCTTAAAAGTCAGTAGACTGGCACAAAGTCATTTACTCTGTAAGAAAAGAACTGTGTTTAATCACTAGTTATTTTTAATTACACTGCATAAAGCAGGGCCCAAAATATTTTCCTGCTATGTTGGCTCTGCCTCTCTTTCTGCAGAATGACATCTTCCAGTACTAGATACTTTCCACTGTGAATAATTCCTTTGGGCCTTAAAAAGGCACTGATTACAGTTAACTTTGCAGTTAAATCTGAGGTCACTTCAATTCAGACAGATATAGGATGTAGGAGAATAAAGAAGAAGGGAAGGTTTATGAGGATATCAGAAGATTTAGGTTGTTCTCAACACTTGGAATACTATGGAGTGTTTTCTATGTATATTAAAAGTTTACTCTGCTAACATATTATATGAAGATCTCTAAGGTCTGTGGTATTAGTACTTGCACATCTGAGGTTTACTTGCAAGACCAGCAAGCCTATATTTTGTTTGTCCTGGAAAAAAAAAAAAAACAAAAAAGGAAAGAAAAAACAAGACTAAACAAAACAAACAAACCTGAACTCTGCTTCATCAAAACCATCAATGAAGCACAGGAAGGAGTAACAAACACAATGCCTCAGCTTGCTCCATCCCGGTGGTACCCAGATATATTTTGGACCCATCAGGAAACTGGGCTTTGGAATATTTTGCCAAAAGTATCTTGCAAGTTCCTGACGTTGGTCCAAGGCAAAAGCCTGGAATAAATACAAGAGGGATTAAATGGGAATACTTCCTCCAGCTTTGGTGTGAACACGTTCAGCCTCATCATGAGTGGCTTTGCAGAATATCCTCTGTCAATGTATCTTTTTTTTTAAGGTTTATTTCATCTTTGTAAGCCTTATTGATTTTTACAGCTGCTGCTGGTCTGACCCCAGGAATGAAATAATAGGTGCCAGCTCCTGCAACACCATCTCCTACTCCAAAGTTTTACCTCTTATATATTTTGAATACCTAAATAGACTCGTTAACTCTTTGTGTTTCTGAAGCCTTGCAACATATCTACTACAAACAAAAACAAGTACCTGTATGAAGCAACCTAAGTATTTATGTACATTCACTATTCGCACATATGCATATTTTTATGCACAGGAATTGGCGTATTAGCTGTCTGCTAAAGTAGCATTATTGGCACCCTAACCCATCATTTTTCCAGTTGATGGAGGCAGTGGGGAGCAGACACCATGGCCTGTCCCCACACGTACAAATCCACCTATGCCACCACATATCCGGGCTAGAGGCACATGCAGGCAGAACCCAGGCCCACGGCTTAACTGTGCCACTCATTGCAAAGCTCTTATTTCTGGAGGAGTAGCTGTAACCTTTGACGCAGCAACAGGACTCTCTCTGTGGTACTACAGACAGGAACTGGACAGATGTGGGTGCAGATACACAGAATCATAGAGTCGCCATGTTGGAAAAGACCCACTGGATCATTGAGTCCGGACATTCCTATCAAACACTACACCATGCCCCTCAATGCCTCGTCCACCCTTCCCTTAAACACCTCCAGGGAAGGTGAATCAACTACCTCCCTGGAGAGCCTGTTCCAGTGCCTAGTCACCCTTTTCATGAAAAATTTCCTCCTAATGTTCAGTCTGAACCTTCCCTGGTGGAGCCTGAGGCCATTCCCTCTTGTCTTGTCCCCTCTCACTTGGGAGAAGAGGCCAGCTCCCTCCTCTCTACAACCTCCTTTCAGGTACTTGTAGAGAGTAATGAGGTCTCCTCTCAGCCTCCTCTTCTCCAGGCTAAACAACCCCAGCTCTCTCAGCCATTCCTCATAAGGCCTGTTCTCCAGTCCCTCACACAGCTCTCACCGTACATGACTGCAGAGCCCAGAAAGGTATTTTGATCACAGAAATGGAAATAGGTAAATCTCAGAGTGTCAGGTAAAGAGTAAATAAGATCCAATAAGAAATATTTGTTTAACAAGGTATCATCTGAGTGGAACTTAAGTTTTTCTGTACCTTAATTAATTAATTCAATGGGATTGCTTAGTGACTAAAGTCACTACATGTTTTTAATACAAAAATGAAAAGTATACTATGCTAAAACATTACTCAACTTTGAAGCTGATTTCCTTTCTTAAAATGTTTTTAGTAAAATTATTCCATATTTTAGTTAGAATAAGAAGGTTATATTCTAACAGAAAGCTGGAGCTGCCCTGCTGCTGAGCACTGGTGTCAGAGCTGTCGATGCTGTGCTGAGGCTGGTATGGGGGCTGGGTGCATGACGTACCAGCAGTGCAACAAGCTGCAAAGTGAAAAGTTGGTCTCCTAATATCAGCCACATGTCCCCACAGCAACATTGTAAAAGAATGACTGTAAGTTACCAACAAAAAGCCTCAACGTGGCATTAATATGTACCTGAATAGCCATTATTTAGTTTGGTATACTTGTAGGTTTTTTACTGAAAATGTACTTTGCTCAGTTATTTGGCTGATATTTTTTTTTAGTTTGTTTTACTGCATTGGACTTCAGGAAAATGTTTATGGCTGAATCTCCACCAGAAGACAACTCAGAAGGACAACGGCAAATTCAGATACTAAGGATTTTCCCTTTGCTTGTTGTGGCATTGCTGGCAGTAATCAAATGGCCAGGGAAGGAGCACGACACTGTGCTGGTCTGTTAGAGAGGTGGGTCATCCCAGGCATCCTCTGAGTGGCACAGCAGAGCTGACACTCCAGAAAGAATTTATAATCATTGCCAAACAGGTTTTGAAATGCTACAGATTTGGTCTGAAATTAGAAAGAGCTGGTTTATTATTTGTTTTCTACTTCAGCAAAGATAGTTTTGTTGTTGTTGTATTCAACAGAACACAATAATCTTGTGAAAGTCCTTGGAAACTTTTTTAGTTTTCCTTTTCTCATCTGTAGAACTTCAGTTATCCAATCTGGAAACTGAACAGTGTCTTAATATGTAGGGTAATCGATTACAAATGATAAATAGCAAGTAGCAAAGTGCTGAAAATCCAGACATTATGATCATTAAGATCAGCTTGCAAGCATCCTTTGTGCTCAGCATTTCACTAAAGTGCTCATTGAGTAATCATGAATAATGAACACAATAGTGAAAAAAGAAAAAAAAAATGACAACTTCGTTCAGTTAAAAATTGGCAAGGAACAAATAAATTATTCCATATGATCAGTTTTCCCCTCCGGTTACTGCTTTATCCTCCTTTCCACAGCAAGAGCCACCAAGACCTGCTTGCTTTTTTTCCTGAAGTTTGTTTTTTTTTTTTTATGGCTTTTACTGGAGCCTCTTCCTCTCTGTCTGCGTCCTCAGTCTGTTTCACAGGAAAAATTTGGTGGATTGCAATCAAGCTCCCCTTTACATGCAAGTGCTCTAATCCCACCGACCAAGACTGCCTGTTTTTCAGAGCAGAGGATGAGCTCTCCTGTTTCATCCAAACCACAGTTATATCAATGCCCAGACTTAAGGCAGAGATTGCTAGCTTTTCCCTCATGGAGAATGTGATGAAAAGAAAGAGTTAAAATTTCAGTGCTTTGGACAAAACACGTGTATTTGTTCAAGGAAAAAAAGTTATAACAAGAAGATACGCATGCCTGATGATGAATGAAAGCCTGTTTGTACCTAATGTATCGAAGAAAATTTTCAAGAGCAGTTAATTTTGCCATTTCAATGTCTTTATGAGTTATCTGCCACAGAAGTACTTGTTTTAAAAAGATGAGTTGCCTGGCAACCACTTTAACATAGAGCAGCTGACTTTTCTGAACTTTGGGAAATGTTTTATTCATCAGTTGGTATTCTTTGCTCACTTCCCTTCATTTCCAAATTCCATTTTCTGATTGTTTACATGCTTTTTACATTCTGAAGAGCAGCTTTGTGGTCTATCCAGTACCATGCAATAATGGACACCAGTTCTTGCATAAGTCACTTTTAAAAAAGCAAAAAGCATTCATGTTATAATTATTATTGCACACATACTCAAATCATCATATGACTCGACCAAAGTTAGCCTTATGGTGACAGAATGTTTAGAAGAGTTGTATTAACTTTTTCCTATAAATTAGTAAGAAAATCAATACCACAGACGTTACTTTCTTTCTGGAATTGCCTGCAGATGTGTTGATATCATTTATGGGTTGAGAATTAAGACACTGGTAGATAAAGAGATAGAAAGACAAGAACTGTTTCAGATTACACTACTTGGAAAACTTACAAGAAATCAGAGAGGGGGAAGGAAATACACAGAAGAGAGGTTCTTGCCAATAATGAAATAGTTCCCAAGGGAAATAACAGACGTCTCTCATTCTGAGCTTTTTCCTCTATAATTTGTGTGGCAATACAGTACCTGAACAGACCAAACGAAAGATAGTGACACTTTGACCTATCTAGCTTTTTGATACCTTCATTATCAAACACAGTTTGATAAAGGCACCCACGTGTTGGTTTAATTCTCCATGTGGACAAAACATTATTTGATCTCCAGCCAGGGGACCACATCTCTTGAAGTGTTCACATGGAGAGGTGTATCTAGAGGGCCTGACCTGAGTAGCCACTGGAGGGGATGTGGTTTTGGATAACACTTCAGAGTATGTTAATGATGCCAGGAAAGTGCTTTGCAGTACTTACACCCTTGAAACCTGAGGTAAGATTGTTTTCTTATTTTGGAGTAGGAACACAGACTGTTCACTTTTGTTTAGGAAGGTGTTATTCTTTTATACATGCATGTAAATATGTGTTAAGGGTACAACAGGAAAACATTTTCAAAAGGTTAAGTAAATGAAAGGGAGACAAATAAAAACAGTGTGCCCGGCCTTTGACATTGCATATGTGTTCTGGTGATTTACCTTCTTATTTTTCTCTGGTTCTGACTTATTGCTTTCGAAGTAAGTTTAGAGAAATTGTTTACTGTTTAAGAAGAAAAAATTATGAGCCAGTATGTTATTAAAACTGCCAACAATTCTCCTTATAAGGCCCTTGAACAATGAACAGTGTCCTCAGAGGCTGGTTTGAATGGAGTACAGTGTGCACATGCCCTGAGCGGAACAAGAAGCAACCACTCAGCAACACTCCCCAAATGTCCTCCATCCCAAGGACTGGATGAGGCAATGGTCTTGCTTCATGCAAAATTATGCAAGAGCAGATCATTTGTGTCATCACTTATGGAATTAAAATACCCAGACAAGCATAATACCCGTATCTCCTGATCTTCACATGTTCAACCGTGCTAGTCCAGTGCCTTTTTTTTCCCCCCCTCTGAGTGTGCTGTGTCACTACAAGCACCTGTTATGCAGAGTGATCTTAGAAGAGTCCTTTAAACAGAAAATTTATGGAACTTTTCTCCTACTGCACCTTGCTGAGTATGACTGTCCTGAATGAGAATTTGGCCTTGTTTATTCTCTCTTGTAGGAGACCTTTAAACCATTCACTGTCTTCCTATAGAGATGTACTGATGGTAATATCTGTTCCAAAACAGGAGTGAAATTTTTATCTTCAAGAAGTATGCCTGATTTATTTAAGTTACTAGCAAGATTCCCATTGAATGGAGTAGAATCTAAACTTTACTCTAGGACTTCCCAAGAAAGAGTTCGCTCAGAAATACAAGACCACTTGAAGGCCTGAGGTTGCCTTGCTGTTCCACAGCAACAGTTTTCAAAGAAGCATCTCAAATTTGGATCTGTTAAGTCCTGAAGATTTTTTCAAGTTGACTAGCACATGACATTTGTGCTAAGACTGAACTACAGGCATACACTGGGGGATTGTACAAACACCAAAGATTCGTGTTCATATATTTCATAAATGCAAAGTGGTACACTCATTATAGTCTTGCAAAAGGAGTCTGGGTTTGAGTCCTCCAGTGCAGCCTTAGGGAATTCCTTTGTATAAATCTGATTTGCATCAAGTGCTTTCCTAAATAAGAAGCCATAAACAGGCAAGAGCACAATTTGTGTCTTTGTCAGTGAGCTCCTCACCAGTGTTGGTCAAAGCAAACCCAAATGCAACCATAGACTTGTTATTACTGGTCACAATCCAGAAAAATTGTGCAGGTTCACAGACATTAAATCCTCCTCCAGCAATTGATTCTAGTTAACATACCAACTTAGTTACAAAAACATTCATAATTATTTGTAGCAAATGTAAATTAAATGTTCTTACTAACTTGCAGATTACTTTATCTTTCCCGTGGTTTTGGATGCTGTTACCCTCCCAATGAAAGTCTCAGTTTCTTTGTATGTGTCTTCCTTATACATAGTAGGAAATACTTGCATTTGAGTGAATATTTAGATCCTATTCATACCCATACAATGGCACAGATTTACACCATCACATTTGTACTAAATTACCATCAATCTCTCTGCCTCTACCTAGGATGGTTGGAAATCACCTTCCAGCTGTCTGTGAAATGGTAACGGAAGCAATCAACATCCAGCCTTTCCTTCATGGAAGAGAAATTATTCCCTAAAGGAAATCCGTGTGGTTTAATGGTCTTCCTACGCCCATGCTTGGCCTGCTACACAGTTTGGTCTTTACCTCTCTTGCACATAAAAGACTCCCCATAGTGAAGCACGGAAGTCTGAAGCGGAGGTGAAGCAGGCATGTTTTGAGCAAGCCTAAATACTGCATCTCCTCACAGCTTTATCACCTGGTCAGTGTGACTGGCAACACAGTTCTCCAGAAAACATAAAATCTCCCTATTTCTATCTCAGTCTTTTGTTTATTTATTAAATAACTTGTGAGGTCTGCTTTCTTACCCTGTAGAGAAAGAGTCAGATTTGCCATACAGATTACTTATGTAAAGCTGACTAAGAATTTAATGTGCTTAACTATCAAAACCTCAAGGGAAACTTTTTGCTTCCCTTCAAGTCTTTTTAATTTTCTAAAGAGAAGTACAAGAAGCAAAAATTAAGCAGCCTTTGTTTTGGAGTAAAAAAAATATTAGGAAAAAGTCAAAGTCCTTCCCAAACGTTCGGTGATTTTTTGAAGTTTCCATCAGTATTCCTGGAGAAAACTTGCTTTATGTTTTTCCCTGAAAATAGACATTGCAGCAGGTGAAACAGACCTCTGGCTCCAACTACGCTTAAGGTGTTGCTAAGATCTCGCATGTTTTAGGAGATCTCAAAACCCAAGTGTGGAAGTAGAAACAGTGATGTTTATAAGGAAAGAAATCAAAAGCTAAGGTATGATAACATCCTTTCCTCTAACACTGTCATTTTTTAAGGAGAAATATGGGATTGCAACTAAAAGAAGGAATTCAAGATCCTTATAAATGCCCTAAAGCTATTAGTTAAGGGAATCTACTGCTGTCATGTTTGGGCACACATATGCAGATTCCGCTTTCCCTAGTCACCAAAGGCCCTTCAGTTCCTCCCTCCTCACACCCACCTCTCTTCCCCTTCATACTCCCCATACCTCCCCCTTACCCATCCGTCTCCCATACAGCTGCCCCACATCAGCCACCCCTCTTACTCTGACAGCAAACTGCTCAAGACACTGCCTGTGGTCAGGTTCCCTACGCTTGGCTTAGCCCATCAAATCAGACTATAGGGCCAGAGTGGAAATCTCAGGCAAGCAGTGACACATATGTCTCAAAAAAAAACCAGAGCTCAACAAGGAAAACAAACTAGTTTGCTTGGTTATTTTTAAAATGCAGCTTTTTTTAAACAATTTATTTGTTAGCCTGTTCTCTATTGCACAACAATTTCCTAGCTTCTTTTATGCATCTATTATTTTGTTATTACCTATTTTCTATTACTCATATAGCTATTTTATATCTACTACGTATCTACCCTATACCCCTGTATCAATCTATTCTAAAACAACGTATCTGTCTACAGGAGAAGAAGCTGTCTCAGGAACATCTAATCCTGAGTGACTGGATTGCTAGTAACTAAAACAGACAGTACCAGTTGGTGGACTCCTTACACTGCCTGTGCTGCCTGCTCTCCAACCCCAAATACGTTTGCAGAAGCCTTAAGGAAACAACAATTAAGTGATGTAATGGTTATTCTTAGCCTATTATCTCTCACAGAAATAATGTTTCCATAAATAAAACCTGAAGGATCGCTCAACACATGGAGCTTACATATCCTGATGGCAAGAAAATTAAATGGGATCTTCAGATTTCTTTTCAACTGAGTAAACATGATGATTTTTAGGTCAGGTCTTCTGAGATGTCCTGGGTTAGTAAATACATACAGATGGTAAAACAAATTGACATGATATTAATTGAAACACTCACTATCCCTTCAAAAGTTATTGTTCTAGCTCGGTTTTCTAACGGAAAGGAATTTGTTGCGCTGTAACTTGATATTATTACTACAAACTGAATAAAAATATTTTTTTTTTTAAATCAAAATAGCTCCTGGTTTTCTTAAATCTAGTAGTAATTGAATCCACATTTTCCAAGCTACGTAACAAATATCTTTTTCATGCATAACTTGTATTCATTTTAGAACGTGATATATTTTCAAATGCATTATGGAACAAAGTGCATAAGCAGTCAGATTTGAATATAATATATTATACCATTCAATCAGCTTACTACAGGCGATAACCTTAAAAATAAAATTATACCAGTAATGCTGACATTTGTGCTCCAGAGGGAAACGGTTAATTCCTTAATAAAAAGTAGAAGGATTTGTATCTGCCCTGGCTGACAACATGAAAGATCAACATTTTTCTTATACTTAGGGCAAAACGTTCTCTGTAAAAACCAAGTTAATGCAATATTAAAGCTACGGAGCTAAGCGCATAAAAATGGAGATAGGGACAGTTAACAATAAACATTCGATTCTATCCTTTGGTGCATTTGCATTAAAACATGGTTTGCCACTGTGCGATCTCTTCATTACTAATATAATTTAAAAAATTTAGCAGCAGAAACTGTGAGACAATCATACAAAATCTTGTCCATTGAAAGGAAAATTCAAAAAACTTTACTGTGTATGTGGTATATTCCAAGTTTTCATCTTATTATGGCTTGGGCATGTTTTTAACTATAATAAGACATGCATTGTTTCTTATTCCTCAGTTACAAAGTTGCTCTCAGACTCTTGTGATATGATAAACAGAACATGATCAGGGAAGAGAAGCATAAAAGGAGGAAGATGAACTATAGTCTACATATATGACATAAGCTCTCAGACTTCAGCAAGAAAATAAGTCGGTTCAAATACTAACATTTTACAAAAAAAAACATTCTAGAAGTGCTAGCTAAAAAAAGCTGGAAATATTTTTGGCTTCCAAAATAAATTGTTCAATACGTACAAGAATATATTTCTTAATTAACTACTTAGAAAAGCAATCCTGCAATCTTTTCAGAGTAAAAAAATACATTTACATACCAGAAAATTGAAGCATGAAAACACTAATGCAAAAAATTTACCTAATGCTACCTAAAAAAAAAAAAAAAAAGTAACAGTTATATTTATCTGATAAGGTAAATATCTTTCTTGTTAAAGTTCTTCTCAATTCTTTTTGAAATCAATCTGGCAAATCAGTCAAGATACACCCTACTACACCTTTTTTGCTCCCATCAGATCCATCCCCCCAAGCCTTGCCTCCATGCAGTTTCTGCATCAAATTAATTAAATCAATTAGAACAATGGTTCTTTTAAAATAGGTTCCAACCCATATCATAAACAGAATATTATTGGTACAGCATTTATTTATACCACTGCTGGTTTTTTCGTTAAAGCTGTACTGAAATAAACATCCTTATAGCTGATGCACTTGTGTCCACACTAAGCTGTTACATTGATTTAAACACTGTCTGTTTTTGCAGCAGTTTAGCTGAATTATTAAAACAATGACACAAAAAGGACACAGAGAGCTACATTATACAAGCAAAACAAACAAAAAAAAAACCACTTTCACCTCTTGTTTTCATAACCTTTTTCTTGGATAAAAATCATGCCAAAGCATAGTCATAAAAAGTAACCACGTTAAAAAAGGGATTTAGAAGGCTCTGCAGCATTCACCTTTTTCCAGTAAGAGCTGCAAACAGTAGGAGCATAAAGTAAAATTATCGTTAGTTCAGTAGTGTATGGAAGTGGCCTTTTAACAAGAAAAGGTTCCAGTTTTAGTTTCTTCTCCATTTGTAAAAAACCTCTGTGAAACTTTTTCTCATTATCTGTGATTCATTTCCTTATTCCTGGACCTGGAGTGTAATAATGGTCCAAATGTAATAGTCTTGACCTTTGCAGTTCTTCTCAGGGAGGTCACAGAGAATTTTGTTTCAGTCACGAGCAAAGATTTCAACTAGTAGTAACACGATGCACTTAGGTTATATCTTACTTCAAAATAAGTACAAGGGCTTTATCTAGTGGAATGTGCACTTCAGCCGTCCCCTGTGGCAAGCCCCACAATCAACATTATTTTTTGCAAGCAGGGAAACTGAGGTACACCAAGAGTGAATTATCACTGACTAAAACTTGCAAAGGTGGAATTAGAGGTCAGGTTTTCTGCATCCAATACTCACTTTAACCACAGTCCCATCCTTCCTCACAGTGCTGTCCATGTCCTCCCATAACAAGAACAGTTATTATTTAAAAATTGAAGCGTGGGAAGGTTTGTGCAGATGAACACTGGTATTACTGTTCTTCTGTGGTGCTTATTTGAAAATCCCAAGGAATTTTCATCTCGTTAGGCAATGCCCAGTCATAAATTTCTTGACTCCACTCTTCTGTCTGCTTTATCCTATTGTCTCCTTTCCTAATGCACTGTACATCAGTACTGCCATTTTTGGTACAGCTCTAAATTCAGTTCTCTCTTTCTAATTAATGGAGACTCAGACTGTTAAAGGAAAATAAAAGGAGCACTCCATTTTACAAAGGGGCAAGTAAACCTGCATAAAGTGCTTCTTAAGAGCCTACATATCAGCAACGAATCCCTCATGTCTTTTCTCCCACCATTTTGTCAAAACCATAAAAAATGAAACAAAATGGCAACCACTAATATTCAGATTAATAAAGACCCATATGATTCCCAGCTGTTGACTATAAGTGGCAATCCGTGTGCAGTCTTTGTACCCAATGTGGTTTTCACAATACCCATATTTGTTTCTGCCTCTCAGTCAAGCTCCAAATAGGAACTGGTATGAAGTAGAATCTGCGCAAATAATTTATTGTCTGTCTTACATTGAAGGAGCTGCAAAAAGAATGTGAAAAAAACAGGGAAGAAGGTTTTTGTCCATTAATCAGGACCTTATAGAGAAAAAGAACGGGATTTTACTTGTTAATAGTGAACAGCGGTTCATGCTTTTATATTTCATGACTTTCCATAAAGCACAGGCATTCATATGGTCCTCACATTTTCTCAGAAGTCATACAGAAGTTAACTTAAGTTTAAGCATTTACTAAAAGCTGCGAGGAATGCTGTTTCCACTGAAAACATTCACACTTTTCCTCACTGTGCCATCTTGTTAAAATACATTCTAGGTTTACATAGCCAGACGTATTAAATATTAATATAACAAATTTATATCGGTTCCTGTTTATTTTCTAAGGAAGCGTAACAATAAGTATTGTGCAGTTTGACAGAACAAGTTACATTATCTCCAACTACTTTTAAATGCCATCTTCCAGCTTCACAGGGACAAGGCTAATTAGGAAACCAAAGGAGCGAGTGCTCCTCTTTCTCCCGTGTGCTCCCAGATCAGCTCCACCACTGGATGCCCAGTCCCAGAAAGGTTTCCTGCAGCAGGACAATGCCGGGAAGAAGGCAATGCCACCCTCCCAGCCACTCTCCACGCACCACGGGGAGCAGAGAAGGCCTCCAAGCGGCCGTGGGAGCGGGACCGGCGTGGACTGCGGGCATCACATTCCTCCACTTCCCAGTATCACAGCAGTCCCAAGGGTGTTGCTGTGGACAGCAGTAACTTAAAACAGCCTCTCTGAGCACGCTGCTGACAGCCCCCAGCCTGTGGGAGCATCTTGTACAGACTCCTTTGAACACCCTCACTCCTGGGTTTGGAGCCAAGCTTGGTCTGACCACACACAAGGTGGGGAGCTCAAGGAGGTACTGACCCAGCTGCTGGCAAAGCAGCACCAGGGGGGACTGTGAGGTTGCCTCCCTTTGGAGAATAAAATTGATTTGCATATAGGAACTTCAGCTGAACAACACTGTTTTATGAAAGCAACATAAAGGTAAGACTTCTTGGGGAATAGCTTACAGGAATGGAAAAAAAGTTTTATTTCCTGCAAATCAGGAACATGTGTTTACTAGTTGTCAAAATGGACTTGTGTATTAACTCTTCAAAACCTAATAATTACCATATATGTGGAAGGAAAAAAAAAAAGATGACAACCACCAATATTTATCAAACATTTTCTATGCAAAAAAAATCAGATAATTACATGCATTGCAGAATACAGATCCATTGCTAAAGAGATGTGGTTTCACAATATTCTTCCTTTGCAAACTATTCTTCCATTTCATAAATTTACGAATTATGTGAAAATATTCCTATTGAAAGCAAATAAGATTTATACTAATCACCCAGAGGCAGCCAGAATATGAAGAAAACTTGATGCATTTACTGTTTGAAAAACAAGACACTGTATTTATGGACACAAACGGAAATGAAAACAACATGGGAAAAGACATACAAAAATTTCAAATCAGGAATTGCATTCTCTCCTTCACTAGCTTCATGATTAAAACTGCAATATGAAACAAAGCATAGCTTTGTATTTGCTTCTTTATTTGGATGGGTTTATTTAACTATGTTCACAGTCACTGATACTTAAAATCTTATAATACACTATTACTGTTGCATTCAAACACCAGAACAGTTTACCAATGACTGTAATCAATTCTATGTGTATTTTTTAACTATACTCTTGGATTCAATCAAAAACTTTGGGGCAAAATTCAGGGTAAAATCTACAACCTGGATTATTGAGCAAGTCCCTTCCAGCTGAAGAATCACTGAATACTACAGGAACATGCAGACAGGTTTATTTAATGTAATTTATGCATACATATCACAGTACAATGCTAGCAATCATTTTCCATAAGAAGCTTCTACAAATAGGACACCATTTATACAATGCCAATAGGCAATTTGATTAAACTTCTGCCTTAGGTATATTAACCATGATAGTTTAATTAGTCAGCTACTTATTACAATGTTTGTAGCCATATTGCTCCAGGTCCTGATTTGCAAGCCCTCTGAGAACCTGTTCTATATTCCACTCCTTTCACAGAGGCCAATGCCAACCAGCCACATGCCCTCTCTCCAGATGTTGCAAACTCAAGCACTTCCTGCTATGCAAACTCAGGACAAAGAGATACAAATATGAATACTTAATACATTTGATTTCTCCCCCGCTATTCTTGCAAGATAATATCTGTCTTGACTGAACATGAGTCAGCAGTGTGCCCAGGTGGCCAAGAAGGCAAATGGCATCTTGGCCTGTATCACAAACATCATGACCAGCAGGTCCAGGGAGGTTATTCTCCCTCTGTACTCAGCACTGGTGAGACTGCAGCTCTAATCCTGTGTTTAGTTCTGGGCCCCTCACCACAAGAAGGATGTTGAGGCTCTGGAGTGAGTCCAGAGAAGAGCAACGAAGCTGATGAAGGGGTTGGAGAACAGGCCTTATGAGGAGAAAGCTGGGGTTGTTTAGGCTGGAGAAGAGGAGGCTGAGGGGAGACCACATTGCTCTCTATAACTACCTGAAAGGAGGTTGTGGAGAGGAGGGAACTGGGCTCTTCTCCCAAGTGACAGGGTATAGGACAAGAGGAAATGGCCTCAAGTTCCACCAGGGGAGGTTTTGGATGGACATTAGGAAAAATTTTTTCACAGAAAGGGTCATTGGGCACTGGAACAGGCTTCCCGGGGAGGTAGTTGAGTCACCTTCCCTGGAGGTGTTTAAGGCACGAGTGGACAAAGTCCTGAGGGGCGTGGTTTAGTGTTTGATAGGAATGGTTGGACTCGATGATACAGTGGGTCTCTTCCAGTTTGATTATTCTATGATTCTATGTCACTACTCTCTTTGCTCTGGGTAGACAGAGCCATTGGGACTCAAAGGTCACAAATGTTCCTGGGTCAGCCCTGATCCCTACTGGTGAGACGTACACTCTCTGTTGCATGTGTAGGTAGAAACATGGCCAACACATTCTCAGGTTTTGAACTCATCCAGCCCTTTTTTTTTTTGTCTTTAGCATCTATAACTTAAACATGCATGTTGTTTAATTGTCAAGGCTAACCAAATTTCATGAGCAATCTGCTGGATTGTGGGTTTATATTTGGCAATCATGTAACTTCAGTGAGTTTATGCCAATCCTCTGGCTCCCGTCTTTAACCTTGTTTCTTTCAGTCAGTCCAGACCTGTCCGTCATGAACCATTCGCATATACATACAGATAGCAAAAAAAAGCCACAAATATAGCTATGTCAGCACAATGTGGAGGACTTCTCTTTCAGCAGTTCAATACTTGGGAAGATTTTCCATTTAAATGCCTAAAATTCAGTAGCCAGATACTGAAAACCAAGCAGCAACCAACATCTGTTCTGAAAATGTAAACCATCAGACCTAAAATCCCAACAAAAGTGCGAAGTACCTTTGAAACTCTGACCAGCTGAAAAGAATGAAGACAGATCAACCAAGAAGTGTCTCATATGGTGTTGGAGTGTACAATGTTTTTCACATCTGCCCTTTGGGTGTGACACTTCATGGCTGACAAAGCCATGGATAATGCATGGGGTGAAGCCTGAATTAGCTGACTGCTCAAGACAAAACAGTAACTTCTGGATCTTTCATAAAGATGAAATGGGAGATTTTTACAAACATATGACAGGTAAAGAGATGCCTTTTGGGCAAAATTTCTGTTAAATCTTTAACCAAAGTAACATTCAAGACAAAGGCTTCCCCAAAACAGCAAATAGAAGTAACTACACCCCAGGGATATCACTGGCTTGAAATCATCCTAATACAGTCCCAGCTTAACCAGCTCACATCTAAATATCTATCTGTTTGCCACAGACAAAAAAAAAAAATCTAGTAAAAATATTGATTTAATTATATTGGCCTGCTCTCATGGTATAAAAACTTCCATGAATACCCAAAACAATGTGTGAGCAGGGAGTGTGTCACTTGTAAGTACTCAAGTTAAAATGTTTCTGTTGGCTTCCAGTTCTGGAGAGATGGTGATTTTTAACTCTAAGCACATGCTCGATTGCTCTGTGGTAAAGGGATGGGATTAGTCATGAGCTGAATGTTAATTTCTGGATATTGAAAGACAGCACGTACAAAAATGCAAGAGATAGCTATGGCTGTGGAGGCTTCACAGTGCCAATTGCATTAGCCAATATTTTGGGATGACTGCAAAAGGCAGGTGATTGCTTACTAGATATAATCATTACATATGCATATGGCTCTAAATATTGAAAATTACTTATTTATCTCCTGCCACTGAGTTAACCAAGGTTTATTCTGATACTGGTCTATAAAACACTGACAGCCTGAAATTTGTTGGTGTATTCAACATAGAAGTTCTAAGCTGAGTTAAAATATAGACCTCCTATGACAATAAACACCTTAATAAGCATTTGGTACTGTGTTGAAGAGGCATACTCACAACATGAACTACATAAACTCATTCTCTAAATGGGAATATTTTAAGAGATATCAAGTACAAATGTTTCAAAAAAGAATTTAAGGTCTCCCTGGGTGTCCCCAACTGGTGATCAATCTACAATAAGCTTAACTCCTCACAGACAGGGTTCAGATTCCAACTTACCTACCCAATGTTGCATCAAGGAAGAAAAACTGTTACGTTTCAACAGTTCTTTTCACCCACTACCTAATACAAACCATGAACAGATGCAATTTCACTGCCCAATCCTTTCTTATACCCTTACAACATTTGTTCTGTTAATGTAGGTTAATTCTGCAAATAACACTTCTGTAAATTGTTCTTGCAAACTGCTACATCATTTATGTAAGGACTTCTGTGAACTTTGAAAAATTAATGCCTTTAATTTTGGTTGATGGCAACATCAGCAGAGCTCTGTAAATTGCAGTTTAATGAGATTTTGCTACAGGGGATAATCTGCTACTGACAGAGTAACATCTTGAAAACATCTGTAGACCTATAATTTTTCTATGACGATTAGATCCCACCACAAGAGTCCAAATACAGTGCAGAAATAAAGGAAAAATGTTGAGTCCTAAATGAATATCCAACCTGTTCTTCAAAAAGAAGAGGTATACAATGAAAAGTTTCATGCACTGAAAATAAATCATTTTTTCTGACTAATTAACATTTAGCTTTATTTAATTAAGAAAGACTATTACTATCTTTGCTGCTGTGCATCTGTATGTAATGAAGCAAACAGCAGTAGGTATAAGATACCACAGACGGATATGCCCAAGTAATCCAGCACTATAGGTGCAAAGGAACGTCTATTATTGTTAAGTAACTGACATCAGAGCCTCTCTTTAATGTTGTCATAAATAAAAGAAAGATTTTCACAGATGCTTTCGCATATGGTTTCTTATTTGTCTCTGATGGAAACTGGGATTTCGGTTAGATGCCAAAATTAAATGATTTAAATAGACAGCTGCATAATGCAAACTAGTAAATAACACCTTTTCAACACTTTCTATTTATAGTAAATTCTAAGTCACAGAAGGTTGACAAATCTCATTTTGTTTATACCAGTGAAGGTTCATTGCTTTTACAACACTGGAACATCAAGGTACACTGCAGTCTATTTGGAAGTGCAAAGTGCACAAGATTATCATGGCAAACAGGAATGGAGAGCTCAGAATCCAAGATTAACTTTAATAGATTAACTTAATCATTGATAGAAGTTGAATTATCTGTAATAGAGCTATCTGGGATGAACTGAAAAGGTAGGTAGAAAGAGGACTTCAATGCAAACTGCTGGAGAATTCCAAATCTGTCATCAGCTAAGTTCAAGTGCAGTGATGTACATCAGAAAAGGCACTTAATGCCTAAGTGATAATTTATCATTTACCAGCACTAAGGTATTATATCACAGGAATAAACCTTTGCATTAAAATTACTGTACTTGGTGCAAGGAATAATGCAGGTGTGTGAGTACTGGCTATATAGCTGTCAGTGTATTCAAGATGGCACAGGTAAGCAACAGTCAGGCACAATGAGAACACAGAAAGAAATAAAACCAAACCAATCTTTTTTTGGTTTGAAGCATTGCATTCAAGAACTCACATCAAAGAAGACCTACAGCATTTCAGGAGACGTATTCTTTGATAGTATAACAATTCCTTGAATTGTATTTCTATGTCCTAGACAATCATAAAACAGAGGAAATGACAGTTCACAAGTATGAAGTCAGCATGAAGTTTTTCTGGAAAGGAGTAGGAACTGCCAAATCCTGCCGGATGGGAAATCTACTCCTGAATGCAGTTAACACTGGCTATTTCCAGCAAAATGGAAAGCACTAGCTAGTGGACAACTCTGAAATGTTCTCTCCGAGGAGAGGACTTTTCCTACCACCTGTCCATCAGTAGATGTATTATGGGCAGAAACACAAAGATGACAATGCTTCATTTGAAAGATAAATCTATAGGTTTCTGAATAGTCTATCCTACCCATTGTGAAAGTCAGAGAAGCTGCAGTTAATCCTTGTGACAGGAGCTGAGAGTCATACATTGGGTGATGCTCTTGTGGTTAGTCCCCTCTTGCCCAGACTGCCTACACAGCAACCTCTGCCACAGCCACCGTGTGTAGCTGCACACAGTCCTCAGAGTGTTGCCCAGCTTCTGTCATTGTGCAGACCTGGGCTTTCCTTTTGTACTGAAATTACAATCTAGTAATGTTATCTCCTGCTGCCTCTTCTTTGGGATTTGCGAGTCAGAGGCTAGATCGCTTTTCCTCAGAGTTCAGCTCTGACGATACAGCTGCCGGGGCATGTAAATCCTTCACTCCTTCCTTCATGCAGGCAGAGCCCAAAATTTGCGCGCCCCTTTGAACCCAGGTTAAGCAGCTAATGAAGATTAGGAATACTACCATACCTTGTCTACCACTTTAGCTCTGATAAGCATCCACAACAACATCACCCAACACTAAGGGGACAACCTGCAAATCAGACAAGTTTCAAACCCACCTACCCTTTTCTCACCTTGATAAAGTGAGTAGGGCATAAAAAAAAAACAACTTCAGCCTATTTATAATTCCTATTCTACATCCAGATAAAATAAGTAATGTCAGGACATCGTGTTCCCCGTTCTCCAGAGAAACAGTAGAGCTCAGTTTCCATTTAGAATTTCCCAATTGCCTCTATCACTTCTAACAGCTTAAGTCTGCTATAAGTTGCTCCAGGACAGACTTCTAAGTGGTATGTGGTTTATTAACTATATTTTGTAGGAATTAATAGAATTAAAATAGTGTACTTCATGTATATGCCAGAATAATTACAAAATATACCATTAGCAAAGATTTGAGCATAAAAAAATTCTTCCCAGACATCTCAGTTCCTCAATGGTCTAAGAGAAACTAAAACTCTGAAAAAGACTCAAAAAAGGGTATGTGTAAACATTCTTACCACTATGGAACTTTTGGAAAAGGCTAATTAAAGTTAGAAATATGGAGCACTGAGACATGGCAGTGGTCTTCAAAAGTAAGCACTTAGAGGTTTTACTTGCAGTTATCTTGATTGTGAGAAACCCCCTTGTCTCCCTCCACTAAAATGCTGATGCAATGAGGACAACACCAGTTTTTCAAAAAACCTTACTGTGCTGTACCAGAAATGATTAAGCTACAGAAAGAAGTGGACCTTTGGTTAACACCCCTGATAGGAAAGTCATTAAAATCTACTACATACCTCTTTTCCCATCAAAAATCTGAGGAAGTTCGCAACAAGGAGTCATATTAATGTAAAGCAATTGTGGGCAGTCGTATTGTACATGTCAGATGTGAGGAGCATAATCAGAAGTTAGTAGATGGAAAGCCACCAAGCAAACAAAAATTTAGAGTCAAATAGAACCAAGCACTCAGAAGACATCAGCAGAAATTACTGCTGAAGGTCTCTGAAGGTCCCTGTCTTGAGGGACCAAGAAGCCCTTCACCAACACTGCCAGAGTACTAGTTTGTTCAGTGAGCTTCCTCCTGCCTTGCCAGGAGACCTCCTGCCAGGTTTGTAACCAAAAGTCCCAAGGAACCTATTCAATTTTAGCCTATGCAAGGATTGATCCAGACTAGGCAAAAAACAGCTCCGTGTGTACAACAGCATTAAATAACTTTGCATCGCTCTGTGTAAAGCATGAGAAGATTTTCATTACTGCCCAGTTCACTTTATTTTACTTCATGTCTCTTTGCCTCAACTCTATGTTGAATGAGATCACCATAGAGTCCACTAAGAGTGATAGACTGGTAAATGGCTGTCTTTTTTGTGCAAAAAAAAATTATTATTATTATTATTATTATTGTTGTTGTTATTTTATGCGTATTGAGTAACTTAGCAGTTTAATACACCCTGAATTACAATATAAATGCAGCATTATATTAAGAAAATGTAAAAGTAAATAATATCTTCATATCATCCTTGAAAACAGAAAAAAACAAACAGAAGGTGTCTATTGAAATGGATAACTTATTTGAAATATTGCTTATGCCTAAACACCTAATCTGAAAAACAGTTACATTTTCAGGAACATTCCTAGAAAAGGAGTAGTTGAAAATAAATTGCGTTTGAACTGGAAAAAACATTCCCCGTATCAGTCAGTATTACCATCTGGTAATAAATATATGAAAGTCAAAAATTGTCAGCTAAATTTCCCAAGCCAGAGACTGTGAAATTCAATGGCCGAACAGGCTTATTTTCAAGGACAGAGACCAGTACACAATTGATTGCCATATTATCCACAGCCCAGAGAATTTGGTTGTCTTTGCTAACAATAAGCCAGGAAGATAAAGTTTATACTTTACAAAGGGGGAAAAAAATAGGAATAATAACTCCTATCAAACCTTGAAGATACTGCTTAGATTAGGCAGAGAAGAATAGCTTTTGCATTGAAATTTGGTTGAAAATGTTCAAACTAAACAAAAAGGGTCCCTTTGTATTTCTGACAACTAGACCATATGCAAACGAAAATCGAATATATTTTCCTGTCCTGTGAATGCTTGTCAAGTGGCTGGGTAAAATCTAGGGAGCTCAGCCTTACCAGGAAAGCAGATGTTGCCTCATCTGGTTTGATGCTCATATGGATGTTGAAGTCTCTAAGGCTAATAGTACAGTTCCAACAGTAGCTCTGACAGAGTTTCAATGAATACATTTGTGATATATTTCATACACTCTGATAGTCTATACACCCTTGTAACTACAAACTTTGATCCTTCCCTGGGAGTACAGGAAACACCTGGATAGTCTAATAAACTCTGCTACATAGTTGGCCACTTTGTGCACTGCAACCAAATTGCAACCAGCTCTCAGAAATATGAGATGCGGATCTCCATTTCCTCTGTATCACAGACATAGATGCAATACTTTCCATGCAAAAGTGAGCCCTTGGGGAGGATAGTGGTGGAAGTAGAGACTCAAAACAGATGAAAAAGAACCAGTAAACCTGAATGCATTTCTATATAATGTGTTTCTCTTCAAGCAAGAGGATGTTGTCCTTTTTCCTGTATACCTGCTTTGCTGAGCACTGATCTGTTTTCTGAGCTCTTCATTTACTATTCTCTTGTTCCCTGGCATAAATATCATCCTTACCACATTTCCTTCAGATGGCCAACCTCAAACCAGAAACTGTGAGCACAAGCTCTTTCAGTTGGTGGTGACTGTGACCAATACAGGATAGTTACCTTTCCTCACCTCTGTCCCATACCAATTCTTTCCAGTGACTCTGATGAACAGCTAAAACCAGCATTCTAATACCTTCAGTGTAAGTTTGTCAGAGACAAAAACTATTTGAAGTTTAGGAAGATAATTTCTTGACATCAGTCAAGAATTAATCCCCAGCAACATTAAAACACAATATTATTATTTATCATGGGAGATGTATGATGAGTTAATATTTTTTATAGCAATAGGATGATGTCAGCTTTCTGAAAGACTAACTCATGGTGTTTGTGATTGTTGGTTATTGCAATTTTGACACCTTTGCTTTGATTCCTCTTTATGCTTTTTCCTCCATTTTTATACATTCATCTGTCTGTGTACTGAGTTAAACATAGTAGTGCAAACTTCTTCCTAAGTGCCTTTTTATATTCTTCAGTCCTAAACAGAAGAGATATACTTAGTAAGAAGAAGTCCTATCCCCGCCCTTTCTTTTTATTTTGTATATAAAAAATGCATTGCTTAGTCAAGACTCTCCAATTCAGAATGTGAATCCTTGTTGGCATCTCCAGCTAGTGCCTTCCTACCCTACCAGAGATAAACCAGGGAGGGGTAGAAGAGCACACACAACTAATCCTATGGGAAACCATGCTAGAGCAAGTTTTACCCTTTACACTCGTCACCCTATTTACATTCCTCATAGAAACTTACCAACCAGACAGGTAGGTTTGGGGGGGGGTTTTTTCACATCATTCTGATTTTCCTGCATTCCTTGTTATCCTCATGTCCCAGAGTCTGGCCTGTTAGCTGTTTGCTAACTACCACACACAAGCACTACACTTACATATGTAATAGCAGGTAATGGTCACTAATATGGTGAGTTAAGCTTACCTACACCTAACTGGCTCATGATAATTTTACATCTTGTCAAATGTTTTGCAGTGCCTTACTTGAAAGCAATGCTAGAACTAATGGATGCTTATTGCATGATTATTCCTCCTTTACTTATGAATGAGCACTATATTTGCTTTCATTCAGACTTTGAGCATTGCCCAAGGTCCTTCTGACCTTTCTATTGAATGCTGCTTGTATGGGGAGGTTGTTAAATAGGTTTCAATTTAGGAAATGCACTGAGGCACATTTCCCTTCTTTCTGCCTCAAGAATAGATATGCTTTGCTCAGTCTGCACATCTCCTGCTTATCTTACAGCTCACATAAATTGGGCTGGATGATGGTTGTAGATTAAATTTTGGCATTAATTTCATTACATATTCTTTACCTCCAACTATTTGTATTAACGTTCTTTTCTCTTGTTTGTACAAGGCTTAAATCCTTTTTGTTGGTGCCCATTTAAAACAATTTTTTTAAGTTTTGCATCTCTTCCTTATCTTAGTTGCCATGACTCTCTTCATCCCTTATTATTTGTATTCTGAATAGGGCAGACCAAATAAATTAATAACACAAGTTCTTGTTTCCAAAAAATAACTGTAGTGTTTACAAAAAGATACAATTTCAGTAGAATAGTACTTCACTTCTCAAACAACCTTAAGAATTAAGAAAAACTAAATAACAAAATGTTTTTCAAGAAGTTTTCCAGCAAATTGAAAAGACTTTGTGTACCTAAAAATTCCAACAAAAGTAGCAATTAAAAATCCATTTTTTAAACCTCAGTTAAAAATCCAGCTTTGTTCTGTAGATGCAAGTTTGCTTGCATATAAGACATATTACAAAATGAGGAAAACAACAGGCTTGGGTTGCAGGGGATTTTTTTTTTATTTTAAGTGCAAATCAGCACGAACGTCCTCTATGTTCCCATCGTTTGCTTTAACATCAGTCAAAATTTGCACTGGTCCTCAAAATTTTACTTTTAGTTTGGGGCGATTTTGTGAAGTTCTATGTGGAATGTAATTTCCTTGAAATTTTTGTAGAACTAAAATGCTGTCCTTCAAAATGTGCCTAATAGAAATAAATTATATTGCTACTTCCTAGCAAATGGGGGTAATTAATTAAAGCTTATAATTAGATATTATTTAATAAAGAAATGTTGTTGTATTCCTTTTAGCTGGGACCTAAGAGAAGACATTTAAGGGAATAATTAACTCTTCACAGTTAAATTTGACAAAGCTTCTGCTTTAGCAATTACACCATTTTCAAACCTTTGATTTAAGACGGTTTGTAAAAGCTGGCTTCGTGTCTTAAATGAAGTTACCATTTCAGTGTAAGAGCTTACATCCTCTAGTTCCCTCACAACATGTTTTCAATACACATGCAAAATGAAGAGCTAAGCATATTTTCCTATTAATGAAAAAATGTTTGTAAATGTTATCAGGTGAGGGAGGATGCCACGTACAAGACTCAAATTTAAGGTTTTGGTTCTTGTTTTTCTACTCACTGCTGATTGAATTATACTTAGAATATTTTTTTTAAATATATTTCAAAACGTAGTATTTTTTCGTGATCAAACTAAGGTGTCTCTTCTCTATTCTTACTACTGCCAAGTGTGTGATTTACACACAGTTTAATTATTCAGATGTTTATTATGTTCTACATAATGAAATTTGGACCCTCATATTTTCTTCCTACATGCTCAGTGCAGGCTGCAATTATAGCCACAGATATCTGTTTATTTGATGAATTTTGCTTCTTCTGCATAGTTTGATAAATATGGAAATAAGTCAAAACCTACTTTATATACAGTAATTAAAGTGAAAAATCTAGTCATGATGCAAATCCTTAATTGGACTCCAGGAGAGATATGCAGAATTTCTCTTTAATAATATGGGATGACTGGGGACAGAAAAACAAAGCACACTAAAATATGGTTTAGAAGCACAATTAATCACAAAATAGAAAACAACCAATTTAGCATAGCTCATTCAGTGACTCTCAAGGCTCAGGTAATGTTCTTTTAATCATCTGGCTCTAATATTAAGGTTGTGTCATGTGCAACTGAAATAAAACAAAATATATGTGCTGATCTTCAATGTGAAACATTCTCTGGACTAATTTGTAAACACAGCCTTTTCACACTAAAATGCTCAATCTAGTTAATGACGTGAAAGTGAATGATCAAAGCAATGTAAAACGGTTCTTAACTATTATTATTTAATGCATTAATTCATTAGCAGAAAGAAACCCTCTTGCAGAGAACATGTTTTTGTTGGCTATGTATAATTCATTTTGGTTTTTCATTTTATTAGGCAAAGTCATTATTTTGGCTGAGGATGTGCCAAAGAAGAACATACTTGTTAAGCAGTATTAAATTGACAAGTTATAGCACAGAACAGGTGGGGTTGAGATACGAGTATCCAGGAAAGAGAAGTCTGTACAAGCTAAAGAAATAAATGCTTTCTTTCCAAGCTCTGAACATATATTGCTCTAATCAGCTAAAATTAACCATCACTGTCACTTAATTTGATTGTAAAAATATTATTCTCCATATAGCTTCATGTAATATCCCATTAGGGGAATATGATCACACTCTAATCAGAAGGTGTTGGATTTATTGTGTGCAGTTTGTTTAAACTACAAATACAATTAATTTCCTTTTGCCCTTCTTCTAAACAAGAAACTCCAGAATTACATATTTGTCTTTACATGGGCTATAGACATCAAATAGGAGCCAGAGTTCATCCCCTGACGCTGACACAATAATTGAAGCAAATATCTGCTTCTAAACCTAAAGCGTATTGTCAAGCATTTGGCCTGCCTGACCTGGCAACAGCCACAGAGTGCACTGGAGGTTCTGTGGCTGCAACATGACCAGAAGAACCACTCTTCTGTTACCCATATGTGCCCATTGGTGTAGACCATGACCACAAGCTTCCATGCTGAGAGCAGCTGAAATTACAGAGGCTTGATGTCCAGTATTCAAAATCACTGTTAAAACTCTTCCTAAGTCAAAATTCCAACCATCTTTGACAGATAAAAGGAGTCCTATGCAATCTAGCTTCAATGTCATCTACTCTTGACCACCCCGAGATGACCTGGCACCTCTTCATGCACCTGCCGTAAAACTTAAAGGCTTCAGAAATACTTTGCTTTGAAGTGTCCTAATAATAACAATCTAACCTTTGATGTTTCTTCCTGTACCACATGCTTGAACTTCTTAAAATCTGAAGTACATAACCTTCAATTGCTGCACACAAACCAGTTGCACATCTTGAGAACACAACACTGTAAACCTAATACAAATTGGAGTAATGATGTTTTTATTTCATTTATATTTAGCACTTTATTTGTATAGAATCATAAACCTAAACACTTAACACACCATTTGGACAGTAACCATCCTCACTGATTAGCGTAGAGCAGAATTCACACTCTACAGCTCAAAGATAGAAGAAATAAACTCCTGTAAAATAAACTTTGTATGCAAATACAATATTTTAGGAGAAGATTCTTTTCACATCAAGAGTCAGAGAGAAATTCTGTTTCCAATAGCTTGATATCACATTCAGGGAGTATTTTTGTAATGCTTAATAATTACCGGACCCCGAAGAAGTCAGGGAAAGTTATTTTTAAAAAACATTCCTAGCCTGATCATTACCTCACGTTCCTGTAAGTTTTTACAGAGCCCTCTGAGAACGTGTCTCCAGCTCTGGTTTATGTTACTTCACAGATTTTTAATATTCAATAGTCCTTATCCAGTGCAAATGTTTAGATCTAAAAAGAATAGTTTCTAGTCTCTATTTTTAACTTTTACATCAGGGATGAATTTCATCCAAGATGTATCATTTATATAGCTCTTGGGAGAGAGAAAACACATCCTCCGTGTAGCCCTAGTACTGCAAAGGCTCATGAACATGTTGAATTTCCCTTGCTGCAAGCAGCTTTGCTTAAATTGTGAGCATCTGCAGGGTGCTGCTCCAGCACTATTTAAACTCCTGCTTTTCCTGTTAATCGTTTTTTTGGGTGGTCATTTCCAGCTGACTGTTTTTCACCTTATGGTTTTGCAAAACTTCAGGGCATCAGATCTAAATCTTACCCTTTGGCTGGAATTTTTTTAAATCACTTTTGAGAACAGGAAGCTTTGGAGGAAAATGAGTGAAGCAACAATTAATTATTCACATTTTAAGGTAAAATGTTTTGTTCAGTTACTCAGAAGAACAGCAAGGTTCTTGTTTCTTCATAACTAAGTTCTGGGTGTTTACAAAATAATAATCATCATTGAAGAGAAAAACCCTTCTGAGCAGACCAGTGAAAGCATTTCAGTCCAAACTGCCCATATGCATCAGGAAGGAGAACATGTGGTTCTGCTCATCTCTTCAGTTTCAGTTTTGTTATCTGATGTTTGCAATGAATCCATAATGAGTTCAATTCATCTGACCAAAGTTCAGTCCAGTTGGCTCCAACTGATTCAGAGTTAAAATTTGTAAATTATCAAATTGACGTCAGTACAGTTCCACCAACGCAACTAGTCAAAAAGCTATCGTAGAAGGGGGAAAGTTTTGGAGAAGGATGACAAGTATGAATAAAACTCAATAACAGCCTCCAAGTGTGGGTTGGTTAAATAAACTAAGCCTCCAGAAACTGAGGAAAAAAATTACTTAAATGACTAACAGAGACATAGTAAACCTCCATAATTTCAAGAACAATGTGGTCAGGATATATGAAGAATGATTGCTCACTCTCTACAAGAGTTGAGAAGCCATCAGATGACACTTGTAAATGCCAAGTTCAGAAGAAAAATAGAGCATTCTTGATACAGAGTGTGTTGTTAAGGTAAGGATCTTTTTTCACTGGAAGTCACTAAGACCGCCAAAACCAAATATAGATTCAAAAAGCATCTGGAGAAATTAATGGAAAAGAAATAGAATAGACAAAATACAACAGACATTAAGAAGAATTTCTTCACTATGAGCGTGGTGAGACACCGGAACATGTTGTCAAGGGAAGCTGTGGCTGCCCCATCCCTGGATGTGTTCAAACCCAGGTTGGATGGGACCTTGGGCAGCCTGATCTAGTGAGATGTCCCTGCCCACGTCAGGGAGTTGGTCCCTTCCAACCCTAACTAATCTACGATTGTGTGATCATTAGGACAGTGAGACAAATCTGAAGAAATGTCATATGGATGTTCCCAGAAAAAAAATACGGCATTGGATTTCTCAAAGACAATATTTAGTGATGGAACTGGGAAGTCCATCTAACGATCTAATTCAAAGTCTCCTACCTGGTTAAAACCCACCCGGAGGCAAAGAAAAGATGATAAATATCAGATTATTCATATCGTTTTGACACAAGTCTGAATTTTAAATCACTGAGGAGCCTCTTAAATTAGTACTTCTAAAGCAGAGTGAAAGTGTCAGCATTTGGCTATATAGTACATATTTTTGCCCCAGCCTCCAAAGCATTTCCTAGGTTTGCTGGGTTTTGTTTTCACTGGTGATGTTTTACTGCTATCACTCTCAGAACTCAGTATCATAGGCATTCATTTCACATAATGAAGGCATTAGCAGCTCCCTGGTTTCAAAAAAGATCTCTCTCCAGCCTGAAATTACTTTTGCCTCTGTATCACTTCACAAGCTCTTTTCTAATTTGCTACCCCCTATAATTCTAGGTATGTTTCAGTATGACTGTTTTGTAAGTATCTCTTTCCATTATGTAAAGTGGTTTCTTTTCAGATTCTAGATTGTAGAGCTACTCAAAATGAACAAAATTTTTTCACTCTCATTTTTCATTATCATGTTGCACTTAAACCATTTCTTATGGGAGTTTAATAATGTTCTGTAGTTGATTAGAGTTAAAAAGGTCTACATTCTTCTTTCAAATATGTACAAAAAGCTCTTATTGACTGACTTTAATTAACTGAATTAATTTCAGTTCAAGTATAAATTCATTCTTCATCTAAATCTACCAGAGTCTAGCAAGCCAAATGCTGTGTGATTCAGCTATATTTCACATCCAAACCCAAGGCAATGTTTTGATGCTGTCCCTTACACAGATCAACAAAAAGGGAGTTCTCAACACTGAAAACTGAGTGCAACACATATCCTGACCAATACAGAAGTTTAGACTTGATTAAATTGATCCTTATATCATATAGTTGTGAAAATTCTACTCCTACACTTAATGATTACCACTGTGAAGCCCTGAGGTGAAGTCACATCAGCAGTAAATCTCCCTTAGGCCTCAGCAGAGGTCAGGGTTTCCCTATATGTCTGCAGAATAATGGCATTGTGTTTATTTAAAGAAACTAAAAAATAGAAATGAAAATAAAGCAATTGGGAAGATTTCCAAAAACAAACATGTTGAGCTGGTGAAGAAAAAAAATATCGAAGAAAAAAAAATATCAAAGAAAACAGGAAGCAGGCAAAACTGTGAGTATTTACTTCTTTTACATAAGGAGCTTTGAAATTCCAAATGATTTCTGGTTTGTTCCCATTTGCTTCAGATATTGAAATATCCAGGTGCCAGTACAAAAAATATATTTGAAAATTATAACATTTTAAAAGAAATTTAAAATCATGCTTTGTCTATTCTACACTTTAACTGACACATTGTCACAACTGTAACCCATTAATGCAGTGATAGAAATAATTTGAGTTTTTACACTTTTGTTATTACAATTTCCAGGGTTCAATCTAATATATAATGGAAGTCAGCTTGTTGAGTCTATGAATTCAAAGGGGTTTGGATTAGTTCCAAGTTAGGATGTGGGGTTGTTTTAGTAATACAACCAGTATATCTATATGAATAAATATGTTCTGTCTTGGCAGATTGGCCGATTGACCTATAGTGGGACAGGAATAGCTGTGGTAGGTAAACCCAGGCTTTATCAACTAGTTTACTGTATTCCAAAGACAGCTGAATGTGGCTGCCTGGGGAGGGAGTCCAAGAACACTGGGAAACAAATGGGAATAGCCTGAATTTCAGCCATTTGTTGCGCAGAGACTTCCCAAACCACCTCCAAAAAACTGAAATCAGTGTTTCTAGTTCTTGACAATGTTTTCTTCTATTAAATTGCCAAAACAGTTGTTCAACTCATAACATCTTAGCATCGTATGGTAAAAAGTTTCACAGCCTAACTACGTACTTTGTGGAAAAGTATTTACTTTGAGTGATTTTGAAGTATTAACTGATGTTACCTGAGTCCTTCCACTCTTAGATGCTAGGATAAAATAGCAAAATAATGTTACAGTATTTTAAAAGCTGGTACTTGCTGATTTTATATATGTATTTTCTCTTCTAGAGAGATACCACAGTATGTCAGTTAGTCAGTTTTTAAAAGAACATTCTAGGTATACAGACAATATGAAACTAGTAACACTGTGCTGATTAAATAAACTGAATTATACAATGAAGCACAGCATCAGCTAGTCAAGAAGCTGAAAGGTGTTGACGTTCATGTCTTAAATACTGGGTTATAACAAAATCATCAAGAATACTCTCAAAACTACACTGAGGATAAAAAGCAATACTTCTTCACATGTAGCTGTGGGTTCAGGAGCCAAGAAACAATACCTAAGCAATATCATTTTCAACACAGATTTCTGATGAATACAGAGAATTCCCTCATCTGCTCACAGCAACAGATCTTGTTTAGAAGTTGGGCAGCCTATCTTAATTATTCAATGGCTTGTTGTTCCACCAGATCATGTAGAAATAATCCAATGCCACAATTTCAAAACTATTAAGGGCATAAATGTAAATGGGTAAATAGTTTTTATGACTGTAAAGGAAAAAAGAAAACAGCATCCCTCCTCTGCCAAGTAGAAATGAGGAAATAAAAAACAAAAACAACAAAAGTTTTAGCTAGTATAGTACTGGCCTTTTATGACAAAAAACTATTTTCTAACAAGTGCCTCCTGCTAAGACAAAACCAGCAATACTCTTACCTTTAAAAATTTTTTCAAGAATTTTTTTATGCAATTCTTATGATTTCTACTCATTAATACTTCTATTATAGTCTAGTCCTGGTTAATGTATTATATAAGTTAAAGTCACTACAAGACTCAGTAGCAACATTTGCTACCACCAAGCATAAGGTTTGGGGAACACAATGGGTCACACCATACTAATTGATTGGGTCACCTGAGATTTCACCTCCTACATCTTATCATTTGCCCTAACCTAGGCACATCATTTCGGCCTTGTTCAGTTATGCTGGTGCCAAGCCAAATTAATTAAGAAATCATCAGGGCCAGCTATAAATATGAGAGCTGTATATGCTACCTGTATACTAAAATCATAATGACACCTGCTTCCACAGCAACCGTGTTCATATCTTCACATATTCATTAAGTGAAAGAGTGCTATGGAGAAAACAAAAGCATCTGTAGAAGTTAAGATTAGTTGCGTAGGAACTGCTTGAAGACTATGCTTCAATGTGTATTTTCACACAAACAACAGGAAATGATGACTTACAACTTCTTGGAAGAACTGAACGAATCTGTCGGAGGAAATGGAAGTGCTTTCCCTGGCCAGTAAGAGGAAATATTCAGAACAGGCTTTTTGCCCCAAAAGAAGGGCTTACTTTCTCTTGGAAGGAGTATATTAAAGTCTAGGAAATTAAAATGCAAATTGCATTTCCCCACTCAGCAAAAAAAATATTCCATACAAATATTAAGAGCAATGATGTTTTGCACAGAACTCTTGTACAGGCAGAGACTGATCATCTACTTGCTTTTGGTTTTAGTATTTGAGCAGAAAGAAGTCATTATTTGCATGAAAAAAAATGTAATTATCTGAAAACAAAAAAGGTAGCGTTAAGTTAGTATGCTCCAATTTAAAATATGTATGTGTATGACTATGTTAGATATTTTTATCAAAATAAAATCATTCCCAAGACCAAAAATGAAGATGCTGGTCATGACTGTAACAAAAAAAGCCTCATCTTTAGGACTCAGCTCTGTTGGGGAATGAATGGGTTAGTAGCATAGAGAATGGTAAACTGCTGAGCTCTTTATTTGTAGTATGAGTTCATTCAACTGTACCTACAAAAGGTAAAAGTTTGTGATGGTTTCTGCGTGTTTTGTTTTTTTTTTTTAACTTGAGAGGAAGAACAGATTTGATCCTCTAATTAAGGTCTACAAAATACTGTTATTGCTCATAGAAGGGTGTACTTGAATGTATATATTTTATCTTTTCATTATTATTATGAATTAAGACTTTAGAGGAGGAGAACTGTAATGGGCTATTTCTCTTTGGTTTACAGGACGCAATAGTAAACCACAGGTATGTAAAATAAGATTGCAGAATGAAATGATTTTGATTAAAGCTTTAATGAGTTGCTCAGCACAGATGGAACACCAAGACCATGAGGATCTACCAGGCCTTATTAAAAATCCATGCAAAAGAGCTTATATTAAGCTCTCAGTGTCTTAGACTAAAAATAAAAATTAGTTTAATAGCTTTTCTTGTACATTGTGAAACCAGTATTAGAACAGAGAAAAAGTGCCAATCCACAAGACAGTATGACAGAACTGAGCACATCTGGGTGTGCTGCATTCCTAGAGCACCTGGACTACTTCGTAATTATATAATCCAGAATTAAAAGAGTTCTTTTTAGAAAAATAAATATTTTTCTATTGATGAAGTACACCACAAATATTTCTTTAAAGCAAGGACAGTGATTTTATTGGGCATAAACAGGCTTTCCTGCAACAGAAGCCTTGATTACTTTGCTGAATAACTGTAGCTCCCTTCTGGGACTTTGTTTTAGTTTTCCCTTCTACATTCTGAATGCTTTTCCAGCTCTCTACCATGAAAGCCCCACACACACTGACACCAAAAGAATTCGCAAAAGAAAATAAAAATCCCAGACCTCCATACAGGAAAGTCTTAAATGAAGACTTCTCTTTCTCTCCTCCTCTAAAATCTGGTCTCATTCTCCTTGAAGGAAAGTAGATCCTATACATGCCTGCCTACAGAATGGGTACAGATCCATACTTATCCTGCTTCCCATATTTATAGTTCATGAAGTTCTGCTCATGCAGTTACTTTCACACCTAAGAAGACAAGCTAGTCACTGTCAAATATCTTGCCATTCAAATGGTATATTCTACCAGCTGAGTTATAAATGGGGTTGAAGTGCCCAATCAAGATTGGGCTTTTTATCAGGCAATGACTAAATTTATTTAGACTTGAAGCTATGGCAATACAGTCTCAAAATTTAACAGAGCCAAAACAATGCTATATGAAGTCATAGAAAGCAAAAACCTTGACTCTTTCTGTCATCAGTAGTATGAGCAGCAACAACAATAAAATGAGAAGGGATGTTCTTCAAAATTTAGATGGCTGAAGTAGAAAGAGTGCTGCTTTCAGGGACATCAATTTCAACTAGTAGTTTCTAATGCTCTTAAGAGCCTGCTCCCTTAGAGACAGAAGTACATTTTAAAGTATAAATTTAAACTACAACTTCTATACCCCAATCTCTTGTTCTTCTTTCCTAAACTAAGAAAACAGTTGATGCTACTTATTCTCCAGACTTCTTTCAGAATTCCTAAGCTGCCTCCTGTATTCAGTCCCACACCAACATAAAATACATAGTTTTAGCTATACCTGGAGAAGTAGGATTGACTGAGTCGCCTCCTGGGGTCTTCTCCAGCCCTATAGCTTCATGATCCTACTCTTTAAGAGGGAAAAACACCTAGTTCCCTATCAAAGCTGATGTTCCAGTAGAAAGCTAAGTCCCCAGACAGTAAGGAGCCAGAGTCTTACTGCAGATAATACATCTGCCAAATGATGACCTTGCTGCTGATACCTCAGGCCCAGATCCAAGTAAATCACCTAAAATGAGTCTTAAAGAGAACGCAAGCATGCAGAAGTCAGGAGTTGTAAAAACTTCTGCAGAGTGTTCCAGCCTGTATATTTTTTCCTTATCTCTAATAAAAAAAATAATAAATTTAAATAAAATTTAAATAAATAAATATTTATAATAAAATAAAAAAAATTAAAAAATAAAATAAATAAATTACTTGGAAAACCTCTGTCTGAACATGCAATGGACTTCCTCGTGTTTTTATCTAATGACAACTAGTTTGGCTCCACTCCCATTCTTAAGGCCAGTGGAGATGCCGAAACCAGTCGTTCTGCCATTTGCAGACCTAACCAGGCTTGAGCCCTCCACAACATCCAGTGACTGCAGCAGCTTGATTTCAATGCACAACTAGAGAAAGAGTCCATTGAGGGCTCCTAGGAGGTAACATCCTAAAAGACTTTCAGCCTGAAAGCTGAAGAGATCAGGTTCAAATCCTACCTGCCGAGGAATGACGACTTAGAAGCCAGGTAAGCACAGAATCTGCAAACAACCTCCCTACAAACCCCTCCGAACTGGGATATTCTCTATCTTTTCTGCTGAAGATGTGCCAGGCAGAACAGAACATGGACATTTATTAGAAAGTTAAAAAAGAACCCAAAAATAACCCAAATTTTAGCAGCATTGAGGGACTTTGTTAGGACATATCCTAGGGGGAAGAAGGTCCTTTTAATATTAAGAACACTTGCTGGAGAAAATAAAGGAATGATCCTATTTGCAAGAAGGACAGGACAGAGCCAACCACCTGCAGGATGTGTCTACTTGGCTTCTGTTGACTAGCAAAGGACTATCCTGCACTGTAACCAGTCAGATTTTTATCACTGAAATATTAATTTTGTGATATCAGTTTGTGACTATACGTGCTATATGAAAGACTGATTTTCCCCTGTTCACCATTTTCATCTTACAGTGTGAGTACACATATAGTATCTTGGTTTAATATAATGGCAATGGTTTTGAAGAAGAAATACGTTAATGGCACCTGCAGTTAGGTTTCTAATTGAAACTTGGAAGCTTCAGCAGGACCTTGGGGCTAAAGGTTATTCTGTGCATGAAAACATCTTCCCTCTGCAGTCTCAGACCTGGTTGAAAGAGCTGGGGTTGTTTAGCCTGGAGGAGGCTGAGGGGAGACCTCATTGCTCTCTACAACTAGGAGGTTGTGGAGAGGAGGGAGCTGGGCTCTTCTCCCAAGTGACAGGGGACAGGACAAGAGGGAATGGCCTCAGGCTCCACCAAGGGAGATTCAGGCTGGACACCAGGAAAAGATTTTTCACAGAAAGGGCCATTGGTCACTGGAACAGGCTGCCCAGGGAGATGGTTGAATCACCATCCCTGAAGGTGTTTAAAAGATGGGTGGATGAGGTGCTGAGGGGCATGGTTTAGTGATTGATAGGAATGTTCAGACTCAATGATCCTGTGGGTCCTTTCCAATCTAGTGATTCTATGATTCTGTAAATGGTAGGTTGTCTGGTGAACTGCCAGTGTGCTCTCCTCAGGATGCAGGCAGTATACAGTTTAAGTTTCCCTACCTCTCTCTCTGCCCCTGCCAAAGAGCAAGCAGATATCCAGATTTTGCTGCCAAGACATTACTTTTTCCTTTTCAAATAATTCATCAGGAATTAAGAGGAATCTTTAATCTTCACCAACACAGGTTTTGTAACCAGTCTTTATCTTACACAATGTTCTTAAAGTCACCAATATACAGCAGCAGAGTAAGTCATCATTCGTTTTGTAAGGAAATCCTATTTCTGTAGTGGAAATTTCCATTCTCTTTGAACAGCTTCCATTCAAACATACACAAGAAAGTTCTCTGTGAATCTGCAGGTATAGCAGAACATTCATTTTAATAACTACAGGAATGTTTCTACTTTTAATTAACCTTTTAATCTGAAAACAAAAACAATAAGACCAAGCAAAAACAATGTTATATTCTCTTGGAGTTTTATTTCCCACTCCCATGTTCTTTCAAATTTTCACTTTTCCTGCTATGCCCCCTACCAGAAGACAGGATGGAGTTCTTGGCTGCAGAAACCCATGTGGAACGCAGGCTGCTTATGCAAAGAATAGCAATGTGAGATGGTAAAGCACAGATGCTATGAGGCACCACAGCAGTATTTGAGATGAAAACATTCAGGGGTGAGGAAGGCAGTGGTAAAGTCACAATAGCTTTTTTTTGTTTTCTTACTTTTTGCAGAATAAAAAAGATATTGCAATGTAAATTTATAATAAAAAATTCTGTTAAAAGCAGCTTCAGTAGAAGATGTATCAACTCTCTGTAGACCAGAGGAGACAAACATCATTCTCAGTCCATGCCTTTACTCCCAGCTGGAAATGCATTTTGCATACTGAGGATCAGATACAGTCCCCCCTCTTTTACAGAAACTTCTCCCAGCTCCATTGCATCCTCATGTGCCTGACCTTGCCATAGGACAGAGCCACACGAATACAGAGCTGAGGAGCAGAGCAAGAGATCAGGTCAGCCCCAAAGCAGAAGCTGGATAATCTGTTTCCAAAGTGCCTCCAAACATTTTCAAATATCCATCCAGGAGGTATCTACACATACCCTGATAGGCAGTTTCCTGCTTCACCACCCCAGCAGCTAGAAATAGTTCCTTAATATCCAACCTCATCTTTCTGTCCTGTAAATATCAGCCAGTTTTGAATAATAGCTACACAGAAGTAAACAATAGATAGCCTTTTCTATTTGTTTGTTTTAACCTCTCTGTCTCCAAACACCTATGAGGCTTCTCATTCTCCTTTTAATACTAGGGAAAGTAAATTATTAAATTTTTTAATTATTGGTGACTTTGCTACGTCTCTGCTTTTGCTTGCTATCTCCTCTGGATTCTGAACCATTTGCTTCCCTCTCTGAGCATAGCCATGCAGGGCTGGATGTCACACAACAGCAAACTTCCCTTGCTCACAGTCACATTGCCTGGTAGAAACATTGAGTCACTTGGGGATGGTAGCTTTGCATTTCTGCAGTATCATTGCATTGGTTTATGTTTTAACTGAGTCCTTCTGAAATTTGCAGACCCTTTACTGCAGCCCTGGCAACTAGGAAGACATTTCTATTGTGTGCACTCCTTGACCTCTTCTGAAGGGCAGCACTCTACACGTGTCCTCAAACTGAGATGTATTTACCTACAAATATAAATTGTGGACGGCTGGTCTCTCATTGTCTTCTGAGAATTTTTGCTTGTTTCTATATCGCGTCAGACATAAAAAGAGTGGGTATAAAATTGCACATGTTCAACAATGCTTGATAACAAGGCATTGAGCATTGTAGAAATGAGCATATTTGATTTAATCAAAATAAGTGTTGTAGGAAAATCACGTAGGTTTAATTTTTGAGAAGCTATTAAGTTTCAAATTAAATGGAAGATTAAAATAAAAATGAGCTTTAGCTGTAAGTGGAGGCTAAATTTGGTCAATTTTTGTTGTTTATCTGTGCATAAAGTCCTTGCATTTACCATTTGACAAATCCTCTAATAAAATACTTGCTGCAATCAGGTGAAGTAGGTTATTAATGGTTCTAAAAAAGATATACAGGATTGCCTCATCCTGAGGCAATTAAGTCTGTGAAGTAAGTGTGTTTAATATCTCTAGGGGCCTGACTGGAATGAAGCAGGTGATCTTTCTACAATTGCCATTGTTTCATTTAGAATTTCTTTAATTTTGTTTGGTTTTAACTGAAGAATGACTCCTTGCTTTATATCCCTTTTGTTACAACTCCAGTTTACAGACTTACAAAGGTTGCATGCACCCCATCAAAAGCAGAGTGGAAAATTTTAACTGCCACAGAAAAGCAACATGAAGTTTCATGTGAAGCCCTAGCATCCCACGCAGGAGAGGACAGTCCATATTTACTTCCAGTCTCTTGATTTGGGCTTTGCAGTGGTGCTGCCAGCTCCCACGTTGGGTTCGGGCAATTCAGATCTCCTTAGCTTGAACAACAAAGCCATTTGCTCACACCATCTGCCAGCTACCTTCACGACTCTTCATCTTCCATATTCTCCCAAGGGACCCAGGGACTGATGGATGAAGGCGCAGGGAGTCAAGTCACCACACAGCCTTCCTGCTCAGCTCTCCAACACATCTTCATTTCAAAGAAATGCTGACTTAAACACAGACCTCAGCTCTTGTTTATGGATCCTCAGCTTCAGCCACTTCAATTTGGTAAAACGAATGCTTCACCACAGTATGTTTTGCAAGGGATGTGTTGCATATGCATCAGGGCGCTGTTTGGCCCTTTTCCATAAAAATCTTGTATTTCTCTTTTTTTCTTTTTTCCTCTTCTGTGTTCTTTTTCCCCTGGATTTATTAGTGGGGATGGTTTGTGGAGGTATGGTTAATTACTGGAGCTTATGGCCTGCTGTGATTGAAAGCTGATCTCACCAGTTTGGGGTCCGCATTATATTTATTCTGTATGTAATTAAAACTGAATGCCATAACTATGAATAATGTTGGAAAATATTGAGAAACCTTTTTTTTAAGTGAAAGAACATCTGAAAGGTTTTTTCTTCCTGCAGGACTGCATTTCTACAAAACAGAGCACTTCTTTACACACACAAACAAGCAAACAGCCAAAAGAGACATTCTGATTTACGATTTTGATGAAAACAAATATTTGTTTATCAGATCTATGTGATACATTAAAAATAAAGAAGGAATTCAAGCAAACTGTGATAAAGGCTATCCATATATTTTGGAACATTAGTAATATCACAGACATACTAAAGGCACGCAGAGAAGTGCTAGCACAGCAGGGTGAACATGAACAGCACATCCTGGAAGCAGCAGCATCCAATTGAACACAGGAGATTTGGCTGGGGAGTCCCTCAAACAAAACAAGTTGCAGGAGGCCAAGCCACTGCTCTGACTATACGGATCAAAAATTCTTCTGATTTTCTTACCTAAGGAGGGGAGAATAGACCATTATGGAAAAGGAGATCAGACACTGTTTATGCTGAGGTAAATCAAGCAGAACACTGCACAGATCACTGGACCATATCAGAATTAGGCCAGACATATCACATCTAGAGGAGCTTTTTTTTTTCTCTGCTACACATAAGTCTGAAGTCTGCCAAGGTCCTTTTTGTTCACTGTTGTGACAGTGATCTGAAATTAGAGGCTTGTAGAATATCCACAGAATACCAAAAATCTTTGGTCTGGGAATTTATCTCATTGCCTCTATATGTAGCTGACGTTCAGAAACAGTTTTATATCTGATCAATAAAACAGTCAGTAATACTCCAAATAAGTGTGTTCAAGCCAAAGCAACAACAACTAGATGAAATCCGCACTCTTTCAGCAGAGCAAAGCAAGATGATCCTAGGGCACACAAAGCAAGACAAGGGTGACACAGTACCCAGGAGGTTACCTTTAAAGCTGAAGAGAAGTAACACAAAAAAGAAAGATATCTTTTCCTTACAAATAAGGGCATGGCCCCTCTCCCTACAGGTGTTGAATGAAGGTTAAGAAGAAGTAAAGTAAGGATTCATTGAAGAGCCAACGCATATGAAGTGAGGGTATTCCCGATGAAATCCTTTGTAGGAGAAACTTGCTGTCTAGAAAAGACCTTTTGCTTTTTCTTCTGCCCCAAACAGTAAGAACCAGGTCTGCCAATGCGAGCTATAGAGAACATCACAAATCATTCAAATACCCAGACATTACATTATTAGCAACTGTTCTTTGACATTAAGGCATTGTACCCAGTGCCACGGCTACCAAAGGAACACACTTCAAGGCAGTGATCAGGAAACTCCCATTTCTGACACGGCAGCAGATAGCCCATTTCCCTCCCCACCTGGCAGCAGGTGCGTAACCAAGTGTAAATACTTGAACAGTCACTCTCAGTCTGTGGATCAGAAAGCGAAGGGAACCAGTGGGACAAGATTAACTGTGAAGGTGTCAGCAAGGCTTTTTGCACCGGCCATCACCAGCACTTTAATGGAACCAGATGTACCAGCTATTGCTTTTTCATAGCTACTTCAGCTTCACACAGCACAGAAGGCAATGGCAGCTCAAAAAACATAAGCATCCATACAGATGCACCTCACCACAAGATTCTGCAGCAATAGGGAACTGGCATTTGCAATGGTCACTTTTAACTACAACTATAGCGTGTATGGACCTGAGGAGATAAGTATCAAAAAAAAAATCTTTACTGAAACCCTGCAACTTGCAGCTCTTTCCTCTTCACAATTTGTCAAAAAGTGGATGATTAAGGAATTTGGTTGTTTCTTATTTGTTGGTTTGGGGTTTGGTTTTGTTGTTGTTTTGGGTTTCGGTTTTTTTGCTGTAGTGCAACAAACTTCTGAACTATACTAATTTATGGTGACTGGTCAAAAACTGTTACCTGCTCTTTACTGATCACCTCTCCATTGGTTTCACCACAACATACATCAGTCACATTTATTCTCTGCATGATCAAAGGCTGGGACACCAGGGAATGTTGAGTAGAAAATTTGCACCAGAATTTGGACGTATGCTACTGCTCCCTCATGAACTCATGACTCAAAGGATATGGGAGGTACAGGTCATGATTACTGCTTCTACCATAGTAGGTCTGGAGAGTTTTAGGCCACCATAAGCCATCCCATCTATGCATCCAAGGCTTTTGCCCAAGTTGCTTGCAGCACCTCAGGGTGATGTTGCGCTGCACTAGAAGAGAGCTCTTGCTGCATAGCCTTATTTTCTAATCAGAGTTCTCTACTATCTGTAAATTGGATACAAAGAGAATATTTCTCCTTTTTATATCTTCAGATTCCCATAATTCTTATGTGGGTTTTATTTTAGTGATGAACTTGTTCAGAAAATTTCATTGAGTAACTTAAGATAGTAGAGGGGGTTGAGGAATCCTATCACAGCTCCAGAGTGTACTACCCTGTACCATATTTTACCATGCTTCTTTTTGCACATTACAGCATATCAGATTTTCACCTTTATAGTCACTTAAGAGCACCTATCAGAAAACAAACCAAACAAACAAAACCCAAAATAAACAAACAAAAAACCAAACGAAACCTTCCTGTGGAAAAAACAAATTGCAAGACTATTTCCTAGACAGAAAGCGATGAGATTTCCTAAGATCAACAAAAGAACAAATAAGTTCTTGGTATATAAGAGCAAAAACATCAGTATCCATCCTCCATAATAATAGTAATTTCATAAATTGTAGGGGTTTATGTGAGTCATACAGACAATTAATACATTTCTGAAAAAAAATCAGCCAGATGAAGAAAAAATTAATTAAGAGAAAAATCACAAATATGCTGATAGTCCCTCAACAGCACCACTACCTTGCATGCAATAATTATGTTGTCATTTGTGCTCAGGGAGAACAAACAAGAAAAAGACACACATTCCTGACTCTTCCAAAGAAAATGTTTGTTCAAGAAACACCAAGTAGAAAACATTTTTGCAAATCTTATTGTGCCCAAGAGAAGCTGTAAGCCGCACAGCAGACATTTACACTTGCCAGAACTCCATTCTAAATGACCTATTCAATATAAACGACTCTCTGGCATCGTAATTGTTGAGCTGCTCATATGCTTGCGTTTATCTTCTTAAAACACGTGCATGGTAAATTTTCAAATATCACAGGTAAAACTTGTTCTTTCTATCATGTACCCAGTACCTTGGACACTTACATGGAGAAAAGGGGGTTTAAATCTCTAAATTCTACTGGGTTTTTTTTAAAAAAAAAAAAAAAAAGCTGAATGTTTCCTGGTAGCTTAAGGTAAGTAACAGATCCTGGAGCCTTGATATAATCAAACGTGAAAAGAAATAACAGGCTAATGAGTTATGCATATGGTATTTATTTTATTCAGCATTCCTTCCAAATTTTGTTTCTGAATTAGCAATACATGGGCTTGTTCATACCTACAGATTGTTTCAGCTTCCCTCAAGCCCAAAATGAGAATAGTGCACTGGTTTAAGTTTGGGAGTTATTTTCATATATCCACGACTGACACTACTAGCCTCAACTTTTGTTATTTCTATTAAATGAAAATTGAAAAGTTAATGCACAACCACGTAACAAGCAGGAGGGGAAATGCTGTAGCAAACTCCAACCCCACCAACCTGTAAAATACATGAAGCTTTCTTCACGTCCCCTGTTTAAACAGAACCCCCACAATGACTTCACTTAAGCATCTGCATAAGAACAAATGGCACAATATCTCAAACTTTAAAAGATACAATATGTTCACAAATTATTTCCATAAGTATGTTAGTAAATGGGAAAAAAAAATAAAAAAGCTTAAATCAAAGCAGAGGAAAGAGTGGGAGTTCTTCACCAAACAGTTTGTCTCCCAGTGGAAAGAATGTTTTCAGGTTCATATAAGCAAAAAAAAAAAAAATTTAAACTCTAAAGCTGTACCCAGTGCTACCAGGTGGATATATCTGGAATGCTATCGCTCATGGGAAACACTTGGATGACGACTAAGTTCCAGGGACGAGCACTGTAGAGTTGTGTTCTGATTTCCACTAGAAATAGCTCCCTACACCCTTTCACACTTCCTCCAGTACATTGGGAAATCAAGCTCCAAAACAATATACTTTTTTCTCCCTCAGTCTTCAGTTAAGGAAGAGCTGCTTGTTTTATTTCAGAGACACGCAGGTGCAAAATCCAATACTCCCTCTGTGTCCAAAGCCTGCCTTTGTCTCTTTAAAGCCTGTCCCAATTGCTAGGAGCGATGTCAGAGGAACTGTACACAGCCTGAACCTTTTCCATTCAGAGCATACTGATTCTGCGAAGTTGAATTCTTTGACTTTATTTTTCTTTAGTGCCAAACTTGACACAGCTCTTACCTAAGATATATGGGTTATAGCTAGAGACACTGAAGAATGATTCTTCTGCCTCGAGTCAGGATCCATACACACACACACACTCTCCCAGGCAGAGGCTTGTCTGGCTTCTCTACCATGAATGAAGACCCTAAAAGCTCCTTAGGTCAATTGCAGTACCCAGGTCTCCTTGCAGTTAAAGAACTCCATGTCCCTCTTCCCCAAACCCTTTCACTGCAATTTAAGACCACTCCCTCTTCTGCTGTCTGCTTCAGAGAAAGCGTTCAGTCCTTTCCCTTACCAGTAACCTTTTCTCCACGCAGGGGTTCTTCTAAGCTTGGTTGTCTCTACACTAAAACTTTTTTGTTTGGCTCTTTCCCCACAAATCATGCCCTAGAGCTGTGATCAAACTTGCTGATCTCTTATATCATTTCCTAAATGTTGTTTATAAACCAGACCTCAGCCACCTACCAGTAATATTCAGGCTCTGCTCTCTCCCTTCCCGGGAACATTCCAAAGGAAAAGGTTGTGCTCTTACAAAAAGCCCTGGGCTGACCATACCCTGCTCTCCTACAGGTGAAATCAATGGGCACCTAATTCAAGGGGTAAATTCAGAGGAGGTGGTGTCGCTTTCTTTGCTGTTGCTTTAGGGAAAATGTGGTAGAGAGAAAGAGTGTCTTCCCTTTTCTTTCTTTCTGGGTGAGAAATTTAGAGTGTTGGATTTCTTGGGAGGGTGGAGGCAAGACTTAAGGGATTTTAGTGTCGTTGAATTACAGAAGACCCGAGAGTCGTTCCCGTGCGTGCAGAGGGCAATATAAGAATTGTCATCCCGCTCTGATGAGTCTCTCAAAGTAAAACAAACGGCCCCGTGCTCCGTGCCCCATAGAAAAGGAACCGCTTTGCCTCTTGTCCTGTCCCCTGTCCCTTGGGAGAAGAGCCCAGTTCCCTCCTCTCCACAACCTCCTCTCAGGCAGTTGGAGAGAGCAATGATGTCTCCCCTCAGCCTTCTCTTCTCCAGGCTAAACACCCTCAGCTCTCTCAGACGCTCCTCTTCTTCTCCAGCCCCTTCACCAGCTTCGTTGCTCTTCTCTGGACTCACTGAGGCGCAGAGAACGGCTTCTTTACTGAAAGGGCTAAAGGTGGGGGGGGGGGGGGGGGGGGGCTGCCCTGGAATGCGTGGGGGGCAGAGTCCCCCCTGGAGAAGTTGGGGGGGGGTGGAGGGGGAAGATGCTGCAGTCTGTGCGGCGCTAGAACGCTCCGAAACCCATTAAAAATAACAAGGGAAATACTAGGAGGGGATTGCCCGGTCCCCGGGGGCACACGGGGGGGTTCACCGCTCGGGGGGCAGCGACGAGACCCGGGGAAAAACGCACCTCTCCTCACTCCCGAAAAGTTAACATCGACTCAGCTGAAAAGTAGGTTAATTAGTAGTGCCTGACGGAGCTCCCCAGCAGTGACTTACTTCAGGTGCAGTTACTGCTAGTCTGCTGGAAAAGGCTTTGTTTTCACCTGGCTTTGTAGCCTCCAGTGCCTGAATATTGATTAACTCTGGGTATTTGATTTTTTTGACATACACTCGCATTATTGTAACAAACTGCATCCTTTAATCGAGGTGGGTTGGGGTTTTTTTAGTGTAATTAAATTATTAACAGCGTTTTGCTGCCAGAAATACGACCCTTGGCAAAGAAGTCATTTCTCCTTCTTGCCATCAGAGCCTGCGATGTCCCTTAGCGAGGGGACGCGGTGACAGGGAGGGACTGGACGTGGTCGGGAAACTCCCTCGCAGGGATTTACCCCGGACGGGCTCTTTTTCTCATATGAAAGACTGAAATATTTACGGTCCTGACAGGGTTTGGCGAGCTCGGCAGAGCCAGAAAACATTGGCACATTGGCACCTCCGAGGATGCCAAGGAAATCGCCCTGGGCCAGAGCAACCTCCAGCCTGGCCCCGCGAGAGGGTGTCGCGATAGACACGATTCCGGGGCCCGAAGCGATGTGCCTAACGCCTGCCCGGTGACGCACACAACTTTTCAGAGGCCTTTTTTTTTTTTTTTTTTTCTGTCCTCGTGCTAATTGAACGAGCAGGGGAAGTCACACTGAAGTCATGGTGCTGGTGGGATTAAGCAAGGGAAAAACAAACGAAGATGCTGCCCCTTTATCCCTTCCCCTTCAGGCGTTGCTGAAGTGACCTGCAGCAAGTTACTCCCTCCTCCTGTGGTTAATCTGACAGTGTATTATACAGCGTATTATCCAGGCAACTCCTGTGATCCCCAGCAGCCAGAGACACCCCACCTCAGCCTCTCGCCTGCGCTTTAACCTGCTGAAAAAAAGGAGTGGGAAAAAAAAAAAAGGAGGGGAAAAAAAAAAGTTTTCTGGTTTGTTTTCCCCTCGCAAAGACACTTTGCTGGGCGCAGCTCCTCTTGGAGGGGGAAGGCTGGTGGCAGAGCCCCCTGCGCCAGATGGAGTTGCTATTTTAGGGCGAGCAGGCAGCGGTCAGGGCCGCGGAACCCCCCGCGGAAGGACCTTTGAAGCTGGGTGGGAGGGGCGGAAAGGGGGTCGGGGCGCGGGGTCCCCCCCCTGACCCCTCGGAGCTGGGGTGCTGCGTGCGCCCCTTCGAGCAAAGGGCCCCGCGGCCCCTCCTGGGACCCTCTGCGCTGTCGGCATGTGGGGCGAGAGCCGGGAGCTGTACCTGCCTGCTCTGCCTGGCGCAAGGCACCGGCTCTGGAGCAGAGAGCAGGGCTCGTCAGCACTTCTGAAGCCCTGGGCCCCACCTTGATGCGGTTTTCTTTTTCCGGTGTTCCCCGTAAAACCGAGCGAAATCAAACCCAGTTGTCTCGATCTGATCCAAAAGATGGACCAGACCGACCCCGATCTAAGCAGAAATGTCCTTGTTTCAATTTCCTCTGAAGTCTATTGCTTTTTCTCCTCAGGCAGGCAGCCGAGCAGCCACTCTTCTGAAGTGCTGGGGGAACTGGAAGGTCAGCAGGGCTTTCCTGGGCTCTAGGAAACTTTTTAAAATTTTGTTTGCGAGTGGGTGAGGAAGAGGGGTCTCCAGCCTATCTGTCTCCTGTTAAAAAGTGAAACGTAGCCCCTGCCTGGTTGACTTTACCTGCCTGTGCCGGGGTGGCTTTATGGGAAAGTGCCTCAAAAAATAAAATTAAAAAAAAAAAAAAAAATTAAAAGGAAAGTTAAACATTCTCCAAGCTTCTCCACTGATATGACCTCTTTCTGTCAGGACTTTCTTTTTTATTTCTTGCTTATTTTCAAGGAAGGACAGGATGCGTCTTAGCAAAATGTTTTGGACCCTAACATCCACCCCCTCCAAAATGAAAAATAAATAAATAAATTTTTAAACCCCTATTCCGACTACTCCTTCAAATGGACAGGTTGGGAGGGCTGATCTGCTGGGAGGACAGGGCTGTCGGCGCTATTTGTGCTTTAGTCTCCAAAGCTCGCAGGCTTCGTGGAGAAGAAGCGGAGTGTTCCTGGAAGCGGTTCAGAACGTGTTCTGATGAACAGATAAACTTCTGGGAAGTACCCGACGGCTGTGGCCGAGCGCGCTGAGCCGCCTCCTAGCCCTGGCAATAAAGCGGGAGCGCCCGGCTTAAAGAAACCCGCAGAACTTCATTAATTGGATGCTCTAACGGTTCTAGAATCTGCACAACTATCAGTTCAGAACTCTTCAATTCGCTAGCCATTCGGACCGCGGCGTCCGTTCTTGCTGCGGTTCATCCCGCGGGCGCGTTGCCGTCCGCGGGTCCTGCCCGCGCAGAGCGGAGGCTTCGCACCTCCGGGCGCGGAGCGAGCCCCGCGCGTCCCCGCGGTGGTGCGCGCAGCCCCGCGCAGCCCTCTGCCTCCCGTCGGCTTTTTTTCCCCCATTGCGGAATCTTCGCTTTTAAGTCTCCTTAAATCGCCGAGAACGTCGGGCTCGAAAGAGAAAATTGATGATGTTAAGCAAATGGAGTTTAGTGGGAAGTTGGCATTTAGAAAAGGGGGAGATTTCCCAACCTGAATTTTCGCCGGTGAAACCAGACAGTTCTAAAAGGCCGCAGATGAGACGATTTTTATTAAACATTTGTACTATTTTGGAAGCTAAGCCGCAACTCATCCGCACTAAAACTTAACGACTTCGATTCATCAGAAAAGTTCGCGCTTGGACTCTGCTTCAAAGCCGGCGCAGCGACTCCGGTGACAGCCCATAATGATTTTCCCCGTATGATTTGCAGTGGGTTGGCGTGTACTTGTGCAAGGAACGAAGATTCCTATTCAAATCCCGAAGCCATTAAATTTAGGCTTTCGCATTTGCCTTTTCCAAAACCGAAACTTGCCTAAACCGGAGCCCAGGATCAAAAGCGCCAGAGAGATCAGTTTCTCAGGGAACTGCGAAAGCCACTTGCCCCAGAGTTACTGACAATATTGCGTGCGGCTTGGGCAGCCTTGGGCAACACGTGTTGTCACTGGGAACCGAGATGGTTTGTTTCTTCCGAGGCTTCTCTGGCCGCTCTGGGGTTTTTTTTTCCCGAGAAACCTTCTTGGAGCACACTTTTTTTTTTTTTTTTTTTTTTTTAAAAAAAAAAAGTGTGCTCCAAGAAGGTTTCTCAGGAAAGGCAAGTAAGGCTCTATATTGGCCAGAGAGGATGAGCAGGGTTAGGGAGCAGGTGTGTTTTCTCGCTTTGGGGTTTTTGTTACTGCTCTCGGCTTCACCTTGTTTCCCCCGTTTATTTAACTGTATTTTTTCCGCATACAAGCGCGGAACTAAAGGCGAGATGAAGGCGGCTTTGCCCGAGTAAGGGGTGCTGCATCACCCGCTTTCCTTAGAAAGGGCTGGCAGGAGGGAATGATGGGTTTTCATACAATACCTGCTACCTCGGTGACCACCCTGAGCCCCTCAGCCCTGGCACCTCCCCTCGCCTGCCAGAAAAGTTTGGTTTCTTCACAAATGGGATGTTCCTGGCTCCATCCCGAAGTGCAACACCCAGCACCCAGTGCCCGAACGCGCAAGGGGAAAGGAGCCGCGAGGAAACAACCCGGCCTGGGTTTATTCTCCAAATTTGAAATGAAAACAAACCACCTCGTTGCTTCTTGATCTTTTCATTTCCTTTCCCTGGCCTGGGAGGACTCCCCCTGCCCTCCCCGCACGTTCTAAGCCATATCTGCGGGACTCCCGACCAACCCTAGATCTGGTTTTTTTTTTAAAAGTATTTAAGCCGCAGAATTTGCTGACACATAAATAAGCCATCAAGGCTCTCGGAAGCTCATGAATCTCTGACTGAAGTACGTGTGGGGACTTACACACTTGTTCCACGTCGTGATACTTTCAAAACTTCCACAAAGACGACGACTCTGGACAAAAAGCACCTCTGTTTAACAAGATAATTCTTGCTTTCAGTTTTATTTCTGTTTTCAACTTCCTTTTCTTTTGTCCCGTGACACGGCGCTTTTTTTCCCCCCTCGGGGACTCCTTTCTCTTCTTTCTCCCCCTCCTATTCTCAACCGGTTTACAGCTCCGCTTTGTTACCGTCAGGGAAAAAAAAAAAAAAAAAAAATGTCTGGAGAGCCCCGTCTCCTAAAAGGAGGAAGAGAAAAGGGAGGACCGGGGCTGCGGCGTTGCCTATGCATGCAGAACATCCCAATCTGTTTTTGTGCATTGAGTTGGGGAGAGGGCAGCAGGGAGCGTGCACCCAGCCCCAGCCGGACAAAGGGAGGCCGGACAGCTGCGCAGCCGCCACAAAAGATTCACTCTCCTGTCAACTCTGTTTACTTAGTGTTGTTTCTGACCTCTGCGCTACACTTGTTGCTAATACATATGCTTATCAACCCATTTTAATTGGCTTTCTTCGTAACATCAGCCCCAGCGCTTTTTTTTTTTTTTTTTCTCTCTCCCCTCTACGTGTGTTTCCAAACAACTTAATTGACTTTGCCCAATATTCATGTTCTTGGGCTCTCAACAAGGGCTTTCTCTCTCTCTCTCTCTCTCTCTCTCACACACACACACACACACACACACACACACACACACACACACGCTTCCCAATCCCCGGGGAAAAGGCTCAGGAGCTTCACCTTTCGAGAGGATTGACCCTGCAGGGAGGGTCAATCAGGGAGGACCCTGGAGGGACGCGGGGCTGACCCTCACGTCGAGGGGACGATAGGCTAAGCGGGTCGCCCCCACTTTTGGGGTTCTCTGTGGCACTCGGCGGGCTGGAGGCAGCCCGAGAAGACAGGGCAGGACTCTCGGAGAGGCTCAAGAGGTGGAGGTGGCAGGACTGAGCGGTGCCCTCGGCTCACCCTGCGCGGGCAGAGCCTCTCCCCAGGTGGAGACGTGTCGGGGAGGGCAGGTTCTGCCCTCCCCATCCCTCCACACTACAGGTTCTGAGGACGTCGGGGTTCGACGGGCAGGAGGTGCCAGAGGGCACCCGACCTGCCCCCACACCCCCCGACACCAACCCCCACACTCTCTACCATCTCTATCAATCGCTTCACTTGAGCCTCTCCCCCTTCCTTTTTTTTTTTTTTTTTTTTTTTGAATTTTTTTGATAATTAATTTTTGCACTCAGGTCGGTGATGGAAACAATCCATAACAACCAGGCCGGACGGTTGTTATGATTTGCTTTCTTTAGCGTTTCTCCCCCTTCGCGAGCATTGTTCGCGGGGACTGTCTGGGCTCAGATATGATGTTGGGACAGCGCCTCCCTTGAAATGGAAACAGAGGCCTGAATAAAGAAGGGTGAAAAAAAAAAAAAAAAAAAAAAAAAGTACTTTGTAGTCTGCATCGTCCATCTTTAATTCAGAGACGTATCTATACTCCTGGGAGTGCCGCCTTTGATCTCTTTGATTTTTACACCAGATCTGTTATGGACTAAAATTCCTAGGTTTTCCATAGAAACATCTCCATTCCTTCGGGATATTGATGTTTTCTTCTTCCTAGGGGTTATGATATGGTAAATCAGATTCAGAAAAGCATGGACAATGCCAGCATTCATGGGGCGGGGGGCGGGGGTGGGGGGGCGGGAGCCTCTCTCTCTTCTCCCAATGAATCAAAATATTGTTTATTCTGTTGCTCTTTAAACCCAGTCACTTCAGCTGCCTTTCAGTGCCTTCAACTCTGGAAGAGGGGCAGCAGCAGCAGCAGGTTGCGTTGCCATGGGGACTCTACTGTATGGCAGCAGCGCCAGCCCCAAAGACAATGCCTCGCAAAGAGGCTTGAAAAGTGAGGTTTCTCCCTTTGCCACGCAGCCACTTCCGATGGAGCAAGCATTCTCCTTTCGGGACCCTCATCTTGTCACTAGAACAATGTCTATCTTCGCCTGCCAATTTTTTTTTTTCTCTATCCTGCCTTTGATCTATAAAAAATCAAAAGAACAAAGTCAGGGGAGAATAGGGGGCTTTTTTTTGTTGTTGTTGTTGATGCACAGAACAGGCTTTTATAATTTGGGTCTACTTTTGTGCCTGAGGATTGCAGGGGCAGGGAGGGAGGGTAGTTTATCTGCGTGCTGAGCTCTCTCCAGCCCCTGCTGACCCTGGGCACGGCGTGTGCCAAAGGCCCCCCCCTCCCTTTCCTTTCCTCTTCCCCAAAGCAGCAAGGAATAAGGATGGGTGCTGCCCAGCCTGGGTGTCCCCCACTCCTCATCCTTGGCCCTGAGAGCTCTCCTGTAGGCGGAGGCTCTCCCACCTGCTGAGCCCAGGCCTCTGCTGATGTGGCACTGACTCTTGCCCAGGGCCAAGGCAGGATCATTCAAGCCTATTCATTTACGCTGATGTTAATAACAGAGGTGTGTGCAAACAGCGGTGTGCTCATCACAGTGTGTTTTAACACATGATGCAAAACGATGCTGTTTTCTGAGTCGTGATATCGTGTAAATGTTAGAGGAACAAACGTGAGGCTAACACCCTTTTCTTAGGAATCAGATAAATCTGGATAGCATGAGGCCCTGAGATGCTGAATTCTTGGCATTACATGCCAGTAGAGAAAAGAAACTTTAGTGTCCATGCAAGTATGCAAGCGTGAGTTTGACTTCTTTGTTTGTAAGTGGCAACAGGCATTGTCATGCATGTGTCTGACAGGCTATAAATAATCATAGATGGAAAACTGGGTCTAGTTCTGGTTCTTTCCATGAGGACAAGTGACTGGTTGGGTTCACATGTGACTTTATGCACATGACCCTTCTGGAATTAACTCTAATCATTCGAGATCAGCTTGGTCCCTTGCCTCACTTTGAACAGCGGGAAGTGCTGATTTCCCCAAAAGGATTGCATTATAGCTACTTCCTTTTCATTAAAATTACAGCAAAGGAAATACAGAAATGACTTGTCTGTGCTGTATGATTACACCAACTTTGGTGCCCTGGCTAAAATGTGTTCCCACAGGATTCAGTGATTAGCTCCATCACAAACTGGTTTACTACTTTGAGTTCTGAGCATACAGAAGGTTGGGAAGAGAGTGGAAATCGGAAGAATTTTCTTCAAGAAACTCAGACATCCTTGGTGAGAGCTTGTGCTGTCTCAGGCTACCTTTTCTTAGTTATTTTTGAAAGAAATTAGCTAGTTTCAAAATGCTTAAAGTCAATTAATTTAGACAAGGGCATCTGACCCCTTTTCTTGGTTTGCTCTGCCAGGGAATATTTACTGTGAGCTGCAAATGGAGCCAGCGACACCCCTCACTGGAGGGCTGGGAGCCTGGGCTGGGATGGCTTCACAGGGCTCAGGGTCCTTGCTGCTGCTTATATGTCAGAGATACAGGAATCAAGGGTGACACTCAGCCTTCTCCCAGCATGGAAGTCTCACGGGTGGGCGTCAGGGAGTGTAGGGGCATGTCCCAGCAACAGGCTGGGGCAGTTTCAAGTCTGGCTGTAGATGACAATTGGGATGCTCTGGACACACCACCTACTACCTGAAAACAAACAAGTCCCCCCCGTCACACCTACCTGGCATCACCTCATCCCTACAAGTGTCTCCTAGCAATTGCCTGTGACCTGCGTGGAATTTCTGGACACTGATTCCATGCTAAAGCCACAGAAGACCTCAGCTCAGTGCCCAGGACCTGACCCTTTACCATCTGGGGTATCCTCATGCTGCAGGGTTTGTGCCCATGGGCTGCAGAGGTGAGTCTGTCATAAAAAATGGTTACCGAGGCAGCAGATCTACATGACACTGGGAGGACTTGGGGACCACAGCATCCACTTGCAGGCAGTAGCTGAGCTTCGGAAGGGATGGGGGAGGGCTGTATTTCACCTGTCTGAAAGATAACCACTGGAAGAAGACATAGCAGGCCTGGGGCCCGAGATCAATCCCCCTTCCCTCCTCCTCCTCCTGTGTTGTCTCGTCCCGTCCCGCCCAGCTCCTCCCCTCCCCGATTCCCCGGGGAACTGCCTTCCCACCCTATCTGGTCACATTCTCTTTCCAAGATTAATTGTTAGGTCAGGGCGGATTCACCATTGTGTCAGCCTGCGAGTGCCTTTCTCTTCTTTCTTTTTTTTTTTTTTTTCTTTTTTTTTTTTTTTGAAAGGCTTAGTCAAACTTCACCCCCCCCCTCTTTTCCCTCCTCCCCCATCTTTTAGGGCGGGGGGGGGGGGGGGTTGCTACCCTGAGCCGACCTTCTGGGCTGAGAGGCATCAGCCTTGCCTTTTAACTGTACAATTATGCACCACACTCCCTAAATGAATGTTGTTTTAATAACGGGGAAAAAAAAAAAAAAAAAAAAAAAAAAAAAAAAAAAAAACCGCAGCGGGTTGGTGTTTAGAAAAGCAGAGAGATGCCTGCAGCGTCTCTCTTTCTCACACACACCGTGTGGAAAGGTGAAAATGCACCTACACTGGATGCCCTGGATGGACCAGTCCCCCCTCCCAGGTCCCACTGGAGCCGGGAGAGTCCCCGGGTTGTCACCAGCCCCTCCAGAGGAGGGGCTGGTGACAACCCGGGGACTCTCCCGGCCCCAGTGGGACCCGAGGGTCTGCCCCGAGAGAAATTCGAGCTTAGAGATCGTAAATTTCATTGATGACTTGCAGATTGGACAGAGCCTTCCTGACAGATTCTGGAGACGTAACGACCGGACAATATTGCCCGAGCAGCGCAAACCCCCTTTAACAGCTCCAAAGGAATCAGCAGGTAATTATAGGCTCGATTGTAGCCATAATAGGCATCGGAAATCGGAGAATAACTACAGGCAGCGATCCTGAAGCAGAAGAAGAACTGTCGCGTTTCAAACTCTCAGACAATAGCTGCTCATTGTGCGCCGAGTGGCTCAGTCTAATTAGAGCTACCTGCGCAGCATAACAAATATAGGAAAGAGACGCATCCTTGATCTTCCTGCCAACAAAATTCATCCTTTAAAAAAATTAAAAGCCACAAAGGCAAAGCCATGTGGGTATTCCTGAGGCAGGCGGTGATGCTGAGCTGTGCCCTCTGCCTCCGGAAAGAGCCTTTTACTGGGCAGAACGAGCATCCTTCGTTCGGGGGGGGGGACTTCTGAACCGCTGGCAAAATAAATAAATAAACAAATAAATACGCTTTTCTCGAGGTGCCCAGAATTACCTTTTTTTACACAGGGAAAGCCAATAAATATAAAAAGAGCGCCCGGTCAAAACTAACTGAAGGCAACAATTACTTCGGGAAGACAACAATTACTTCGGGAACACAACAAGCCCTTTTTTCATGCAGATTTTATATTTTAAATTATTTTTTTATTTACTTGGGGGAGGGAAGAAAATCTTGTTTTTCTACTCCTAAAAGAATATAAATATGTATTTCTGTCAAAACGCTTGTTCCTTTTTTAACAAATGCTTTTGTTTCAAAAGCATTCTTGACGCTCCTTGCGCGGACTCGTCTACTTCTCTTTTAGTCGGTAATTCCTCCTCCCGTCAGACCCAAACTCCCAACAAAATGAGGGGGAAACACGCTTAAAAACTCTCCTGGTGTCACTGCCCGTTCACTCGAGGGCTTTCTCGATTCCCGTTTGTTTCAGGTGAAGTTTTCCAACGAGTTTTCCTGCCATGTAGAGCTGAGCGTGGGTGAAGCCAGGCAGCGCCTGTCCCCGCGGGTCTCATGGTTGTTATCTCTGGCTGGAACGAGCCCCAGCGGTTTCCACACAACTTCGCTTTAAATATCATCTGGCCTTAAAGTTCACTTCGGTTGTTTTGCCTCTAGGGGTACGTGCTATGTTATTCTAGGTTACTAGTGACCTATAAGCCTAAGTGAACGTGTGTCCCCATCAAAAAAAAAAAAAAAAAAAAAAAAAAAAAAAACAACCACAGAAAAGTAAACGATCCAAGGTATCATTTCAGCCTACAGGGAAGAGTGTTTCTACCAGGTCAAGTTTGGCTCTGTCAAAAAGCAGAGCAGAGAGGAGCCGAGAAGCGCCAAAGGCTCCTCGCCCTGAACAGGACACAGAGAAAGATGCTCCTGGGGCTCTGACTTTTGCGGTGAACCTGGCTTCAGCATCAAGGGCGAGGAGAGCAGGGCTGGGCACGCACCTCGAGCGCGGCTGTGCCATTAGAAACAAACTAATCGGGGAGCGACCAGGTTCCACGTAAATTAGATTTGGATTCATTTCATTTAGAACTGTCTTATTGGTAAAGTCCCATTCCTGCCTTTATAAACACCGCTTAGTACGTGGTTGTAAACGAGATAATACAACCGCTGACTGCAAAATCGAAATGATTGATAGAAATAAATTCTCTGTATAACTGGCAACCAGTAAGAGATTAATATTTCAGTCGGTGTTTTGCAATACCCTTCCTGTAACAACCCTTTTCTCTAAGATACGTGGCTGGCTCCTGCCTACCTCTTCGGGATTGATGCCAACTTAACGTTAGATTTAAAGCAGGATGTTCGTATAAATATGAATCAACTTTTCCCAAATGAGCCCAACTAAATCATGCCCTGAAAATAAAAGGCAGAGGGAGAGAGAAGGAGGGGAAGTTGTATTTCCCAAAAGCGAAAGACGGTAAAAAAAACCTGGTCATCCGAAAAAATATCTCCAGATGAAGACAGTAAAGGTAAATCAAAGCAGACCAACTGTTTGCAATATCACTTGTACTTTTCCTATTGGGCTGCTCGGTATTTTACCGAGCGGGACTCCTAGCAAGATGTGCAGGTATCAGCTTACATTAGAAACTGCAGTTGGTATAAATATTCTGCTCGGAGAAGAGTTTTATCGCCCGCTTCGAAATAATAAAGTGTCCTTTCAAACAAACGCCACACGTGAGGTGGCATTTTATTCATGAACGATAAATACGAATTTATCTGATAAATACGAAGGGTGATGCTCTGCCCTCCGTTTCAGTCGCCTCCGCCCGTCCCGTTCCATCCCATCCCTCTAGAAGCTCTGCCCCAGCTCCCGCTCTCTTCCTCGTGGGGTTTAGGGGGTGCCTGGGGCTCCCCATTTCAGAGATTAAATTCACGTACGAAACGCAGCCGGCAAATGCCAACTCCCCGCAAAGTTCTGCGATTGTTGCCCGGTTTCGGCGAGAGCTGCTGGTGGGACGGAGCAAGGGGTCAGGTTTGTAGGGGGGCGAGCTGCTCACCCCCAGCCTCTCGCCTGGGTCACTTAGGGATGTCTCAGGTGAGCGGTGGCACCTCGCCCCGCACATCCCTCCGGTGAGGGGTGAGCTCCGGACGGTGCCTGAGCTCACTCTTTTCTCTAACCGGTCCCACTCCCAAATCTGCTAGAGCAGCTCGACAAACCACTCCGTGAACGGGGCAGAATAAGAATCTGTTGCTCGCTCCGGCCGCACTTTCTGAGCTGGTATCATACCCAAGCCGGTTGTTGGGTTTGGGCTGGTTTGTTTTGGTTTTTTTTTTCTTAAAGCCGGCTGCGTGTTAAACAGTCGGCTCTTTAACCAGCAACTAGCGCTCATCAGCCATTAATTTATACGGCTTTTACAAATACCTAAGCTATTTAAAATGCTGCAGTGGGTTGTGTGTGGCAGGGAACATCTATCTATTGAATAGGCGGTGTCACACGGTAGCATGCTCTCTTGTCAAGGGTGATTGTGTTTTAGGCAAACATTTGAGCAAACATAAAGGCAAAGGTCAAGTACTGTTCAGTTGCAGTGTGTGCTAATTCACCTAGCGCTAACCAATGGGGCAAAAGTTGCGTTTTCTGCAAGCACCGCAGACCAAAACCTCTGCGAAGGGGCATTATTAGCCGAGAGGCGCCTGTGATCGCCTCCAGACAGCTCCCGGCTCGAAGGGCTGGAGGTTCCGAGGGTGCAGCTCCTGCACCGTCACCTCCTTTGGCTAACAAGAGCTTTCCCAACAAGCTGGTGTTTTCTCTACTATTCTGCTTTCCCGTCACTCCCTCACCTTTGTTGGCTTGGATTTCTTTTTTTTTTTTTTTTTTTTTTTTTTTTATCCTTGCTATTTATTTCTCTCCCCGCATTTTCTTCCTCTCCCTCCCCATTCCCTGAACAAACGAAGCCGGGCGAGAGCCTGGAGCCCCCAGAGCAGGGCGAGATCAGCACATCCAGAGAAATTGGGCGAGCGGGGAAGTGCAGTTTGACTCCTCATTGAAAGTACACGGGGAGGAGGGGGGGAGGAGGAACAGAGTTACTTTATTATCCTCATTCCTCCCCACGTCGTCGCAATAAACCAAAGCCATGTTTTGAATAGGAAAGGCTGGAATTTATCTCTGAGGGTGATCTGCCTGCAGAATTTTCCAAGCAAACCTCATTATTTCTCATAGGGAAATTCTTCTTGGCATCCAAAGAAATAAAGAAGAATCAAAGGACTGGGTGGTGGTTGTCACATTCGCAGCTTAGAAGTCTCTCTCTCTCTCTTTTAAGGGGAAAAAAAAAAAAAAAAAAAAAAATAGCCCAAACCCAGAGACCCATTCCTTCCTTCTCGGTTCAGCCTGGAGGGCTCGCACTCTGAATCAATAGTCATTTTGTTTGAACCAATGGCTGTGCTTCCATCCAGGCTGTACCTACAGTAGTTTTCATAATAAACCCGAGTTTCACAGTTGTGGTCTGAAAGTGCTCGGGTTGGGGGGAGTGGGGGGGGGGGGGCTACACGTGCAAAACAAACAAACAAATATATAAATAAATACATGGCAGTGAGAATTACAAAAAAAAAAAAAATCAACAAAACATACACACACACCCCCGCAACAAATTGTCGAATAAAAACGGTGATTCTGAACCCAGGCGAGAGCTCATGAAACTCTTTTACTTGTTGCCTGGTGTTAGAGAGGCACTCGCCTCCCAGCCCCGCACCGAGGGGTCTGCCTGCCGCCTGCCTCTGCTGCTGGGAGAAGAAGATGATGGGTTTTTTTTTTTTTTCGTGGCTTTGGTTTTCGGTTGTTTTTGACAAAATTCCAGGAAAAGCGTCAACAGCGTTAGAGACGTGATTCTAAGCACAAAACTGGTTTATGGCTCTAAAATGACATATTTTCTTTGCGTTAAACACAAGCACACACACACACACACTTTAAAAATAAAAAAATAACTAGATAGATAAATAAATAAATAATCGAATCGACTTACCCCTGCCTGCCAAACCATAACAATTTGTGAAACTCTTCTGAAGTGCTGCAGACAACTTGATCCTTCAAGCCCTGCATTGTACACGGTGGATCCAGTGAAATAGGAATAATATTTTCTTTTTTTAATGTTTGTCATGTATTTCAATATAGTCTGATCTCTTTCAAATGTCTCAGATTTCTTTACAACCCACCGGCTACGGCCCTATAAACACCACCTGGGCAGTTTCACAAGCTTTAAAGTTTTGCGTGAGTGTGTGTGTGTGTGTGTGTGTGTGAGTGCGCGTGTGTGTGTGTGTGCTGTAAGTTGTTTAAAAGGCATCGTTACCAATCAGAGGTATAAAAGTATTGCCCTGATCTTTGGAGTGATGGAGTTTAGTTTTTTTTTATTCGGGAGTGGGTTTTTGTGGGTTTTTTTTTTTTTTTTTTTTTTACATGCACCTCTCATTTTACTTAACTTTCTAAGGATGGGAAAAGCTGGAAGCTTTAGTTTTCGAGAGACTTTTCTTGTTATTCATCTGTTGGGTCGCCTTAGCTGCACAAAAGCGTATCAGCTGCGTTATGAAAAATGGCCTAAGCCCAGAGAATGTCACAGTGGTCGACTTATTATTTTAGCCCTTCTTAAAAAAAAAAAAAAAAAAAAAAAAAAAAAACCTCGGGGAAAGTTTGCTTTTGATGAATTCAATACAAGCGGCACTGCAACGGAAGAGATTTTAAGCTAAAATCATACAGAATGGGGGCAAAAGCTTAAACCAGCCAGATGGCCAGTGGTAGCCAGAGTCTGCCTGCCTCCAACCCATCCACTCAAGTTAGAGTCCTTCAGGCTTTTAGCTTTTTTGTTCATGTTTATAGTGTTTTGTTTTGCCCCCAGTAAAAGTATCCCAACAAACAAATAAACAAAAGTGAACTTCTGCGATTCAAGTGTCACAAACCGGTTTTCTTTCAGTCTCTGGAACATGGTCAAGGCAAGTTTTTTTTTTTTGGGTTTTTTTTTTTTTTTTTGGTGGGGGGTGTGTTTAAAAAGATACAACATCTTAAAGCCCCGAGGCAAGGTGTGACTTTTTAATTTACTAGCACCTCATCCCTTATCCCCAGGGAGGTCTTCCCGGTCAGAACCAGGCAGGACAAGTCGAAGGGCTGCACGGATTGCAGTTGCAGCCTGTGCTGTGTCTTTCTTCTGAGTAACAAATAGATCTAAATAAGAACAGCGAATAGTAATTATGATAATAGCAATAAATAAGCCAGACCAGGGACTATGGGTCAGGACGTTGAATGTGGTGTGGGTTTTGTTTGCTGTTAGGCAACAGCCGTTAAACAGCCCCCAAAACACTTGTAAACTCTATTCTCTCCTGGGGCGAAAACCTTTGCAATTCCTGTGATTCCAGTGGCACTCAGAGGCTGCCATGGGCTTCCAGAAAGTTGTCCTGGGTGTAGGCGAGGGCAGAGATCTGGTGCCTTAGCCTGAATCCCAGGCAGCGTCCACCTGCTGGGATAACAGGAGGGAGATTTCACTGCCGGGACAGTGGGGAAAAAAAATTTGCTAAAGTGCGGGCTAATGAACCCCTGCCCGTCCTGCTGCCCTCGCCTCTCGCCCTTTATTTCATAGTTTTCCCATCCTGCCAAACGAGTACCCGCATCCCCCCTGCCCCTCGGGCCAGAGCCGGGGGCCGCATCCTGCCCCGCGGGGCGGTGCTCGGGCTCTGCGGCCCCATCCACCTGTGTCCCGGGAGCCGGGGAGCAGCCCCGCGGGAGGGGAGCGCAGCCTCCGCGCCTCCTCCGCGGGGAGAGGCGGAGCGGCAGGTGATGGCCGCGCAGCAGGAGGGTGGGAGGTCCCGCTGTGCTCCCGCCTGCGGGAGGGGGAGCCGAGGGGAGAAAGGGGATCCCCCTCGACCGGCTCTTTCTCGTGGGTGGTGGGAATTTGAAATTTAATATTGAGCTCGATTTGCCAACTACTAAACGAAATGGAAGGCGAATAAGGTGCAAACCTGCTAAAAGGCAGACACGGAAGGGAGGAAGGAGGAGTGCGTTTTCGTGTCTAGACGAGCTGGATACAGTCACCTTTCCAAGAGCAAATTTAATACGTGGTTTCCTAACGCCTAATAACCTCCGCGCCCGGGGCTAGTTCCCCACCAGGCGCTGCCGGGATGACCGTGTCACCAACCACGCCAGCGGTCAGGAGCACAAACCGGTTTGGAGTCGTTTTCCCTCCCGGTTCTCGAGTAAGAGTGAAAAGGAGCTGGCGAGGAAAAGTACAGAAAAAGAAAAAAAATCTCTGGAACCGCTCCAGCTCGTGCGTGTGCAGGGCTGAACGGTCCCTGTCACCTGGGGTGGGAGCGGACACCTATGACCCACCTGCCCCCCCCGTGCCCTGCTGCACCCCCCCCCCCGCACCCCCCTCACCTCTCCTGCCTGCGTCAGGGGCTGCCCTGCACGGGTCACCTCGAAGTGGGCGGGAGAGGCGGTTGGGGGATCCCTGGTTACCTTCTGGACGCCCGTTCCCCAAAACGTTTGAGTAATCCGTTATACCAAACCCCTCGCCAGGCTGGAAATTGCCTTTCGCGTCCCCAAAGAGCACAGGCTGAGGCAAACTTGGAAGAGGTTTCATCCCGATGGGGCGGTTAGGAAATTTGGAGGAAGTTGGTGAATCGGTCAGACAAAGAGGGTTTGGGTTTGGTTTGGGTGTACTTTGTTACCCAGAAGACAGCATCGATTCCGAGCGAGTTCGCAGAGAAGGGGGCAAATGGAACGCTGGAAGGGTGCTTCCCCACCGCGCTTTCCCAAGAGCATCCCTGAGCCTGCTTGCACAAGTGACCTGGACAAGAGCCTGGCAGGGCAGAGCCCCCCTGCCCTTCCACAGGTGCCCCCAAACCGGGCAGCTCCCACCGCCTCTCCCAGTGCAGGCTCAGCCCCAGCTCTGTAGCCCACGGAGGGTGCTTGGAAATCCTCCGGGATGCTGGGAGAACTGGCGGCGTTAGGTCGCCCTCGGACCCCCACGATATGCAGCCTCGTCGCTCCCCTGCGCGACGTGCGGGTGTGTGGCCACGTTCACCAATGTGCAAACTATTGGACCGTCTGGTGTGTCCTCACAGTTCCAGGCTTCCCGTGAAGTGCCGGTGACTCAAGACCAGCACCCCGGTAGGTCACCCTGCCTCGTCCCTACCGGGAATCTTGGTCTGGAGACCTCTAACTCTTGGACTTCACACCCTCCGAAGACTGATCTCGGACCTCCCATCCAGCCCCAGCTTCCCTGGCGTCCAGAGGAGTTGAGTGGGTTTGGCACTCGGAGCGTTTTCAGCTCAGGAATCGTGGAGATCATTCCCTCGGGATGGGTGAAGCGCCTGACAAGGACGGGCTTGGGGACAGGAGGCATCTCAGAAGTCGTCGCAGCTCTCGGAAGGCTGCCCCTTGGTTCGGTGTTTGCCACTCGCACTACAACTGTCATCAGGCTGCAACTTCAGTGCTTCGCCGTTAATATTTTTTGCCCGAGGTCTATCACTAGCATTAATTGTCCCAATAAATTGAGATATAGTGTGCGTAATGTAATGTAACAATATGCTTATATTCCACGTGTACGACTTAATTAAGCCATTTGCAGCCTGATGCTGCAAGTCAACGGGTGTGCAAGTGGATTAACAATGTACCCTTCTCCTATCCTCAGGATGGTGCATAATTACTTTACCGGCGGTACATATCAATTTTTGATGATTGCGGAACACATGCTCACTTTACCAACAAGGGCTCTAATCATTCTCCATTGTGTTTTTAAAAAGCGTTGTTTGGAAATATTTGGAAGCCTCTGCAAACAACGTCGGGGCTCCGTGGCACGAGGTCTAGAGCGGCTTGTGCGTTGAAGAAGCGGCAGAGCGGAGCGCTCGGAGCCGTCGAGGCTCCCGTCGGGCCGGTCCCCGGGGACGCAGGGGGATGCGGCCAACACACCCTCCCGTCACTCGCCAGCAGAGTAACGCAATTAGGAAACTCGATTACAGGGCGAGGCTGGGGGAGCCCCGGCTCTTTGTTCCCGGGAAGAAGGCTCCGGCCAGAGGGATTCAGCGCTCTCCTCCTCTCCTCGAGAAGGTGGAGGGGGGACGAGCGTCGACCTTTCCGGGGGCAACTTAATTTCTGCAGCCTAATCGTGTTGGGGAGGCAGGTCCCATCCATCAGAGCGAGCGGGACGGGCTGTTCGCCCCGACGGGCATCGCCGTGCCCGGCCCCACCAAACCCCTCCGTCCGAAGGGAAAAAAAATAATAATAAAAAAACCCCATAGTGTAATAAAAGCTGGCGGTGGTGCCGGGCTCGCTGAGGATCAGGGCCAGGAGGGCCCCGCGAGGCCGGGGAGAGGCTCCCAGCCCACCCGTGGGTGTCGGGCACCGCTGCCCCAGCCTGCAGGCGAGGAGCCGATTTGTTCTTGTACCTGAAGCAGGTGATGTTTATGCAGAGACATCTGAATGACAGCAGGAGCGAGGGACAAATCTAATAAAGCCTAATAAACCGTGAGAGCCTAAATGTCATTAAACTTACAAAGATGATACTCCCGATCGCCAAAAAGGTAAATGCCTTCATTAGGCTGATCTCTGAAGACTGTCGAACATTTCATTAATTTATAATTTATGATTGTTTGACAAATATTGAAAAGTATGTAAATATGAGGGGGATAATGTCTTTTCTGCGGGAGATAAGGAAATGACCCAAATTGTACGTGCCTGCTAGATTACACACGAGGTTCCATCTATCTGTTATCAAACTGTGCTTTCCCTTTATACAACATATTGTGCGACTGACAAGTGAAATAGTGCAGATAAACCAATGGTTTAAAACGTAATAAAGACGACAGCCATTTGCATTTTTTACATTTTATTACAAAGGTAATTTACTATGACACATTTCTGAATGTAATTTATGAAAACATTTTAAAGCAATTATATAATGTATACAGCGCTCGCAGACGCAGAAAGTCAGATAAATAATAATCTTATGGATCTTCAGAGACTTTCGGTAGCGCTGAAAATATAGACTTTCGCAGGAAGGGCAGTAAAACATCAAACCAGAGAAATAAAATGCGGAATGATGTAATAAAGAGGAAATGGGTCTACTTCGAACTGGAATTGTCTAAGTGAACATTAGACAGTCAAGGAAACAAACTCATCTATTTCAAAGAACTAGATAGTCTCAGATTTACACACACACACACACACACACACACACGCATCCTCTGCCTTGTACAATCGGCTTCTTAAAGAAAGGACGATTTCTGAGGAAAAGGTCTCGCTCCTCTGGGGGACCAAGAAGTGGACCTTCCAGTGGGGCTGGCGAGGAGCAGCCTCAGCCTCCTTTCCCTCTCCCGTCACAAAGGGAGATGGCGAGTTTATTCTCACTTTTTCTGCTGGAGGTGGGGGGAGCGGGGCTGGAGGCACCGGCTGCGCGGGGCCGGGGATGCGGGATGCGGGGATGCTGGGATGCGGGATGTGGGGATGCGGGATGCGGGGATGCGGGGATGCAAGGGTGCAGGGATGCAGGATGCGGGCAGGCCGCCTGCCTGCCCTCTGCACACCACTCCAGGCGGGACCCAGAGAAGGTTACCAGAGCCTCCCCTCTTCCCAGCACTGGATGGCTCCCCCGGGGGGGTCCTGCGACCCCTCCGCCCGCTCGCCGGGAGGAGCAGGGAGACTTCCAGACCCCGAGAGGGGACGGAGTGGCCTGAATAATGTCCCCAGGTGCCTCCAACAAGGTATTCGCACGCAGAGGGTCAGCAAACCCATCGCGTGCAACCGCCTGGCTTCCTCTTCTCCCCTCCTCGCCCCCCCCCCCCCCCCCCGCCCCGTCACCCCACCCCAAGCCACCCACTACACAATAAGCCAGAGTTTTGTAAAAGCCCCTGCATTCCCCAGAAAGGGCTGCGTGTCTTTGTCTTTACATAAAACTGTGCCCTTTGGCCAAATGTGCCTGTAACGAGCTTGTAAAACAAACCAGAAATCTCGGCTCTTCCTCGAGCCGACAAGCAATTCGCTTTATTCCCAAATCTCGCAAATATGTTAGGAGTGTTAGAAGTGGGACTAAAAAGCCCCCTAGCAGAGCTGGTTACCTGCTGTGAGCCTCGCTGCCACAGACCCTTTCACCAGACATATTAAATCTCTTACCCTAAGAAAACAGGCACTTGTCACAATGGAAACCCGACGTGGCGGGACAGCGGGACCTAACACGTCAGGGAACTTTATGTTTCCCCTTCGGATGCCTTCCCGAGGTCCCTAACACGCCTCCCCCGAGGCCTGAGGGGTCTGTCCTGGTTTCTGAAGGCCAAGTCCAGAGAGATGACCCTCCCCCCGTCCCCCCCGTCCAGCACTCTGGCCTGGCCCTCGGTTATTTATAGGACGAAGGAGATTCAGTTATTTATAGGACGAAGGAGATTCGGACGGGGCGGCAGGTGACTTCCCCCCAGACCCTGTATTCTCTATGTGTATGTCCTCCTCCTCGGTCGTTCCGGCTGCGTCCCCCGACGGAAGGTCCCAGGTGCCAGCCCCACGCCTGGCGCTGGGAATGGTCACCCTGGAGGGAGCCGCCAGCCATCCCTGGGACAACGCACTGTCATTCTTTCCCAGCTCTGGAGTATGTGTTTTATTACAGATCATTTCATTAGATGAGCAACATTCCCACCGCCCTGAGCACAGTCTGAGCGGAAAAAGGTTTACTTGCCATTCCGAAGCTATTTCATTAATATTAATTAAAAAATAAAAAGAAGCTAAGGACACATACGCAACCGAAAAGACTTTCCAAATATCTCCAGAGGGTCTGAGCCGGTTTCCACCGACCTGAGCTGCAAGGTTTTCCACGCAAAGGAGCCCACGTGTCTTTTCTCTAATGAAGACAAGGAGCAAGAGGTGTCCTGTCCTATTATCCCACATCTGCTGCCAGGGCAGGTCCTCCCCGTCCAGCCCTCACATGGTTGTTGGTGACCGTCTTGGTTAACGACTTGCAAATGTTGAAAACTGGCGAAACGTCCCCTGTCATTTAAGTTCAGTCTATACCAGGCACCGGCAACTTATTTTCAGGGCGTAAATGATTTCTTACAATACCCGCCGTTCTCTAACCTCCAAGGGAAGGAGGCAAAAGCTGGGCTGGGGGAAGCCCACCGATCCCTGGGTCATAAAAGTCTGCAATGAAAAGGCTTTATTGTCTCTCTTTAAGCTGCTCATAAGTGACCCCATTTCTTTCTTATTAGCCACGTTTTGATGACTTATAGTATATGCAAAAACAAACTTTCCCGCGGTGGTTTTTTTTTTTTTTCCCCTTTTTTCTCCGTCATGCTTTTATTTTCTAACAGCCAGATGATTTTAAAAAGAAAAACACAGAAATGATAAATCGCGTCGCATAGCTAATGGCTGGAGGGCGCGTTTACCAATTCATAATCATTTATTCTTGGTGATGTATGACCCTTACTCTTAAATCTCAAAAGCTTCTATTTGAAGGTGTAAATAGCTTTTTCCCCCCTCGCAGTAAACCTCACTGCATTAGCAGTGATTGATCTCCTGTACAATTCGTCCCAGAGTGCTATTTTAGAGGGGGAACACTGGCTTTTGGAGATTAACTGGGGAGTCTGTTACATATTAATGAACCTAGGAGATATACTAACGTTTTGGTAATTTAGTTATTTGTGTCTATAGCTTTCGCCGTTATTTTCTCTTAGACCCCCGCGGTTGTTATACATCGAATTAAAAAGTGGTCCTTCAGCATCATTTTTTTCAGTGGCGACTAAACGCCATGTAATGTGAAAAACAAATGTTGACTTGTCTCTCGAAGGAAGTGTGTTTCTTGGCAAGACATCAAAGTGTTTTAAACTGTGTTCGAAGGGTTTGTTAGTTTTTCTTACCCGAAGCCTACGGTAAATGTGAGGAGGCAGCCTCCGCGGAGGGGGGAGCGGGCGCTGCGCGTAGGTGCGCGCTCCGGAGGCGGTGGGAGCTGCAGCAGGAATTCCCGGGCACCTCTTCGCTGGGATTACAGCCTTGATTAACGTGCTAATGAATAGGGATGGTTAAGAGCCGTCCGGAAAGCCGTCTGCGAGAAGGAGGAGTAGGGAACTCCTAGGTTGGGCTTAGCCTGCGGAGAGAGACCGACCGAACTAAAATGCCATTAACCTACTGCTCCTTAGCGGGCGCTCGGGCAAAACACCTCGAAAACGTCTGAGAGGCCGAGGTGGAGGCAGGAGGGGGCATCCCTGCTGGGTTCCCGCTTGGGTCCCCGCGACTGATGCGGGGAGGGCAGGGCAGGGCTCTCCTCGTCGGACAAACAGGAGCAGGGAGCAGGGAAAGGACCCTGGTGGCTTTGGGTTAGAATCATGGAACAACCAGGTTGGAAGGGACCCATCGGATCTTTGTTTTTCTTTTTTGTTGTTGTTGTTGGGTTGTTTTTTTTTGGGGGGGAGGGGGTGTTGTTAGCTGGCTTCCCCCCCCAGCATTTCCTCTCCCTATTAACTTCAACGCCTCGCGCGGATTTATAAATTAGAGTTCATTATCCTCGCAGGTCGTTTAAGTGGGCAGTTCAGCTAAGAATGAATGCGTACAAACCCCCCTGGCTCCAGCTGCCTTCCCCCTGAGCTGCCTGGTGGGCTCAGAAAGCAGCTACAGCCCTTCCAGTGGGCAGGGGGACACCCCCGTCCCTCCTGCCCTCCTCCAAGCCACTTATCGCCGCTGCCTAAAGGTTGAAGCCACCAGCCTGGAGAGAGCAGCCAGCGGATCCCCGAGTCGAATGGATCCGCTCTTGGTTTTGAACGGAACAAACACGTTTCTCCCCCCGCGTCCCGTCCCGAAGTTAAACGTTTGTTTGGGACAAACTCGAGAAGCAACATTCTTCGCGAGAACCTCGTTTTCCTCTCCTTCTCCTCGTGAATAACAAAACGATCATAGGCTCCTCGGCCAGTTGGCTTAGGGGAGAACTTTTGTTTTCCAGGGCGATTTACGTTCTTTATAAATATGTGGTTTGGAAAATAAAAAGAGACTTGAAAACGTTGTTACAATGAAAAAAAAAAAAAAAAAAAAAAGGACAAATTAGAAGACATTTTCTGTGATCAAAGGGGGAAGAGAAAGCGAGTAGGGGTATTCAAAAAGCTTGACTTATTCACACAACTCCTTTGGAGCCCAGGGGCAACAAGCGTGTCTTACATTGAAAAGGCGGCTCTATTCAGAGTGCAGGTGCGAAGTGGTGTGGCACATTCTGCCACATTATGTAAAGGTTGTTGGAGATTAGTGTTCAGCCCTAATAACTAAAGCGCTTGATTTACATTGGAAAAAAAGCCCCCTCAGCCGTGAAAGCAAAATAATTTAACGCGTGATCATTTCGAGTGCCGCTGATATCCTAATACTCGCATTGTTCTCGGCCCAAGTACTAGGAGAGGGGCGCGGATTGATGCTTTTGGGAACCTATCGTTTCCAGCCACTGAACTCCGCTCGGAACTGGAGGGCTGGAGGGGAGATAATAGAGGGGCACAATGGAAAAGTTTCCCGTCGGGGAGGGGAAGGGAGAAGGAGCGAGAAAACAATACGAATGTGATAGTTGCCGTCCTCCCCGCCGAGATCTTCCTCGCCTCCCGCCCGGTGCCAGGGGCAAGCGGTCGCCCGGGGCTCAGGAGCCAAAATCGGGGCTCGGGGGCTCTTTCACTCTCCGCCTTCCCCCGTCGGAGCAGAATGACTCACCTAACTAATTATTCATCTTTATGTAAATGTCATTAGTTAATGTAACTTCCTCGAAAAAAAAAAAAAAAAAAAAAAAAAAAAAGATAATCAGGCGAGGAGGGAGCATAGGTATTACCTTAAGTGCATTGGCTGCGGGTTCTTTCATTCATATGGTAATACACGTGGTGCTGTAGTGCCAGGCGCGGGGAGGGGGAGAGGGAGGGGAGGAAGGCGAGGGAAAGAAATTAAATAATAATAACAAAGCCCCTGAACAAAAAGAGCCCCCCCCCGAGCCGCTGGAACGCCCCAGGATGGGGCGTTCCAGCGGCTCGGGGGGGGCTCTTTTTGTTGTTGGTGGTGTTTGTTTGCGTCCTCTCCTCTCCTGGAGGAAAAATTTTATGCTTCACACCCTTCCCATCAAACCCAAACCCTCGGGCAGGGCCCAGGCCCTTGGGTTCTCCAGCGACCCGAATGGAAGCATCTTTCCACGGGACACGCCAGCAATTAAAACCGCACTACCTTTCCGCCTCCCCCTCCGGCGTGAGCATTTTAGGGCCGTTTCCATAAATTCTCCGCCAGAGAAAGGCTATAATGGGAACAAGGTGAGAAAGCTGTGAAGCATTGTTTCAGCGAGAAAAGGTCGTAAGTCAGGCAATTGGTGTCTGACCTGTCAGGGTAAGGTATAAAGGCTTTATTCATGCAGTCGCTGACGATTTTCTCAGCTCTCACAAAAGTGTTTTTATGATTCTGTTTTTCTTACCTCGTTCCTTAATTAAAAAAGCTGAATGATTAGAATAGCACCTGCATAATGTCTGGACGACGCCTGCATACTAATGCGCGAGGCTTTACATCTAGTAATTATAACATAAAATCAGAGATTGAATAAAACAGAAGGATTTTGCCCTAAAGCCCCGCTAATCCCCTTTTAAAAGAGTCTGCTGAAATAATTCAGAACAGTTTCCGGAAGTTGGATTACCGACTCTTTTTGGACTATTTACAATGAAATGATATTTCACACTTAAAGGCGTCTCTGTATTTCTACAACAGGTTTTTAAAGGTGGCCTGTTTTCCAGGCAATAACAACCCAGTGACTCCTTCTTTCTTTTTCCTACCCAGTTTTTCAAGCCCTTTCCTCCCGGCGAGATCTTCATCTTCACCAATTACACGCGAGGATTAATCTGTCCTCAGGTAGGGAGAACAAAACCTCCCGCTTGGAGATCTCCCTTGGCCTCCCCTCTCCGGGACTGCCAGCCCGGCCACCCCCGGCCCCGGGGGAAGGGGAGGAGAGGGCTGCGTGAGGCCAAACCGCATTTTTCCCCAAGTTCAGCTGCACCCGCTTTCCCAGGAACAGGCGGTGGAGCAAGGAGCCCCCAGCGCTTCCCTATTGATCCCCCCCCCTTCCCTCCCCGCCCAGGGCAGGGGATAATTTAAGGCAGCAGCGACCGGTCAAAAGTTGGAGAATAAATTTTTGTGTGCGTGTCTTCTCGAAATAACTGGATGGGGAGGGGGGGAGGAAAGGGAAGAGAGGGCGGGGGAGGATCTGAGCTTTTGTCTAGCGCTCGGGGTGGGCTGCACTAGGTATCCCGAGGGCAGGAGCAACCCTGGGGGTCCCCCAGCCCAGCCTGGCTCCCCCAGCGCTCTGCCCAGATTTTGCAGCAGCACTGAGCCCATCATCTGAGTGACATTGACCTGGGTGGGGAAATGAAAAAAAAATAAAATAAAATAATCAAAATCGGTTGATTTGTTAGGACGTCCTGTTCATTTTAGGGGAAAAAGGCTTCCCTCGTAGCCCAGCCTGCTCCAGCCCGGCCACGTAGTTAGCTGCCGCGGTGGAAAAAAAAAAAAAAAAAAGAAGCAAAGGGAGCTGATGCGCGGATTTCCAAGCACGGGAGGTGGTGTCTCATCGCCTAATCCAGGCGAGCCAGCAGCCTCCGAATGGCTACCTACAGCTGCAGAAGTTAAGACCAAATTCGGCCTCACTGGAAAGCTGCAGAGGTTTCTGGAGCTGTTGCCGCTATTTGGAACACCTCAATCTATTGTGACGCCTATTTTTTTTTTTTTTTTAACTGTTGAATAGTTTTTTTGCGGTGATTTTTGTCATCGTTCCCCTCCTTAGTGTAATCCTGCAAAATTCTAAATCATCTACAAGGAAATGGAGAAATGGAGTCAACATGGCATTCAGCATTAAAAGAAAAAAAAAAAATCTAAGGGTTTGAACTAAAAGCTTTAATTGTGATTCTGGTCCAATCATAACCATAGGAAGGCTTTGCTTTGTTGAGATCTCTGAAATGTTACATATTCCTTAAACAGGGGCTCCCCTTGTTTGTTTACTCTAGCTTACTTTCATTTATATCCCAGGAATATTCTTTCACCAGGCGACACACGGAAAGACAAAGGGTGTAAATAAACTAATGTATGGCCCAGAGGTTTTAGAGAAGCTGGAGCCGCTTGGCAAGTCATGTGAGTGATGCTGGGAATCCGACTTCTTTCCTCCCTCACAGCCTCCCTGCGCTCTCCCTCTACCTTCAGGATAAACCATGCTCTGGTCGTGACCGGCTGCTTTTTCCTTCGGACTGGAAAAATCTAGGGAGCAAAGGGATGGAGAGGGATGGGCTTCTTGCCTGCGCCTCTACGACAAAACCCCAACTCTTGGATATAAGAGTCGTTCTTGGGGATGTGTGGACATCCCCACAGGCCTGGATGCTCTCGGGAAGTGGGGTCTGGGGCTAGCAGGGAGAAGGCGAGGCTGAACACAGAGACACTTGGCAACAACTTTTTTTTGTTGTTGTTTATTTCCAGCTGCAAACCCTTTCAGCGTTTCTGCCCCAAATGGTGCCTGAGCCCCCTCTCAGTGTTGTTTAACTGCCCCTCCTGCCCCTCCGCTTCTCTCGATAAAACGGCGGAAACGGGTCTCGGTCACCGATTCATATTTCTAATCTTCCTTTCCTGAGCATACAATGTTCTTTTGTTAAATGAATGGTCTTTAATTAATGCACTTGCACAATGCAGGGGCTTGCATGGGGATCGATGATAGGAAGCAACAGGGGATGGTTCCCTCCAAAATGGTTTGTCAGCATTGAGAAAGAAAAGGCAGTGTCTATAAAAGGACCACTAATAATGCCCACACGTCTCTCACCATGTTGTCTGAGGGGACATTCCTTTCCTTGTTGACAGTCAAGTGTAATAAGTACATGTCTTCGCTCAATCATTATAGACCATAGAATTGTATTCTTTAATTAGCATGTACTGTTAGCCCTCTTTGCCTTTATGGGCCATTTTTTTGTCTTTTACAGACCAGCAAAATGTTTTCCTTCGGTTCTTTTTCTTGAATACTTCCCTCCCCCCCCCCCTTTAATTATTTTCTTTCTCTCTCTTTCTTTAGTCAAATGTATTCTTTGTTGACAATATTCCTACCAGCCAAAGCCAACTTCTTGTCATGTCTCTGTGTTAGGCAACTTCTTTCAAGTTTTCTTGGTTTAAAAAGGGCTCCGCGCATGCGCACGGCCCCGCGGGGTTAGGGACCGCTCTGTGCCCAGGGCTGCAGCCCTTCGAATCCCAAAGATGATGCTTAAAAAGCCGCCTGAGGAAAACTCTGAGCAACTTGGGGAATGCGACAGCATTCAAGTCGTATTCAAGTCGAGTAGGGGAGTATTGGAGGTGAAGGTGAAGGAGGCTCACCTTCAGATTATTTTGGCTGAATTGCCCCTCTTCGAGAGAAATAAAACGCTCTAAATACCCCTAGGAACCTTATCGAAAGTGTCAGTGTGTCAGGGACTCAGGGTTTTTTTTGGGGGGGGAAATTCTTCAAATTCAAATTGAAGAATTCATTTGAAGAATTTGAAGGTTTCATCCCCCACCAGCTCTGCCATAACAATAACCCCTCGGGAGGGAAGCCCCAAGCCCTGCAGGGAATTCTCTCCAATCCCAGAGTTGTGGTGCGGGCTCCACCGAGGTGACTCTCTTTTCTCCCTCTGCACCTCGGTCACTATTTGAAACAACCATTCCTTGGAAGTCTGGAAAACGTAATCTCAGAAATGAAGACAAAGCGTTTGGTTTTGTTTTGTTTCGTTCTTTTAATGCAAATGCCAACCTAAAACGATTAACATTAAAAGAGGTTAAAGACCAACAAACCCCACGCATCAGTACTCGATTGTACACCACACTAACAACACATCGGTTTGAGGAAATTTCTTTTCAACTAATATAAAATCCAACAGAAAGACAAGGTTTACTATACAGTGTTTCAGGAGTGGCTCCGACCCATCGGTACAAACACGTATTTAAAAAGTGCACATCTGTAAAAATAACCATAGAGTTGAAAGGTTTATAAATATTTATTGTAAAAAAAAAAAATCCAAATATTAAAAATAAATAGCATGTTCAAACACACAACAGAACATCTCTTCATTACCAAGTATGCGCCGAAGGAAAATACGGAACATAAGAAGTCTGGAAAGAGACAGAGCAGAGCAATATTGCAAATATTTTTTGCGACCTATGTTTTCTTCTCTGTGCAGTTCACAGGGAATATGGTAGGTTTTTCCATATACAGAACAAGATCCAGGATTAATTATAACAATAATGATAATAACAATAATAATAATAATAATACCCACGCCACTGCAGTTTGACTCGGTCCTTACTGAGGAAAAGTCCAATTAAATTTATAGGGTTGCTTAGAATGGCAGGATTGGGCTCAGATCATTCTGTAGCAACTGGGACAGAAGTACACTGGTGATGAGTTCCTTCGTGGAATTCGTATTACGAACAGAGCATTTCATGATCTCCAATGAAAAACTACTAAATAAATCTCCTTGATAAGGGAATAATTTCAGTTTACACCGCGATGTTGATGAAACGAAGATACAAAAGGGATTCAGTTTGAATATCTTTACATCTACAGATAATGAAACATGAAAGCATATGGAAGCCATCGCTCTGAAGGCGTTAACAACTTCTATACATTGCAATATATACATGCTTAATAGGTATTTGGACTGTTAAAATGATCAAAGCCTTTACTCTTAGGTCTACATTCTTGCTTTCACTCTACTGGAAATAAAACATTTGTTGGTCACATATTGGTGTTAATGAAACTCAACACTTCTGCTTTCTCCCAAGAACCGCATTCTGTGCAGCATATGTGTAGGAATAATTTATTAGAGGAAAAGTTCAGAGGATAAAATAAAAAAAAAAATATAAAAAAGTGGACATCATTTCAACTTTCGAACAGTAAGGTCATACAGACATCTATGGAGCTCTGCACACAGGCAGTTTCACACAGCCACGTATATTCTGATGTACGTCTATACACACGATTCGATAGTTTGGTATTTTCTGCACCCTCTGGGCCCCTAAAGTTATCTTTAAAAGTTTGATTTTATCTCTTTAGAAACGGTTTAAAGCTAACGGGCAGGGTGAGTTTGACAGAGAGGAGAACAAATCGCTGACAAAGAACCTTTTACGTTTCATCAGCGTTGTTAGGACGACGAGCAGGAATTTCTCAGATAATAACTCCCACTTCAAAGATTTCTCAGCTCAATAGAAATTGGACCATCCTTTTTATTCAACCACAAGGACTGGCACTAAAGACGACTCAACTGTTTGAATTTTTTTTTCGCCGTGTTTATTTTTCCCCTATTCACCAGGGTACTTGGATAAAATAAACAACAAGACAATTACTGGAACATGGACTTCTAACTTTCCCGGTCCCATGGCCCCGGCCGGCCGTCAAGTTCCCCCCGCACCGCGGAGCCTCCGCTCGGCGCAGGGCTGGGCGAGGGCAGAGCTCTCCCCACGCTTTCCGAGCCCCGAGGGGGATCTCCACCCGCACACCTACACCCTGGGGCAGGGGCAGCCTCGGGGGGCTCTTTCGGTCCCCATCCTCTCGTCCTTGCGAGGGATGCGGGGCGGGAGAGCTCCTCGGGTTTGGGTGCCGGGGGTGGGAAGGAGCGGGGAGGATGCTCTGGGGAGAAGGAGCGCACAGGGGGATAAACTGGAGAGGACGCCTGGCGAACCCCAGCGCTTCTCCAGCGTCTCTCTAGCGGGGAGCAGGGTGAGTGTATTAAGCTAGCGAGGAAGCAAAGGTCAGTGCAAATGTATCTTAATAGACTGTCTCAAATGGAGTGTGCCTCCTTTGAAGGCCGCTTGCTATTGCTCTCCTCATTACCATAGCGATCCTAACGTGGCATGCTGATGCACCATAAAACTCACACTTTCAACCCCCAAATCAGGCCCTTTGAACAGCCCGAGCTTGATTAGACCTTTCTTTTTTTTTCTTCCCCCCCCCCCCTCCTTAAAAACCATTTCCTTGCCTTTAGAAACTCTCCCTCAAATCCCAAACGCATTCTCTGATCCCGGCAGAAAGCAGAGACAAAAGTGAGCCGAGGCGACGGTTCAAACGGGCCTTTTCTTCCCGACAGTCTTATCCATTTTTATTATGGTCTGGAACAAGTGCCCTGTTCGCGTGGGTTTTGTTTACCGGAAATTAAACGAAAATGATTTAGTTCGCGTCAAACAAAAATATATACTTGTATACACAAGAAAAAGGGCCTGTTAGACGTAAATATTATGTCCTTAATGAAAAGGCTGGACGGGCTCCAGACTTCGCCTTTCACTATTTAAGTACGACTTGCCTATTGCCATAGAAATCCTAACTTACCATGAAGATTCACCGTTGTGAAGAAATACTTCTTTGTGCGAGTTCGCTTTGATGTCTAAGGCATAAGATTCAGCCTTTCAGCTGCGTCTGTCTAGATTTACCTTGAGAGCAACGGGGCAGACATCTGTAACAAGCAAATGAAAAATTAAAGGTGATTAGCCCGTACGTCCCAACACTGTAAAGAGAGAAATAAACAGATCTCGGGAAGCGACAGAAGCATCCTCCCTGCCCTGCCCTGGCTCCTGTACCTCTCGATTTCCGTGACACAAGTTTTGGGGGGCGCAGAAGGGCACGATTCTCCCCTAGTTTAGGCTCCTCTCCTGCACATTAACCTCGCTGAGGTGATTCCCTACGCGCAGCTGCCGGTACCCTCGTGCCTTTGTCACTATTCGAGGCGCTACAATACAAAAGTTAACTAGTTTGGGGGAGTGAAGGGAACCCCGACTTGATGCCCTGAGAGGAAAATAAAGCTGCATTACTAGGGGAGGCCCTGGGCATGGGAATGGTTTTAGTCACCTACCAGCTCTGCCTTTTCCTGCAGCTTTTATGTTTATACACATAGATCTGCCTGTGCCTGCAGCTGCACAGACTCGGGACCCGGTCACCTGGGGGCAGAGGTGACGGCTCAGAGACCAGGATGCGGTCCCCGCAGCCTTCTGCCCGTGCTCAGCAAGCCACGGAAACCTCTTCCAGCAGCCCCTGCTATTTATTTGCCTATACTATCTGCTATTCTTAAACATCATTAAAGTAATTAAACCGGCACCGTTCGGCAGTTTCAAGCTACCCCAGTGCAGGGGGTTGTTTATTTGTTCTGTGTTTCCCTCTTTCTTTCTTTCTGAGTGACGGGAGCGAACTCTGTGGGTCTGCGCAGGGTCTGATTCGAGGCTGTGGGTCGGGATGAAGATGCTAAAGCCGATCCAAACGTTTCTGGTGGGGATGCTGGGGACCACGCGCGGGGCAGACGCCGGCGAGGGGCGGGGGGGCTCCCCCTGACCCCCCCCCAGGAACCCCAGATCCCACTCGGGGTGGGGACGGGCGTGTTTGGGTATTAGGAGTCATTACCAGTGGGAGCTAAAATGGACAGTCAATCACCCCATCCCCCCCGGGCCTTTAGTAACGACTGCGGGGGAGGGCCCTACATATACGCATTTATAAACAGCTAGGGGGGGAAAAGCCAGGAGATTCTTTACAGAAACGTCCATCGAACGGGTTAATTAATCAAAGAATTTAATGGAGCCTTTTTTTTTTTTTTTTTTTTTTTTTTTTTACAAATCCGTAACAAATAATAGTTTATAAATATATGCCTCTTTAAAAAAACACACTCTCATAGAAAATCGTGGGCGAAAAGAACACACGGGAACAAGAGAAAATCTGTACTGGCGAGATCTGTAGGAAACCACTTCGGGCCTTGGGGGTTGGGAGGGGAAGGGAAGGAAAAAGGAAGAGGAAGGGGAGAAAGGGGGAAGAGCAAAGGAAAAACGAAGACATGAAAATGGGAAAAGGAAACAAGAAAAAATGGAAAGGGGAAAGGGGAAGGAAAGAGATAGGAAAAGGGGAAAAGGGGTAGGAGAAAGGGGAAAGGGGAAGGAAAGAGAAGGGGAAGAAAGACAAGAGGAGGGAAGGGAAAAGGGAAAAAGGAAAGGGGGAAGGGGAAAGGGAAAAAGGGAAAGAAAGAGAAGGGGAAAGGGAAAAGGGGAAAGAAAGAGAAGGGGAAGGAAGAGGAAGAAAGAGAAGAGGAGGGAAGGGGAAGGGGAAGGGGAAAGGGGAAAGGGGAAAGGGGAAAGGGGAAAGGGGAAAGGGAAAAGGGGAAAGGGAAAAGGGGAAAGGGGAAAGGGAAAAGGGAAAAGGGAAAAGGGAAAAGGGGAAAGGGAAAAGGGAAAAGGGAAAAGGGAAAAGGGAAAAGGGAAAAGGGAAAAGGGAAAAGGGAAAAGGGAAAAGGGAAAAGGGGAAAGGGGAAAGGGAAAAGGGGAAAGGGGAAAGGGGAAAGAAAGAGAAGGGGAAGGAAGAGGAAGAAAGAGAGAAGGAAGAGGAAGAAAGAGAGAAAGAAGGAAGGGGAAGGGGAAGAGGAAGGGGAAGGGGAAGGGGAAGGGGAAGGGGAAGGGGAAGGGGAAGGGGAAGGGGAAGGGGAAGGGGAGGAAAAAGGCTGTGACTCGGTGGGGGCTTGTAAAGAGAGCGGAGCGAGACGGTGGGAGGGGGTGTGCGTGTGCGAGGCGGGGAGGAGCGGGGCCGGAGCAGCCCTCCCGTGCGCGGGGGCTCGGCCTGCGCCCCCCGCGGCGCCTCCGCTCGGCCGAGCGCCTCTCTCCGCCTCTCCCGCTCCCGCGGAGGCGCCGGCGGTGTCGGCCGGGCCCTAGCAGCGGGGCCGGGGCTGCGGGGGGGCGGCGGGGGGCGCGGAGGAGCCGCGGAGCCCCGCGGCCTGACACACGTACCATTCGCTGAGGTCGGCGGCGGGCGCGGAGGGCTCCGCGTGCGAGCAGGAGGCGGGGGGCTCCCGGCCGCAGTCCGAGGACGGGGACAGCAGGGAGGGAGTGGAGGACTCGTAGCCGGAGCTGGGAGGTGGGGATTTGCAGTGCACTTTCATGTGTTTCCTCAGGGAGCTGGGGTGGGTGTAGGACTTGTCGCAACCTCTCACTTTGCAGTTGTAGGGCTTGTCGCTCGTGTGGACGTGCGAGTGCTTCTTCCTGTCGCTGCTGTTGGCGAAGCGTCTGTCGCAGCCCTCGAATTCGCATTTGAACGGCTTCTCCCCTGCAGGAGGCAACGGGCGAGCGCAGCCGTTAGCCGCGGCGGCCGCGGGGAGGGGAGCGGCGCTTCCCGGCGGCCCCGAGGCCTCCCCGGACCCCGGCACTGCCCTGAACCCCCGGGGCAGCTCCCCCCGGCAGCTCTCCCCGACCCCCGGCTGCCCTCCCCGGCTTCTCCTCCCGCTTTCCTTGCTCTCAACGCCATCCTGGGCTCTGGTGCAAAAAACCCAAAGCCTCGAGATAAGAAAAACTTAGAGGCCGAGTGCTCTTTCCTGCCAAAAAAAACCCTCTATGTGTCTTTCCTCCGTTGTCCTGCAGAAAGAGCGGTCAGCGAGTTACCCCTAGGAAGGTTTCACGTTAAAGACATTCCTCACACTCCCCCAGGTGCTCGTGTAAATATCGTTCATGACCCGGCTAGATCGCATCTCCTCCACTCCATCCTGGCCCTGATTACGATCCCGTGGAAGATCCTCATCCCTCCTCCTTTTCCTACCCCCCACTCGCTGCTGCGGAGCCTTCAGGCACCAAATCTTTCCCCAGGTCCCTGCCTGCGGGGGGCAAAGCGACAGAGGTTGAGCAGGAGGATGACTAGGCCGGCGCTCGGCTCTGCCGTGAGGGTAGGATTCCCTTTTCATTCGAGCCTGCTCAGTCATGGAAGGAATTGCGATCGGGATTAATTTGTCTGGTAACGTGATAAGTGACATTAAGCATAATAGAAATATAATCGTGTGGAAGTTCAACCTCGCGCCGTGTGGACTAGGCACGATACACGATATAGGAGAGTTTTTCGGGGCAAGACGCCACTGACAGCTTCGGGATGCAATGATGACTACATTGTTGTCACTGATTACAGCAAAACTGCAAACCCCCCTCACCAAGGAGGGCCCGAGTCCTGCACCAACCGAGTATGAGAAATAACATCCTCATCCATCAAAAGCCAAGAAGTATCGGGGCACAGAAAACACCATAAAAATATACAGCAAACCTTAAACTTGAAGTGCAAACAAAGCCACTGTGTTCACCATCATGGCGTATGTGGTTGAAAGGACTTTCAATATTTGTAAAACCTTCCAGGCTTGAGGCCTTTTTTTTTTTTTTTTTTTTTTTTTTTTTTATTTTCGAATTTGCTGGGGTTTATTTTCCCCTCAGCTCGTCACAGTTAAATTTCCGAGGGACGCAGCCCACCTCGTGCTCGGCTGCAAGCAGAGGTACATAAAGGGAGGCATTCCAAATATTTCACATGAATGCACTTTATGCAAGGTGGGTGGGAAAAAAAGAAAAAAAAAAAAAAAAGCTCGTGGCTTGGCTTTTAGAGTAGGTCCCTTCCGCACTGTAATAATCAATGAGGAGCTCTCACGGCTAAGGTTTGCACAGAGGATGGGTAAATACCTGGCGGGAGAGGGGAAGAGGTTAAAAATAAGGTCTCGGGAAACGATGCGGGTCTTGTAACCGAACACCTAGGCGTAGGCACACGCACGCATATAATCTAATTACAGTTTCACGTAAGGAAACGGTTTGACCTTCAGCATCCAAGTTGAGACAACAAATCGAGGATATTAGTGCAGTAGAAGCGAGCGGTAAGTTAGGAGACCCCAGGGAAAGGCGTCCTCCTCAGCACCGAGCTTGGGCAAAGTGAGTTACGGGCAGGTAAAAGCGGCTGCGGCTCGTCCCGCTTCCCCCAGAGTTGAAAAATGTTCAACTTGGCTTTAACCCCCCACCCCCCCCCCCGAAAGAGACACCGCAAAGTCCCTCCGAACAGGCGGGTTTCGAGTGGGAAGAGGGCAGCGTTTTCTCCGCCGCCCGCTTCGCGTCCTCTGCGAACGCCTCGCGAAAGAGGAGCCGTCCCAGCCGATTCCTTTCGCGAGAGCAGGTTCTCTTACGTGGAAATCAATCCCTAGCCGGCGGGGAGAGGACATTTTACAGGAGGTGCGGCCGCGCCGAGAGCTCCCCGGCCGCTGAGAGAAGCGCAGCAGCAGCAGCAGCAGCAGCAGCCCAACCGCCATTTTCCCCCCTTGGGTTTGTAGCCGGGCAAAAGTGCTCAGGGAAACTCAGCTCGGAAAATTGTGGCGTAATCCCCCGTCTCCGGGAGAGGATTAAGGTATTTACCAACTTCTCCGGGGGTGGGGGTGGGGTGGTGGTGATGCCGGGGCGGGAAGGGGGGGGGGGGGGAGGAGGGGGGGAGGTGGGGGGGGTGGCTGCGGGAGAGGCGCGGGGGTCGATCCCAGCCTCGCCCCATTGTTCCCTCCGGGAAGGCGACGAAGTGATCCCAGCCCGTCCCGCTGCCTCCCTGGCCTCCTCCTCCGACCCGGCCAAACCCCCGCGCGGCCAGGAATCCCTCTTGCCCGGCTCCCCCGGCCTCGGAGAAATCAAGAGTCATTAATATTTGAGGAGGCGATAATTTTCCCGTTGAATCTAGAACTGCCTTCATGAATAATTCGCGGCGAGTTTCTAGGAGGGTTTTCAGAAACCTCGCGTCGGTTTCAGAGACGTCGCGGGTTTGACAACTCGTGGGTGTTTAATAGAAGCGGCGGAGCGGCCGAGGCCCCGCAGGAGTTTTCACAATACGGCAATTAATCACCGGGAAAGTTAAAGCGAAAAGTACAGCCGCCTGGATTGATGTTTAATAAACGCAAACCTCCGATCTCGGGTTTGCCCCGAACCTGCCTCTCTCCGATGTAGGTCAGTTTTCCCAAGAATTTAACCATTTTCTGCTTCAGAGACTTCAAACAGTGAGGCCGTTAAAGAGCAGTAAAAGTTTGTTTACTTAAGAAAAACACTGTCATTAAGGGATGAGCTCTCCCGGTTAATAGCTGTACCTGTGTGATCCGACAAGGAGCTGCCTCGGACAGAAGTTACGTGACCCGGGAATACGCTTTTCTCCTCTAAAAAAAGGGGCTGAGAAGGCAGCAGAGGAACTTTGCTATCGTCCCCTCCCCAAAAAAAAACCCGACACACACGCAGAGAAGAGCTATTCACAGGGCGATGGAAAAATAATTAGGTGACGAGCGACGGTCGCCGTAAAATCTTTGTGCCACGTTTAGGAGATAGCGATACCGAATCAGGATACTTTCTGCATATCGTATCACGTCGAGTTATAGCATAAAAATGCAGCTCCTGGAAGGCCAAGCCCTGCACCGAGCATGGGGGGAAGGGGAGTTTTATGAACTGGAAGGCGAAAAAAAAAAATCGTTTGGCTGTAAGCAGATCTTACAATAGGATTATGTAGTTTCCCTCTCAGTGCATAAGGCTGTAAGGAAAGGGGTGGGAGGTGGAAAACCCTACACTGGAACAGATTAGATTTTCCAAAAAGGGCTTATTTTTTATCTTCTTCTTCAGAGGGGAAAAAAAAAACCAAAAACACAACCCACCAGTGCTGCAGACTACAGACACCGGCTGCTAAACTAATTAATACAACTTCACAAGCTGCTCCTGGAAGTGTGAAAACTTTCTACGTGCAATTTCATTAATTATAAATGCTTTCCTGGCCGGAAGAGTTCAAACGTAGTTTTGCGAGATCGTCCATCGAGTTACTTTATTTTCTGTTAACTAGAACTAACAGATGTTTCTGACACATGTCCCAGTTTCGCTAAACAGATCTGCAAATGACATTTCAAAATGTACAGGCCCAAACAATACCGGGTTTTCTTCTCCTCCCCCCCCCCCCCCCCCCCCCCCCACCAGAATGAGAACTCTCAGCTCCCCATATCTGCGAATGTAGAGAGTAGTTGGAAGGCAATGCTCATTAAAAACGTCAGCGTTATTCAGATCAAACATTTGAAACTCCCTCTGCCCAAAACAAGACTGTTGAACGAAAAGGTCGCAGCTGTGTTATTCTCACAATGTTCGAGCAGCAGCATCTCAGCAACATCAGTCAAAACTGACTAGACAAGTTGTAACTTCTATTGTTCACTTCTAATTTGTGAGCTTGCACAATGATTTCATTTTTTCCCCAACTACTTTAGATTAAAAAAAAAATCCTCGCCTGCGAGTAAGCAGAAATAGTAGCTATATCACTCTATATTTACATCGATCTACCTGCATAAACATCACAGCAGCCTCTCCACACAAGCAGAAAAAAAAAAGGACGAGAATTCTGAGATTTGTTCTCGCTCTCCCTTTTCCCTCCCCTCCTTTTCTCCCCCCTCCTCCGAAAGGTAAATAAGCAAACAAATCTGAGAATTTATTTTCCAGAAGTACTTCACGTGCATTCGATAACAACGTAAAGAATGAATAAAAGCAAAATAAACCGAAAGAGTATGCTGAAAAACACACACACACAGAGTAAAGAGAGCTTTACATACTGACCTGTATGAGTTCTTTTGTGTATTTTGAGATTCTCTGATCTGGCAAAGACTTTGCCACAGCCCGGGAAAGGGCAGGGGAAAGGTTTTTCACCTGTGTGGACTCTGATGTGATTTACAAGTTTATATTTGGCCTTGAAAGGTTTCCCTTCTCTCGGACACTCTTCCCAGAAACAAATGTGATTGGACTGCTCGGGTCCTCCAACGTGCTCCACCGTGACATGAGTCACCAGCTCGTGCATCGTGCTGAAAGTTTTCGAGCATAATTTTTTGGGAGTCTGGTCCAACTCAATCCACTTACAGATGAGTTCCTGTTTGATGGGCTGCCTCATGTACCGAAAGAAGGCGCCCGGGCCGTGGTGGGGAGGCAGGGTCACGTTCAGATTCATGCCACCGTAGCTAGGAAGCGAAGAAGCAGCGAAAGGATCTGTCCTGGAGGCTGGTGCTTGAGTGAAATGTTCAGACCTGGCGTACATTTCTCCAGGTAACCCCAGTCTTATCTGTCCGTTTAGACGCCCACCTGGAGCTGCATGAGGAGGGTGCTCATGGAGTCCAGTGAACAGAGAGTGATTCCCAGCTTCTGAGTGGTGGTGGTGGTGGTGGTGACCATGTTGTCCGGGGTAGCTACCTGTTGTCGAGACAAACAGTCCGCGGTGAGAACTTGCAGCGGGGACCTGCTCGGGCAGCCCTGGCATCGGCGGGGCCGGCGGGGCTCTGCCTGGGAAGAAACCCCTACCTGCCGCCAGCGCCTGGGCTGCCTGCGGGACCGGGTACGGGGCTCCCGTTTGCCTAGAGACCACCTCGGCTCGGCCTGAGGTGTGAGGATGATGGTGATGATGGTGGTGGTGGCGGAGCTGGTGGTGGGGATGAGGGGCAGGGCTGGGCTTAAGGGCCGCGGGGTGATGCTGAGCGTGAGGATGGTGGCGGAGCCCCATGTGTCCGGGCCCGCGGCGGGGTTCGGAGGGTCGCTGCCCCGGCTGTGCGGGCGCCGCGGCGCGGGGGGGCCCGGCCAAGCCCGGGGAGGCTGTCGGGCTCCGCGGGGGCTGCCGGCGAGGAGCCCCCGACACATCTACCGATCCCGGTGCCGCCCGCAGCCCGGAGAGAGCGGCGGGGTCCATCCCCGGGATCCCGGGAGCATCCACGCTGATTAGCTCCTAACGCTAAGAAGTCACCTGACAGCGGGAGGAGAGAGACCCGGAGAAGGGGGGGAGGAGGGGGTGTCAGAAACAAACTTTTTTTTTTTTCCCTCTCTCCCTTTTATTTTTAATTTCTCCCTCTAAAAAGTTTCCCGGGGCGGCTGCCCGGGCGGCGGGACCGGCTCGGCGGGGGAGGCGGCCCGGGAGGTCGCTCCCGAGGAACCGGCGGCCCCGGGACGGGACGGGAGCCGCGCCGCCCCCGGCCCCGCCGGCCGAACGATCGCCGCCCTCCGTCATTGGCTGCGGCCGCCGATACGTCACCGGTGACAGGTCCCGCCGCTGACCGAAAGGTTCTCGCTCGGTGCGGCGGGGAGCGGGGAGGAGGGACCGCGCCTGCGCCGCCGGGATCATCCCCCCCCCCTCCTCCGCTGTCCGCCCCCCCCGCCGCCCCGCGGAGCCCACGGCCCGGCCCGGCAGCTCCTAGCGCCGCCGCTGGGAACGAAACCTCCGCCCCGTCCTGGGGAGCCCCGGGGAGCCTCGGCAGCCCCGACGGGGTCGCCGACACTTGTTGGCGGCGCGGGGAGCCGGTCGGGACTGAGCTCGCACCGCCTCGGGCCGCCGCTCCGCCGCCCGAGCCCTGACAAAGGATTCCCGGAGGGCTCCGCGTCCCCTTCTCCGAGTTTTAGCGGTTGTCTGGTTATTGGCCGCCGGAGCGATGGGAGCGATAGCGATGCTTAGCCTGAATCTGAGTGTTTAACCCAGAAGAGGGAGTCTCTCTCCCTCTCTACCGCACACAGGTTCCACGGTCCGCGGAGACTTCCCATCCTCGGCTTGGAGGAAAAGCAACGCAAAACATTCACAACCGACTCGGCTCTGATGTTTCTCACCTGGAGGAAGGAACATGGTCTGCAGGGTTTGCCTCGCTAGGTTTAGGGTTTCAGCTTTACGCTCTGAGGCCTCACAGGCTTAGGAAAGCTCGGGGCTTCGCCACAGAAGGAAGCAGCCACTTAAGTTTTTTAAGAAGGGGATGGTGAGCTTAAACGAGTAAATGAAACATGGGAAAAAGAGGGAGGAAGCGAGGCTTCTGCTTCGAGAAAGGAAAACACAGCTGCGAATTTCTGCCCACGGTATTACCACGGAACTCGGATCCTGACATAAAAATGTCTCCACCAATAAATGTCCTGTTCTACGAAATAAAGCGACAGTTAATTCTCTGTCCATCGTGTCAAACTCTCAGTATTTTAATACATTCACCTGCTATTAAGTTGGCAGTGCAGGGTTTACCGCACTCCTGCCAGGTGAAGCTCCCAGCGTGGAATTCTATTTCTCCATAAAAATTTAACCGTATTGGTTAAACTGTGGTTTATGTTAGGTAGTAAACCAAGAAACTGCTTGGCAACGTCATCCCAGTTACTCTCATAAGAGAGGCTACCAGTCAGTGACTGGAAACCATAAGATTAGAGTGTGGGACAGACATAATCACACGGGGGACATTCCTGTCTTAGCTTCGCGGTCCCTGGGCTGGCTGCACTTACACATTTTGGTTCTGCTGGGCTTTCACCATATTTCCCTTGTAGCACAAGACTAATATTTAGATAGGGTGGGGTTTTTGTGTGTGTGTAGTTACATTTTAGTTAGATACATTTTCGTGTAGATCTTTCTGAACTGAGATGATGGAGAGTGACAAACGATGCAATTAACTCTCCATCCTTACATAACAAGTTTACGCAGGCATTTTAAACCACACATCATCCTCACAATATCTCAACTTTCAAGTCTACTTGCTCTACGAAATGGATTTGACAGTCCTATTCATGGCCATCTCAACAGGAGTGCACAGAAGAGACAAACGTTAGGAAGTACGAATCTGTTACTTAGAAATGTACTGAGAGTGTGAATTCCAAATAAAGCTGCTTTCCTCATACCTCCTTAAAACACTGCCTCTCTACATGCTTCTTATCCATCGATTCTGAAATCTCATCAAGGGAGAAAACATCTGGAACAGTTTATCAATTAAAAAAAATGTCATAACCGGCCTGCCCTAAGCTCATTTAAAATACTGGGATGGTTTCTCGCCAGGTACTCGTGGCTCTCAGATGGCCCCTCACTCAGGACTCTCTCACCCCTTTTCCAAGCAGTGCAGGAGCACCTGGTGTCCCTCCCTGTCAGGTGAAGTTGGTGTGAGAGCCGGTGTCGGGCGGGGTGGAGGTGGAGAACCGGGGGAGAGGAGGAGAGGGAGGCCAGACCCGACTCCGAGCATCTCCCGGAGTGTTTTGAGAACTTGAATGCCTGTTTTGCAGCTCTTTGGCAGCTTGAGCTCGTACAGCTGCCCCTCGGGTGACCGAGGTCTCCTGCTTCTTGGCACCGACCGAGCCGCGTGTGACCAGAGCAGTCCGGCTCTCGGCAAACTCTCAAACGTGTCGACATCAGCTTGTGGAGGGCAGTTTTTTAGTTTAATCATTGTTGTTTCCTTTCCAATCCGCCTGCCTAGGTAAGGGCATCCCCTTCTACACCGCCCTCGGGACACATGAAGCTGTGAGAGCCGGAGCCTTTCCTGAGAGAAGCCAAGGTTGCTCAAGCAGAAACATCCTGAGCTGGAGCTGAAACTCAAGCGTCAAGGCAGTTCCAGAGGATAATATTTGTATAGGATCTATAGGACAGAACTTATTTGAAGGGAAGGGAAGTTTAGAGGGACCACTGTGCTGTCTTGAGTGACAGATGAGCAGGAACGGACGGGCAGCTCGATCTTATGTACAATTTTTCTAGTGGCTGCTCTGTTTCTGCGACCGCGTCTGCAGCCCTTGTCCCCAGAGCCCACCGGTGTTGGCTCTGCACAGGTGACATGTTGCGAAGACGAGTCACAAGCGCTTCTCATCCTCTCGCCCCCTCATCCGACTCATTCCAGACCTGCTCTCGGGGAAGGTACGAGTTGGCCGAGGGAGAGGGTTGGCTGGGAGAAGGCGGGAGCCCCGCACGTCGAGGCTCTGCCCTGGGAGGGGAGGGCATCGCTGCCTCCCTGCCTCCCACCCTGCCGTGTGGGGGATCCGGCCGGGTACCTGCTCCCTCTGGCTCCTGCCCGCACCCCCGCCCTGCACCGGGCGGCTACCGGGGCCTGTGGGATGGAAGCCGCGCACCGGGGACGAGCACAGCTCCAGCTGCTGAACGGTTTTGCAGATCCATGCCCAGCTGCTCTCTTTGGGGCAGGAACCTAACTATAAGCAAGGCGCTTATCCGTATTTCTACCTTTGCTAGGGAAAAGGACTTATTGTGAAGCTGAGGTGCAAAGCCCCAGAAGATGCTGTTGTCGTGCTCTTTAACTTGGGGCCAAATCCTGCTCATCCTTTGAGTCGTGCTCAGAGCAAGGAACAGCTCCTGCCCCAGGAAGCGCTGGGGAGGTCAAAGTCTGACCTTCACCCACTCCTGTGCTCTCCCACTCCTGTCCCTGCAGAAACTTCCCTTCCCGGCGAACCAGTTAGGAAGCTGACAGCCGGTGCCCGAGCTGGGGGCTGGCTTTAGGATGCGCTGAACTTCCCAGACAGAGGTTTCCAGGGGTTACCTTTAGGTTTCACCTCCCGGACGAGAGTCAGGGAACTGAATAGTCTGCGAATACTAATATTTACCGTGAGAAAGGCGGGGAAAAGAGAGCCAAGGAATAGAAACAGAGAAAACTGAGAAGTCACCCTGTGCGACTCCTCACCCATCAAGCTCGAGCTGAACAGAGAGAGATGAGGACGAGAGAACCGAGCCCGAGTCCCTGGATGGGAAGTCCCTGCTCTTTGGGAAGAGGTGGCTCAAAGAAGCCTTTCAGCAACCCCAGCATCTCCTCGGAGAGAAGAGGAGAGGGCACGGAGTGAGCAGCCCCTGCCTTTGTTCCTCTTCCCTCGCCCCATTCCCACTTACGGGCACTTCTTTATTTCAGGGTTCCCGGATAACAGGAACTCACCTATCAGACCAGCAACGGCTTCTGCCTAGGTTTGCCTCTCACTTTTTGTGACCTCGAGCTACCCGAAACCAAGCAAATCATATGTTTATTTTAAATAGAATATTTCATTCGGCACCTCCAGATTAAGGTATTCCTGTCAGATAAGCTGTCAATCACTAACTACTTAGACGCCACATTGTGGAAGCCTGGTATCCCTGGTAAAGATGATACATATCATGTAAACCCCATCAACAAGATCAAAGTCTTCTTCTTTAATAGGATCCAATACATGTCAAACCTCATTCCAATCAAATCGTCCGTAAATGAATTCAAGATGAATATGTCATAGAATAATGGGACAGTGCAATCACACGGGGTCAGGGGTTGTTGTTTCAATGAGAGAGTCGTCAAATATTAATTCTAGAACCTCCAAATGAATAGGCATTGAGCAGGATTAGGCAGCTGCTGGTGGGGAGTTGTGTCTGATTTGTGTTTATGCAAGTACGTTAAACACTAAGCTGAAAAAAAAAATATAGTCTCCTTTGAAGTGAACAAAAAAAAAAAAAAAAAAAAAAAAAAAAAAAGACATATTTCAACTTACTTGACTTTTCCAGGGTGTTCCTGTAAAGACGTTTTCTTTTCCTCATTACAAGAGGAGTCTTGTGCCTCGTTTCCTGACTTTGTTCCTGTTTGGGGAGAGAGGTGGGAAGTTAAGAGCAAAACCGTCGGTGTGTTATATGGAATGAGTGAGGCGCTATATGACTCGGTCATCATGAATTCAAAAAGAAAAGAAAAATCCAAACAAACCAGAGAGTTAAGCGGCGAGGGTTGGGGGGAAGGCAGGCTTTCTCCGAGGGGAATCTGGAGGCTGTCCTCCAGCAAAGTAGCACATGTTTTATGGAGTCATGAAGTTTCCATGGCTGATTTAGGGGGAAAAAATATGAAAGGACATCTTTTCAGTTCTCCTTTGATCTGACATTCACCTTCTGGCAGCCTATTGTAAGGCAGGTTTTTTACCGACTCGACTATATTGTTTACAGATCCTTCCCTCCCGAAATGAGGTTTGGGGCTCACTGCTAGCCTCCAGCGCCAGTTGTTGTCTCAGGAAGGATTAGTATAGTACCACCCTGGCACTTCTCCCCGCCTATAATTTTCAGCTTGCTCTTTGCACTCTGCGAGGCAGAGGACTGACACTGGTGCAGGCAGAACTTTGCAGAGCTCGCTCTGAGCGGCAGAACAGATCTGGGGCTTGATGCGGTGTCTGAGCCTGGATTTTTGCATATACCTTTGAAATTTGCAGGGTGCTTGGCTAATTCCCCCCCTCCCCCCCTCCCCGATACAGAGAAGCAGACGGGAATCTGGAATCAGTCACTTAAAAGGAGATTATTATTATTATTGCTCTTGCTGCTATTGTTGTAGGGACTCCGGGGCTGTTAAACAAAAAAATCTTTATTGGCACAAATAATTGATGATATTAATTATGAAACTTCATCAGCCTATCACAGTCATACTCTATCACAAGTAATTTGATGTCCTCAGTATTTTCACCGCTGTGATGAAAATTACTGCCGAAATAAAAAGAACTAGAGGAAACCCTTAGGAATCATATTTTCTAGTCAACTTCCATTCACCCTCACACTTTTATCAAGTGAGACCAGCAAACACTGCCCAACTAGCAAGACATTTGCAGGACTTGTGTTTTATTGGTTAGGATAGGAGGCTGGAGGAGTGCTCACTTCCCAAGCGTTCGCCAAAACTTCGAAACTGGACAAAAGAGAAAAAAAAAAAAAAAAAATCGCTGCATTTAAGATTTCAAATGGTTGCCAGATGACCAAAAGAAAAAGAAACACAAAAAAAAAAAAAAAAAAAAAAAAAACAAAAAAAAAAACCAAAAAAACAAACACAACCAACCCAGACGAGGAGAAACAGTTAACTGTGGATTTCAGAGTAAATATTGGCTAGAACTCCGGCTCGACCTCGCACTCCTTTCTCATCTCGGCGCTGATGCTGCGGGAGCAGGAGGGTGAGGATGCCCCATTGCCCGAGCTGGACGAATCCAGCCCTAGGGCTCTGGTGCTGGGTCCCCGTCCCCCCCGATCCAGGTATCACTTCCGTAGCCCCTCACTTCATCCCCCCCCAGCCCAAGGTGCGGGGCCGGGAGCAGCGCCCCCCGCAGCCCCCGCGGGAGCCCCGAGCCCCGGTCTGAGCGGAAGGGAGCGGTGTGTGGCTACTGGGCGAGCAGCCCGTGCTTTCCGCGGCCGCGCAAGCCGAAGGGAGCGCTCGCCGGGAAGGGCTCTGCTCAGAAATAAAGTTCGTCGCCTCCGGGCGGAGCGAGCCCCTGGCCGAGCTCGGACTCCTCGGGGCTGGGGGGACCGTGCGTGACAAAGGAGCGGCAGGGTCTTTGGACCCTACCGAAAGGACCTGCCGAAGGACCGAGGGGTCTCGGCGAGGGGTTCCCGTCCGCTCCGGGGCTGCTCCGGTGCCCGAGGCTGCACGTGGAGCCCGTCCCGGGTCAGAGGTCACCCCCGAGGGCATCACCGTCGGTGGAGAGCTGGGAGCGTCCTTCCTCTCCCGGTGTCCCCGGGAGGGAGGCGGGGGCACGGCCCCTCCGCGGGCTCCTTCTGCGGCTCCCCCGGCGGGGGCTGCGGGCGGGCGGGGGGCGGAGGGGGCTGGCCGGGCTCCGTCCCTCTCGACCCGCCTATAAACGCGGGCGCGCGGGGCCGGGGCGCTGGGTCCCCCTGGGCGCCCCCCCTGTGCCGGCAGAGGTGTCGGACGGGGACGGCGCTCCCCGGGCAGCCTCCCGCGGGATTCGCCATTGTCCCCCCTCCTCGGCCTCCTCCCGCCGCCCCGGGTCCCCCCCGCACCCCCCATCCCGGGCTGTGGGAGCCGGTAGCGCTCCCGCCCAGCCGGACGCTGAGCCCCCCTCGACGGCGCCCGGGCGCTCGTCCCCCCCGCCCGCCCCCGCGGGCCGAGGAGCAGCCGGGGGGCGGCCCCACGTGGGAGAGGGGCAGCCCAGGCGCTGCCCCCCTGCTCTGCTCCCCCGAGGGGGCCGAACCTCCTCCCGCCGCCCCCCCCAACGCCCGCCCCGAGGGCAGGGAGCCTCGCTCCAGCCTCTGGGGTGCAGCCGGCGGCCCAGGCATCCCCTGCTCCCAGGCACTTACCCCTGCGACCTGTTGAAGGTTTCCCCTCATTTCTGAACTGGCAAAAAAATAAAAGTGGGGGTGGGGGTGGAAAGGGAAAAGAAAGAAAGAATGAAAGGAGAAAAACAATAACCCCCCACCCCGGGAACCCACCACCTCTTTGGCGCTTCCATCGAGGCGGTCATCCTTCATTTCTTCTTTTCTTGCTTTCTGGAAGCAGTTAGGGAATGTATGATGAAGCAGAAATGAGCCGTCAGGATGATATTTTAATGGCTTATATGTCACGTTGGTGCATGTGGCTTTGAACTGGAGCAGCTTTCGTTTCCTGCAGAGAGCGCGCCGCAAATCCCACTTGATAACTTCTACAACCCACAACATTTTTTTTTTTTTTTTTTTTTTTTTACATTCACTCTTGCACTGTATATTTAGATACGGTTCCTAAAAATACCTTGTCGTCTGCTTTCTCGTATATTTTGCACTGACCTGGAATGATCACTGGGTTAGCCCTGAACTGGGAGGCAGCCTAGCACTGGACTACCTAACTTTCTGGATCTCCTAATGCCACAATAACACTGATAACACTGTCTCTAGCCTAATTTTAGCCCCGAACACAGAAAGTAATGAAACACCAGCCCGAAGCCCATGTCCACACACAGGCGCTCTCCTAGAGGGGCTATACCTGTTGCTATAAGCTATTGCAATCGCTACCAAGGGGTTTGGCAGAATAAATGCAACAATATATTCGGCCGAGCATTATTCTGAAAAAATAACCCCAACCCAAAACTGTAAAGCTTCCCAAGGTCCAAGGGAAATTGCATAATACGTCTCCTTCGAAAGCCATCGCCTCGCACCGAGCACAGGCAGAGCGCATCTGCAGACGAACTGTAGCGAAACCTTCCTTCCAGGCGCATCCAAGTTTATTTGTTGTTGTTTGTTTGTTTTCTAGGCGCAATGGCCATTTTTCTGCCTCTGGGAAAGAGGCAGCTCTCAGCCCAGAGGGGTTGGCGCAGCAGCGCTGCTGATCTGGTCCCCAGTACCTGCCCTGCTAGCGCTAGCCACAGCCTTTAATTACAGGGGATGACTTTAAAGTTTCTTTGTTTGGCGTTAGGAATTGGAGGGGCTCGGGTTGAGCTGCGAAGGAGGCAAGGGAAGCCTCGAACAAAGGCGAAATGGAAGGAGTCCGATCCTTAGCGAGTTTTCGGTGTTTTCGTTACTAGAAAATAATTAGAGCTAATGAATATGCAGGCGACCGAGTAAATAAATAATTTGCCAGTTTTATCTCTGCACAGACACAAACTGGCACATACGCAAGAGCGTCTAAGCGCACAGAGACCTCTATATTTTAAAGTTCCACGAGATGTCTTTTTTTTTTTTTTTCCTTTCCAGCTCCGAGGCACCGTTTAAAATATTGTACAAATGTTGCTCAGCTTAATTGATTAAGCCACAAAGGTTTTTTTTTTTTTCTGCTTTTAAATCCATACTTATACCTTTCAACAATCATTTTAATATATAGTCAATGGCTCTTTGTAAGGAGAACAAAAAAGACCTATCCGCAGTTTTTCAATAGACTTTGAGCTGGGGAAAGGCAGGTTAATCGAGGGTTGCATCTAGAAAACAACCAAGTGTTGTATGTTTGCACTGAATCCAAATGTCTGCATTTTTCTAACTAAATCAAAGGGAGTGTTATTTCTTTTTCTGCTCACTCATCTGAAGGTAAGTAAATTTTCTCTGGCGATCAAAAGCCTGGTCAGCAACAAAGACACCGCCTGCTTTTTCCACCGTCCTGGTGTGGCAAGTTGAGGAATTTCAATAACTGTGACAAGGGTGACTGATTTGTGAACTAGAAAAGGTTTGAATGTCAGAAAATTTACATTGCTCCTATCGAGGATTTTATTTTTTTTTTTTTTACAAAAAAAAAAAGAAGAAAAAAAAGGAAAAAAAAAATAAATTAAAAAAAGGGGATGTGGGGGAGGGAGGAGAAGTGTCCGGGAGTTTCATGCAGCAGGAGGAGAGACAATGTAAGTTTGGGAAATTTACAGTTTTACCTGAATGAAAGACACCCCGTAAAAAGAGAGAGAGAGAGAAAGGGAGAGCGAAAGAGAAAGGAGAAAGAAAATAACAAAAAAAAAAAAAAAAAAAGAGGCGAAACGACAACAAAAGTAGAAAGTTAAGAGTTCTCACCCACCTGCGTTTTGATGGGTGCAGAAAACAAGATTTATTTCAGAAACCTGATGGAGGGACAGAGAGGCAGCTACCCAGAGAAATCACGCCTGGTATTTAAAAATAAAACCAAAGGCACCCAGCATCTACTCTCGGAGAGCTTCAGTTTTAAACAAGAAGGAACCAGCAACTTCAAAAGCTGCGAGTCCCTGCCAGAGTCCCCTTTACAAAGCCTAAGAAGTTGCTCAGCGATCTTAAAAATTCTGCATCACCAAGAAATCATCATTATCAGAGTGCTGGGGAGAGAGAGAGGGACAGAGAGTGAGAGAGCGGGGGAGAAAATAACCCTAATGATCAGCAAAGATTTTTTTTTTTTTTTTCCCCTTAGCACACGTACACACAAAAAGATGCGCTGGAAAATATTTTCGCGGAAAAAAAAAAAAAAAAAGGGTTTATACGTTATAAAAAAAAAAAAAAAAAAAAAAAAAGTTGGTGGTGCTGCTGCAGCCCAGTTCGTCCGAGGGGCTGTCGGGGCGGCCGCGGTACCTGCGATGGATGAGGCTGCGCGGCCAATCAGCGCAGGGAGGCGGAGGGTCCGCGGGCGGCTACGCGGGGAAGGGGGAGCCGGCGGCAGCCAATGAGCGGCCACGTCCTCCCGCACGTCGCTCCGCCCCCGGCTCCCATTCATCAAGGGGGGGGACGGTGTCGTCTTTTCAATTCATTTATCTGCAGGAATGATTGCCGCTATCAGTCTCGCGTTCACCGCCCGGCTGAGGAGGTGAAAGTTTCTCCCCAGGAAGATAAACCGCAAAAGACAATATTGTGCATGATTTGCGCCTTTTTTTTTTTGCAAAGCGAAAAAAAAAAAAAAAAGCGCCCCCCCCCAAAAAAAAAAAATCGGGGAGAGTGTGGGGAAGCTCGAAGAGAAGAGAGAAACAAGCTCTCGGCCACTTCGCAACATTCCTATAGCCAAAAAAATCACTGAAGGAAGTTTCTTTTTTGTTTTGGTTTGGTTTTTTTTCTTTTCTTTTTTTTCTTTTTTTTTTTTTTTTTGTGTGCTGCCCTTGTTGATCTCTCTCCGTTATTGTTATTTGCAGCCGGTTTATTTTTCAGCCCCCCACCCCCCCCTCCCCACTTAAACCTCCCTGAAAACTCGAAGCAGCGAGACAGTGCGAATTTTTTGGGGGCACATTTTTATTATTATTTGCAACGGCGAAGATCTCTTCTCCCCTTCAGCACCAGCTTCTTCTTTTTTTTTTTTTTTTTCCCCCCTTTCCCTTCTCCCCCCCCCCTTTTTTTTTTCCCTTCCCCCTGCGCTGATGCCGAAGGGGGTGTTTTTGATGTGGTTGCTTTGGTGGTGATCGCCGCTGACTTTCCAGAGAAGAGGGTGTTTTCGCCGCTGCCGCCGCCGCTTTCTCTCCGCCTTGTGAGTCTCTGTGTGTGCGCGCGTGTATTTTTTTTTTTTTTTTTTTTTTTTTTTTTTTTTCTGGTCGCCGCATCGACGCCGGGAAGATGCTCCTGGATGCCGGACCGCAGTATCCCGCCATAGGAGTCACCACCTTCGGATCGTCTCGCCACCACGCCACGGCCGATGTCGCCGACAGAGAAGTGGGGCTGGGCATCAACCCCTTCGCCGACGGGATGGGCGCCTTCAAAATCAACCCCGGCAGCCACGAGCTGGCCTCGGCCGGCCAGACCGCCTTCACCTCGCAGGCTCCCGGCTACGCGGCCGCCGCCCTGGGCCACCACCACCACCCCACGCACGTCGGCTCCTACTCCAGCGCCGCCTTCAACTCCACCCGGGACTTTCTGTTCCGCAACCGCGGCTTCGGGGAGGCGGCGGCCAGCGCCCAGCACAGCCTCTTCGCCTCCGCCGCGGGCGGCTTCGCCGGCCCCCACGGCCACGGCGACGCCGCGGGCCACCTGCTCTTCCCCGGGCTGCACGAACAAGCCGCCGGCCACGCTTCGCCCAACGTGGTGAACGGGCAGATGCGCCTGGGCTTCTCCGGAGACGTGTACGGGCGAGCCGAGCAGTACGGGCAGGTCACCAGCCCCCGCTCCGAGCACTACGCCTCCTCCCAGCTGCACGGCTACGGCCACATGAACATGAACATGGCAGCGCACCACGGGGCGGGGGCCTTCTTCCGCTACATGCGGCAGCCCATCAAACAGGAACTCATCTGTAAGTGGATTGAGCCCGAGCAGTTGTCGAACCCCAAAAAGTCCTGCAACAAAACTTTCAGCACGATGCACGAGCTGGTGACTCATGTCACGGTGGAGCACGTTGGAGGACCCGAGCAGTCCAATCACATTTGTTTCTGGGAAGAGTGCCCGAGAGAAGGGAAACCTTTCAAGGCCAAATATAAACTTGTAAATCACATCAGAGTCCACACAGGTGAAAAACCTTTCCCCTGCCCTTTCCCGGGCTGTGGCAAAGTCTTTGCCAGATCAGAGAATCTCAAAATACACAAAAGAACTCATACAGGTACGGTAACCTTCTCTGTAGCTTTTCTCTCTGCGAGTGCGAGCGCCCAGCGCCGGGGCCGGAGGGGGCGGAGAGGGGGGGTCGGGGCTTTGGGGGCCACTCGTGGTCCGGGGCCACCGATTTTTGCGGGAGAGGCAGGCTCGGAGCTCCGAGCTCGGTCAGAGCAGCGCCAGAGGCAGCGGCAACAAAAAGAAAATGATCCCTGTCGAGGCAGAAGGGGGAGAAAGGGAAGGGTCTGCCGCCGGGATCGGTAAGGGCCGGGGCAGGGGGAATGGCAGCAACCTGTCCTGTTTAAATTTATAGGTTTTAATTAATTGTCGTTCGGCAGTTTCGGCTGCAGCACGATGAGAAATCGCGCTAAATATTGCAGGCGGCTCATCCATCTCTCCCCTCTGCCATTCGGGGCTCGGTAAATATTTAATTCCGAGGAACGATTTTAAATAAACCGAGCCCGGCGCCTTAGCGTGTTGTTATTGTCGTGCTGAGGGCGGGCGTCGGGATCCCTGAGAACTTTTCCCCGGTGTGGGAAGTGGGAATGCGGCAGCCCCTGGTTGGGAGAGCTCTCCGGTCCCTCTCCCACCCCCGAGCGCCGAAAGCCAGAGCCGCTTCCCCGAGCGCTTCTCCAGCCGCTCTGTGGGGCTGTCCTCGCGTTGTATTGCTCGGCCAGATCCTTTTCAATACTGCGAGAAAATAGGGGAGAGGGGGCTGGGGTGGGTCGGAGCGTAAAATGTCACGAGAAGGAGCTATAAAAAACTGAAAGTAAAGGCTGAGGATCGCGTGTAAATAAGCACTGCTCCTGCTCTGTCCCTCGGAGCGCTGCGAAGGAGGGAGAGGTGCCCAGCGCTGGGGCCGCGAAGGAAACTCGCTCCTCCAAAGGGGAGGGAGAAATAAAGGAAAGTTACTTAGCTCCCCTCCCCCCGTCCGAAGCGGGCGCCGGGCAGGGCTGGGAGGTGCGGAAAGGACGGAGGAGAGAAGCGAAGTTTGGGGATTCGAGCCCGGTTGAAGTTAGAAAGTTGCGAGTGTTTGAAACGGAGCCCTGGGCTCCCATCCGCGGGGCGACGGGGACAATGAGCCATCCAGCCCGTCCTGCTTAATCAGATCCGTTTCCCCCCATCCCTCCCATCCCCCCTTCCCTCCGCAATAGGTGAAAAACCATTTAAGTGTGAATTCGAGGGCTGTGACAGGCGCTTTGCCAACAGCAGCGACCGCAAAAAGCACATGCATGTGCACACCTCCGACAAGCCCTATCTCTGCAAAATGTGCGACAAGTCCTACACGCACCCCAGCTCCCTCCGCAAGCACATGAAGGTAAATGGAGGGCGCCGCCTCGGGCCTGGCCGCGGGGCCGGGAGGGCCGGGGCCCCGCGCTGCTGCCGCCACCCCCTCTCCTGGCTCGGCCGCGCTCCCTCGGGCCTTTCTCGGTGCTTCTGACCCGGGGAGGGGGTCGTGGGGCAGAGCGAGGAGGCGGCCGGAGCGGCGCGGCCTTCCCCGGCGGGCGGGGAGCGGGGCCTGGGGGGGGGGAGCCCCGCGGGGGCCGCCGTCTGGCTCGGCCCCTGCCGCCCGGGCCTCCCGGCCGCCGCCGCCGCTCTCTATCTGTGCCCCGGTTCTCTCTTGCAGGTCCATGAATCGTCCTCGCAGGGGTCGCAGCCCTCTCCCGCCGCCAGCTCGGGCTACGAGTCCTCCACTCCTCCAACCATCGTGTCTCCGTCCACAGACAACCAGACAGCCAGCTCCTTATCCCCCTCCTCCTCCTCCGTCCACCACACGTCCAGCCACAGCACCCTCACGTCAAATTTTAACGAATGGTACGTCTAAAACGCTAAAACAAAACAGCCGAAACACACAAAACCGAAACGAAACAAACAAAGCCCCAAGGGAGAAAACAAATACCCTATTTAAAGACTCAAAAAAATAATGAACGCTTTGAAATCAGAATTTAAATGGGCAAACAAAAATTTAATGCTGCCAGTAGACCCAGGACCGAGTAAAATGAAGACTTCATGGGTTTTTTTTTTCTTCTTCTTTTCTTCCCCTCTTTTTTATTTCTCTTTTCCCCCCTTTTTACCTGATTTTTTTGATTTCTTTTTTTCTTTCTTTCTGTTTTCCTTTCTATTTTTTTTTTTTTTTAAATTTTGGAATGTTCTGCTCTGTTCCAAGGCTTGGTAGGCGAAGGGGTTAGTAGAATGCATAAGAAGACAAGGTTACCAGGGCAAATGCCAACTGTGTAGGGCTTTACTGGAAACCACTGGTTAGAGATCTCCAACTGCATGTCTGCTCGGGCAGCGGCCTTCCCCTCCATCCCCTCTTGTAAATACAGAATTATTAGCTCCAAAAACAAAACAACAAAAAAAAATGTACTGTTTGATTTTGTAAATAGTTATATCGCAAGTTGAATAAGGGGATATGTGGATTTGTGGTCTTTGCATATATGTGGGGGGAGGGGAGGGCGGGGGGGGGCGAGGCGGCGGGGAGGGGGGGGTGAAGGTGGTGGGGGGGCAGAGGGAAGAGGTAGAAATTCAACTATTTGTACTGAATGGCAAGAATGTTCTAGTAAATGTGTACCAAAATGTGAATTACTTTGTATTATCACAGTCTAAACGTCGATCTAACAGAATATTATTGGTATTAATGTGCTTTTTTGTATAAAGTGCAACATTTTGTCCCAAAGTCCAGTCTAAGTAGTGCAGTAAACTGTTGTTACACGTCCTGTCAAGAAATTCGTATAGTGAAAGCCTGGATCTGCGTGTCAAACTGTTACATTTGTTTATGTAAAGTGATATTAAAAAAAAAAAAAAAGATATAAACTATATCTGTCCGTTGCTTTTGGCAAATACAAGAACATAATGTATATAAATCCTAATTTCCATATTTATCCGCATGTAAAGGTCCGGTTATACATGTTACAAGATATTCAATATTTATGGCTAGAAGGATTGGTATGTAAAATTTAGTTTACAGAACTGTTTGGTAATATTTCGTACCTTATTAAAGATTCTTAAATCCCATGAATTGTGGTAGGAATTCTTATTCGCTAAGTCAACCTGCTGCAACTCCAACTAGCTTTAGGATATTAGAATAAAACTGTCCTAGTTTTTCACTGCTTTCCATTATGTCATCACTAAAGCAGTGAAGGTGATATAAATGTGATAAATGAAAGGATCCCTGCTGGCATTACTATAGTGTGTAATTAGTATTTATATCAAAATTTATGAAACAAATTTTCGGCCGCAGTATAATTTAAATGACCTTTGCAGACATAGAATAACAACCATAAAAATAACAGAAATAGATTGCATAGACTACATAAATATTAATGTGGGGAATTGTTACATGAGAAGTGCTGCACTCCACTCCAGCACTGCCCATGAATCTGCATAGACTGGGTCCCTAAATTAAATTAATTCGGATAACATATATTAGGAGATTTAAAACAGAGGAGATCTCGGTTGCTGTTTTAATTTAAGGCATTTATGACCATAACTAATTCTCAGTCAGTGGATTCATGACTTTCCTTGAACCTTTTACTCCAAGAAGTACAGCACTGTTTCACGAAGGCCGTTGTTATTGTTGTTGTTGTGGTTGGGTGTATTTTTTGGTTAGGTTTGAGGGTTTTTTTTTTTTATTTTCTTTTTTTCCCTTCCTTTTTTTTTTCCCTGATAGTCCCTAAAACGTGATGTTAATTTAAATCAATTACTTCTTATGTTATGTTATTATTATTACTATAATTTTGCTAGTGTTAATAGCTTTCTAGAAAAATAAATCTAGGGCATAAGAATTATTTTATGTAATTTGATTATCTTTCTATCTCTTTTATTTATTTCTCATTTACTTAAGAAATTCGTTCCATTGGCTGGCGTTGATACAGTAAATTTGTAAATGAGAAGACAATATAAAAAATCTAAATTACTTGTGCTTAATGACTGTAGCAGAACGCCTTTTCTCTAAATCAGATTGTCTTCCTTGCAGTTTAGTTTGATAGATTTGCAAGCTGTACTGCTTCCACTAACTTAGCTACGGTTGTTGGAACTGTTGGGCTTTGTTCCTGGTTGTAGCTTGCATGATCGCCCCATTAAGCAGACAACATATCAACAGACAACACAAATCATGAGGTTGGCTAAAGCTGCGAGGGCTTGCGATATGTCATAGAGCGAATCGCGCAAACTGACCTTCCGGTAGACCAAGATGACACTTTAACAGCTTCTTTAAAGAAATATTATGTGTACGGCGAGTCAATAGCCATATTAACCGCTCGGGGTGGGGGGGGAGGGGGTGCCGGGAAAGCCTCTCTCCTCTCAGGCTCTCCCTAGCTCTGGCCGTAGCCCATCCAGAGCAACCCCCGCAAGTCATTTTCTTTGTCCGTAACGTTTTGGGATCTCCCTCGGAGATTTTTTTTTCACCGCCCCAAAGCATCCCTCTCCATAAAAAAAAAAAAAAAAAAAAAAAAAAAAAATTAAAAAAAAAAAAATTTTGCAATTTTGCTTTGCTCAGATGAAGCCCCCGCTCCTCTGCCAGCTCCGCATGGCCGCCTGCTCCCCGCAGCACCTGTGGGAAGGGCTCCCTTTAACTTTACTTTCTACAAAAATGCTATTATTCGGAGGGTGATACCGGTTTGCAATGAAAAGAGCGCCACCTTGCAGGGTTCGGCGAGATAGGAAAAGTTGGAGCCCTGTGGGACACAGGCAGAAAGTTTTGGGTCTTGAGGAAATGTCACCCCAGAGGGCGAGGGAGTAGGGGGAAAAATGCGTCGTGCGCCGAAAATGTTTCTCTCTGTGGATCTTTCAGGTTTAACTGTCCATCTGGCTTTAAAAAAGCAACCTGGGTGACGCTAAAAATAATAATTAAAAAAAATATAGAATTGTAGAGCTAGTCTGAGCTTTCCCCCGGTAAAATAAACCCGGAGAAACGTGGTGGGGGTGATGGATTTTAAAGATGCGGGTTGCAAGCTACTTTGAACTTGTGTGGAGTCCCTAGTGGTCGCTTAGAACAGATCTGTTACTTTTGTGTGCTGGAGCGTTTGGTTAATGTGTATTCTTTTAAACTTCTGCTGTGAGGTTTCTGCGAGCGTCCTGCAGCAGAAAGAACGTTTTTAGAGCTGCTGTTGGTTTTTTTTTGTTTTTTTTTTTCTCTCGGGGGCGATGGGGCCGGTGCAGTCCGGGCTGATCGCCACCCCCTGCATGTTGTGAGTTAGCGCCGGGATGGCTCTTGCCGAATTCAAGTTCACGCCAGGGCTGTGCTGTTCGCTTGGCTCCGGAGAGAGGAGCAGCGCCTTGAAATCCCAGCCACGGAGAGGGGGCTTTTGGCAGCCGCGGAGCTTGTGAGGCGTCTCCGGGCGGTTTCTGCGCCGTTTCGGCGGCTAAAAGCAACTTTCCCGTCTCGAGGCGCCCTTCGCGGATTTACTCGGCCCGGGCCGGCCAGGAGAAACGCGAGCCCCAGCTCTCTAGCACCGACGGGGACTGTGATTTTCTTCCTAGCTCTCGAGGTGCTCCCGGGGCGCGGGGGTTCTCAGGTCTGGGAGCAGGCGGGGGCCCCGCGAGCGCTCGGCAGGCCGCGCCGGCAGCCGCTTGACGCTGCTCCTCTCGGGGCGGCCCCGGCAACGCGGCCCGACGGTCGCCCTCCGCGGGCTCCCGCGGAGCCTCCGCCGGAGAGACCCCCCAGCGGCACCGGGAGAGGCTGCGGGGGCCGCCCTGGGGGGTGTGCGCGGAGTCCTCCCGCGGGGCTCGGGCGGCAGTCCCCGGCCGGGCCGCTGCCGTTTGCACACAGAAAGTTAAAGGCGAAGAGAATAATCGGACACTTCCATCCCTTTCTCCCCCCGCAACACAACTCTCCCCCCACCCCCCTCCGCCCCCTCGGGAAGCCTGGCTTTTCAGGTCGCTTTAATGGCTCGTGAATGACCGCTTGGATTTTTCAAAAGGCGAGGGCGGCTTTCCTAAGATAAAGTTCGCTTCTTTAAAGCAGAGACCGCTCGGGATGGGGACACCCGCTCCTCTCCGGCCTCCCCTGCTTCTCGCCTTCTTTTAGCCGCAAACGCAGCGAGCGCCGAGACTCCGCTTTGCCAGCGCTTAAACGGTTCCGACTTTGTAAGTTTTCCCACGTCCCGAGCGCTCATCCTTTCCGAACAACTTTCTCCGGGAGCCGGGGCCGGGAGGGGTCCCCGCGGGCAGGACGGGGCTGGGGGGTCCCCTCTGGAGGCGCCGCCGCCGCCGGGAACGGGGTTTTAAGCGACCTGGTGCTTACGGAGCCGCCGGAGCCGAGAGGGAGAGGAATTCGCGAGCCTCGAAGGAGGCTGCTCCGGTTGCTGGACGCGTTGCGGTGTCACTAGTATAGAAGAGAGAGGCACAGGCGTCCCGTTCCCCCCGAGCCCCGCGCACAGCCTCCAAACAAGGAATCGAGACCCGCGGCCCTTCCGCGGGAATCCAGTGCTTTTTCCTCAAAAAAAAACCCCCTCGGAGACCCTCTCCTGGTGCCGGGGAGAGGCCGGCAGGCCCGGGCAGCCACCGCGGGCGCGGAGGGTGGGAGGAGGGGACGGTCTGTTCCGCGGGGGGATCCGCGGGGTCACCGCTGCAGGGGCGCACAGGCTCTCAGGAACCCCTGTTCTTGATTTTAACCGCACATATGTAGGTGCCCCTAAACAGACGCCCATCTCTCCACCTGTGTTTGTACCTAAGGAGCGAGCAGTGTCTCCAGCAGGACGCGCATCCGCGTGTTTACAGGGAGGGGGATTTTTGAAGGCTCACGGAACCTCCGTTTATTCAATGCGAATATATTTTTGTATTTGTTTGTAACAAAACGGGTGTGTTTTCCCAACTCTCCCGGATTTATCAATAACCGAGAATCCTAATTTTGACCTAGGCGCAGGGCAGATTTCTTCAACTTGCTGCACGCACTGAGGTGGGCTCCGTCCCACCGCTGCCTTTTAGGGTGTGTTGTTTATTTAAAACAGCCAAGTTGAAAAATTTTGTATCAAATTATTATTATTTTTTTTTTTTCGCCGCTAAACTCCACGGGTCAGCTTTGGTTCATCTTCGATAACAAGTAACACGACCCTGTGAAGCGAAGGGGCTATTTTTATCATGCAGCTGGAAGCTGTCATCAATTCGTAACATTTATTTCGGCTTTAGAACGATAGTGTAAAATAGCATGAAGTTTCCAGATGACGCCCGTACTGCAGACAGGATTTTTCAAGTACGATAAATCAAATTAATTACCTTTTAGATATATACGATCACACTACCTCTCTATGAAACTGCTGTTTAAAAAAAAAAAAAAAAAAAATGCTGCGTGTGTGCATCTGTGATAGAGCCTGTGTTTACATCTCAGGACCCAAACCGGAGCTGCTCTCCGCGGGTAGCAGAGCTGGGGACACGTCCACACGTGCTCGTGTCGGGGAAAAAACCCCGAAAGTTGCGTCTTGGCACGGCTCAGACTTCAAGCTTCTTTCTCACTTCCAAAAATCCCTCGAGGGAGAGCCAAAGGCTGAAGAAAACATAAAAAACATAAAAAAGGGGGGAAATAAGCCCCACGTCAGCGAGTAGCCCGGCCTCCCCAGCCGCCGGGACGCGTGGTTTGCGTTGGACCAGCCCTTGCCGGGGGGTCCCGGGGAGGTGCGGGGCCGCGCGGTTGCCGGAGGTCGCGGCCGCGCGCGGAGGCGGAGGGAGCGCGCGCCCCCCGCGCAGCCCGGCGGCCCCTTCCGCGCATGCGCGGCCGCCGCGCGGCTCCACGTGCCGCTGAATATTGATGACCCTTCCCCGCCTCCCGCGCGAGAGGGAGCGGCGCCGGCCTCCGCGCCCGCGCAGGGCAGCGCGGGCCCCTCCGCCGGCACCGGGCGCCCCTTCCCCTTCTCTGCCCTCCTCGATTTAACGGGAGCTTTAGCGGGTCGAGGGGCTCCGCCACCGAGAGGCTCCCGGCCCGGTGTCCTCCTCCCGAGGGGCTTAAGGGGTGAAACGTAAGGGGCGCAGCCGCCAGAAAAGCGCAGGGATGAAGGTTCTGCCATGGATTCCTTTCTGCCTCTCCCCCCTTTTAGTAAAATCCCGTTCGCCCTACGGCCCATCCTATTTTATTGCTGATGTATCCACACCGCGCGACACATCCGAGGGACAATTTGATAGGAATGGTTGGACTAAGAAGATCCGATGGGTCCCTTCCAAGCTGGTTGTTCTAGGATTCTATGACAAACGCGCCGTCTCGGCGTTTATTCCGTTTGTAGGCTGCAGGTTTTGGTGTTTTATTTTTTTTTTTTTTTTTAAAAAAATAGTAGTAAGTCCCAGCACTCATTGTTCAGCGGCAACAAAGTGATTTTTTGAAGCCTTTTGTACGGTGGCAAAATGACATCAGAAACGTGCTCCTCAATGTCTCTAACGAGGCGGGTTCTGCTCTCCTTCCAGAGCCGGCAGGGAGGGGCAGGACGGAGGCTGGAGCCCCCGCGGCCCCTCCAGGGCCGCGGGGGCTCCAGCCTCCGTCCTGCCCCTCCCTGGACACACCTGGACGCTCTGCTCCCCAAGGGCCCTTCCCAGTGAGTCGAGGCTGCTTGGCAAACACCCTCGAAGCAGCCCCTCTTGCCTTCTTTCCCCACCTCCATCCCATGCCACCCCCCTCCGCCGCCTGCCCTCTCCCCGTCGGGGTGAGCAGAGCCCGGGCTGCTCCACCCGGAGCTCCCGCACTGCCCTCCGGGCCCGGTCGGGGCTCCTTGAACACCCCCCCCGTCGCCTGCGAGAGGCGACGAGAAAGCCCACGTCTATCACGTCGCCTGTTGGCTTCAGAAAGGGCAGATCCTGACCTCGGTTCCTCAAGTGGGAGCTCGTTTTGGGACCGCACCGCGGGGACCCCTATGCTCCAACCTTACAGAGATGGGTGTGCTTTTTCCTCCTTCCAAACAGGCTTTTTTTGTTGTTGTTTTCTTCCCCCCTCAGCCGACAGGGCAGCTTTCAGGTCTTTAGGGGCGCGGGGGGCGTTCGAGGGGACAGTAGCACCCGGGGCACACACCTGGCCACACACCTGAGCCTTCGCCTGCTCTTGGGAACCCGTCGCATCATTGCACTGTCAGGAAAACTTGATCTCCTCCAAGTGTGCGACTGAACCTTCACGTTTAGTGCTCGTGGCTGTGTCACTTCGTCCCTTCCCCCCCTTTTTTTTTCCCCCGGGGTTCGTCCTATTTTGTGTCCCCAGAGGTCCCCAATGCCACCTCCTGGCAGCACGGGGGCTGCTGCCTTCCGACGGGACGAGGGGCTCTCGCCTGGGGAGGGGGACGCGCCCTCACTTTTTAGCCAACTGGACCGGGATGGGATCGGGTATTGTTCCTCTTATTATTGTTCTAATCAATTTTAAATTATCCCTTTTGTAACTTGCGAAGCGCCTGTAAATTTACCTTCAACCTGACTCCTTTCCCAGCCAATGGTGTCAGGGGCCGGCTCGCCTGTCCCTCCGGAGCATTAACCCTTGTCGCTAGCTGGAGTCAATGAGGAGCTGAGGTTTGGCCCTGAGGAGCCGTGTGTGTAGATCTGGCACAGCTTTGCTCCCTTAACTCCTGGATCTTTGTTTTGGTGGCGACCAGGGCGAGCAGGGAGCCCTGTGCTCGCGGTTCCCTCTGGCTTTTACGCACACACACACACACACACACACAAATCCCCCTTTCCAACTTTCTGCCTTTTGCGATTCCCTTCCAGTTTTTTTTTTTTTTTTTTTTTTTTTTTCTCCTCACTTCTCAGACCTACTGGCAGCATTTGCCGAGCTCTAGATCCCCGCCGTGGTAAGTGATGCTTTTCTCCATTGCAAAACTCGCTCAGCTCTCTGCTCGCCGTCCCAGGGATGGGTGTAGAAGTTGGATTTGTTTGGAACAGAATTGCCCAACCCCAGTGGTTTCACATCAAGCAGCAGAGTAAAAACTATTGTCGTGTATTAACTCTGAATGGGAGCAAACAGACCAAATAATCATTGCTGGCTCAGACAGTAGCAGGGCACTAATGTCATTCTTTTTAAGTTTGCAAAGCAACTTTTTTCTCTTTTTTTTCTTTTTTTTTTTTTCCTTTTCTTTCCTTTTTTTTATATTTTTTTTTAAGAGGGGAAAGCGAGCTTGTGTTTTGGGTCTGATCTTTATATTTACATGACACACCAGACCATAACAAACTCTACAAAGAATGCGGCTGCCATATGTGCTTTGTGAACATACAATTATGATTTGGGGGGGGGGGTCAGGCAGTCGACCTAAATGTTGCAGCCACACTGATAACCACTCCGCAAAGGCTCCTGCCATACCTGAAAACTCACTCCATATTTGGGGGAGGGGTTGGAGAGACGTCGCATTTTTAAAACCTCCATATTTAAAAAAAAAAAAAAAAAAAAAAAAAAGCGCAACTATAGTCAATGCCTCCTGGACATTTATTTTTAATGTACAGTCTCTAGCTCTGACTGGATCAAATTCACGATTATTCAGATGAGGCTGAATTTGAATAACTTGCTGGTTTCTCTCCCCCGCCCTCCCCCCTCCCCTTCCTTCCCCTCCTTTTTTTTTTTTTTTTTTTTTGTTTTGTTTTAAAAATTAAGAAAATGAAGAGAACCGCTGAGTCCGGCTGACCTTTGCCCGACATAATTTAGCAGGAGCAGTTCTCAAATGAGAAAGCGGCTGAATTAGAGGCTGTGTCTGGCCGTGCCCGTTGCTCGGGGCAGGGCTGCGGGGACACGGTCCCGCGGAGGAGCCGCCGGTCACCGCCAAGTTGAGGGCCGGTCCCCGAAAGCCTCTCCCCCGGTGCCACCGAGGAACGAGCCCCGGGAGCGCAGGCTGGGAGCCCCGCGGGGCGCACCGGGTGGCGGAGCGGGGCGCGGTGGCTCCGCGGGCTGCGGAGAGCGCTGCCCCCGCCCTGCCTCGGCGGCTCCTCCGGGTTTTATCTCCTTAAGTTGGGCAGGATGGTGCTCAGATGACGAGGGAAAGACAAATTCTGGAGAGGGATTTAATCCCCAGAAGTTGCTGTCAAAAAAAAAAAAAAAAGACAACAACAAAAAAAACAAACAAAAAAAAGACAACAACAAAACCAAAAAAAAAAAAAAAACAACAAAAAAAAAAGACAAGGAAACCGTGTTTCAGGTTTTAACCGATCATTTGTTGAGCATCTGCGGACATTGCTGCTCTGCTGACGCAGGCTTGCCAGGGGATGGCTGGTTTAGGGACAGCGGAGAGCTTCCCAGGAACGAGCTAATGTCCTTTTTTTTTCCCCACTGGAAGAGGTGGGAGCCGGGAAGGGGCACGGCGAGGGGCCGATCCTCAGCTCCTGAGGCAAAACTTCCAGCTGAAGAAGAGCCGCGTTCCCAGCCGACAGCATTTTCCCCCTCTCTAAGGAGTCGCCTCTGCCCATCACTGGTGCCTCTGGCCAGGTTCCCCAGCGGTTTGAGAGGATTTGATCCTTTAGTTGAAGATACCTTTTAATAAAACCGCCTTTAGCTGGCATTTTATTAGGAAGTTACGGTTTCCAAATTCATACTTAATCTATAAAAAAAATCCTGTCCTACCAAACAACATTCACCTTCAAGCTCCCCTTTCTTTATTTACACGCATTTTACAACTAAGAACCTAGCTTCACATTTCCCTGAATCATCATACCATTAATTTGCTGGTAAGCTAGCTGTTTCACCCAGATGGATACAAATCTGAATAAACTCAGAAGAAATACAAAAACATCTGCTTTTCTATTATTTTTTGCCCACCTCTCCTTTTTTTTTTTCTATCCTGTTCAGTCGGTCTGCGATGAGCAATGCCTTCAGAAACTTCATTATCTAAAAGACAGACCTAGAGGGTAGGGACATTGGGAATAGTTCCCTTTTATTCTGCAACTTTCTAAACTTAGATCAGGGCTGAAATTGTCCTCAAATCTGCACCTTCCACGAGGAAATGAATGATGTACCAGACGCTTAACTTCTAGTCAAAAAAATATAAAACAAACGCTGTAAGGTTTGGATTTCTTTCTCAGGCCTATTTTCTGTGCGCTTTTAACAGTCAGAAAGCTGATAAAAGCCCTACACAAATGTTACTGTATGCCTCTTTCTCCATTTTATTTCAAGTAGATTTTATTAACAATTAATAGCAAAAAAGTGACAGGAGACCTTTGCAGGTTGTAGGCCAAGCAAGCTCGAACAGTGCACGTGTTAGAAACAAACTTGGACTAAGCGTAATGTTTCTGAAAGAACATTTTTTTCCCCCTACAAATAGATATTATTTTGCACTTAACATTTGACCTTTCTTTAACTGTCTTGAATGGTGAAAATTTACACCCAAGTCAGCATGAAGCCTTCTAACAGAGAGTCGTTGCAGTGGAATTTCAGATTTTAAGGTATTGTACATTAGAAAAAAAAAATCCTGTTAGAGCAAGTGTAGTTCCTGGTTGATATCTGAAAGACCATAAGCTAGGAAATACCCTAAAATATTAATCTGCCAGATAATGTGAGTGCTGAAGAAAAACGTCTCCACCAGTTCTGCCATACAAATGAAGAAACACTGTAAATATAGTGTGACTGATAAATGCAGAATTTCTAAACGCAATGCCAGCACCACAACACTCAAGATGGGGTTTTTTTATATATATAAAAATATAAATACATGATTAGTTATTCAGGTTTGGGTTTTCGCTGTCTTAACTTTATGTTTTATTGGAAGCTGTGGAACCTTTAGACTTTTGACTACTGGCATGTTTGATTTAGGCAGTGGGGTTATAACACAGGCAGTTACACACCTAGTGCAAGTGCCTGTGTTTAAATCAAAATCATTATCTTTCATATAAGTGAGTGAAGCAGGTTATTTGCCTATAGCAATTTTAGTTTCAGTCTTTTTTTGAATCAGTTTGGATTTAGTTATTTATTTTTATTTATCATTATTGCTTGCAGCAGGTCATTTGCTGAGGTGAATATCCTAATATGAGCATTTAGAGTTGTCTGACTAGTTTGTTTAAAATGCTTGGGATATTTTCAAAAAAAACCCTAAAATAAAAATATATCCTTAAATGCTGGATTAATTTTCTGCTGTGATTTTTGTAGGAGTTGTTTAGTCTGTATGTTTGATCAATATACGATGTGGCTCGGGCTTCCACGAGTGTTTTTAATCATGTAGCAAATTGTTGAATGTTCCTATAAGGAGCAACGGACAAAGGCTACCAGGAAGTGTAACTACATTAAACTGGTGAAATACATGAGGGCTGAAATAAAGGAGTGAACCGAACACGTTGAAATCAATGGGAGTCTCCTGTTGAGTTGTAATAGGCTTCAGGCACAGTCTAAATGACTGTACAGGTACAGCACTTTTCATCTCCTTCCAGTTTTGCCTTGGTTTACAGCATATTATTTACAGATAACATTCTTGAGCTAGATGAAAACTGATTGATTCATGTCTGGTATGAAAAGATCTCTGCTTGTAAGCGCTAGTCGGAAGGCTGGACTGGTACTGCAAGCCGATGGAAATGATTTGCAAGGTTCACCTTATCTGAACAATGATTGCTCTTAAGATATTTCTTAAACTATTGTTCTTTTAGACATAGATGCATTTTTGTGTGCATGCGGCAAGTACCTAAAAGGTTTGGTCGGGTCCTTTCCAGTAAAACATTATTTTCAGCCACACGACTACAAGTTGAAAAATTGACTAGATTACCAAATCTGTATTCTTCTTTGCCAAGGAGCTACAGCAATGAGGATCCCCCCAATCCTCTGGTGCCCCAAATTCAGCACTTTTCTACAAATACCGCTTAATAATCAATTCTCTGCTAGTATTGAAACTTGACTGTGAAAATGCTGTTTTCGATGAGAATTCAGATGCAGTAAACACCGCTACAGCAAATGGAGTGTTTCTGTTGGGATATGCTATAAATGGGTTTTAGTCTGTTCCCACTGGAGCCATAAGTTTAGGATCAGATCCTGTTTAATATCATATTTCTCCTTCTCATGATACTCAGTGACTGTAGCAAAAAGCACAGCTATATAAAAAATCCTACCCCTTAAAAAATATATGGACTTATTTATCTAGAACATCTGAGTGTTGCTGGAAATTTTGACTTTCTTCTCTCATTTGCAAAGGACTTAGAGACTCCTTTACAAACTTAGCTTCATATTTAGTTAGATACTCTCTCCTTTTAAGTTCCATTGTGTCCCAAAGAATAGCACATTTAATTAAAAATTCCTAACAACATAAATTTCTGCAGTGTTGTCAGTAGTTGCTGAGAAAGGGCCAAATTCTTCCTTTCTTAATCTGTCAAAATTCCCATTGACATCAGTACTGTGTTCTTTACGAAGCTCGGTCGTGTGTTTTAAGACCCCACCAATTACAAGGAAATTGTTTTTCTGTTGTTGCAGTGTTTGTCTGCTGGCTGACAGTAGCAATCAAAAAGCTGCATTCTCCTAGCTTTTCTGGTCATAAATTAGGAAACTTTAAGATGAAATCGTAAATGTTTCAAAAAGCTGTAAACAACTCATTTCTGATATGAAAGCTATGCAAGAACAATTTGGCTGTCCTTTTCCAAGCAGGACTTCAAGTTAAACTATAGGAAAAGTTCTGAAGCCTTTTAACTTTTCCCCAGCCAAAGCTGTCATTAGTTAAAATATTATTTTTACCTGTAGAAGTATGATGAAAGGGCTTTACACTCCGGATCTGTTTATACTCTGTGGGTCTAGTAAAGAAACAAAATTTACCCTCTGACATGCCCAAGTAAACAATGAGCCTATTTCAAGTTCCGCTCAATAAGTGTGTTAAATGCATAAAGTATTTTGAGTAAATGCCATGCAGCTGTTTGGTAGCTTGCAATTACTGTGCTATTGTGTCTGCCTGCGTTTTGTGCACTGCTATAAATCCTGCAAGTGGACACTGCTATTTCTGACACATCGTGCTGGATTTTCTGTAAGTCTATAGGTTTTGTTCCAAGTAGATGAAAATAATGAAACATTATAAATATTAGATAGTCTTGCTCCAGTGTGTGGTGCTGTAAATCTCTGGAGATTTACAAAGACACAGTGGCAACAGGAATGCAATTACACATGATACTATTTTATGAGCTAATTCTATAAAACAGCATCTCAGCTCTGCACTGACAATAATTTTTCACGGCAACTTTCGGAATGTCCCATGGAACCTTTTAATAGATTAATTATTTGCTCATCCCAAAATAAATTTGCACGTGACTAGAATTAAACAAAAGGCTTCAGGAGGAGTTTTGCCTGAGAAGGAACTCAGCATAGAACCAGCTATTTCAGGGCTCGGATTGGAATGTTGAAATACAGTGATCTCTGGCAGGAGGCTCTGCTCTGGCTCTGTACCGCAACAGTACATGCCCTGCGAAGCCTTTGTACTGCCCTCTGCTCTGTTCTAGGCTGGCGAAGGAGAAATATTTCTTCCCTGAACCTTAGTTCAACAGGTGACTTTGAAATGACCTACGAATTCTTCCACTTTTGTCGAGATGAGATCAATAGCTAGCGTGGTTCTAGGAAAACACACGCATGTATTTTCTCATGGCACGTTAATTTAAATAAATAAGACCTCAAAAAACACTTGTAGTGTTAGAGGATTCAAAGAGTTCTCAGAAAAAAAACAACTTTGGAATTGTTATAGCAGCTGTTACAATCTATTATCTAAATCATCTGGGAATTAAAACAAAATATTTTTTGAGATAGTTTTTGTCAAATAATAAATATGCTATCATTTAGACTTAATATTTTTCCAGAGATGTTATTGTTATGCGATGAAAGTGAAACCTTAGAATACTTCTTATTTTGACTGATGAGGATTTAATATTTATTTATAGCTATGCCAATGATAACAGACATATATCTGTTCAAAAGAACACACGTTTCTCAAAACTGGGTGTTGGAACTTTTGCTGTTGATCTATACCGAGTTGTATTTATCTTCTAGGTGTCACCGAGATATTCTCACCAAATATAATCATTAATATTAAAAGACAAAATATGTGACCCCCCCAAAAAAAAGCATAAATGTCTTTGGTCAGAGTATTATTTATTTTAATGTTTATTTATATCACTGTAAGCCTTACTGCAGGAAGGCAGTGATTACTCCTCATTGCCTAAGTGTTGTAAACTGGCTTTTATAAAAAGAGGAATCAGTCCCTTTAATTCATTTTTGCCCTTCTATATGTGGGATTGGTGGCTGTTAGTGCGATGTGCCAGTTCATCAGCCTGTTGACTAAAGTATGATTTCACTAATGACTGGGATGCATGCTGCAGATTATGACATTTTACAAATTAGTGAGCAGTCAAGCACACACATTAAATATAAAGGATACTGCATAAGAAATTTGACTTTATTAATTTATTTTTACAACTGTATATTACTTTTAATTATTTGTGTTAGGTGTTAGTAATTCTTGGGGTGGTAGCACAGGATGCTGTGGAATGTGGGGGTTTTTTTTGAAAAATAAGTTTTAAAAATATGTTTTAGTAAGCAAAGCCCCTGTTGTACCAGTCTGATATTCAATCCTTCGTGAGAAGAAGGGTGAGTGCTTCTTTCTTGCGTGAGGGACCTTCTTTCAGAGATAATCTTTAAGAAGATCTTAAGAGTCTTCAGGGCCAGCCTGATCCATCCTGGTAGAGATGCTGGGGAGGAGAGCGAGTCACCTTGGGAAGGTTGCTGCGGATGGGCTGGCTGCTCTCCTATGCTGGCTTCCAAAGAACCAGTGAAGAGAAACACATCCCAGGCAGGTTAGAGTAGGAGCCTGATTTGGGTGCTCTTGGACGCTCAGTGCAAGAAATCTCTCCTGCTCCTTCAATCTCCTCTTTCCTCCTCTTTTCCCAGGATGCAGAACAAGACTAGAACAGGAATAACAAGAAACTGTGTCTTTTACCCATCTCGTTTCTGGTGTAACATTTAGTAATGAATCAGAGAGTGAAAGCTTCTTGACCAGGTGTCTGTTGCTGCAAGGACAGCAGTGTTCACTTTTCTAATGTATTCCCTGGGTTCCTCTCCGAGATACCCACCTGCCCATCTGCACAGAAATAATTCATTCTCTGTGTGGGATTAACTTCTGTTTCTCCAGAGCTCAGTTTGGTACTGTGACACGAAAGGAACGTTCACCCCAGGGTGTTCATTTTTTGTCATTCCTTTAAGAAATGGATTTTTTGTAGAAGTATGAAGGTAAATGTTGTATGTACAAAACATACGTGCAATGCACATGATCTTTTTTTTCTTAATGTGTATTTATTTCTCTTCCATATGGTAGCATGTCATCTGACAGTTCCATAAACTTTCAGTTATTAAAACCACTTCTCTTTTTTCTTTATATTTAAAGTTTGATCAGTGGATGGCCTGTCAAGAGTTTTAAATTATTGTAAACTGAAGTTTGGATGGCGGCAGTGACAGGCCACTAACCATAATTGTGTTGCTGTTACCACTGTAACAAATTTGTAACGTTTAGCTGTTTTGAAGCTTGGGAAGTTCATGAAGGCCAACGCAATACTGATGAATATTTATTATACTGCTGTGGGATCTTAGGTTTAACCATGTTTGTATCAATTCTGAAGAACTGTCCTTAAAATTTAGCAGGGTGTCTTATATCTGAAAATGAGGGACAGCATTAAAAAATATAGCTTGAAAAAATGTTTATGACTGTGGAAGATATTTACTTATCTCTTTTTAGTAGTAACAGTGTTAGGGATAGTCTTCTTGCAAAGTCTGGAGTAGGAGACAGACACTTGATGAGACCATAAGTCCACATACCAGTGTTTGACAAGATGCTAAGCACCAACGAGGTACATATGTTTTCCTCATTTAACAGTATTCAACTGACTACAGTTTTACACCCCAAATATCTGTGTTTCTTGGTGTCCTTATTAGAGACAGGAAAGTTTTTGACCACTCATAATCTCAGCAGGAGTAAAGCCTGCTCCTGTGCCACACAGCCAGGGCAAGTGAAGGCTGCGTCCTTCATTGCTTATGAAGCTGGTGGGGTATTATTAACCTACTTGAAATATGATTTTAATATGTATAAAACATGCTAACACTTTCAACTTATTGGCAGGTCATTGAAATTTTTAATGATTTTTTTTTTTCAGATAGAATTGAATATAGGCAACAGAAAATTGCTAGGTGTGAGTCATAAAGTTTCCCTCCTTTACATCATGATTGGCTTTTTGAAACAGTCATAATGTAGAAACTAAATTTTTTTTTTTACTCATATTGATAATATAGTATACACTGGAAACTGGAGGTAATGAACAATATTTTAAATAATTACATTCTTAGAGCCATAGTAGCCAGAATTTATCACATATGGAGGACCAGTGTTCAAATGTATCTTGATTTTTTTTTATTTTCAGGTTAGTGAAAACTGCAGTTATCTAACACACAGAGAGTCACTACTAATGGCTGAGTATGAACCATAAAGACATTGTGAAGGGTTGCAATAAAAAGAGAACTCTCCTAATGTGCTGAGTCTGACTGTCTGTCGGTGCTGCTGGGGACAAACTGATCTGGTCAGACTTAACCTTTTGACATAAATGTACTGAGATAAAGAATGACTAATGTTGAATAATTTTGGAGGCATAAGTGGGGGCTAAATAAGGCCCAGATCATCTCAGTACTGTAAAGAAAAAGCTGACTTTCACCCCTTCAAACCTAGCTAATGGTTGTGCTATTTTCCTTGACCAGTGAGTATAAGCGAAATATGACTGTTTCAAAATAAGAAAACCTCAGACATTTACATGAGAACATCTCTCAAGGTCATAAAGTATGTGTGCTGAAGACAAAAAGATATTAATTTTACCATAATTTGTGTGAGGGCTTTCAACAAGACAGTGGAATGCATATTTTTAAGATTTTCTCTCTCTCTAGTAATTTAATTTCTCAGGAAATGCTGCTATTAATATTTTAGTTTGAGCCCTGGGGTGCAGATGGTATTACCCATGTTTCTCTTTACTCCTGACAGTACACTTGACACCAAACACTTGTTCCAGTAGCATATTTGTCCCCTGGTAAACACAAAGTCTTCCCCCTACCCTGTGCCCCTCATTTCTAAAAATCACCAATGTTTAGAAAGGCTAGAAAAATAACGATTTGGGGGGGGAACATGTGAAAAACTGTTTTTTTCGCAAGTGAAATTAGAAACAGGGTCTCTTTAACATGGAAATTTGATTTCTCTGCAATTTGAGGACTCATTTCTGCAACTGTCACATATGTAAAATTTCCAGTGAAGTCAAAGAGGCCTTTGAATACCAAGAAACAGCACAATCAAGCTCTGAATATATATATATATTCCATATGCTCTTCTCTCTCTCCCAGTGATGTACATGTTATGGTAATTTCATCTAGATAAAACTGTCATCATTTTAGTTTTTACAGTTCTTAAACTGTTTAAAAAATAAAATTAATAAAACAGTTTCTGAGCAGAACAACTCATCTTTGTGAGAGCATTTAATTAGCATCTCAATTTTTTATTTTAAACTGAAATGTGAAATATTGCATTGTCAGGATATCCTTGAATGATATCCTAGATGTATTGTTTGTTTGGAATGGCTTGAAATCACACAACTTTACTGAATTATAACCAGATAAATATATCTAAGCCTGAGGGCAGGAAGTCCTGGCAGCTGAGACATGGGGAACATGCAGTTTGTCCATACTAGATTCTTCTGTTCCCTTTTACTAATAAATCTATTAGAAAGCTTTGTTTTCACTCTCCACATGATAAATAAAGTCTCTGTCTATGGCACCATATTAGTACTTGGTACTGATGTGTGTAACTCTGTCAGTTCTCATGGAGAGATGAGACCTCTGTGAACCAAACTTCATCAGGTCAGGTTTTGTTTGGGTTGGTGCCGATTCTAACGCAGGGAAAATGTCGCATGTCACAAGTATTATGGGATTGACGAATCACACCTCAGCTTCCTAAGGTCATCTGCAACAGTTATTTGAGCTGCAGACCACCCACCTCAATTTTTGATTTTCCAGAGTGCCTAGTTTTATTTTCTATTTACTCACTTAAAAACGTCTTCCCCACCCTCCCCAACTCCCTTGTGCAAATCAGTTGCACAAATCAGAGAGGAAACTGTAAGAAGTCAGGGTGGCACTCTCTGCATGTTTATACAACTCTCTGTTTGTTTGCAGCCTTTGGTAAACAATTTTTCTTGCATGACAAAGCATGTGCTGTGTGGCAGACATTTTTATGAGGTAGCTCAGGACAGGGCTAATCACATCACCATGTCTCAGGTTTTGACCTTATCACTGTTGTGCACTGAGCCTAAAAATTGGACATTGGAAACCACAACGCAGGAAAATAAATGGGAAATGACATTTCAGTTAAAAAGAGTAAGTGGATTTTATCTTATTGAAACATAAGGTCATATGACTTTTATTTATTGTTCTTGTATGAGTGTAATTAAATTGATGCCATGTTGCCATGTCAAATGATTAAAAAAAAATAGAGTAATTTCTCTTGCCAGGACCCAGTTCATGGTTCTGCAGCTGTTTTAGATTTAGACCTTTTAATGAAGCCAGTGGAGACTCTACGTGGAAAGCAATGAGAGAATAATATTACGTGAAACACCATTTATAACATCTGTAATAAAGCAAGCTAAATCATACTTCTGCCATTTAAAATCATAAATAGTATGTTATCTTTTAAAAGCAGAATTTGTCTTTTTGAAATCCTTTGATGTCAGGCTGCTTTAAGAAAAGCCTAAGTAGACTTCCTCTGTACAGTGGTTTGATTAAGAAAAAATCATTACAAAGCCTTCAGTGCATACATAGTGAGGAATAATACATAAATGTGAGTCTGGTCATTTATTATTGGTATCAGAAACAGAAGAATTTGTTGATAAAACCATCATTGTTGTCAAAGGATGTAATAATGTATGCTATTATTATTTGATTACCTGCCTACATGTTTATTTAAAAATATGTATGTGCAGACATATAGATTGGTGACATAATCTTTAGTAACCTGCGTTTAAGAATGTGATTTTTCACCGATGTGCTAAGCATCTTATTTCATAGATATATTGGCAACTTTTACAGTCATAGCCCAACTGTGTAAAATGAGATTCAGACTCTGATAGTACTAGAAAGAATATTTCTTAACACAAAATAGAAATAGTTCCTGAAAATTCAGAAACAACACGTGCTCCTGCAAACTGGAAAATAAGTGTTACTTGCAAAATGCTGTACTGCAGAGGGGGATGTGGTTTGAAGGGCAAATTTGCTGCAGCTTCCAGTGTAAAACCATTTAAACCCAACATAACAACAAGCAGCCAAATCTGATCCATATGTGTGTGACCTGCAGTGTCCTGAGAAACCTGCAGACTGCGGCTGGTGGTGTGACAGTGGTTGGGGCAGAACCTGGAAAAGAAACTCCATCGGGAAAAATGGCTTCACTGTCACATCTTTCCTGACCAAACTTCTACTCTGGTAGGCAATTCTTAGCCCCTTGTATTTTTTTCATACCTCTCACCTCCAACATGGACCTCTGCTCAATCCAGGTAGCCAGCACCCACCACTGCCCTTCCAGTAGGTCCCAGCTTCAGCCTAGGGTCAGGCTGGTCCCACGGCTGCTCTGGTGTCTTCTTCCAATTCCTGGTCCAGGAGCTGCCTGGACACCCACAGCTGAGAGAGCATTTGTGATGGGAGCTCCAGATAAAGACAGTGGTTGTTTCTCATTGGGGGAAATAAGGAGACAAGGCTTCTCCCAGCACCTGCCAATCAATCAAATTGAGCACACAGACCAGTGGCCAGCCCTGGAAACCCTCGACTGTCATTTACACTAACACAGTTATGCTTCCCTGATGGTGTTTGAGAGAAACAGGTCCCAGATGTTACCTGCTTAATAATTATCCATTTCCCAAGGACAAAGCTCCCCGCAGCTCCTGCACTGAGGGCTGGGCAGACACCTACGGCGGCTCCTCAGAGCTGTGCTTTGCCACCAACAGCTGACAGAGCATACTGAAATGGCTGCATCTCATGTCTTCACCTCCACGAAGGACAATTGTATTAAGGGTTGATTTTATTTTTTTTTTACCAGTTTTTATTAGGCGAAATAGAATTGGAGGACCCCAGTGCTCTAAAACAAGGATAAACATAATCATGTCGCCCTTCATTTTTGTTGTGTTGATGTCACCAGTTATAAAGCAGAGATAAGTTATTTTGTCTGAATTTCTGTCCCACAACCTGTGAATATTTAAGGTGTTTTGGACAAAACCTGCTGTGTCTGCTCCGTGCGTGTATGACGCATGAGGCAGAGGACTGGTCATCAGGGTGATAAGCTGCAGTGACACAAGGATGCACATAACAGTATGGGGGCAATGCCAACTTTTTCTCTTAGTTTTCAGCTTATTGTGTCCAATGTAACAATGGCGTTGATAATTTTGAGAGCCTAATTCTCATTTAATACAATTGACACAGATATTAAACACACTATAATTGACCTCTGCTGATTTATAACAGAGTAAGGTAACTCAGACTCGTTCTGAATTGGACAACCTTATCTACAACTTCCAGATGTTGACAACGCAATTGGTCTCTATGTGGAAAGAGAGATGTTCCTTCAAACCCATATTCAATTTCCATGCCCCAATCCTTCTTTGTTTTAATGTTGCCCGAATGCTAGTAAGTCATGGTGGTAATTGGGTATTTTGTTTTTTGAGTCATATGTAGAATCTGCACCCAATTCATTGACATATGGATGAAGAAAATGCTGTGAAAAGAGGATGAATACCTTAATTGCAAATGTTGTAAATAGTTGGTCTTAAATAAAGATATATGGAGAAAACAGAAAATTTGTTATTAAATACACCTTTGCTGTCTATGGTAGAACACAAGACAGATTTACAACATTATTTCCACCAGCTTTGAGTCTGAAATATGAATATGTCAGGGATTTAAATACTAATTTACTTTAAAAAATCTCTACTTTATTAAAATATCATTATACATATTGGAAAGTTAAAAGTCAAAGCTATATAGCTGCTGAGGTAAAATTCATATTTATTGTCCACCAAATGTGATGGAAATTGAATTTGTCAGGAAGCTGATTGATATCTAGAAGTGTTTTGTTTTCGGTGACTGGCACTGCTGAGTTACAGCCATCTATCATCTAACAGGTAATTAGTCAGATTTCTCATCATGAGCCTTCAATCCTGCTGTTTTATTATTGAAATACCACAAACCAGTAGGCATCTGAATGCAGATAAAGTTCTCTGTCATGGTCTTAAGGACAAAGACAACATTTTGCAACTCAGCTGTAGTAAGTTTGAATAAAAGTCACTGAAATGTGAAGCACAATGCTAATATACATGAAAGAAAAAGATCCTGCAAAACATCGTCAGTATTGACTTTTTTTTTTTTCTGCAAAACATTTGCATTAAAATCTTTAGTCTTGCAATCTACATGAAATAAAATATCTCCCTGTGTAGAGGGATGCTGGTTGAGGCAATATTACTTGGACCTTAGGGAGGATATGGCGGAAATCAAGGTCTCTCTCTTAGTGTGCCAGATCCCTGCCCCTCCTTGTTGGTGGCAGACACCAACTTCTCCCTCTCAGGAGCCCCGGGTTCTTCTGGGGGGTTCCTAGAGAAGCCAGTTCTGCTCCTACGTGTATCCGTGGTAGCTCTCATTCATCTCCAAAGAAAGCAAGGCATAACCAAATATGCTTTGCCCCAGTCGAAAGTGGGCAGGAGTGGGGTTTAGGACTCAGACGACAGCTGCCTCCAGGAGTCTATTTTCAAACAAAAATAGCTGTATTGGGAGGCCATTGTAAACTCTTAGAATATGGCTGAGTGCATGTGTGAACTATTAGCATGCTTTAACAAAAAGAGTAAAATACAATAGTTGATAACACAGTTGTTACCTACACAACTCTGATAAAACCATCATTTTTTTTTTTTACACATCCTATCTCTTCTCCCCTCATCTTTTTGAAGTGTTTGCTGCAGATGATATAACGGCAGTTGAAAAAACACTACTAGGTAAGAATATGAAAAGTAAAAATGAACTGTTACTAGAGTTTCAGGAAAATAAGCAGGATGAACTGATTACACTACTAAATGTGTTACACTCCAGATTCTGACTTTGTACTCAGTGTTTACAAGGAAATTGAAAATGTGTTGCTGTTCACCCTTAAAATATTGCTTTTGTAATAGAATGCAACTATATGAACTAATATTAGTAAAAGCTTATTTAATGTTTGAGTTTGGGACTAATTGATCTAACCTAGCTGCATAACTCACTCATAGTGCTGGAATTTCAGCAGCCTTGGTGGTTCAGGAAATCAAATATAAACTTCTTTTAAACTTAATTCTAATGCAAAAAAATTTGGGTTTTTTTCTGGCAGAAGTTTAGGTTCATAATATTCTAGTCCTCCATAATGTCAAGACACAATATCCTTTCAATCTTAATGAGTAGTAAATGCTGATCATTTCTAGAGAGATTTCCTTGTTGATTATGTGGATTTTTGCATACTTCTGTAATCCTCAGTTAGAAATGATAATTCACCATAACAGATAAAGCCTTCTTAGTTTATGTAGCACACCAGAAAACAAATGCTAAGAAACTTAGCTAACTGTGCTAAAACCTGTTTTGATCAGAAATGTCAAAGCATTTCAAGAACAAATAAACTGTCCACTGGATATCACGTGTTTAATGATTTAAAGAATTTGACAGTAGTAGAATTCAAATCAGAGTGTACTTTATCGGATAACGTATATGTGAATATTGCATTACAGTATTTAATTTGCAGTTGTTCCTTAAGATTATCTTGTGTTGCAGAGCCAAGTAATTTTGAATTATGAGTTTGTTGCCTATGCCTGAGCTGACATTGTCACATGTGAGCAAGAGGCTGAGACATGATTAACAGTGAAAGCGAGGAATGTGTATTAAAGAGACAGCTGAAATGTGAAGGAAGGTAGCTCTGGTTCCACAGACTAACCTTGGCATGGAGGAGGATCAAAACTTGGGAGCTGTGAATAACCCCAAACTTTTGGGAAGAATGAAATGGAATTTACACTTTATGGCTGAGACCCATCTTTCAAGTAAATGCTCCCTGCAGAGAGGATCAAATAACTCCTTGAAGGAAAATGCAAATATAAACCCGACCGTGAGCCACAGCTTTTCTTTACTCTCTTTCAGTGCAAGAGGTCTGTTTTACATGAAATTTGGATAGCTTCTGTGCTTGGGCAAACTTACACTGTCAAGCTGTTTGTAAACAAATCCCTTATTTCTTGTGCAGTTGTTGTACAGTACAGCCTGTACAATCCATCCAGCAACAAGGGAAAACTCTTGTCTTCAGAGGACTCAGTGAAAAGCATGTGTAGATAAAGATCAGGAGTCATATATGAAATCAGGATAATTGACAAAAACCCCTTAACTGGCAGAACATAAGGTGACTGTCAAAGCAGGGTGTAACATATTAGCAGTAATAAATGGAAACAAACCAATGCAAACACTGAAGACAGCCAATACTAAACACTAATTAGATATAATTGCATTTTCAAAATCATTTAGTGGATGGGAGAACCATTCTCTGGCACTGCCCTCCTGGACACCTGGGCAGAGGCGGTCAGCTCGCTCCCAGGCTTTGCAAAATGCTGCTGAGGAACCAGGGGCCAGATCAGGGAAACAAGAAAGAAAATTTAGTTGGCAGGACGGGCTGCTGAGGCTCACATACAATTCCAAATGTAGCTTTGCTGTAGCTTCATCCAGAGTACCTTGTTGCACAGAGCCAACAAACCTCATGGTTCATCCAAGTGCTGTATCAGGAGAGCTTGGCTGCCCCAGAAACTTGTCTGAGGCACTGGTGGGGGAGGTTGCACCATGGAGCAATAACAAAAGCTGGGACTTCTCCACACTATTATAAATTAAGAAGTTATGGTTTTGGGGTTTTTTTTTGTGTATGTGGGTATTTCTGAGCTATAGGTGACAGGCTATGCCAGGATTGCTGGCTATTTGCCTGCAAACATGAGTCACTGACAATGTGGTGAGCTAGTTGCACAGGATGAAATACGTGCCTCAACATTTACCTCTGTTACTTTCAAGCAACTCAGACAAGTTGTTGAGGCAATTGCTGACTCTGGCATTGTGTGTTATAATTTAAACTAATTGATAGTGCTTTCTGCTGTGTCTGTTTCTTCCATGAGAAGTTAGCAATTTAAAGTTTAAGAGATCCAAGTGTCAGCGTTTTGATTCTTGCTTTACTTTTCTATCTCCCATCAAGCAAGTACCTCACTGAGGGCAGGAAACAAGGGGTCTTCTGTGAAATGTCAATATGTTTTATTCTTAAGCAACCATCTTTGGACGATTGGTACATGAACACAACATGGTCTCTGCTAAATGGCTGTTAACTCTTATTCACAGCGAGAACAGCTCCTACCATAATTGTCTTGTTGGTCCCTGAATGGAGGTCTCTTGTGAGTCCAAACCCTCCTCTCTCTCCCCCCAACTTCTTCGGGTCTGTGGTCTGTCTCCAGGCACTAGTAGTATTCATTATCCACACAGTGTCATCTTCTGCTTGGTGCTTGGCGGCCAAGGGATGTGCTAGCCCCATAGCTCAGAGGCTTTTGGCAGGTCACAGATCAATGTCTAAGACTGGCAGCCCAATGTCATTGGCACAGTATGTGCCATGGTGCAATGAAAAAAGGGGCTACCTTGACTTTCTTCCCTCTCTTCGTAGTCTGCTGCCAGTGGCTTTGCTACAAACCCCCAGATAAGCACAGTCTTACAGAATAGGCTTGTAACAGTCAATACTCTTAATTCCCCTCATTTGAGTCTCACCGTGTGAATGAATAACATGCTTAGAGCTCTGTTTAGACACAACTACAGAATAAACAGCAGTGATCAAATGGTGGGTGACCTGTTGTGTTGGTAGCACAAAAGTGACAGCAGTGGAAAGTCACAGGACAGAATTCTCCTCATCTCAGAGTTTTACCACAACTTTGATAGAGGCAGGATAGATTTTAAAATGAAGTTTCAAATCACCAAACCTTTTGGATGAATGCTTGGAACAGATTATTTTCCTTTTGATACTAACAGGTTGATTAAGCCCTTGAAGTCTAAAGGGAAGGCTGAAGTAAAGTCTTACATAGGTACTTTGTGAGTCAACAAGTATCTAATATGTCCTTTTCTCTCACCTTTCAATTACAATTTTGGCTTCAGCACTGAGAGTGCAAATGTGCAGGTTGTTGTTTCAGAAGATCTGGCCGATACACCTGGTGTCAGGGCAGGGTACACCTCCCGGTGCTTTGCTGGCCCCTGTGTTCATCCTGCACCCAACAGAGGTAAGGGTGGCCACCCACCCAGTGTCACTTGCTCGCACAGGGCTTGCTCTCCTCCTGTGGAGAAAAGAGTTTGTTTATTATTATGGGATATGAGGGGCTGATTTTCTCTTCTGTGGGCGTGAGGGGCCCCCACTTCCATTCATACATGTCTTCCCACCTCCAGGCACCTGAACCAAATCCTGTAAAAAGGGCAAGGTGCTAAATACCTGGAGCTTAACTAATACCCTTGGGGATAATGATAACTGACGCGTTTGCAGAAGGAAATACTTTAAAGTTCAGTGGTTGTAAAATGGATAATACATTAATGTTTCAGTATGTTTATTAATACTTAACAATGTAATTTTTTAGAAGACTATCCTAGAATTGCTATCTTTTTGCATGTGCTTAGTTACCATTTTAAGCAACTACAAAACAGTGACATGTGGTACTGAAGATTTTCTAAGCATCCCAAAGCAATATATGTGTGTGATATATGACATCCTTCCATAAATCCTAAATTTACACAGTATGCTAATGCTTGATTCCATAATTTCTTTTAAAAATGATTATACCCTGCTGCTAAGAGCAAAGGCATACTAAAATCAGTTTTCTATGCTTTTCCAACAATGAAATGCAAGCCAGCACACCACATAACCAATACTTACCATATGTTAGAAGATAATCCAGTAGGCTTCAGACACTGACATGATTTGCTTAAATAAAAATTCCTTTTTTAAAGACAGTAACAACAGCCTACCATTTTTTATTATTCCTTTAGTGACCTACTATAGAAACACTAATATTAAAAATAAATATTTTTATTGTAAATCAGCCTAGTCTATTTGCATCGCCTTTAATGTTGGATGGCTCTGGCTTAGTTACTAGGCTAGAAGAAAAAGAGATGCAATTAAATCATCGGCTTGTTCGAAGAAATTCTCAAAAAACAGAAAATATTCACCAGATCAAAAGCAGCCTAAAGAGCAGCTTCAAGATTTCTCTGGTATATTGGAGATGAGATGAAACAGTTCAATTTGGTATTAAAATAATTAAATGTAGTCTTGAAAAACTGCTATAAAGTATTTTTATAGAGCACTGATGCCTCTTAAGTACAGTTCATTGCTTTCCCATTCTGTACCAAATGAGACTTAATATTAAGTGTATGCTTAAGTGTTTGCAAATTTGGGGTGTAAGGAAAGGAAATGCGAAATGCAGTTTTTTACAGTGAAAGGAATGAATGCATCTGGCAGGTTAAGATTAAGGCTCTGTGTATAAATGTGGCATCTTTCACTGTTACAGAATGATAAGAAAATAGAAAAATTGCATGTAGAAAGGATAAGGTAGCAAATACACAAATACCCTTCTTTTTGGATTCACCTGGGAAAATGTACTTGATCTCTAATACTGCTAGTATGTGGAAAATAAAAATTTTTAAAGCTAAGATACTTTCAAATTTTCCCAAATCATTAGGATTTCAGTGTTGAACTCTTGGCCCCACTGAAGTCAGTGATAGTCGAATGAGTAGACATATAGGTCTAAAAGAAATTTATAGCTCTTATCACTAGATCATTTCTCTCACATGATGCTTCTAAAATACTGTAATAATTTCACGTCATGTCATTACATGATCCTTAGTAAAATATATTTGCACCTGTGAGGCAGTGCTTTATATTTTCTTTTAATGCAAAAATTGTGTAATAAATCTCAGCACACTGGATTTCTTAACAGCACAGTTCCTTCAGCTGGATGTGTCTGAATTTTTGGTGCTGTTTCTCTGTCCAGACTATTCCAGCTGGTCTAGTGGCTAGTTTTATTGAGTAACGGACTGAGCAAAACCAGTAGTTATGGGGATACAAGGAGTATTCCCAATGGGAGCATTTGGCAGTATGTAGAAATATTTGTAATAGGAGGACTTGGCATGTTTCCAGCATCTGCAAAAAACGTAGATTCCTCCTTTAGTCCCAAAATGTGCAAAGGGTTTACAGCCGAGAACAGAGAAATGTGGGAACTCCACAACTTGACACATTGATCTGCTTCCAGATTGCCCACAAATGCCTACGTGCTTTGGAACACCCTCTGCAACCCCCAACATTTGGATTAAGTATTTGTTAGCTGTTTTTCTAATTAATAACAGAGTGGATTATTTTGCTTATTATGTAGTTAATTCTTTATTGGGCCAGATCCTCAGCTGGTGTTAATCAGCATAACTATTGAACTTGATGGAACTACCCAAATTATATCAGTCATAGTTTTGGATATTTGACTTTACGTTGTCTTATAATAATAGACTGGAAATTACAAATGGAAAACTACATTTAAATATTTATAACTATATATTTAAATTCAGAATTTTGATGAGTACCAAGAAATTATGCACAGAAATTAATTTTGGGAAAGATTTTGTAGGAACAAAATATGATTCATTCTTTCAGCTGATAGGGTCATTTTGTCCAAATGTATTTAAAATTACTGATAGGATTCTATTGTGGCATAATCCCATTTAAATTAATAGCTACATTATACAATACTAGCTAACCGACCAATATTTTTTTTTGACATTTGGAAAATATCAGAAGTTATCTCAACCTTCTGTTCAATCAAAGCTCACACGTTCATTTTGTTATAACCTAATTTATGAAAGATACACAAACATATAATTAAAAATTAAGTTTTATTAATTTTTTATAACCTCATGTTATACATGTACATCCTGCGGAAAAGGGCCAACTGGGGATACAGAAAATTATTTGGATATCCAACAATAGGATTATTGTATTTGGAAAAATATAATTATACAGTAATCTCAGCAAAACTTGTGACGTGAAGAGTTGGTTGCCACTTTCAGCACACTCAAATGTGTATTCTTAGTTGCAGTTAAATCCTGCCCCAATAGAAGTGTGGGCTGTGTGCGCATTTCAAGTGAATGAATGAATGAACGAAGCGATGCATTGTGGTGTGCTAGAATTCAGGGAGGACTTTAAAGCATACTTACATTCCTCTCTCCCATACTAAGTCAAAATATCTGACTATCTTTAAAAATTGACCTCTTGTACTATTTACTGAAGGACTCATGCAGCTGCAGTGTAAACCTCCACTTAGTTACACAAGGATGTAGGCACTTGCCAAAGTTTAAAATTGGTAGGAAATTCTGACTTAAATAACGATTTCCAATACCTGCCTTGCTGCTTTTTCCTGTTGTTCATATGTAGTAAGAGGGTAGTAAGAGCCCCAGGATGGCTAAGGCCATCTGTGAACCTGAGGATAGGGAATAACCTCCATGTGCACTGTGTGACATAGGACTATAGCATTTGTTTTTGGGGGCATCTGAGGTAGTATTCTTTCATGGCAATGTGACAGTGTCACTTTCCAAAAAGGTGATTGATTTACAGCTTAATGAACCATAGTAAAATGAAAGCATGTCCATCATAGTCACCTGTATCGTGCTATCACAGATGAGACTGATTAGTCACATAGGCTGAGAGGCATATTACTAGCAAATATGTATCCCTGCATTTTAGTCACACGAAGATTTACTCTCCCAGCTGCTTTTCATAAATGTTGCATGGCTAAAGACTAGTTTGCTCTTGAAGATCTTTGTGCGGAACCAAAATTAGTGCTAGCAATGAGAGCATTGGCTCAGAAAGTTGTAAGCTAGGGGTGATCTGATAAATACTATGTCCTTCCCAATCCGTAAGCAAGATGCAGTCCTCTAATGTGGAAGCAATAAAATTGATTTTAAGTACAGCGTAAGTCAAGGGTAAAGAATGTAGAGTTATACCAATAAAATAAACTCAGATTGTAAGATATTTGAATAATCTTTCAATATGGTGTACATAAAATGTTTCTTATGCTGCTTCCCCTCTGTACTATGGTAACTTTACATGTTTTATAAAGAGTTTATCACTGAACTACTTAATAGCAGATATAAAGATCACTGTACAAATATAGATTCTTCCAAGGATTTGTGGACTGTGATCCTGCAGTTCATTGAATGGCCAACTGATGGGAAAGTAGCTCCTGGAGATCTTCAGTGGGCCTTTCTATATGCAAAAATGTCATCTTCTGAGGCTTAATATATACATGAGAATAGACTGTAATTTTTATGTGGACAACACCCAATATAGGTATATGGTACTTAATGTACATATATACTTATATAAAAGGTATGTAGCAGTATGGAAACACCTTGCAATCACCTCATAGAGCTTTTTTTCCTGCTTCTTGATTCATGACCATCCTACATAAAATTTGAAATCCCCTCCCTTGTAAGATCTTTTGTCATCAGTCCAAACTCAGAGTTCAGTTACGTTCATTTTAATTTCAGGAATGAAATTTTTATATCTGCAGTGACTCCTGAAGACCAAAGACTGACCAAAAGACACCTTTAGACGGTATGAATGTTTGCCCTTATAAAGCCACCAAAATTACAACTCCTGTATGACAGAGATACAGAAACAAACATGTTGGCTTCCCTGTGAGCTTCTAATGCAAGTAAGAAGCATCTCAAAACATATGCCCCCTTTCAAAAGCAAGATGCATTTCTCACATAGTCTTTATTGCCATAAACACTTGAGACTGCACATCTGCTACTTTAAAACCAGAGGAAGGCAAAAGCCCTCAACCCCAAATCCTGCACTTCAGATAGCTCTTTCCCTGTGGAGGAGGAGAGACATGGAGCATAGGAGACAACTGCCATGAATCATACTCCAGTCTGCACCACTCAAAGCTCCTTGAATGGAGTAAAGAGTGTTGCAGCAAGATTTATACAGACTTCCTAAGATAATGCCACAGACATAAGACAAAAAAAAGAAGAACTTTTCTCTTTGAGGTCTCTCTGGTCAAACTGATACAGATGTGTTTGCATTTTAAACACACAGTCATTTAAGTTCTTCAACTTATATTTCGTTAACTTATCCATGAAAAATTGTCTGATCCTTCCAGGCTAGGGCTGATATGCAACAACCCTGGAACAATCTAGTTTAACCAGTCCTTGCTCAAAACCAAACTTTCTTACAGAAGCAAACAACTTCCTTTATTTTTTCCACCTCAAAACCTTGTTCTCTCATATTTCTTAGTTTACCTGTTGTTATATTAAAGATCTATCTTCACTGTAAGTTCTGATGCAGCTTTTTCATTAAGTACTATGCAAGGCTGTACAGCCATAGAAAAGTTCTTTTCTGTTTTTCATACTCCTGTCAGATAAGAAATTGAACTGCTAAGTATGGTAGCCACACTTCAATTGGCATGCTTTGAACATGTGATTGCCATCATTTCACATAGAGCCAGGCAATCAGCAGGAGTTCTAATCATTACTAGATAGTTTATTTTCACACTATTTTTCATGTAGTACTTTATTTTGGAATTCACATTGCTGAATGGGTTGGTAAAGATTAAATTAGACAACGTAATGATAATCAAGACATTGTGTTGACTGTAGAAGAAGTAATATGATTCTCTGAGAATGGCGAGGGGGAGTGAACAAGGACTAAAAGTTTAAAGTAACTCCGAGGTTTGAGAGGGAGGAAGGGATGGAATTAGACGATAAAAGCAAAAGAGTGTAAAAGGTATAGCTAGTTGAGAAGGGATTAATTGAAAGAATGAAAGAAAGGTTTGAAAATTGAAATTGAAAATAGGTAGTGTATTTATTTTTATTGAAAAAGCAAAGTTTACATCAGAAAGTTTTAATTACATATGAAAACAGATGCAGCTTAGGCTTATTAAAAGTATAAATAGAAGGTAAAAATGAAAGTAGCAAAAAGTAAGAAATTCCCAAATAGAATTAATTAAATAGAAGAGGAAAAAGCCTTAGAAGATGAATTGATATACCCCTGTTTTGGCATTAGCACTTTCAAGGAAGCCCTAGCTGCCTGCCAGAGCACCGCTGGAATCAATGGGTTACTGTATGGGTGTGGATATCAACCAGTTCTATGCAGTTTGCAGGCTCTCGGCTAAGATGTGAAGCTATCATCACCTTAACCACTGTGCTTGTATGTTATATCACATTTCCTCATCTGGATTCTGTTTTTCCTTTGTCTCTTAAGCTAGCAGCCTGCTTGGAGCAGGGATGGTCTTTTCTGAATATTCAGCCCTTAGCACAATGAAGCCTCAATCCTGACTGCAACTTAGAAGAGTAATAATCACTTCTAATGATGTCAGGTGTAAAGATTTTCAAAGCAAAGAAGAATTCAACTATGAATAATACTGAATTCAATTATGAATAATAATAATAAATAAATAAATAAAAATAAACAATAAATAAAATAAATAATAAGAATTCAATTATGAATAATACCCAGTCACTTTAATTATTCTACTCTGATATTTACAAATTCTGCAAACATCTGTGAAAACTTACATGAAATCCAAATGTTTAAAAAATGGTATTTGTGGTGTTTGAAAATATATAAGAAACTTTTGATATAACTACTCACTAAGTACAGATCAACTCATCTCCACCTCTTCAAAATATTTTAGTCTGTCAGTTGTGAGGCAGAAACAATGCTCTGCAAAATAAGTCTCTTCTAACAGAAAACTGACAATGAACATGACCAGTGTAAACCCTCTGTATGCAGTTTATATCCTACATGCAAAACTCTTGGCATTGGTGTTTACCATGCTGAGTGAATATGTTTCATAAAGACAGAACTGTCTTGCAGTCATCTCATATTTCCCAAGACTGCAAAGAGGGATTAGTTTCAGGATATTGAAGTTCTGGGGTGACCAAGATAAGATCCATTTAAAAAACTTGGGAACAGGCATTTTTTGAGCACTCTTGATATGGATCCACTCGTAAACACTTGTCACTTTTGAAAACATTGGCCTAAGATGACCATGAATGTTGACAAAATACGACATACATCTGGGTCATTATATGAACTTAGATATCTCTGTGGAAACATTTTTTCTTACTGCATAAGCAATAACAATATTTATATCACCTTTTCATCCCTGGACAATGGCATTGTTCTTTGACATTGAATGTTACCTATCCCTTTATGGTACAGAATGACGGTGCTTTTGGAAACAAATGGAGATATTTAGTTAAGAGCCATAATGGGTAGAAAAGAGAGCATCTTTGTGACTTTCAAACATGGAACAGTGTGCTTACACAAGTCCTGAAATGCACATTATTTTCCCATTTATGACTACAACTTTTTCACTTTGAAGTCAACAAGAGAAAGTCGATTGAATTAACAGGAAAAAAAGGTAAATGTTATCTCAATTCTATCTGTGCTTCTCTCGTGATTTACTGAAACTGTAAATTTAAGTGCTGTTATAAGAACCAGCAGTACCTATGAAAAGGGCCATGGAAAGTCTGTTTCGAATGGTTACAGCACCAATATGCTTGGGGGCAAGAAGAGTAACCTGGCAGTGAGCTGTGTCTAAGAGGTAGAATTATGGCTTTCTTTGCCCAGCAGCCTGGCTGTCTTGCCATACAGCTATTCTAATACTGCCATAACCCTTCAGTTCTCTACATCTGGAGAAGGACACAAGATAGATCTGCTTTGATTTAATACATAAATATCACTTTTTAAGGTGCTTCACATGAGCACAATACATAGTGACTCAACAATGTATAATTATGAGATCATGATATTTCTGTCATTCAAGACGCCGTACACAGGTAATCCTAGAAAGCTGAAGACTGACAAAAAACATATGTGTAACTCTTAAAACTGTTAGTTATTAACAAGAGAAATATGGTAAGCTGCTGGGGAGACCTAGCCACATTCATATTTTTGGAGAATTGCTGAAGACATGTACCTGGATGCACTGAAGCAAACCCCTACATGTAGAGCCAATATATTCACATGTTGACTAACATTTTAAAATATCTAGGATTAAAATTTGGTCTTAAACTGATATTAAGATTCCTAATGGTTATGTACTCAATGCTCATAATTCTGTGCTGAAGTCAGTACTTCCAGCTGGGCACTGCCTGTGAATAATCAAGTAATTTTATTTAGAATCCTAAATTTGGATGCAAAAGTCTTAATGATGTAGACATCTATGATAGCATTTGTCTCATTTGCATGTTCCTCTGTTTGAAAAGTTAAGTATTCTAATTTATATTAGAATGAAACCTGGCTTTCGCAGTTAAATACTTATCCAGAGAACTCAATATAAGCAATAGGTCTAGAAAAGGTGACATCAGAGCTCTGGCCAGCCTGGGATCTTCTCACAGGGAGCTGTATTTTCTTCTTTTCATAGTCATGCATGAAATAATACAAGTGGCTATCTATAGAACACCCTCTACTTCAATTAGTTGAAAACAGAGTCTGATTTCTTAAGTGGTATAATAAAGGGGGCAAAACATTAAGAAGACTACCTATAGCTTTACACATTGACATTGCAAGGGATTTTCATGACAGAGGCATAGGAGCTGTGGGTCACACAGATCAAATCATATCCCATCACATATGGGAATCCAAAATATCTCTCTTTATGTTTTGCTGGAATTGGTTCAAATTCACTGTGGTCCACATATGAAGAGCAGAACTTGACAGTGGCTGAGCTGTGACAGGAAACACAATCAGTTCTGCGAGTGCTAATAAGCATGAAGCAATTGGGCAGGCCAATGCATCCATGTCATCAGCTCTGTGTAAGCAAACTGGTCCTGAGTGAAAGTCCCCAGTCACCCACTGCCTGCACAGACACCAAACCACTGTGATAATTTCTGAGGGATATTTACATGTGGGGGATGCTGGCAAATAAAGGATTCTCTATGTCAAAGTGCCATAAATTATTGAGACCAAGTTTGTAGAAGGAAGTAGCATTGCTTTATTAGTCTGAAAGAGAGGCCCCCAAAGAACATAGGGATTTCAATTCTTCTGTAAGAACTGTAGAAATCATCTGCCATAGGTTTGCCTGATTTAACCAGATACTGTGTAGGATTAACAAAAAGAGAATTTCTTTCCTTATTCTTCCTGGTTCATATTCTTCAGCCATCATGCAAACCCACAGTGCTGCTGTAGGTGTAGAGTAGGAAGGGTGGGTGGATGCTGTGCTGATGGCAAGGAGAGTGACACAACTGACCACCGTGAACATTTGCATTTCTGGAGCCTAGGTTGTCAGTCTCTGGCTGGAACAAGTTCTGTTTTCTTTGGGGCTTAAACTGGTCCACAGCAACTCGAAAAGCTGCAAAGGTGGCAAGATGTTGACTCCAAAAGACTGCTCATTAGCAGATCTGGCCTGTGCATTGCAGAGAGTGCCCTGAGGCAAGGGCAGCCCTGTACCTGCAGCAGACCATTGCCCTCCCTTGTCTGAGGTGCTGAGTGGGTATCTTTTAGGGTTCTGAGGATGCTTAATGTGAGTATTTTTTTGTGTGTGAAAACTGATGGGACTGTCTTATTTCTGAAATACCAGAATTCATAACAATAAACTAAATTCTCTAATTTCTTCCAAAACAACATAGAGCCCACATACCTTTTTATATTGGAGACCGATGAAATATCATAAAATGTTTTTCTCCATTTAATTGTCTAATTCTCCATATTAAGACACATCTTTTTGTCTATTATGCAAGCATTCAGGTAGATTTATATTAGGTGCCTTATAAAAAATGGAGAAAGGTAGTAAAGATTATGTTGATGCACATAAGATAGAAGACAACAACACATGGAGAAAAAAGATATATGACTGGCTGGAAGCATTGCAAGCTAACACTTAGCTAACTTGCCACATGTGTACATCATATAAGCAGCTGAAAATATTTAATAGTGAAGGCTCACACATCTATGGTGCATTTGGTTCAGGGGAAAGTGTATGCAGCTGTTACAGATTTAAGTACTTTTTTCTTTTCCTATTGGTGACACTGAAGCAAGAAGGTTCCTGTACCTGAAAGGTTATATATTAAGGACAGAATATAATGAAGTACATCATGGAAGTTAAAATGAGTATTAGGAGGAGGAAAACCACTGCATTTTCTGAAAGTCCAGACACAGATTTTAACTACAGATAAGCCTTTCTTTTTTTTCCCCCTCTATCTCTCTTTTCCTGAGACTTTATTTAAGGACTTACTTTGAGCAGTTTCCAAAATGAACTACCTAATAGAAAACTGAATTTATACTGTGATGAGGACACATAAATTATATTTTATGTACCAAAATTTTCAAGTGTGTTATATCTGTGGGTTTTTTTCTTTTTTAGTAAGGATAGCTAAGGAATAAACATACTACTTACAATGTTTCCAGTGTCCTCAGAGTTTCCTTACTATAGGCTTTTCATTTCCCATACAATCAGAATCTAATTTATTTATATAAAAGCATCCTCCATAAAAAGTAGTGCAAAATGCTTTGCAGAGAGAGATAAAGAAAAGAAGGAATGTTTTACACAGATTGCCACAGTGGTTCTCAAGGAAACAAAAATGAAAAACAATCTCTGAGGATGGAGTACTATGAACATAAGAAAATCAGAAATAAAGAAGAAATAGCAGTGGAATTATTTTTGAAAGCTAGATTGAGTGTAGGAGATGGAGAAGAATGGAAGAGGGAAGGGAAAAGAATGGAAAGGAAATGAGTTGTGTACTAAAAAAAAAAGGAAAAGGGAATTTGAAAATTTTAAGATGAGATTTAAGACAGAAAAGGTCTCCAGGAGAGGGAGATGAGGCTATAGTACAAAACAAGGGAAAAACATCCGTGTGGTGTAGGAAATCACAAAGAGAAGAAGAGTGGATTACTTTATAGGAAATTGACCATGGATTTGGAAAACCTCTGTACAGCTGTCTGGGCGCTTTTCATCTCTCTGGACTTTCTTACCTGTGAAATGGAAACCCAGAAATTAGACGATGAGGCATGAGGGTCTGCATGCCAGAGACTTCCAAGAGAAAAAGCTTGAAGGGACTATGGAGCAGTTTAATGAAGGTTAATGAAGTAGATGCAGTTTCAGACCTGTTGATCTTCCCTGGTGAGATACAAATGCTCAAGTGTTCTTTAAAGTTGACTGGTAAATTATTTTGTGGCAAAACCAAGTAGTAGGAAATGGCTGTGAATAAGCCAGCAGAGGACAAAGCAGAGGACAAGCAGCACTGGAATATTTATAGTGGATATAGTGGTAGTAAAATAGAATTAACAATAAGTAGCCCTGGAGGAAGAATAGGGAACAATGAATTTTAATAATGATGAAAACTTCCTTCAAGACAGAAACAAGAGAGATGGAGGGATAGATAACTTTTGTTGTTACTTGAGTGAAAGCATACCAGAAACACTAGGCTAAATGTAGCCTTGTGTTAGATCAGCTTTTACTGACCTTTTTCACAATGCATATTCCAAAGAGAAAGGAAGAAAATCCCCCATAGGGAAGCTTAGAGAAGGAGGTGCTGCACAGGTTGATCAGTGTTGGCTGAACCCAACCACCTCCTCCACCTGCTAGTGATTGCACAAGAACCTGTCAGCTACCTTGTGTATACTTATGTGTGATATATCTTTGTGTTATGTTAAATCATGATGTAATCTGTACTATCTATTTAGCAAGTAGGATTAACCAAATAAAATGGTTTTCTACTACAAGACCTTAAAATGCACTAAGGTGATACTGAAACTTTCAGGAAGACCAACTAGAGCAGAAAAGCTAAACCACAGTGAAGGCTGTATGGCCAAAGAAGTAAACATAACCAAACATTCAGGGAAGAGCAATCCCTCTTAAGGCTGCTCCTTAAAGCTATACTTGTGCTGCACCCATTCAGGATAGATTTTAGCCCACCACCCAAATGATGCCTAAAACTATAAAATCTGCTGTACTCAGATAACATACTTCACAAGCATGTTGGATCTTTTCTGAGGACATTCCAAACTTGTTACTCTATGCTTTGTGGCCTTTTACACCTATCTTATTTGTCTTAAAATGTTTCTTTCCTCTTCTACTTTGAATTTTATTTCACCTAAAAACTCAAGAGAGAGAAATGGGGCAGTTATCTCCGTGCCACCACTCCATCCCTGCTCTTTGAATAAGTTCACACAATGACACTTGAATGAAAGCCTAAGTAAATTCTGATTGATAATGAATGTGGAATAATGGAACTATGTTCTACTCTTTATATGTTGGAAGAATGAACTTGTTGCTGCTTGTCCTACACTAGTACTTGAGTTCCTCCTTTTACTGAAAGAGCATGCAACATTGCAGTTCAGGGTTGTGTTATATTTCCTGACCTTTGACGCTTATTTTTTTCTGCAGAGATTTAAAGGAGTTAATATGGGAAGGAGTTTTTGTCTTCCTTTGGCTTTTAAAATAGTAAAGTCTATTTATTTCTCATTCAGGGAGCCTCGATTATTTGTTTGTTAAATATCATTTGGTAACAGGATTAATTCATCCTTCATGTAACTACACTGGAAGACAATAATGTTACACAAGAGATGAATTTGCCAAATATAGAACACTTGTAGGGACAAAAGAAATTCTTTCTAGAGCTGTGTGAAAGGTTTATGATACATGCTTGATTTAGTATATTGCTACAAATCTGAATGTTAGAGCTTATTTGCCTTTCTTCAAAAGTACTTAATGTGAAACCAGGCCCAGGTGTTGAACCATCAAGCCTAATTTTAAGAAAAAGTGATTTGATTATGCCTATGCTGAGGGCTTATAAAGCTTTGCTTGCTCCTTGGAAGCACGTCTCTCAATATTTGCAATGCATAACAAAGTTGGATAAATCCACCTACCTGCATGCCATGAGAAGCACTCCATGGATGCTTGTGGCATGAAGCCGCCTGACTCTATGTGTTCTCAGCGGCTGAGTGAAGTGGTGGTACTGATCACAGAATCATAGAATGGTTTGGATTGGAAGGTACTTTAAAGATCATCTAGTTTCAACCCCACTGTCTTGGCCAGTGACACCTTCCACTGGTTCTGGTTGCTTATAGCCTCATCCAACCTGACCTTGAACACTTCCAGGGTTGGGGCACCCATGACATTGCTGGGCAATGTGTTCCAGTGCCTCATCACCCTCAAGGTGAAGAATTTCTTCCTTATATCAAGTCTAAATCTACCTTCATTCAGCCTAAATCCATTACCCTTTGTCCTATCACTACATGTTCCTGCAAAAAGTCCTCCTCCATCTTTCTTCTAGGCTTCCTTTAGATACTAGAAGGCTGCTAAAAGGTCTTCCCAGAGTTTTCTCCTTGCTGTCTCTTAGCCTGTCTTCATAGGATAGATGCTCCATCCCTCTAATCATCTTTGTGGCCCTCCTCTGGATTTGCTTCAGCAGCTTGCTGTCTGTTCTTTCTCTCTTCTTCCCCAGGAGAGAGACATATATAAAGAAATATCCTGATTTTGGATTAGCGTTTGTTCTTTTTAACTGTATGCACCCATACATGCTTATGATACTTTGGACAGCATAGCGGCTCCCTAAATTCAAGACTTGTCTATAGCCAGCATTTGCTGTGAATATGTTGTGTGTGATGTGTGTGCTGCAGCAGTAAAGTCATGCATCAGACAGAGCAATAACCTATGACTCACAACCTAGGATTCCTAATCCTGACTATGCTGTCAACCTGCCGCATGGACTTTGGCAAAGGACTTGACCCAGATTCCCAAAGATAGATAAGCACCTAAGATCTTCTTTAAATACTGACGTCCAGGACAGATTTATCTGGAGTGCTGGATGCAACTCCTGTGATGTGGTTGCAGCTGTGTGACTGGATAGCTTTCTCTCCTACTTCTAAAGCTGTATCTGTCCTTCATCTATGTACATTTCAGCTCCATCCATAATCTTAGATAATCCATGTTGCAAAGGACACCAATCTTTCTGCCATGTATATAGAAGAACATGGAACAATTCATCTATGGTTGGTGGCCTGGAAGCCTTGGAGTGGGAGTTTTAAACTAGGTGTCCCGCTGCCATGAGATCCTGGGTCCAAGTGTGTGGTGGTATTCAGAGTATGTGTAAGATAGAGATATTGGGAACATGGAGGAAAACTTAGGGTTACCTGGGACATTTACAAGAAGAGTCACAGGAGTATCCAGGAAAATACAGGCCTGTCAGTCTGACCTCAGTGCCAGGGAAAGTCATGGAACAGGTGATCTTGAGTGCTATCATGAAGCACATGCAAGAGAACCAGGTGATCAGGCCCAGTCAACACAGTTTCATGAAAGGCAGGTCTTGCCAAACTAACCTGATTGCCTTCTATGACAAAGTGACTTGGCTGCTGGATGAGGGAAAGGCTGTGGATGTGGTCTTTCTGGACTTCAGTAAAGCCTTTGACACAGTTTGTCACAGCATTCTGCTTTGGAAACTGTCAGCCTCTGGCCTGGACAGGCACACACTCTCCTGGGTGGAAAACTGGTTGGCTGGCCGGGCCCAGAGAGTGGTGGGAAATAGTGTTAAATCCAGCTGGAGGTCAGCTGCAAGTTGGGTTCCCCAGGCCTGGAGAACAGGCCCTATGAGGAGCAGCTAAAGAAATTTTTCACACAAGGGGTCATTGGGCACTGGCAGAGGTTGCTGAAGGAGGTGGTTGAGTCACCTTCCCTGGAGGTATATAAAAGATGGGAGATGAGATCCTGAGGGACATGGTTTAGTGTTTGATGGGAATGGTTGGACTAGATCCTGGGGGTCTTTTCCAATCTAGTGATTCTGTGATTTTCTGGTTAGAGTATCAGCCTGGGATAGTAAAAATACAGGCTCAAATCCTTAATCAAAATGCTAGGGGTGATTTGGGCACAAATCTAACAAACTCAAAGTAAGTATCCAAATCAGTAAACTGCTAGATACTCTGTGAAATGGCTTGCTTGTTTTTTTTTTTTTTTTTTTTTTTTTGGTGAATTGCTATGCTAGGAAGAAGGAAAATTCAAGAATGATAACCTAGCCACAGATGAGCATTTATGGCCAAGCAGGCTCCAGAATAGAGTGAATATACTGAAACCACATCCATTAGCCTCTGTGCTCCAGACTAGTGTGTGCAATTCCCCACTCATCTCCTTCTTCACTCTCCCCTGTCTGGAGGGGTAAGACTGGCTGCCTAATTTTCAGCAGGAGTAATAAGAAGTGTCAGTAAGGAGGAGAAAGGCAACATAGAATTAAATGCTGTGATCTTATGTGTATCTGAAGAACTACCTGTGCATCCTTCTGTCTGCTAGTATTTTACTGTCTTATAAAGGAAGGGGACACTCTCCGAGACAATATTTGTGTGTGTGTAGGTGTCCCCAGACAAGGCAGAGCACAGCATTGGACCTTGCTGCCACAATAACAGGGAACACTCCCAGCATGAGCTGAACCATTTGGTTGGGAAGCTCCATGAGGTGCAGGGACACAAGAATGTCAGGGTCCTTGGAAAATCACAGTAAGATTTTACAGATGATGAACAAAATAATTGTTCAAGCCATTCCACTCTGGCCATGTTCTGTGTAAATATGCCAGAATAATTATTGCCTTCAGTTTCTAGTGAGATTCAAAACAGTGAAATTTTTCAGAACTCCTTGGTGAGATGGGGAGGCGTGGTACCTTGCAAAATGGAGTCCAGCTTAAAAAAAACCCACATACTTTATGAGTGGGTCTGGAAGTGAAACAGCTGACTGCCTCTTTAAGCACAGCCTTTTATACATGGTCGCAGGGTGTCTTGTAACCCATGAATTCACACTGACATCTGCACACTTAGAATCATGATGCTGCAGGCCCAAAGTATATATTTAGACTGCATCCACATACCTCACAGAAAAACATTAAATCAGCAAAATGAACCCCCCCCCGCAAAAAAAAAAAGACATAAAAATGATCTGGCTACTCTAAAACACAGATAGAGTAATTATTTCAGGCTTTTGCTTAGGGGTGTACCAACTGTTTACAATTTACTGTTTGGCAAGCTGGGTGTTCTCATTTCCCTCATGGTTCAGGAGTCAAAAACATATGCTACCTTTAGTAATGAACTCTTCTAAGATTTGAAATTATCCATATTCATGTCACAAGAAATGTTTACACAAGAGCAAAATGCTCCAACATCAAAATAAATCAGTAACATCTCAGAGTTTATATTTCCATATGCTTCTTTGGCATAATAAAGCAGGGGAAGGGCTGCTGTTGTAAAATGGAGTTTAATTAAAAACAAAAGAAAAAAAACTTTATCAGAAATCATGGCCATTCACAAACCATGCAGACTAATGCATGGTTTGAACATATTCTAAAGATTTATCATCTATTGATAGAAGCAAGAAAATGCAATATAAGCATACCTGCTACACACCTCGCATATTTTCCATCTTCTGTGCATAAATTATTCATTCATTTTCATAATTATGGTAACATTCTAGTTTTCACATAAACTGCTATTACTCCTGGGTACCAGTAAGTTTACATCTACCAAGGCTACACACTAATTACATTTTCTTTTTATAATGTTATCTATTTATCAAATTTAGTTTCTTAATGGAAATTAATAGACTAGGTCTCTGCAGTAAAAAATATAATCAGACGTAACACGGTGGTTTGGGTATATTTTCAGCTTTAATTTTATTCAAGCTTTAAGGGTTTTGAGTGCTTGATTTGTGATTTTGATATATGAAATGGGTTAAAAAAACAATATCCAGGAGATGGTTGGGAAGGAGTTAATCGTCTCCCTTTTGCTAAAGAAAGGGCCACAGCTGTCTGATCTGAGTGCAGGGATTTTCAGGTTAGCCAGCTGTGGGGATTTAATTGATTCACCCACTAGTCTATAAAGGGGGCGGGAGGGGGGAAGGGAGAGGGTACTATAGGGTGACTTTAAATTCTGTCATGATTCAGGGAGGAAGAGGTAATTTGGGGTGGGTATTGTAGCTGTGAGAAGACTTAAGTGGGAATGACTAGTAGAGTAAATATTTGTTCTTGTTTCCTCTGCAAGACAAGTGAGGAAATAGGGTGTTCTTTCTATTTTTCTTATCCTGTATTTTTCTAACTTTTAACGGAGCCTTGTGATGCTCTTGCTTGGATCTAAGGACAGAGCAGCAAGAAAGTCTGAATCAGGTCAGTGTATGGAAAATGTGCCTCATCCAAGCGCAGAAAATGAAGATGAGTCTGTGGTTGTGGGCAGGAGTGGGGATTAAGACACTATCTGTGTGCTGTGTGCAAGACAAGACAAGAGGGAATGGCTTCAAGCTCTGCCGGGGAGGTTCAGGCTTGACATCAGGAAAAAGCTTTTCACAGAAAGGATCGTTGGGTACTGGACAAGGGAAGTGGTTGAGTCACCTTCCCTGGAGGTGTTTAAGGGATGGGTGGATGAGGTGCTGAGAGACATAGCTTAGTGATTGATAGGAATAGTTGGACCTTATGATCTAGTGGGTCTTTTCCAGCTAAGTGATTCTGTAGCTCTGTGATGCTAGAGGAAATCTCCTGTCTGATATATATTGGAGGGTGAGTTTACAGTCCTAAGGAGTCTTGGCTTTCAGATGCATGTACATCCTCTGAACTTGCTTGTCAGTTAAATGAAATAGAAGGATTGTTTACTTTTCCTGGACACTTGAATGCTGTTAACAACAGGTTTAATCAGTGCCTTGCTTGCCTTCAGGGTGGGTTTCCCTTTTCTTCTCTATCTCTGATCTGAGATATTGTCATAAGTCTACAACCTGTTCTACCAGGGTACCAATGATCTTGTACCTTCTCTAAGAACTAGCCTCGACTATAGAATCATAGAATAACCACGTTGGAAGAGACCTTAAGCATCAAAATGTTTATTTTTCCCTTACCTTTGGTATGTTCCTTCTATCTGCCTCAAGCTTTTCCATGTTTAACCATGATAATTTACTTGAGGAAAGAGTGTTTGATCAGTGTAAGAAGTTATACCTAAATGTAAAATAATAACACCAACTAGTATCTTGATTTGATTATCACAGTATGTTTACCTGCTGCATATTCTGTTTCTACATTTCTTTAGAAATGGTCTGTGTATTTCAGCTATTATTTATATCCACTTGTGCCTCCTCTGGCAGGAACTTCACTATAGCTGGAACATGAATCAGCTCTTTACTGTGCTTTAGAGAGAGGATATCAGACTTCATTCAGTAATGTCCATCTAAATAGCATGTTGTGTCTGAGGAACTGCTCACAGTTAAAACAATGCCATTCTCGTCTTGCACCTCAATCTAGCAGTTCCACGCTCCTTGTATAAGGGTCTCTGATGTTTCACGGAATAGAAAGAGCCATAAATTTCACCTCTGTGTTCTGTAGGATGTTCAGAGGTTGCTGCAATTTGTCATGTTGGAACAGCTTCCAATTAGCACCTCCTTTAGCATTACAAGGAATGCTTCCTGAACTCACTGGAGTGAAGGCCTGGGTGTATTCATCTTCCTACAGTAGCATTCACACTCCAAGACTGTTGTAAGTATTGCTAGTCTGTCAGGAAGGAATGTAGAATTTGGCTGTTATTGGCATATTGAAGCCTTTCACAAGTGATTTTTGTAGGAAGTCCTGTTTCTGCAGAGACAGTGTGTTGACTTGGGATGTTGTTATGGTTGAAAGACTTTCAGTCCATTTTTTTCCCTAAGATTTGAAACGCTTACTTATCTCTTGCCCTCATTAAGGTCATCTATTGCCTATGAAATACCCTATGCTTTCAGAAAGCTCAGTGAAGTGTTAATCATTGACGCAGGAGATGTTCCAAGTGTTGTGAGTGCTGTACGTTAGCCAAAGTCTCATCGTCCCATGAAATCTGTTCCAGATTCTCTGGCTATAATTTATTGCTGGATTATTCTTTACTAAACCCTGACAGGATGACTTGCTGATGTATGTGACAAGAAAGGAGGTGGTACTTGTTCACTTAAGTGGCAAACAGAACACTGAGGAGTGATGTGACTGTTGTTGGCAACCTATGTTTCTTTATTGGTCAAGATTTTCAAAAAAGGTCAGCCACAGCAGCTTGCTACACTGCAGTCTCTTGGGTATGTTTGAGGACACAAGGTAAGCAGAGGCTCAGAGCCTCCCTTACAGCCCTTCAGCTTTCCCTGGGAGCTAAGGGTTTTTTCACCTACATTCTGTGTGTTTCTGAATGATCCCAGGCATAATCCATTATAAAATTGAGAGAGCGCTAGTCGGCGTTAAAATGTGTAAAACCCAAATTGGATCTAACATACAGGAATGGTTTAGATAAGCAGTCTTGTACATATGAGATTATTTCTAAACCGACTTATATTCAGAGTTTGCTTCCTGTTATTAAAATCTTAGTCACCCCTGGATCATAGCACAACCCAATGAAGCATCACCTTTTTTCCTCTTGTGATTATGCTTTTTTGAGAGATGACATTTCCCAGAAACATGAAATTTCCCAATTATTTTTTTATTATGCTCAGAAATAATTTCATAAGAGTAGCATCAGTAATTCAGGCAGAGGGGGTGTCTAGCTTTATTCTTTTTTCCAATGATGGCCAAAATTGGATGACAAAGGAGAGGACTGCACAGTATGTACAAGGCAAATGGATAAATTGTCCACTGAATAGTCTTCTGGCCTCAAACTGTTCTGACTCAGGGACTTTAAGACCACTGTGGCCTGCCTATTTACTAACTCTTTCTAGATCTCTTTTCCAAGTATTCACTAAACCTGTCATTTAACCTGGTAAAGTTTTGCTTCTGCCACATCTTTTGGTGAGGATCTATAGAACTCTGTTACATATGGATGAAGAACTGCTTGTTAGTTTTGAACTTGGATCAATTAGCTTCCTTTGAAGGTCCCTCTTTCCAGTACAGAAAGAGGCAATGAACAATCTGTCTCCCTGCATCTCATGGTCACACATGGGGTTGTGGACCTCCATTGTTTTTCCTTTAGGTTGTCTCTTTACCAGGATGAAAAGTCTTAGCTAACTGAAGTTGTTCCTTGTATGGAAGCCATTAATTTTCATTGCTTTACTCTGAGTGTTTTTCAGTTCTAAGACATTTTTCCAGGTGGAGGGCTTAATCGTGGTGTACAAGACATAGAAGTGTGGCTTTGTACAGTGAAAGAATAGATGTCTTCTGGATTTGTGCTCTATTCTTAATTATTTCCAGAACTTGAATGACCTTCTGACTGTCAGCAAACATTTGCCCAATACGTTCATGGCACTGTCATAATCCCAAGACTTCATATCTGAGTGATATTGGCTAGCCCAGAGCAGACCATTTTATACATGGAGAAAGCAATGTTTTTTTCCCTTGACATGCATCTCAGTAACGCAATAGTGTGAATTATTAGCTACTTTTCCCTGAAGTATTATGTTGACATTCATTGTCTTTCACTTTCAGCGCGTTTTACAAGTTCAGTAGTTCCTTAATTAAATTGCATATCAAGCCCGGTTTTCATAAACAGCCTCCCTACCCCACCCCTCGAACTTTCTTTGTGTGCTAAGAAGTGGGGAAAGATGTAATACCTCTTGATCTGATCAGCAAGGAAGTAGATTCAGGATAACTTTTCAGGTATTTTCCAAGTCTTTGAAAGCACGAACAAGAGTATAAAAATGCAGCCCAATGAAACAGTGTCTCGTGTGGGGTCCTTAAACTTGGTGATAAGCATCAAACCTTTCAGCATTAGTATTAGGTTCAGCTGCAAAAATCTGAAGAGGCCTGCAAAACATCACCTGCTAGAAAAGAGATATTTGGAAGTCCATCCAATAAGCTGGACACTACTGGAGAGGAAAGAAAATATCTGATTTTTTTGTGGGAGCTGTAGCAAGCTGTTGTCTAACTTATTCTGAGGGTAGATCAGAACTGGTCCCCTTTTCATCACTCATTGAATGAGCTCCACAAAAGATGCTCTCTCTTCTTGTCTTTGCTTTCTCCAGCAGAAGCTTTCCTGACTTCAATAATTTCCTTTGTGATACCTGGCTCAAATTCTGTATGTATGGAGCTTGTCTTAGTGCTCATTCTCATTTGATGGTTTTCACTTATGCTTTCAGTTAGAAAAGTAAAAAAGTATCTGAGATTCTTAGGTAGTGTATGTCGATACAGACCTGTAAACATGTTATCTTTATAGTATCCACATTTTGGTTCCTCTATTAGAGGATGTGGGAATGATGACACCACCTGTAAGATGCTTTGATGAAGAATGCATGCCAGAAGTTAGTATTTTATTATCATGACAGATTTTTCCAGCTGATAATACCCATGAACATTCCAGGATGTTCTACTTTACCTATTGAAAGGGGGTAGAGATTTCTGTTACAAGGAAGGAAGAAAAAATTTTTTTCTGTCTGGTCATTCTTCCTTAATAATTACACAGAAAGAACTGGACCTTTTGACAAAGTATAACTGGGGAAAAAAATCCCAGACTTTCACCGGATGCATAGGACATAACCCAAAGTATTTGTTAAGGTATTAGTGAAAAGATAATTTGGCACAGTAAATGTGTATTCAAGGCTCTTGCTTTTTGTTTCAGGAATTCTCCTTGAGAGGAGGTTGAAGTGTCTGTAAGGCCAAATAAATATTTTAAAAAAATTATCTGAATTATCAGATTTATACTACCAGATGACTTAATTGCATACCGGGTGGTTTGTGAGGCATGGGTATAAAGGAATATAGTGACCTCTGTTCACATTTTGATAAAACTTCGGAAGAAGAAATGTCCATTAAGGATTTGCTTTAATTTTTTTTTCTTAAGAAGTACAAAATATTTTTCTGTAAACAATACTGTTAGCACTTTCACTACACAGATTGAATTTTATTGCTTATACTGTACTCTAAAAATTAAAACACTTTATGCTGATCTCTTGTAATATTACTTTTAGAAGTGGCATGGAAATATTACTAGAGCTTTACATTTAAAATAAAACATCAACAGATAAAGGGCATGGATAATTGTGAATGTGGTAAAAAGGGAGTCAAGCTGAGGAAAGAATATTTTATAAAATATTGAAAGCCTGCAACTCATACATGCTGCATAAGCGCAGTGTACATGGTTCTGATTCTGTACTGACTGGGCACAACAGACCAAAGTCTTTATCTATGGCTGCCTTCAGAAAGCCTATGTGGTGCTAGGTCTTAACCTTATCACAGTTATTTTAATGATGATGTTTTTATGTTTAATTTAACTGTAAATCATGTTAGCAGAGTTTTGACTGCTGTGTCAGAGAGCTTAAAATTGAGCTGAAGTTATTTAAAAAGCTAAGAATTTGTCTAGCTTGTGATGTTTAGTCAATATGATCCACTCGAGTGTGGAGCTGTCAGAAAGGACACTAGAGGATGATGCTTAAGCTGCTCAGTTTTGAAGAGTAGTGGAACTCTTAGTATGAAGTTAATTTTTATCTATCTCAGAGTTAAATAGCCAATTTATGGATTTGTTAAGGGCATTAGGGGAGTCACAGTGGCCTTCAAAACAGTGTGTTGTGCCATGGTATGTTTTATAGTTGGATATCTATGGAGTGCTTATTTTTGCTGTATGGAAATCTACTTTTTCAGTTTAATTCATTCACTGTCTCATACAGAGCTGGGTAAATACTTAAAACCACATTGGTAAATGTTGGTTCAGATGAATCCTGCACACCCATGTAAGCAATCATGAGGCTTTCTGTTTGCTTTCTTTTCCACAGGCATTCACACATCTAGTTTCTCTGTAGTCCCATGAATGTAAACCCCCAATGAACTTAGTAGTTTTTGAACTGCATTCTTGTAGACATAGTCACCCTCTACCTTCCTGTCTCTGCTGATGTACTCCTGACCATGTGTAAAAGATCATCTCCCTTCCTGCCTCCCCAAACAATTTAAAGAAAGCATCTTTCTGGGGAATCCTGAAGAATTTTATGGTCGAGGTGGCAACATTGTCAGAGATTGAACTCAAAATCTGGTTGTCTCTGCGCATACCCTCACAATGCACACCCACACACTTTCAATAGAAAGATTTTTTTTCCTCTTTAGTCATGAATATGCAAGTCAATGAGCCAGGCTATGAACTAGGACTGTACAGAGGATATTGGGAATATTGCCCTTGCAGGAAAATTGTTCAGATTACGGTTTGTGGATATGTGTTTTATGTTGGAAATGTTCAAATTGAAAATAGTTTTCCTAACGTGCTCTTTCAGATAAATGCTTCAGGAGAAACTGAAGCATAACCATCATGTTAGTTTAGGGGAAAGTGAGAAAAATATATTCCCTATCTCTTTGTAATAATGATCTAAAAGGTCTTGCACATAAGAATAAATGAGTTAAGAAGTGTAATGAGCCCAAATTCTATTGCAAAACCTGTTCTGAACCTTTTGAAAACAGCCAGCTCTGAACTCCAAGCTATGTGATAGCAAAGTTTCATATAGCAGATATAAATGATGTTTCATATTGAATCTTGATGCTTGCTGGAACACTGGCTCTGGAAAGTGGGTTTTACTGCATATGGACAAACAGGTTTTTCACTGGTGAAAGTTATCTATTTATGGAGCATACGAAGACCTCTATAGAAAACATGCTACTAAGGTCCATGATGCTGGTTAATGATTCAATCCACTATCACTTGTTAGATATAAAATTATATATGGATAGATTCAATGGCAGTGGAGTATACATAAACACATAGGACTCAAGTTTGCAAATACAAAATTAAACTCAAGCACTCAAATGTCTGAAAATTCTTGTTTTATACACCACTAACATAAAAGGATTTTTGCCTGACAGTATGAGAAATCACAATCAAAATGTGTTTTTATTTTGTTTCATGAATATTATTATAAGTTTTAAAAATGAAATGTTGACATGTCAGAAAGTACTCTTTCCTGGCACTGTAACTTTATTCTTCTTATCTTTTTATGTTACATGACATTGTCTACAAAAAAGATTACATGAGATCTTAATCTCCAGGCATGGTTTTCCAGAGAGAAACCACTAAAACATTTACAGTCATTAACAGACTTTCTATCTTCTCATTTTGTTAATGATATCTTTTTGAAGACTTTGCAGTAATTACTGCACACAAGAAGTATGTGCTCTGAAATAAATTAATGACCAGCAATGATTATAGATGTAATCATCCGTTATGAAATATAGACTAAAGCAGATATTAGGAAAAGTGTTGCAAGCTAAAATAAACTGCACTGAAACTGTACTGTTAAACAATGCTTAAATTATTTTAGCAGTTGATTGGGAAAACATACAGTAATTTCTTTTCCAATCAAACTAATCTTAGTAAATTTCCACTTTTCATTTCAAAAATATTTTTCTTACAGGCTGATACACTAGCAAATAAAAACTTAATGTATGCAAGCTATGTTTATATTTGATGAAACCTACTTTAGAAATATTATTTTATTTTTAAATATTCTTACTTTAGAGATGAATTTTCAAGCCAGGATTCAAACGATGTAAGCATGAGTTGTTCAGAATCTTAGCCCCCAAACTTCTTTTGGGCAATTTCACTTTCTGAAATGAAACACTGCAGGTGAAAAAGCACCTACCCACATCAGTGCAATTTTGTACAGATATTTGCATACAGAACTAAAAGGCTTAATGGTAGTGTCTCCAATGCATTAATATGCTTCTTCACAGTAAGTAGCAAATATACATGGTAAGTCCTTTCTAAAAAAAAAAAAAAGTATTTAGTAAAGCAAGACCTTACCTGTTGTCTAGGGGAGCAATTTATTTTTAAAAGAGGATGAATAAAAAATCTCCAGTAGTAATTTTTGTAAACTTACACTGATTGAAAGTGTGACTTTTTTTAAATGATGTAGCAAAAGTCTTGTTGAATCCAAAGAACTGTATTTATTAGCTTTTTGAAAACATGCTCACCTGGAGTTCTGTACTACTTTGCACTGTAAAGCAATAGACAGAGTAGTAGTAAAGCTACAGTCGAAGTAGCACTTTCTTCAGTGTTCTCATCTTTAAACCTCTGAATTTTGGAGGTATGCATAAAAGAAAATGTAGTTCCTGACTGAATTTTGACCTGAGACCTTCTTAAATTTACCCAAATTATTGGATTTACCTCTGCTTGGATTCTTGTTAAGACACACTGTCTCACAGTGGGTTAGGATCTGATTTTTCTTTTCAAGTTAACACCAGCATAAATAGAAAACATGCACTGTGAGTGAACAATGTGTGTGTGTGAATCTATAAAATCCAAATGTGGGTATAAGCAGCCACAAGTCCATTATCTGAAGTGGTTATGTCATCTTACACCAGCAGAAAACTCAGCCCTCTATATTTGATTCCTAAGTCTCACCTTACATCAGATGTTTAAAGGTTCAGATGAATAAGATATGTCTCTGTAAAGTGTGTTTTATATTAAAAGCTAGTGAAAAATATGTCTCTTGATTTCTGGATGACAGTCTTGGAAAATGTGTTTCAACTGGCAGCTGCCCTCTTCCTGTTTTATTCCACTCTACCAAGAAATGAGTATCCAGTGACGTCAGAGCTGATATTCTTGACAAAAACACCAAACTGAACAAAAATAAAAAAAAACAAAAAACCCCAAAACAAACCAAACAACCTCTCTTTGGTTTTTTTCCCCTGTTTTGTTCTGAGTGCTGAGAGGTGGCCTTTGAAAGGGCAGCATGTATAAGGCAGAAATATTTCTTGAGGGTATGGGGAAGATGTTCTCTTGTTTGAAGGAAACCAAGACTTCCAACTGATTTTAATTTTATTTTTAATGTTCATGGGAACCAGTCTCACATGCCTGACTGAATTCAGAGTTCAGATTTTTGGCAGGTTTTTATTTGAGCCCAGCTTGGCTGTTTTTCAAAATGTCCAGATTGCTCACATTAAATCTGAATAAAGCACTACCCACTAGTTTAATCAGAGTCATCTGGTACACCTCTAATTACTCTTAGTTAAAGTTGAAATTCATAATAACAAAAAATGCTGCATTTTTGGGATGTATTCAGTAAACTCCTGAATGTAAAATTATAGGAGGGAAATATCTTTTGCAATATTATTCAAAAATTGGAATACGTGAGTTATGATAATAGCATAAAAGTGGCAAAATATGGCTGAGTTCCTGAAAATATGTATTTTATTTATTTAGGCATGCTCATGGTACACAATGTGTGTAGATACAAGTGCATTTATGAACTTGCATTGTTGGTCCTGTTAATCTAATAACCAACTATAACTGTACATTATGCACAAGCCAGTAAAACGTGTACACATCTGGGAGTATTTCAGCAATTATCAAATAAGCACGTGACACTTATGGTTTAGATATATTGTTTCCTAGTCTTAACACATTGCAATAAACAATATGTAAACAAAGTGTTACAGAATAATCTTTCTGTTTGAAATCAATTAAGTTTTGCCAGAGTCAGAACCAGACCATCAGGATGTTATTACATGTTACCAAAAAATGAAGTTTGAAAATATTGATTGTTTCTAAAGGAGCACTCCCCCTTTACAAATCTACATCTTTTTGTTTTACAACCTACACTTTGTGGTGCTTGTTAATCTTGAATTCTTCCCTGCATCTTTGCCTTTGAAGATGTTTTAACTTTTATTACACTGAGACAAGATCGGTTAAAACAGCAAGCCCTGTAGTTGAATCATTTTATTAAAATGTTCCCCAAATTAAGAATGTTAGATCTATGATTTTGATTTTTCAGGAATCACTTCTAAATCCTAGAGACTTGGTGACCTACAGTCCTATATTTTACAGGTGAGGTATTCTTTTTACCTGTATAATCTAACGATAGTGCAAAAAAATGTCAAAGTATTTACTCAGATTTACATCTTACCTCAAATATTCCTGTTTCTCAGTCATTGATGCTCTGGATATAGAAATATAATTTATTCTTTTTTTTTTCCTATTTTTTTTTTCCTGGACACATTTCAGCATCACCATTCAAGGATTGAATGGATCATGATTACAGAGTTTTTTTTCAAGGGCATCTGTTCTTAGCCACAGCTGAGGATGGGGCCCACTGAGCCGACTGGAAGGATCCACCTAGAATTTGTTGAATTAAGTCCTTGCACCTGGATATAATTGTCATGCTGCTGTGCTGGGGTTTTCTTAAGCTACTGGTAAAACAAATTAGCTCAATTTAAACTGGCATCCAGTAGGGAAGCAACAACTCACCTCATATAATGTTTTTCAAATAATTATTTTTCTATTGCCAGTTTTGCTTCATGAATATTTTCCTAAAGGCAGCATGAATTGTTAGGATTTTTTTTAAGTTAAACACAAGAAGCAACAAAACCCATTCTATTCTACATATCTGCTGAGTTACAACTAGAGTTATTGTACGTGATTATTGTTTTTATGTGACTGTATCTCAGATATATATATCTAAATATATATTAAAAAGAAGGTAACAGCACATAAAACAGATCAAAAAAAAGTGCAGTATAACAGGAACACTGCCCGCCCTCCCCAAGCCCCCAAACTGATCTCAATGGTTACACTTCCTGTACTTTTTGCCAGATTTAGCACTGTAATAGCATAATCACTTTTACATTTGGGAAAGATTCATGCAAGTTTATTTTTTCATTGAACAGTAGACAAAGGTAGTCATTTATGTCTGACATGGGAATTTGTATAAATACCGTGGGGTCTCATTTCCTTACGTATTTTAGAGCTGTTCAAACTTGGCAACAAAATTCACAAGCTTCCTGGAAGGTCCACAAAGGTTCATTGCCTTGGTTGGACTTGCAGTGGCAGGACTTTGCATGAATTCCTGGAACGTGTGCATCTGTGTTAACTTCAGCTTTTCATAATATTCTACAAATGTAGACTCTTGCTGGAGTGGGGTGGGGTAACAATGAAAAATCACCTCTGCTGAACATTTCAGGATGAATTCTGAAAAGGAAAGACTAGTTCTTTCTACTTACACTCTAAATATTACTGTTCGCATTTTTTTTAGTAGGTGACATGCTAATTTAAAGAAAAGAAAGATGTTTGCTAAGCAGTGATGGTAACTTTTAATATGCCTCTAGAATCACCCTGGTGTAGCTGCTTCAGCTGCTGTCTGAAGATGCTGTTCTTGTGACCCGGTCATGTCACTGTGGATACCAACTCAATTTGCTTTCTAAGGCACTGCTCAGATGGCTAAAAAATAACAATGTAGACCAAAGCTACTCCTTGATTGTTGTATTTTAAAGAAAATTCAAAAATATAAAGTATTTTTGTGAGATCAAGGATATATTTTATTTCAGTAAATGGACTCTTCATCATTCTCTAAGAGATTGTGGCAGAAATGTAGGTATGCATATTATCATAAACTGTCCTCTAAGCCACTTCTTCTTTTAATATTGGATAGACTCAAATGCAACAGGAATGTGAATTAGAAAAGCACTGCTTTTTTGAAGGATGGCAAAATATCTAGAGATCAAAAGTTAAGTGTAGAAGCTGCTGTCAGTTCTTCAGCTGCGCAATGAATTTCAAATTTTGGAGAGAGTGTTCACACAGCAGCAGGGGCAAACATGGATGTTTCTGTGGCTCTTGATAATGGTTTAACTTGTGCAAAGAATAGCTCAAGGTGATCCTCCACATGCTACAAATTCTACTTATGCAGAACTGAGATGAGTGCTAAATGCCTATAGTCTGGCAACTTTCAAACTGCAGTTAATTCCTAACTGGGGGCAGTTTAAAGCTGTTGGGTGGTTGGTTGTTTTAAAGTTTTCTTTTATAAAGCAAATTTTGTTTTTTAATTGTCGAGCTTGGTCCATTTTTACAGTACAGCCTGTTTTCCTTTGCACCAGCAGCACTGACAGGCACTCCCCTCATGGCATGAATTTGCCATCAGTGCATTAGTTGGAGTCTCAGCACGCACCCAGGGTGCAGAAAATCCACAGAGCAAAAGGGGCCAGCACATAAAATAACATTCACTGAATTATCATTATCTGTCTTCTGTGAAAGAGGAGGCCACAGGAGAGAGTTACCATACCCTAACTCGTTGTACCAATGCACACCTAGAGTGAAGTTTTCTTTCAACTGTGATAGCCCTGAATCAATGCATACAAGAATGGGCAAGCAAGTTGCTTTCATACAATATTCCTTTTTATAAGCTCATTTTTCTTGGGCTTCAGGGGAAAGAAAAAAACTTCAGATTTCCCTCAAAGTTGTGCAACAAACGTGGCTGATGTAAAGGCTGCCTTGCCTCCTTTCTGCATTCCTTCTCCTGTCCTGTCTGGGGTTTCCAGGGAGGGGCAAATAGGAAAAAGCAGGAGCAAACTGAGCTTAAGGATTTTCTTTTCTTTTTTTTTTTTTCTTCTGTTTTTTCCTTTTTTTTTTTTTTTTTTTTGCTTATGTGATGATAATCCTAGGCCTGCACTTAGAGCAAAGCTTCCAGTGGGAAATTAAACTAAACTGAAAAGCATAACAAAACCCGAATCATCTCGACTGCAAGAATTCCTCTAATGTTTTATTCTTTAAGGCTTATTAATAGAGACAGTATTTAACTCAAAAGGAAGCTAGCAATATCCTGTTCTTTTTCCTTTTTTGTTATAGCATGGATTTTTGTTTAGTAAATTCCATGTCAGATCTTCTAATTTAATTATTGAACTCACAATGTGAGTAGACGCACAGACATGACTAATAGCATTCTCTCATAATTTCATTACAGGATAATAGACATGTGGCTTTTAAAACTGAATTTTTTTTCTTCTGTTACAAAGTATTTATAATATAAATGAACTCTCACATCCTGCCTTCTTTTTCTCCTTACCCTCTTTTCATTTCTTTTTAGATTTGATTCATAGAAAAAGGCGAGCGATGCGTGCCACTGATTTGGGTCATCTGCACGCAATTCAAAAGGAAAAGGTGATTTTTTTCATTGCCTGCCAAGTAAGTGGGAGAGGTGTAGGAAAAACTGGATTTATGCATAAAACACAAAACTCCAGATGAAAGAACGGACCTCTTTTATCATCATAGAAAGAATCCATCTGCAATAATTACCAGTCAGACTATTCGCACACTATGTTACTTCGTGACATCTGAGAAATGCTGCACTTCTTGAACCACTAGCTGCTATATAGCAACCAGAATCAATCCTGAATGAAAAAATTGGCCCAACCACTGGTGAATGGCACTCAGTAGGTTTCCCATTGAACTATGCTGCGAAACAATGATGTGCATTGGTAAATCACCATGTGCGCCTTTCAGTTCTTATGCATATCCCATACTGGACAGCTTCCATTCACTCTGGCACTCACTGCAAACAAATGTAACCATGCATCAGAGATGAAAGTAAAAATGCATATGTTGAATCCCAAATGGAAGCAGACGAGTGTAATATATACATAGTTGCTTAGCAACAAACATGTTTTGGCCACAGGAATGGTGACATCAGTCAGAGGAGCGAGAGGGAAGCTGCTCTGCCCTCCTTGTCTCTCTCCCTAGAAGCTTCATAGAGGTCTTTCCTTATTTCTTTCAAAGCAGAAGTGAGAGGGACTATTGTAGGCATTTGTTTATGCTATTAATGCAACAGACTGTAGGACAATTGGGCTTTCCTTTGAGTAGGGAAACCTGTTTTCTTTCTGGGTTTCTGTTGTAATAGTGCATGCCCTCCAGTGCAGTCAGGTGTTTTGATCCTCGCTATATGGCTCACTGCAGAGTCCCACTTAGCTGAAATGGTTGGATAGGAAAAATGAAGTGCTAAGTATGAGAATATAAACTGCTCAGATAAAAACAATTTTGGTGTCGCTCATGCTCTTTTTGACCCTCTCATAGTTTTCCCTTCAGTTCCTAGAAGCTTTTATTCTACTGGTGTTTCACACTCATCTAGATCTGCATGTTTTTTTTTCAGGAAAGCAAGCATTGGTTATTTCAGTAAATCACACAGTATGCATGGCCAGTAGGAAGATATTTATTAATTCCTTCCATTTTGATTGGTCTGAATTTCTTCTCTCCTTTTCCATTTCTTTCCTCCTTCTGTATGCTCTGGCATCCATGCTGTTGTGCCTTCTGCAAGGCTAAGCAAAGTTGAGAGTTGGCAAGTCCTGGTTTGAATTATGTGCACCCCTCCATGAAAGTGGCTCCTACTGACCCAAACATGAGCTCCGTGTCTGGCTGTTGCATTATGTGCCTCGTGCTCTTAGCAGTCTGCTTGCTCCACTGGACCAAAGCATCTTTCACATACAGAAATATTGCAGATTTTGGTTCAAATTGATCCACCACCCTGGATTACTGCAGACGCATCTCTGAATACATTATTTTTGAGTGTTTCCTTTTAATTTAAGGTAATGAATATACTTTGGTGGATCCCTAACTGGGGGAAGAAACGTTTCAGGCATGCACTTCTCTTTGCAAAGAAGGCTTTCTTGACAGCGTGAGACACATGCAGGAATGCAAGATGCATTGAAGAACTCAAATGAAATGAAAATCATGAATGAAAGCAAGGTTAAAGTACAATTATCATAAAATAGAACCTTTATTTCTATTAATGGAGTTATTATGTAGACAGCATTTTACTTGCTCGTATTTTCTGTGAATTCACAGAGACTCTTTTCCCTCTACTATCACATTTCGAATTGACAAGGTATAACCAGTAATGTCTTGCACTTACTATCAGATTAGTTTGGGGAAAAAAAGTGTAACATTCTGAAAATATGGAGGAACTGAAGACAAAGTGTGGTGTTGACTCTGAGCAGACAAGGTAAATCATGGATCAAAACAGAAGGGAACACAAAAAGTCTTATGATTGTAGAATCATAGAATGGTTTGGGTTGAAAGGGACCTTAAAGATCATCCAATTCCAACCCTCCTGCCACAAGCAGGGGCATCTTTCGCTAGATCAGGCTGCTCAAGGTCCCGTCCAACCTTGCCTTGAAAACTTCCAGGGATGGGGCATCCACAGCTTCCTCACCACCCTCATAGTGAAGAATTTATTCCTAGTGTCTAATCTAAATCTTCCCATTTCCAATTTAAAGCCATTCTCCCTCATGCTATCACTATGTGCCCTTACAAAAAGTCCCTCCCCAGCTTTCTTGCAAGCCCCCTTCAGGTACTGGAAAGCTCCTTGGAGCCTTCTCTTCTCCAGGCTCCATAATCCCAACTCTCTCAACCTGTCCTCATAGCAGAGGTGCTCCAGCCCTCTGATCATCTTCATGGCCCTCCTGTGGACCCATTCTAATAGCTCCATATCTTTCTCACGTTGAAGATTCCAGAACTGGACCCAGGACTCCAGATGGGTTCTTAGATGTGAGCAGAGTAGAGAGGTAGAATCACCTCCCTTGCCCTGCTGACCATGCTTCTTTTGATGCAGCCCAGGATATGGTTGGCCTTCTGGTCTGCAAGCACACATCTCTGACTCACGTTGAGCTTCTCATCCACCAGCACCCCCAACTTCTTCTCTGCAGGGCAGTTCACATTCCTGTCATTCCTCACTCTGTATTGAAACTGTGAATTGCCCTGACCCAGGTGTAGGACTTTGCATTTGGCCTTGTTGAGCCTCATGACATTCTCACAGCCCCACTTCCCTAGCCTGTCTAGATCCCTCTAGATGACATCTTGTTCTTCTGGTATGACAAATGCGCCACTCAGCTTGATGTCATGTGAAATTTGCTGAGGCTGCACTTGTTCTTGCTGTCTCCATCACTCACGAAAATACTTAACAGTATATACCCCTGAGGGACACCGCTTGCCATAGATCTCCACCTGGACATTGAACTGTGACATGATAAAAGTTTGAAAAACAGAAACAAGTGCGATATTGATTCTTTCTGAAGAGAAAGTATCTTTTCTTCTCTTAAACACCAAAAAAAAAAAAAAATTATCCAGGAGCTGGGAGGATATAGTTGATATCCTGAACAAGGAGTTAAGGTGGATTCTTGACTTTATTTTTCCTCTGTGACTTAAAGCAATTCTCCTGGCATGACTTCCAGTCTGAATGGGAATACTGTGTAGCCTGATCCTACAGAAATCAAATTAATGTATGGATCTGAAATTCACGGCTGGCTCTTCAGAAAGACAATAGTGAAACTGGGATCCCATATCTGAACTCTGTGAATTTGGCAGCTTGAGGAATGAACTGAAATTTGTTGGCTGGGGATCAACCCAAGAAATTCTCCTAATATACTACCGTGCTTTCCCCCCCACTCCCAAACTCTTAATTTGTGAAATGAATGACTATATCAGCTGAAAAGATAATTAAACTAGCAACAAAAATAGATGTTTTAGAGGCCTGTTATACTGCTAGTGTTTTAAATGTGAATAATCAAAATTTTTAATGGTAATTGCTCTCATTGAGTGAACGAAGATTGTGCAATTCACATTAATTACTTCACTCTGATTTATTTCCCAATGTATACATTTTAGTTTATATCTCTGTGACACTACTCTTCAAGCATAAGCTCAGTGGTTTGTCAAGTGTTAGCTTTCTGAGAAGTGTAATTTATAATTTCCCTAATGGAATTATTGTCTTCTCTTATACATAAGTTAACCAAATAGACAGACAGGTAGTTTCCTTTTTTTTTTAAAAAGGGTATATCTCAATGTTAAGCAAAGACCATGAAACTATCCATGCTTTTAATAGCTGAGTTGTGAAGCTCCAGTTGAATGCAAGGTCTGTAAAAATATCTTGAAGATTAATAACTTTGGCTTGTATTCCAGCCTGCCAGGGTTTCCATGGAAGGTGGAATGGAAATAGGAGGAATGTGGTGTTGGAAGCCATATGAAGATTCATGTCATAATACCTGTGACAAGTTTACATCCTGAGGAGTAAAGTTTGATTTTTCAAGATTGATAATAAGAGAAAAGTTGGAACAGAACCATAAGGATGCTGAGTGTCAGTAAGTTCTGCTGTATGATCTCTAGTTTTCTGTCCCTCCGTGTTTTACATGAGAGATGCCTCTGTTTCACCTTATTAAATTTGTCTTCAGGTCTACAGTAGGCTCTGTAGGATGTGTACAGGTTGTACCTTCATGACACTTGGAGTGCCTTTGATATTCTTAGCATCTGTAGTGGTCCAGGAATGTGGGAAGATAACTTGGCTTTAAGCAAGACTTCTGGAACTATTTCACTATTCCCATGTGCCTCTTCAAGGCTCATTAAATGTCTTGTAGGAAAGATTATGAATACCACAGACCCTGTTTAACCTCTCCCTCTCTTGATAACTCTCTTGACAAGCTCATAAGCAAAGCTAAAGAAACATAGACTTGATGAAACCTGCCATAATCTAGGTGTTTTCCTAGCTAGAAAACCACATTTGCAGATCAGTTATCAAGAAGACACTGTTCAAATGGAAATCTGCACCAAGCAGGATCCTGGGCATCAGTCTGGTCTTGTTGATTAGTGTCAGTAGTGTGCTAAATGTGAGAACTAACTGCTGATCACATTCACAAAGAACATGAGCCTAGGAAAGCTGCAGGTATATTAGAAGGTGGAATTCAAAATCAAATTGGATAAATGATTGGAAAAAATATTATTCATCAGAGAGGGAAAGTAAAAGGTGTTTATTGTATATACAGAGGAAAGTTAGCTGCAGAAATGCAAAATGGAGAGGGAAATCTTTGATTGCAAAGAAAACAACAGAGAAGTTATGATGGGTTCAACATGTATTTAAACCCTCAACAAAAGGATGTTGTGAAAAAGAAAAATGTATTCCTGAGATTTTTTTTTTTTTTAAATGAGTGTAACCTGGAAGGCAGATGCATGTGTCCTTCCTGTGTGCTCAGCATGGGCCAGTTTTGGGCATACTTTCCACCAAGAATGTGGAGCAAAGGAAAGAATCCTTTGTGGAAAGTCATCGGAGCAGCCAACAGGGAAATTTGAAGGACAGGTTATGTAGAGCGTACAAAGTGGAGCAGAACAGTCTTCAAGCAGGTGAAATATTGCTACAGAGAGGAAAGAAGTTGATTGTTTAATGCTTTCCCTCTGAATTGGGAAGAAAATATAGACTTAAATTACTCCGAGAAAAATTTAGGTTAAGCATTATAAAAGTCATAATCAAAGAAGACATGAGACTGCATTGGGGAAAAGTGAACATTTACACTGAAGAAGGACTTTAAAAACTAATTAAATAAGTATCTGTCAAAAATAGCATAGGTGCAGTTGATTTTTGACTTCTTAAAATCTGTTTCAGCTTTGCTTTCTATTATTTTCTCCAAGTGGATTCTACTGCTTATGTGTTGGTAAAGCCAGTAATCAAGATAATGTAGAAGCAGAGTCCTGTAAACACAGAGGGTCTGGTATGGTTTGTAGTCATGTCATTTAGCCTCTAGTGGAAAGTGCCAATGTATGTGCTTTGGAAGACTCATAGGACACATAGCTGCATGTCAACCCATTTCAATTAGTGTGTTGAAATGGCAGATTACACATCTCTATAAAAATTAAATTGGTCTCATCCCTTAAATTATAACAAGCCCGAGGATCCAATGCAAAAATCAAATCTTGAGCACCTCGATTTCAGGGGTCACCGAAATGCATTGTACCACTGCTTCTGTGGCACCTTGCTGCTGCTGCTCTTCCTCTCTAGATGTTCCCTCTGTCATGGTGTGAGGGTCATAGAGATAGGGATGTACTGATGAGGAGCAGTCCCTGACAGATGGTTTTCTGCTTGGAGTGTGTTGGTTGCTGAAATCAGTGAACTACAAGAGTTCTGTAGTTTTCTGAAGAGAAACCTGTTCTCTTAAGTGCCTGTTTTCAGACTACTTAAATGTGGAGTTTAGATGTATTTAGAGTGTTTAATGATACAACTGCCCTCTTTGCAATGTCTAGCTTGTGGTACGCCCTGAGACACTATCCATTTCATTCATTGTGTGTCCCAGCTAGGAGCTCAGGTGAAGTGATGGTTTGTAGTTTCCTTTGTGTGTCCAACCATTTTCTTCTTTTGAGCCCTCTCTTCTCACATAAATCTATCTGTGGCTCATGCCACCAATCAACACGTGTCTCCCCTGAGCTCTGGGGAGATCTGCCATAGAATCATAGAATAATCAGGTTAGAAGAGACCCACTGGATCATCGAGTCCAACCATTCCTGAGACTGGAATGTTTCTCAGATTTCCTTATTTTTGTATCGTGGCAGTTAGGGGGACCCACAAGTCTATGGGACCAGACGGGATTCATCCTAGGGTATTGAAGGAGCTGGCAGATGTACTGGCCAAACCCCTTTCCATCATCTTCCAACAGTCCCGGAAGATTGGGGAGGTTCCACTGGCCTGGAGGCTGATGTAGTGCCCACCTACAAGAAGGGTTGCAGGGAGGACCCAGGGAACTACAGACCTGTCAGTCTGACCTCAGTGCCAGGGGAAGTCATGGAACAGGTGATCTTGAGTGCTATCATGAAGCACATGCAAGAGAACCAGGTGATCAGGCCCAGTCAACACAGCTTCAAGAAAGGCAGGTCTTGCCAAACAAACCTGATCACCTTGTATGACAAAGTGACTCGGCTGCTGGATGAGGGAAAGGCTGTGGATATGGTCTTCCTGGACTTCAGTAAAGCCTTTGACACAGTTTGTCACAGCATTCTGCTTTGGAAACTGTCAGCCTCTGGCCTGGACAGGCACACACTCTCCTGGGTGGAAAACTGGTTGGCTGGCTGGGCCCAGAGAGTGGTAGGAAATGGTGTTAAGTCCAGCTGGAGGCCAGTGACAAGTGGGGTTCCCCAGGGCTCAGTGCTGGGTCCAGCTCTGTTCAATGTCTTCATCAGTGACCTGGATGAAGGCATTGAGTGCACCCTTAGCAAGTTTGTGGATGACACTAAGCTGGGTGGAAGTGTGGATCTGCTGGAGGGTAGGGAGGCTCTGCAAAGGGATCTGAACAGGCTGGACCACGGGGCAGAGTCCAAGGGCATGAGGTTTAACATGGCCAAATGCCGGGTCCTGCACTGGGGGCACAACAACCCTGTGCAGAGCTACAGACTAGGAGAAGTCTGTCTAGAAAGCTGCCAGGAAGAGAGGGACCTGGGGGTGTTGGTTGACAGCCGACTGAACATGAACCAGCAGTGTGCCCAGGTGGCCACGAAGGCCAATGGCATCCTGGCTTGTATCAGAAACGGTGTGACCAGCAGGTCCAGGGAGGTTATTCTCCCTCTGTACTCAGCACTGGTGAGACCGCTCCTTGAATCCTGTGTGCAGTTCTGGGCTTCTCACCACAGGAAGGATGTTGAGGCTCTGGAGCAAGTCCAGAGAAGAGCAACAAAGCTGCTGAAGGGGCTGGAGAACAGGCCTTATGAGGAGTGGCTGAGAGGGCTGAGGTTGTTTATCCTGGAGAAGAGGAGGCTGAGGAGAGACCTCATTGCTCTCTACAACTACCTGAAAGGAGGTTGTAGAGAGGAGGGAGCTAGTCTCTTCTCCCAAGTGACAGGGAACAGGACAAGAGGGAATGACCTAAAGCTCCGCCAGGGGAGATTTAGGCTAGAGATTAGGAGGAAGTTTTTCACGGAAAGGGTCATTTGGCATTGGAATAGGCTGCCCAGGGAGGTAGTTGAGTCACCTTCCCTGGAGGTGTTTAAGGCACGAGTAGACGAGGTCCTGAGGGACATGGTTTAGTGTCTGATAGGAAAAGTTGGCCTCAATGATCCAGTGGGTCTTTTCCAACCTGGTGATTCTATGATTCTGTGATTCTAAGTGCAAGTGGCGCTGAAGCTGTTGGTCACCACTGTGGTCCCTTTTACTTGTGTTCTGTATGTGGGTAGCAGCCTCAGGCAGAGGCTCAACCCTTGTGTCCCCAACCCAGAGGAAACCAAGCAGTGGCCTTTCCTGGTGGCCCCTCTACATACGCTGCCCACTCTCAGGCCATATCAGTAGGTGAGCAGGTTGTGGACAGGTTCTGAGAGCCACAGATGTCAAGGGGGAGGCTGATCTCTGATAGATCTTTCCACCCCATGTTGGGTGGTAGGTCCCTGAGGGAAAAGCAAATGTGGAGCTGAGATTGGGCAGGGTTCAGGCAGCATCCCTGGGAATGGAGGTTAGCCCTCTGTATGTGTATCCATGCTCTGTACATGAGTGCTGTGATATTTCTGTTTCTCCAGCATCCCCTCCAAAAACTGCTCCTGGACATTTCACTCATCGGTTGTGGGTGGGTCCAGCACTGCATTTCTTGTGGATCAAGGCACAAAGTTCTTGGGAAATGGTCTCAGGAGGCATTATTTCATAAGTCTCATCCTCAGGGACTGGGGAAAGGGAGGGAAGGGAAGATTCATCAGGCTAGCTATTATAAAAGAAAAACAACAACAACAAAACCAAGCCAAAAAACCTGCTCTCTTGTTACATGCAACATGCTTGAGGTCTAAACCCACTCTTTTCTAGAAGTGTATAAGAGTCAATGGCATTACAGAGTCACTGGATTTGTCACCTAAGCTTTTAATTCAATTCATTAGATGATGGATATTGCAGGATGGCGGGAAAACTCCACTAGCTTTTTCCAGCAGACCTTAATCTGAGGCTGTAGCCTGACATTCTGGCGTGTCCCCTCCCTCTGCCTGCCCTCCTCCCCATTTTTCACAACCCTTGTGGACCATGCCAGCTGCCACAAAAATGCAAAGAAAGTATTTTTACACAATGACAAAGTGACTGCAGGACACCGTGAAGGGCAGCCACCTCTTACTGCCACACCACAAAGCTCTTCAGATGTTGTTTTAGGTGACAAGTGGGAATCACAAAAGCTGGGCATGCAGGTTAGCCTCTCTCCAGACATGCTGCATTTCCATTGATAGCCAAGAAACAAAAAGCAGACAGATATTTTAGGAGGTGCAAAGGCAATATAGGCAGCATATGTCAGGTACTGGGTGTTTTCTGGATCGCACTGTTGCTGGAGTCCAGATTTCAAGAGAGGCAAATTGGTGGGATGGCAACAGACTTAATCACCCCCTGGTTGATATTTCTCTTTGCTTTTCTTTGCTTCTTTTTCAGTAGAAGGAAACATTTGGCACAGCTGCTCCTGAAAGGAAAGACTTGGAGGCCCATCTTCTGGCCTGCATCAAAATAATTTGTATTTTTTCAAATTTCCAGATAAGTGAAATTTCTGCATTATTTAAATTGACATCAACGTACATGAAACAAAATGAATTCTAATGGAATTGTTTTGAAATGAAAATATTCTTTTCAGAAATGGCCAGAATAAAACGCTTTGAAACTTTCCTGCTCTGCTTGCTTTACAAAGTGTAGCACTGCTGAAATGGACACATTCCTTGAGGAGTATTTTGTTTTGAAAAAATATCTTTTGCTGCCTGAAAAGCACTGCCCATTTCCAGTTAAAAGTCTAACAGCCCTGGTGTCCTGTGATGGGAATTTCTGAGATGCATATATCACTTGGGTAGTTACGAACACTTTACCCAGGGCCAGATTAATCATGTATTATGTCTTAAATATTGGTCAGACAACACATTAAATCCTACGTATTATATTTTTTCCTGATCAATTATATAGTTGTAGCATTAATAATTTCTCTGCAGTTAATTAAGAGAAATTGATGGCTCTTAGGCTTCCTTAAACTAATGCTTTAAATAAGTATATCAAACAAGATCTCCATTACCCAAATTAGACACCATCACAATAGCTGTATAGGGGCCAAAGAGAGAGGAACACAAATCCGGAGAGTATCCACAGGGACTTGACAAACAAAAAAAGTAATTTTTCAGGCTTGTGTCTCAGAGGAAAGGGGAAATAACAGCCATATAATCAAGGGACTGTTTGTGGAGCCCTTATGGTTTAAAAACCTTTGCCTCAGCCGCACTAATACTCTGAAACAAGGATGCTGATTATATGACCGATTGTTTAGTGTGTGTTCCTAAACTGGTTTATAATTACCAAATTAATCTCTCTGAGGTATTAAAAGGCTATTTGCACAATCTTTGTAAAACTGAAAGGGAAGCGAAGCACTTTACCTGTGTTGATTCAGAGCCCTGCAAATAGCAAGTATTTGTTTTTGTAGCTGTTGTGGTTCTGGGAACAAGTAAATATAAACAGCAGGAAACACAAATACAGAGGCAGTGCAATTGGAGGCTGTCAGGAAGCAGTATGGTGGCTTCAGGAGCTGAATTCGGCTTGAAATAAGCTTTGTCTCAGTATGCGTAAGAGGCTTTGGCACTGTATCAGACCTCTGGGGAAGCCACTCAGCAGGGTGGGGATTACTATAGTTTGTGCTTCCCAATTCACAGCAAACTTGCTTCCCTGTCATACTCGTGCATTAACTCTCTCTGTCCCACCTTGGCGCTTTTTGTGGGGATTTGTTTGCTTTCTAGCAAACAGCCTGACATCTGCTAGTTGAGAGTGGAATAGAAAATCCCCAGCACACATGACTGAGCGACTGCAGAGCGCTTCCCCTCTATGGTGAGTGAGAGGCACAAAGATGGCTAATTTTGCCAGGCTGGATAATTCTCCTCCGCAGTGGATGTGCTGTAGTTGCTTTGACAATACCATCTAAAATGCAAATGAATTATGCCTGCATAAAATATGCCAGCAGCCGGTCTACGGCTGCTGGTATAAACTTCCTCCTAATGATTATTTTTTTTCTCTGTCTATGAACACATGGACTCCACTCTCTCTTTTGAGGTTCCACAAGGGTTAATTTTCTCTTAGCTGTGGGAATATTTTGCGTTAGGAGAAACTCCATGGTTATTCCTAACACATGACTATCAAAGAGTCAGATTAGCAGAGGGGGAGGGGAAAGGCTCCTGAGTTTGCACTTCCTGTCTCTTAATAAAGCTGAGATTCCAGAAGTATTTAATATCATTGTGGTTTACATAGGAAATTGTCTGAACACTCTTAGTAAGTAACTGAATATATGGCTGCTATATTGAATACCATTTGTCCAAGCTCATTTTTCTTTCAGTTACGTTAGATATCTGGAAAATGTTGTAAAAGCAGGATCTCGTTACGGTGCACAGCTAAATGAGCAACTATAAAATACAGTTTTAAGAATTTAAATATATAAAATGTATTGAGAAACGTGAGGTGCACCAGTACTAGAGAAACAACAGCAATTGTTTTATATGCACTGCTAAGGCAATAAAATGTGGATTCCTTATGTAGGTCCAAATGTAGCAGCTGGATTTGGCTTTATGAACCATGAAAAATAGTTCCCATCTGGAAGTTGATGTTGAATAAAGATGCAACAGTAAGGCTGCATCTTATGTGTAACATTTATACATTTCCAACTCAATACAGCACTAGTATTGGAGGGAAAAGAGTGAGAGAGAGAGGGGAAGATGGGAATATACAAATCAGAAGCCTCTGGCCAACATTTTACATGTATTCTCTAATTTAGGAGCCTTAGGCTTTGGCTGCTTGATTTGTTTGGGTGTTTTTGGTGTGTTTTTTTTTTTTTTTATTGTAGGATAACCCTGCCAGTAATGAATGCTGTAGGAGTAAGTGAAGCCTTGTGAATGTTTTCAACCACACTCACTGCTTCAGAGACCAGAGTCCTCATCTCTCCCTCAGATAAGTTAGAAAGTGATTATGTCACTCTTTTGTGAAATTAACTCCTTACAGCCACCCCACACATTGAACTGGCAATTAAAAGTGCATTCACAGAGCCTGCAGATCAGGAACTCTATTTCAATGTGGCTACAAGCTGAAGCTGGCCCTTTGCTCTGCACCTGCACCCTGTCCTGAGCAACGCTTGCAATATACAAATCCCACAATTTCAAATCCAAATCCCTTGATCATAAGGAACCCAGGACATCCTACTTCCTCTTACACAAAAATATGAAAGTCCAGTTTAGAGAGCTTTGTTTGAAAAATCTGACCCTTGATGAAACTCTATTAATCCTTAAAGGTTATTTTTAAATCCATGATGCCTCAAGGATTTTTAAAATTCAAATTATATACAAGCATAGTCCATGCTAAAACCTTACACTGTAAATAAGATTGTAAATTCTTATTAATAACATAAGGCAATGAAAAACCAATAAAGGAATGAAGTTTGAACATTTTATTGGCTCTTTCTTCTTCCTTGAGCAAGAATTATTTCTAATGCAAGACGAAGTGTTAGAAGATGTGATGATACCCTTTGGCTTTTGCCTAGAAGCTGTTGTGAGGTTTCTTTAGCTGAGCGACTTTCATGGTGGCCCCAGTGCTGCAGTACATCTGGCTGAAAAGATTTCCTGTACTTTCCTAAAAGGGTACTCTTATTGTTCCTGTTGCCCTGGCCATTTCCACGAGCTTTTAAAATGAACCCAGGTCCCACACCAATGTAGCCAGGAAACCATTTTAAAGGTGAGGTGAAACTTTAAAATGAAGGTTGAAAATTGCAGATATTCATATTCATCAGACCATGGGAGTCTAAAAGAACCCTTAATCTACATTTACCATGAATTTGAAATAACAATGCATCCTGATGCTCGCAAACTGTATTCCTTTAACATAGGAAATAAGAGCCATATATGTTTAGTGTATTAACATGTGCAACACTCACTTGGTACATGTGGTCAACTGATGTGATCACAGGCTTTCCTGAAGTTCACTCTTCAAATCAGAAACAAGCATCACCCCTTCACCTCTTGAGATCCCAAAGCTCCACAGTTACTCTGCACTCTCCTGCTTATTCAGACAAGTCCCTGCTTCATAAAGCTCTGGAGGTTTGTCCCAGTAAGGTGTGTAGTTGTGTTTGTCTATCTGTGTGCACAAGGGAGAGTATAGTACCTTTAAGAGAACTTGTGCTACAGCCTGAAAATCTGCCACAGCCCTTTTCAAAGAAGTTTCCAAAGCTGAGCTGAACATGTTTGACTTTAGCAGTCTGTTTTCAGTGGAGGGATCTTGTAGTTTCTCACAGGTAGTCCTGAGGTCATGCCTCAGATGGCTCATCTGAATTTCTGAGTGAAAACAGGGAAAGTGTTCTCCCTCACTCCTTGGAAAATGAGAAAAAGAAACTGCGTTTGCTGTTCTTTGGTTAAAAGCGTCCTTAATGGTAGGGTCTGATAAAAGCATCATGAATGTGTATCAAAAGGGATTCACACCTCCACTTGTAATATCTCAACAGTGGCCAAACCCTTGGAGGTGGAGGTGGGGACATAGGCTGCATGTGTGAAACCAAAGAAGGAGCACCAGCAACCTCTGCCTGAGGGTGGGTGGTTGGGGCTGGGGTGGGCTGGCAGGCAGGGGAGGCAGTAGGCAGCTTTACAGCAGATTTGGGGCTGCAGAAAGGGAACAGGAAGGTCAGGAGGAGCAAGTGAAGTTAAAGGAGGGAGGCGATGAGGAAGGGAGTTCTCCCCCATCCCAGCCTGAACCATTTACCCTAAACTCATTCTTTTCCCTACTGGACCAACATCCTCCTCTACTACACATCCTCTATTATGGGGCTCTCCCTGCTTTATGCTGCAGCCCCTGCATGAACCCCTGTTCACCTTGGACTGGGAGGATGGGGACAACGATCTTGTGAGGGAGTGGCATTTCTGCCTCTTCTGCCTAACTGGGCAGTGAACTACCAGTCCTTGGCCCGTCTTGACCTGGCAGCAAGAGAAAGAGCAAAGGGTTATAACCATAAGAATGGGCTTTTCAGGGTCCAGGAGCCAGTTGCTTTCTTTCTTGATCTAAGTAGAGCAGATGATCAGACATCACCTACTTTGTCTATACCTTTAGCCTTCTCTGGACTAAATACAAAGACAATAAATGCTCATTAACTTTTCCATTAAACCTCCATGAAAAAAATCCACACCTGGAGTAGGACTATAATGCTGGCTATGGCATAAGGAGAGGTGACTGACTGTCTCTTTCCACTGTATATTTAGATTTATTGTTCAAAGCATTTTTGTAATTAAAATTACATAAAAAAATCAAGTATCTGGACTTCCAAGTCCCAGATCTCTTTATCCTCAAACTAGCAAGGAAAAAAGGGTTTTGTGTGGAGGATATTTCTGTTCCCAGTTGCAGAATTTCCAGTCTTTTCATTGTTTAATTCACGTGCATGCAAATGTAGGGATTGTACGAGCCTTGGCAGGCGATGCTCTGGAAATTGTTCCCACTGCTGAACAATTTAAGCAGCTCGGTTTCATGGAAGTTGGCAATCCCTTCCAAGACTGCTGAATCTAGGCCAGGATTTAGGGTAGACCTGCACGGTGCTATTAGAAAGCCTAGGTTGTGTGCAGTTAGCCTGGGAGCTGGAGAGCAGAGAGCTACAGTTCTGCCTGTGTCCAGTGGCTTTAATAAAGAATCCCATTTATATTCATTACCACAACCAAGTCCTGCATCTAATCTATCGCAAGGGACGCTACAGATATATTATTTCTTTGTAGTCTCAAAATGCTCAGATGGTTTTTAACCTTATTAAATCTAAACCCCTTAAATGTGCTTCTGAAGCAAAACTTCTAGCAATAAGCTTCCCCAAAAGTGCAAGATTTACAAAGCAGGTTTATGGCTACGTAATGAGTTAAGTAACATTTTTCTCAACGTATAGTTTGCCAAAATTAGAGGAAATTCCCTATTTCAGCTGAACAGGGGCATTAGGAACACCTACTTTTCTGGTAGACAGAGTCATCAGCACTCTAAGAAACAAGACAGTAAAGCTTTAATCTACCCAGATGATTTTGTAATGGTTGCTGCATTTCAGGAAACAATACAACTTTGTTTGAATTACAGAATGCTTCAAAGTTCTCAGGATTCCATATCTACTGTATGGGAATAAAATTGGTCATAATCTCCCAGAGGCAGTATCTCCATTTTCTAATAGTATCAAAACCCCGGTTCTTATAAAAGGTCAAACCACAATCACATGTACTCAAGCCCCGTGCAACAATACAATTGTTTCTAAGAGTACAGGTACCATCTCGGTATTTACAAGCAAAGGATCAGCCTAGGTGTTTCAGAGATAACGTTGTACATGGTGCAGTATACATGGCAGTTTACTTCACACAAAATAAGGCACATGGATGCAGAAGGAATAGATATTGATGAATCAAAAAGTAAAAGAAAGTAGATCCTTCTAGTCAGATTAAGATTTTTTTTGTCACAAAACAATGTAAATAATCATGAGGTGAATATGAAGATTCAATGTGACTAAAAAAATATGCTACCAAGTTTTTGCTAAATTTCACACTAACTTTTAGGTCACAGAGAGAAGAAATACTGCAAAGTGGACTTTGATTTTGGCATTTGGTAAACAGTATGATAATGCAGATGTTTGTTCATTTTTCATCTACATTTTGGGGCCATGTGTTTTCAGTCAAGCTTTGGAGACTTATTTTATGAGCTAAGAGTATTTTTTGGTGGAAAAATAAGGAAAGGGGGAACTGCCTAAAATAACCTCTGTACTTGCAGTACATTATTTTACAGTAACAGTAAAAGCAAAATCCAATGAGGCAGTAGAGAATTAGAAGCCATCCAATGGAGCAAGAAAAATGGCCTCAGGAATACTAGTGTTAGCATCTCAGAGGCAGTGGTTCCCCTCATTTTTTTCTAAGCAAGAAGAATTCTAAAGTGGAGCCTCTTCCAGCACCTGGGCCTGGTATAGGATATGTAGATTCTGGCAATTTGGTTGAATAAACCAGCTGAAAGATGAGCAAATCTACACTGTGAAATCCTGTAGCTGGACGCAATAGGAAAGTAAAATTACCTTGTCTTTAGGAAGACTAGTACAAAAATATAGTTGAAGGATACATTTTTCCCTATAGAGAGAAAGCAAATTTAGATAAGTATATTCTTCACCTGCCTGTTTTTGACAGAGTTTAAAGTGACCAGGAAACACTTCAAAGTAACATGCAAGTGTTCCTCTGCAGGCGTTTCTATAGATTTTAGGTATGTTTTCCTAAATGGATGCACATTACTTTTGTCTCATGGAATATTCACTTAACAATGCAGTGATGTGGGTGACAAAGTTTTTGGTCTCATCAATGGTATCCTCCACATACCACTGGCTGGTAGTTCCAGGGAGAGATTTCTAGGAGACGCAGTGATGCATTATATGAATCCATTTAAAATACAATTTATTTGTAACTTTTATACTAAATGGAAATTTATTAAATAGAGTATGAACCAATGGTCAAATAGATTTATAACATACATTTATATAAATATGAAGTGTTCACAAGAAATCATTTGCAGAAAACTTGCTGTTAGGCCTGTATTTCTTTGAGGCCCTTTTATCTAGTTTTAAAGCACTAGGCGTTAAAGTATCCACACTCGAAATTGTATTCGGGCATATAAGATTTTAACTTGGAAATAGATCCATCTGCAGTGAGGACTGTATTACTTTAGAGAGAATCTTGTTCTAAATATGTATTGCCTTCAAAGCTATAGATATCATCCTTGAAGTCTGGGTTTGTTGATACCTTGTGAAACACTTTGAAGAAGGAAGTCTCAAGGTGCATTTGCAAACTTGGCACTTGGCAGAAAGGGATTGAGAAGGCACGAAGTAATGGAGTATCAAGTTCTTGGTCTGGTTTTGGGTGATATCCCAAATATATGAAAGGTAAAATTGCTTTATTAGGCTTGCATAGTCATTAATCAAAGGAAGAATGAGGACACTGATTCATGTGTGACTTGCACAAAATAAATGGACGTATTCCACTGCCTTCAAGCAGAACTGATCTCTGATGGGAAAGACAGGGTGTATGTCTCTACTGTTCATCCCTAGGGATGGTTTTAGGGTTGTCCTTACTCTCCACTATAGAGTGTGTGCTCTGCAGGAGTACCTGGTTGTACCTCCAGCCAGTAACCTTTGAAGGTACAGGCTTCACTGTGGGTATTCCCTGCTGGGGGAGCCCTGCAGACACCAATCCACATCTTCTTTCCCATGTGGAAACTTAGGAAAGGATTGAAGTATTTCTGAGGGAATTCTGCCAGATTTTCTTGTATCTACATTTTCTGCTCACTCAAGGAGAGCAGTGGTAACCAGCGTACTAAAAGTCTCCAAATGCTGACAAATACAATTTAGCTTTGAAGGCTGCCAGCAATTCTGTGGTAGTAAATCCCATTTGCAATCAAAGGGTGAGTCATTAGCCTTGACATTTGAGAAATGGAGATTACTATGAATTTATGAAAAAGGTTCCCTAAAATGTTTCCTTAGCAACTGCTGCTGAGGAGCCTAGGGTATCTCTCAGGTCCCTAGGCTCAGAAAAACTGGCAGAGGTGGAGCAGACGGTTTCCTATCCTCTTGCTGAGGGTTTGCTATACCTTTCCACTCAAGTCTCGTCTAAGTGAGGAAAAATGCTATTTTCTTCATTTCAACTACCTTGACGGAGTTGGTTTAATGTAGCTGAAAATATTGCAATGGGCACAGCTATTACATAATACAAGAGGTTGAATCGTACCCTATGCAGGGCTCTGGGCAGTTTGGTCGATTCCAAATGTACCAAACAGAAGTCAAATGGCAGCTTGTTGTCACTGTATTGAGCATAATATTTTATTTAATTTTTTTTGTTAAAAAAAAATTAGAGGAAGCTAATAATTTTCCATTTTTCCTCTGTTTCTGAAAAGCTCTTAAGTCTGCTACTTAACTTTTTCCTCACAGACATAAAGGTTTAATATTTCCTTTTATGTTATGAACGCAAAGCGATAAAGACCTTGCCCCTTTAGGGAAACCACAGAATATTGCTTGACCTACAATAAAATTGCAACCGTTGACAATATTGTGTGTATTATATCTCAACCTTTTAAATTAAGCTCAACACAGTTAGTTTAAGTCAGAGAGAAATAGATTTCTCTTAGTTTAAATAGTATCCCTGACTGGCTGTCACATCAGCAAAGAAAAGTGAAAGTCCTCAGGATAAGAATGTGGTAATGTGGGAAGGTGTAAAGGGAATGAGGACACATGGAGATTCGTATTGGCTTTGGACAGCAGGCACTGGGGTTACACAGAAGGAGGAATCTCTTGAGTATACTATAACTTCTGTGTCTTGCCTCAGTCAGGTAGGCTATAAAATCAAGGATAAATCTCAGGAGGAGCTGGATGATTATGAAGTCATGAAGGCATACTCTCTTCTCACGACATCCATGCGGACCTCTGGATCTAGGGAACAGGTCTCAGTGAAAAAATGTGTCTCCACCTGACTGGCACATGCTTGTTTGTTTGTTTGTTTGTTTGTTTGTTTGTTTTTATTAAACTCATTCCTTTACTAAATGGGATTCTACTTTTCTGCTTCCAAAAGTCAATGTTGCGTTTACATGATTTCTTATAGTGATAACCTCTCCTGATTTTCATGTATTTGTGATTTTTGTTTTCCTTCTAGATTTTCCCATATACACTCCAAATCTAAGACCACTAAAGCACCTGACAGCTGCTAAGGGAATTATATTGGTACTGGTGTAACCCACAATGCAAATATGGACACTAATCATACATACAATAGTTAGTAAAGCTACGAGACTGCAGAGTATTTGCACGTAAGAAACTCCATTTTTTGATATTTACTTAAAATATTGAGCGTATTAATTTTTTTGAACTGAAAAGAAGCCCTCCTTTCCTTTCTCCTCTACAAAATTAGACAATCCACATCTTTCTATTGCTCCTATACTGTATATCTACCAAGAATGGCCTGTCATTCTGCAAATTCTGATGTATTTTACAGAGTCAACTTTGCTATTCATCTCATGCAACTGCAGCCAATCTTGCCTGCCAGGTGAAACATGATGTAGAAATAGAGAAGCAGTCTCAAAGAAATACAAGCTCTTAAACTATGAATGGCTTTGTGGATCAGAAGTGCCATTTTGAGTTACACCTGGAAATGAAGTGGAGAGCGGCTAAGTCTCTGGAGTGTGGGTGCAACCACAGGAAGGAGGAGTGATGCTGAGGCAGGCATTCCCACCCTTGTCTGCTGACTTTTTCTCAGGTCTGCTCTGAGCACATCGGTTATGATTGGGAGCAGCTGCAAGCTCAGCCCAGTGCAGTGCTCCCAATACTTTCCAGATGATGAATATGATGCAGACCTACTGAAAGAAAAATATACTTCTGGGGAGAAAAACAATTACTCCGCAAAGCAAGACAATGAAGCTGAACTGACGCTACGTGGGCATAAAATAGAACAGAACTTTTGGGCAATGGCTTTAACTGCTAATAAATCACCCACCTTTTGCAAAGTGAGTTTGGATGTATCAGACAAAATATTTTCAGAGTTACATAAAGTTGAAAAATTATACATTTCACCCTTGATTTCTCCTCAAAGGGACAGATACTTTGTTCTGTCATAGCCTCCACATTGCAAGATTAAGAGAAAGGTGTCTTTGCCACTCCAAACAACATGTGGGCTCTTTCACACGGGTTATGCAAAAAGGCTTAGAAACACCACTTGATACGGTGGGTTTCATTGCCTGAATCTTCAGAGGGGACTTGAAGGAAATTTGCAAAAGCACGTCAAAAGTTAAGTGGTGAAAATCAGCTTAAATGCCTAATTTTAATTTTGTTTGTGCTCTTTGTTGTTTCATTATGGGGAGAGGGAAGAAGCTGTCTTTTTCTCCCTGTCCTTTCATTTTGCTGGGTTAAAAACGGATGTTGGTTAAAAAGAGAAATCTCTGGCAGGGACTGGGAAGAGGTTGTTTATTCTGTTTTGTTTTCTTTAGAAAGAGGCAGCTCTTCTAAAACTAGCGATGATCCAGTTAAAGGGGGACTTGGGGGAAAGGAGAAAAGAAAACTAATAATCAGCCTCTAAATGACAAGTTTCCTCTTGAACAAAAGAGCAACAGGAGGCAGTGCAGGCAGGGGGTCAGTGCCCAGGGGTTATGCCACCAAAACAATGCGTGGAGAATGTGTGTAGCTCTTGCCACTCCAGAAGCTACTGCTCCAGTGCATTCACTGATGAGCTGGAAAGATCAAACCTGACCCAACCTTGTGCAATGTGGGACGGCACTTCTAGAGTCCTCCAAAGAGGAGGCAATGTTAGACTGCAAGCAAGAAGAGAAGGACTGCAGGAGAATCCAACCCTGATTCTGAATGACAGATATGAATGAATAGCCCCAGACGATTCAGTAGAGCCCCTGTCAGCAAAGGGGCTAAAGGTGGAGTTTAAAGAGACTTTAATTAAAGATGGAGACTGATTGGTAATGTCTATGATTTTCTTGCCTTGGGTTAACTTTCTGTTAGGAAATGCAACCTGTGCTGAATAAACTGAAGCGAGATAATTTTACACTATGATGAGTATTCACACAGAAGTTCATTCTGGTTTAGGCTAAATTGGTTTCAATTTAAATTCATGTAACTTCTGTGTAGATGAGGCCTATGACTTGCCATTTTGCAGCAGTGGTGAATATACAGCACATGTGCTCCAAATGGACTGTCATGCAAATTCCCTTGGCATTTACTCCAAGTCCAGTTCCAGCTGTTGGTAGAGATGGAGGAGCAGAATGGACTGCTCACACGGCCTCCCATGTAATGCAGATTGGATCTATTGTCAGTCAGATGGACTGGTGGTGTGGGAGCAGTGTGAAGCCAGTTCTTTCACTACATGGTGTGTAAAGCAATGAGGCAGACAAAAGCTGGGCTTAAATTAGGGAATATTTCTGCCAAATTTCATTCTCTGAAGCAGAGAAATAAAGCATTTAATGCATCTGGCAGTGTTTATTCTGTGCACAGTGATCTAGCTGATCATAAAAGAAAAGCTACGTGTGAACATTATCTAGAAACTTCATCATATTCTGAGATGAGAGAGCATGATTATGCCATGGTCTCAAAAAGTATTTGACTGAGAAAGCAGATGCTATTTGGCAAGAAAACAAGATGACAAGCAAAACAGAAAAAAAAGCTTCTTTTCCATTAGGTAGGAATTACCAGTTATAATCACAACAAACTCTTATCTGCCACAAAGACTCCATTTTGAAAATCCTTGATTTCCTCTATGTCCTGATTTAGCGAGTGGCTTCCCACTTTGACTTTTCGCTCTGTATTCAAAGAAAAGTAAGATCTGAGGAGTTGGAAAACACACATGCTGCTTGTACATGAAAATAAAATAATTTCTTGCCTATGTGCAGTGGGTATATATGCTGATAAGTGGGCAGTATCTGTCATTACATGCACATTGACCCTTTGAAAGTTTGACCCTGAATTATGTTGGTGAAGTTCAACTCACATTTTCCATGACATTTCTGCTGTATCTTCTCAGAAGTTTGTGCTTGATTCATCCATTAGCCTGACAGAAATAGAAGACAATGTTAAAAATAATCCAAATAAATAACATTATACCATTTTAAATTAAGAATGACTGAAAAAGCAAGTATCAACCAATGTGAATGAAAATGTACTCGTGCAGTCCAAGTAAGAAGAATGTCTAGAATAACAACTTTCTAACTGGATTTGGAAAAATAAATGATGCTTTCCTTTTTACATAATGAATGTGGTGTGAGTAGTGAAAAATAATGTTTAAAAAATACTGTAACATGTTTTTTTATCTACTGGTTCAAAACAGCATTTACTTCTTGAAATTAAATGGAATACAATTGAGGTTCTGTCCTTTCAGGGACTTCTCTGGTACAAGGTAATGCATTAATTACTATCCTATTGATATTGTAATTCTTCTAGCATACATAGAAATTCTCATATTACAACTTGCTAGGACCCTCGATATTTCACAAGTTGGGGATCATTAAGAATGTTTTCCATGTCAGAGCATACTAATTGTGACTGTGCTGATGACATCCACCATTCTACTTAAACTGAAAATCGCTGCTTACTAAAGACATCGGACTTTGAGCTTAAGTCTTTGGTGACTGATTTGATTAGTCCATTTGAGTGAGAATAGGGCAACACGGGGACTATGTTAATGGAACTTAAACAATAGGCCATCACTAATCAGAGACCTCAAGGTTGAAGTAAGGTTAATTGTTATGCGGGTGGTATTTGAAAAGAAGTGTTGACTGGTGTAATGCACTATGCTACTGTAGTATTTGAACATGCAGCCTTAAGGCCATAGGTTTTGTTTAGTTTCCCAATGAAATTTAAAGCTACATTATGTACATCTCTAAACAACAGCCTATATGCTACTGCCTTTTGATACATCACAAGAGCAGCTACTAATTGATAACAGAAGTGAGCCCCCAGGCATGATATTCAGATCCAAATCTGGTACTGAATTTAAACCCCTTTCTAAAGTTGGTGAGGTGATAATTAATTGAGTTTTGATTAAGTCTCTCATGAAATTCACATACAAGATTCAAATGATTACTCCTGTCCCCAAAAGTTAAGGAAACTCCAAATTCAGAGTTTCAATTTAGTCCTAAAGTAGGCATTTGGTGGAAACATATGTGCTGACAACTACAGTGTCTTAATGCAAAAACATTTAGGCATATTTACTGAGAACTGTTATGGCTATCACTGTGCAAGCATGGATTTATACAGCAGCAAGAGTGCCATGAATTTTAGCTCGATTTCTGAGGAAATGCAGCTTGTATGACAATATCAGTCTTTCTGTACACTAAGAAACTGTGAATCCATAGAGAGATGTCTCTGATTTTCTATGTAATTTGTAAGAACAGCCTCACAGAGGACAGAAGTTCCTAGTGAACCAAATGAAAAGGGACTTGGCAGGCATTATGTGTAGTGTATACATTATGTTAGCCTGCATTTCTGTGCAATAGAAATAGATCTTGTAAACTGCACCAATACGTGCTTAGGCTCCTCACAACCCCATTTCACATGGTTCACAGGATTTATTTTTAATTAAATAGAGTTTGGACTTCTGGGTTGAATGTCTTCACTACACATGTGATGTAAAACTTTCTGAAAGGAACATGTTAGCTATGCACTGCAGGACTGGCCGATGGTGCAACCCTCCTTCTGCTTATGACTAAAGTACCGCTTCATTGCTGGAGGTTGGCTTTGGGCTTAGTTTCTTTCAAAAGAATCTAGTTTGCAATCACAGACCAGAGGATGAAGCTCTGGTGTGAAAACTTTCAAGGAAATGAATGAGAAGAGGAAGTAAAAACCAACCAGGCTAGGGGGATGAGTGAGGGGGGGAAAAATCCAAAATCAATCAGGAATAAATATGACTATTGTTTCTTCCAAAATGTGGAATAGAATGACAAAGACAAGGGGATTAGATGTGGAATAGGCAGGAACAAAAGACTTTCTGACCCCTTCCTTCTTTTCCTGTCAACCAACCATTATATTGAGAATGTTCTGCACAGGAAGCCAAATTTTCCATTTCTGTGCATGTAGAGCGGTACGGGAAGAGGGGCAGGGAGAACGTGCTGGCACACATAAAAATCTAGTATAAGCATGGGAAACATAAGGATGTTTTAACACAATCACATATGGAATTTACAAGATCCTAAGTCATGCATAAGCGCCTTATTCACAGGAAGCCAATATTTTGATGTATTCCCAGGGCAGAAACAAAATGATGGGCAAGAAATGGATAGACAGATAATACACACTCCAGTTGTCCTTTGCAATCAGTGTTTTCCCTAAAAGAATCTTTTCTCTGTTTTCATCTCTTCCTTCTAAATAAGGAGTCTTTCCAAGCATACCCAGTATTACTAAAGCCTTTCCAATGTGATCAGGAGTGTCGCTGGGTGCTGCAGACAGAGCAGCTGGGGGCCTTACAGAAACCAGCAATTCAAAGTATTTTAGCATAGTATCCCACACACCAAATGGCTACTTAAATGAAAGTTTAATTGCAACCCCTAGGGAAGGATGGAGGAAGGGTTAAACTGTTAGACACATGTGCTTTGTTCTTTGTAACAAAAGCCTTCAAGTGTAAGTAAATGAACTCTGAAAAATAAAACGAAATTTGTGTTTTGATGTTTTGGATATCTTCTGCATGGGAGTAGGGGCACACAACAGGAAGCAAAGAGCAAGTTAAAAAAGGCAGTTTCTTATCTCTTGCACCATATTTATTTCCTTTAAAAATCCCAGTGGTGTGCAAACTACCTGCTTATATTATACTCTGGGCAAATTCAAAGCTCAGGGTTAACCTGGCTGGGATTTGTTTCCTTGCCTCTTTATTACTGCAGCAATTACAATGTTTCCAAAAGTTCATTTGTTTTGGGTAGGCTATGTAAGCTTCCACCAGAGCAGAATGTGCTCAGGGCAGTACAGATGCAGAAATAAAGTCCGAGCCTCAAAGAGCCAAGGGACTGGCAGCCAACAGGTGGCTGCAAGCAGTGGTTCTCACTGAGGATTCAGCTCAGCCAAGCATGTCCTACTATAGAATTGTCTCATTGAAGTAAAATGAGCATATTCTTGAGTTGAAATAAACTTGAAAAATTCAAGGGACATTTCTGACTACGTGGAGGGACTTTCTTCCTGAAAAAAAAGAGCAGAACTGAATCTCCTGCCTCCTGAAGACACTAAATCCTTCTCTCCTCCATAACACAGGTGGTAAGAAAAATGGGAAGAAAAAGCATGTGACAAAGAGATGGTTTGTTTTTATTGGCATTAAATCTCTCAGGTACACCTTTGCTCTGAAAACAACTCCCCTCTTCCATTTACAACCTCAGGATGAGTCTCTCTTCCTGCTTTCTGTTGTCTTAATTGGTAGCTATGGATTATTGTTCTAAATATCACTAGTGTTGGAGTTTCCTTCACACCTCTGCCAACTAGTCATTGACCTGGTTTACAAGTCATGGGGAGATTCGGGAGGACTGAGGATAATTTGGTTATCCAACCAACTGCCACTAATTGAACATCTATAGAGATGCCAGTTACATCTGTTTGGAAAATATTCTGAATTCCAGTTCCATTATTTACATAATTCCTCTCCTTTGTCTCTGAAGACTTATAAAAAACAAGTGTTATCCATGGCAACTAATGGAATAAATAGGCTTTCCCTGAAACTCAGAACTTTCTCTATAGCATACAACAACCCCAATGCCATAGCCTGAATTCAGATCCCCCCTGTAAAAAGGTTCCTATGGCTACCGTCCATAAAGCCATCTTATTTTAAAGATTTAGGTTAATTTTCTGCCTCAGAATTTTTACTGGTGTACCCCTGGCAATGAGCAGCATGACTGTTTTTACTGTAGCCCATGTCATTTGTGTCTTTAATCTCACTCAGCTTTCGGAGTTGTTGATATTCATCTCTTTGCCAGAAAAGACAGAATTATCAATTCACTATGTAGACCGTTTAATTACACTGAATACTCCAGCCTCAGCTGAAACTCTCATGGGATTCAATGGGCGACCTGACATTGCTGGAAAACTACGTGGCTTGGCCCATATATTTGTACTGGGAAGGGTGACAAGAGAGGCATTGCATTTAACATCATTACGTGAAAGGGGAATGCTATAGTGTATATGACTCATGCCAAAAGTTGTGATCCCCTCTCTCTTATTTTCTTCTGAAAAGGGCTTCAAAATAGATTATTTTAAATGTTAACAGGCACCAGAAATTTATTTAAGGATTTATGTCAATTTGGGGGTAATCATAACTTTCATAGTGTTTTATTTTTTTAAAAATAACAATAACTTAAGAAAAAAAATCCTTCTCATTCACAGCTGAGCTCTTAATTTCCTCAGCACACTATTCACCAGAATTTTGATTCACTGTCCAATGCCTGTAAAAGCTTTTGGATGTTTTAACTAATCAAATATAAAAATTATTCTCCCTGATCCAGATACATTTTGCGAGGCTAGTTTCAGCTAAGTCATCTTATTTTTACACCACAATCAGCACAAGCCCAGTAATGAAATAATTTTTATATGCTCAGCTTATTTGCTGTTACTTCCTTCTGTCTGATCTGTCTGACTGTCTGTTTCCAGGTAGCACAAAACCCCCTCACATTATACTGAGCAAACCAAGTTTAAAAATCCTCAAAAAACTACAGGGTGTACTCTATATGACGATTCAGAGTTCTCAAACCAGCCTTCAAATATACTGTTTCCACCCCTAAAATTGCAATCTGTAATTTAAACAAACCTTTCCCTGAGGTGAAGTAAACTCACACCGGACAGCAGACATTGCTAAGTATGCCAAGACTGGCTGCTGTATGGCCAAAGTGTTTATTCAACAGAAGCTTGGACGACAGCCACCACATCAATGTCACAGCCTCTCGGCACATGTGAAGAAAATACATGTGATACATAGCAAATTAGGTGTCCTGCTCTAGAAGGAGTGGAATGGGATTGATTTGCCACTTTTAGCAATGCTCTTTTACTGTCAGCCTGGCTTTGAGAAAAGCATTAAAGATTCTTGTCACAGATGTTTCTTTCATAAACTGTTGTGGGAGAATGACATTCTGCAAAAATGGTTTACTACTCTGCTTTCTTCTCCTGGGAAAACAAAGTGCGCTAGTCAGCCTAGCCAAATGGGCTCAAGGAACGCTCTTCAGTTATACCACAATAGCATTAAGGATCATGACATTTACAGAGCTGATCTTAGAAGCTCTCTTGGCAAATGTACAGTGTAGAGGTATTTATCCAAAGTGTGTGCCATTGATTTTTTTTTGTCTTGCATTAGTTCAGTGGGGTAAAACTGGCCAGTTGGGTGTTCAAAACAGAGAAGATAAAAAGGATTGAGCTTACACACCGTGTATTAAGTGAATGGTTCACACTGCATTTGAGTAATTAATCACCTTTAAACAAAACAAAAAAAAAAAAGTGAGGGGAAGGAAAAAAGAGGGAAATGTACTACAGTAGTTAACATAGGAAGCCTCATTTGATTTTACTCTAAGTTACTGGATTGCATAAAATGTAGCCATGAGATGAAATCACTTTTTAGATCACAGAGTAAGTCTTTGAACAAGGAAGTATATTTTTAATTGCTTACATCTAGCTGAGAGATATGGGGGAAGGGAAAGACAATGAATCTCTTATTTTTAGGTCATAAACTTTGCTTGAAAACATTTTGAGAATGCAAATTTTCTTACTAAAAGTCAAAAGGTTTTGTAGGAATATTTGCTCTGCCGTAAAAAAGAGTTACTATAGCAACAGCAACATCATATAGAATCTATGACTGGTAAAGCACATTCTGAAGAGAACAAGTTATCCACATGTCACATTAATTTTCATAGTATATGTAATGTTAAATAAGAACAAAATCCTATAATGTCCAGGTTTTTATCATTTTGCAATGTTTATTTTAGAGTGATGTTTTTTCCTTATATACATGTATGTTTGCACGATAATTTAAAATCTGAGTAAGGTTTTAGTATTTCAAATACACTTTGTTGTCCTTCACACAGTTCTCTGAATTACTAAACGAATTCCTGCTGGAACAAAACACCTCTACAGAAACATGAAAGAATTCTAAGTTTGCTGTGATTATAAGAAAGGTAAGCTCTTTGCAGAAAGGACCATCTTTATGTGTTTGAGCAGCTCCTTGGCATGTGATGAATGGTCCTGGGCTGCCCAGAAGTCATATTGCTGGGGAGATTGCTGGAGTAGATGTGCAGATAGAGAGGGGTTATAGCTTTGCAGCTCCTCTGCTTCACTTTTCCTAGGGCAGTGTTTAAATAAGATCATCATAGAATAATAGAATAATAAAATCATAGAATCGCCAGGTTGGAAAAGATCCACTGGATCATGAGTCCAACCATTCCTATCAAACACTACAACATGCCCCTCAATGCCTCCTCCACCAGTGCCTTAAACATCTCCAGGGAAGGTGACTCAACCACCTCCCCAGGCAGCTTCTGCCAGTGCCCAATGACCCTTTCTGTGAAAAATTTTTTCCGAATGTCCAGCCTAAACCTCCCCTGGTGGGACTTGAGGCCATTTCCTCTTGTCCTGTCCCCTGTCACTTGGGAGAAGAGGCCATCACCCTCCTCTCTACAACCTCCTTTCAGGTAGCTGTAGAGAGCAATGAGGTCTCCTCTCAGCCTCCTCTTCTCCAGGCTAAACAACCCCAGCTCTCTCATTATCATCATCTATGCCAAAGTATGTGAGGCTTGATATGTAAAGAAATGTTTTCTAAAATAGGAGTACTTGTGAGATCAGATTTTGTTTTGGTCAAGAACAGAGGAAATCTGTTATAACTGCAGGCCTAGAAGTAAGTAGGCAGGCCAGCACTTGGAGGTGGGACGTTAATTAGCACTATGTTGTACAGGAGCTTGATGAGTTGATGAGACTTGTTTTTGTCAGCAGGACAGTCTAGCACGCATTCATCAAAAACCCCCCCAATAGTACTGAAGGTGACTCAATGTTTACAAAAGTGAAAAATTAATGGAAGTTACTCTTTCCCTGCCCCATCAGGTGGGGAAACCCAGAGGGGCCTCACTGCACTCCAGCTGCCAGCAGTGTGCAGGTCTGCATCTCCAGCTCTCTCAAAGAGTATCTTTTTTTCTGCAGGCTGATGTGGTTTGTTTTGTTTCTAAAGGTACTGCCTGATGTCCAAGAAATAGGGTAGTAATAGAAAGATTTTACTCAATTTGAAGCTGTGATCATGTGATCTTGTGATTACGAACACAGTTATGCTGAAAATACATGTTTTAGTTTCTAAGCTGGCTTGATTCCCAGATTGCAATGTGGTAAGACTTTTGATTTGAGATATTAATCAAACTACAAGAATTTATTGCAAGATTTGCTTCTATAGAGGGTCCATGTAATCTATATCTTTCTTTTCTACACCATTAATGTATTCAGGGATGCCTTTTTTTTCCTCCATCTAAATGTCAACAAGTCTGATTAAGTGTAAGCAAGAAATTAGCGTTCCTTCTTCAGTAGTATCTCATTGCAGAAGGGACCTTACTGAGAAGATGATGTCGTCACTTTTAGGCAGACTGTTCCCTGAATGCAGCTTTTCTGGAATTCTGTGGCATCTCAAAACTGACTTTCTGACTGGGGAATGATAATACCTTGGCTGTAGTCCACAAAATATACCCTTGGCCAAAGAATTCCCCAGCTCCACAGACTGAAAATCACTCTGTAACCGCTAATGAAATAGTTTCAGTGCATGTTGACATAGCTCCTAGGGAGGAACAGAAAACAATAGCCTGCATCCTCCCTGTGTCTGCACTGGGGAAGAAAGAGCAAAACGAGCATGTTCATCACTCATGACACATGCACGCCTGAGATGATAGCAGCTGACAGTATCTGACAAGCTGCAGTCACAAGTACCCAACACACTGGTCGGGTCTTGTGTGGCTTTACCATGTGAGGATGAATACCACCGCTTGCTCGCTGGTGAGCTGGATGCACCCAGTGCTGCGTGAGGCCACGTGTTACCCTGGGGCTGGGTGCCTACACCTGGGCCTTACCCCATTGCCTTAGCATGTAATAGGGGCTGTTTAATAAAAAACTTTCCAATGAAGTGCTGAATGGTGAAAATATGTTACATGTGTTTTATGTAGAAGGAAAATAAAAAGAAAAGTATAAGACTAGATGCTTGGTTACTATGCAGGCCTATCTGGTGACATGCGATTTCTCCATGAGCATCAGGAGTAGCATCAGGCTCTAAAAACTAAGAAAATAAAATACTAAATACTGCTGTTCCTGGAAGGAATTGCATTACTCTTCAGAAGTCTTTTTTTCCTGTTGCTTTTTATGATTTTATATGTAGTCTTCACTTGTCTATGTGTCACTATTTTCTCACAAAATTTTGAGGGAGGCCTCCCAGCTTACAGTGTGCTTGAAATGATTTCTGTTGAATTTGTGATACACACAGATGCTGTCTGAAATTCCTTTCCTTCTGCTGCTATTTTGACAGGTAACAAAAAAGGGAGAAAGATAGCTATTTAAAGGCTTTTGATTGATGTAATAATTGCAAATAGTGTGGAAGCACATGAAATAATCTCAGTAATAATATCTTCAGGCTGGTTGCTTTGCTTTTGCTAGTTTATTCCATGTCACTGTTTTGTCTTAAGATTTGTATTTGGTTAGCACTTAACATAACACATGGTGTTGACAGAATATTTTGATCCTCCACTTAGCAAAATGGGGACTAGTTTTAAATAAAGTAAAGTGAATTCTTCATAAACACTGAGTAGATCCACAGATGGTGTAAATTGTCTTTAATGAAGTTCATAAACTCAAATTAAAGTCCCAAGTGGATGTGTAGTTTGACTACATTCATCCCTCTTCTTGTCTGTGAATGCTTATTCAGGAAGGATTTTCCTGAAGGTAACATTCAGGAACAAATATTATTTAGCTGAAGGCCAAATTCTCACATATTTACCTGAAGATGATGCCTTGTAACCAATTACTCATTATTAAGCATACATTGTTTATTAATTTCTAAAATTTTCCTTCTTACAGTCTGTCTACACACACTGGAGTGTGAATTTTAAAAAAGTCACATTATGAAAAAGATAAAAAAACCTACATGTTGTTTATGTATTTACTGCTAACTCGGTGAAGACTGACTGGGGAAGAATTGCCTGTGCATGAATATTTTTTTTTTCAAAACAGAAGGAAAAGTCCTAAATATAGCTGATTTTTTTTCCACAATGAATAGTGTCTCTCTCTCTCTCAACTGCATTATCTTCACTGCTAATGAAACCAGATTTCAGGTTTTTGTGTCAGTATGTGCACCTTTTGCTTTCCATAAAGCATTACATGGCTCTTGAGTCTAACGGTAGCTAGAGAACTGACATAAACTCATAAATGATAGACATCTACTTTGTAATGAAAAGGTCCAACCAGTTGATGAGTGGGCATAATGCCATTCAAACAGATGGGTCTAAGCATCAGCAGCCAAAACATCAAGTCCATCAAATGGAGATGTTGAGGCTGGGTAGATTTCACAGCCAGGAACATTGAATGTTAAGACTGTGTAATTAGCAGAATATGACACTATTAAACCAGCTCGTGGCTGGATTAATTCTGAGAAACCTAATAAATACCTTCCACATTATTGAAGGGAGAGCCTGAAAAGATGCCCACATTTGCCACGCGCAATATGACAGATGGAAGACAGGATTTCTGTCAGGAGTTTGAGGTTTCCCTTTCAAGGAAATTCATAGCTTTAATTAGATATTTCCAGGGCTAGATAAGGGTAAACGCTTTGCTTGCCTAAAATGAATGGCTTGCTACTGCTATGGAAGAGGCAGTTTTGCACAGGAAGGTCCCAGCTAACAAGAACAAAGCTCTTCTTCCTGGCTAGCATTTGCCAAGCAGAGTAGCATAGTGTCTGACCACAGCTTATAGTGATTAAAGGTTAATTTACTATACATCACAATTTAGTCATCTAATAAGATAGTAAGAACAAGAAAATGTAACTTTAACTAACTTGTGAAAATTATGTCTGATAAACCCCACAGGAATACAAATTTTATCTCAATTCTGTAAATTTGCTGACCCAGAAACTGTGAATTACTCTACTTTCCTAACACAAACAGAATGTCTATGAGATTAATGGGAAATGTGCATTGATTATAATAACTGAGATCTCATAAATTAGCAGTGATCACATTCTAGTTTCCATTTGCAGACACAGAAAACTACTGCTCAGCTACAGGCCAAAATGGCAGAGAGGCATAGCTGCTTTGCAAGTGCCACCCTGTGAGAACTTTTTCTTGCTCTGAACATTGCCTGTGGCACAAAGAGTACTTTTCTGGTAAGATGCTAGGAAGAGCAGTTGGGACCACATCAACCTCTGCTGCACTGTCTCTCAACTAGCAACAAATCTCAAGGCCTTAATGAGTGAATTATAGTGAAAGCCTATAGAAAAATCACAGGACTGAGGTGTGCTTTGAAGTGAAAATTTAGTGGCAAGCAAATATATATTGATCAAGCTGAAGGAACCAGAGCTGTGTGTGCAGTCACAGAACTTCAGTGTTGAGGTGTGATGGGAGAGTTGTGTAGAGGTTTAGATTCTGAAGTTTAGAGGAAAGATTTCCTCCAACTTTATAGAAAGTGGTCCTCTGGTAAGAAAGTATAGCCAGACCAAAGGATGAGTCTTTAAGAGTCTTGAAAAGTCTGATGCTGCAATGAATGCAGGTCCAGGGAGGTTATTCTCCCTCTGGACTTGGCACTGGTGAGACCGCTCCTTGAATCCTGTGTTCAGTTCTGGGCCCCTCACCACAAGAAGGATGTTGAGGCTCTGGAGCGAGTCCAGAGAAGAGCAACAAAGCTGGTGAAGGGGCTGGAGAACAGGTCCTGTGAGGAACAGATGAGAATGCTGGGATTGTTTATCCTGGAGAAGAGGAGGCTGAGGAGAGACCTCATTGCTCTCTCCAACTACCTGAAAGGAGGTTGTAGAGAGGAGGGAGCTGGGCTCTTCTCCCAAGTGACAGGGGACAGGATGAGAGGGAATGACCTCAAGCTCCACCAGGTGACGTTCAGGCTGGATATTAGGAAAAAAAAATTATGGAAAGGGTCATTGGGCACTGGCAGAGGCTGCCCAGGGAGGTAGTTGAGTCACCTTCCCTGGAGGTGTTTAAGGCACGGGTGGAGTAGGCGTTGAGGGGCATGGTTTAGTGTTTGATAGGAATGGTTGGACTTGATGATCTGGTGGGTCTCTTCTAACCTTGTTATTCTAGAATTCTATGATTCTGACTGCCCATAGAAGTTGAAGAATGAGGGATGTGAGCTACAGTGAAAACTAAAAATGCATCATCATTAAAAACAGTAAGAAAAAGCAAAAAAAGAAAATAAGTCAATTCCTTTTTATGTTTTAATGCCTTCCTCCTCCACCCTCAACATTTATGTAAATACTTATTCATTTAATAGGCTTATAATATCACCATGGGAAAGCAAAATGATATATCCACAGTGCACATTAATAGACCACTAATCACAAAGCAGCAAGAGTTTGGTTGACCTGGGGATATTCCAGCAAATGGTGAACATTTAAATTTTTCATTACTTGTATGGCATTATGTTCACATATAATTTTCAGAAGCAAAAGCCAAGTCCTGGTTTAGCCCTAGATGACCTGTAGAAAATGAGTTAACAAGGCTGCTCTCAAAGGTGGTTTGCAGTCTAAGGTGGGATGTGACAAAAACAAACCTAGCACAGCATGGTGCAGTCTTTATTGATGATGGCATGCTAATATTAGTTTTCCTTGTGACTAGAAGTTTGAGAAACCACAGAAAGTATTTACTTTTTAAAATTTGCACTACATTGTTTATTTCAGGTGAGTGGACCCAAGGTAGTGAGGGTTAACTATTCCAATTTTTTTTATCCAAGAAACCAATCTGAAACATCCTGATGAAAGTATAATATCATTACTGTAACCCTACTGAAGGGCAGTTAACCTTTGGCTTTATATTTCGCAGTCTACCCTAGATGTAGTGATATTTTCATAATATCCTGTTGCCCAAATTTATCTTCTTAATAGCTATAAAGCTTGAACCCATCCATTGTAAATTAGTCTAATCATGGGGTTTCTTCAAGAAATGTCTCAGCTGAGTTATGTGAAGTAGACAGAATAAGGCAGAAGGCTAATTCATAGACATTTGAAGAAAAGAGAGAACTGATATATGAAATATACAAGATAGCTTAAGCAAGTGTAGTTTTGTCAACCTTTTTTTTGGCACTGTGACATGTTTTAAACTGAAATATTTGTGAAGTTAACTTATTTTGAGTTATCAAGATGCAACACAAACTCCCACAATTTCTGTCTTCTCTAGACCTGAAACACATAGTTTGCAAAAGGTGGCATAAGGTCTTCTCTGTTGTATTACTACTTCTCTGTTGAAGTCAACAGTGAAGTTTCTACACAGATTATTTAATATGTGATTCAGAAAAAAAGTAGCACCACTTTTCATTTTTTTCCTTAAAAAAATATCCATCTGCAGTATGCGAGGTAAGCTGTTTGTTGATCTTTGCAGGTTTGGGAGATCTACTTTTACAAGCTATACTCATCTGATAATGTCTGGCTGTATTTCCCAGGGACTGCCCCGGGGTTCAAGTCACTGTACCACACTACTTTCCTTATTCTTGCCTTTGCCTTCCTATGGCTGACCACCTTGCTGAAATGTGCTCTTCAGGATGCATCTAAGTGTAATGACACAGTAACTTCTCCAAGACAAAGACTCTATTTGGTAAATATTTAGCCACAAGAACATATACCTGCTCTATCACTTCAGTCTTTAACACAAAAAGTACCTGGCTTGTATTTATGAAACTATAACAAACACAAAGCTTTGTACAAGCAGAAAAACTGTTTTCCATGTCTCCTTCTTATTATTTCATTACAGATAAGTAAGAATAGGGCTAACAGATGTGTTATTCATATGAGAGTTGGAAGAAATACTGCTTTTAGTTCCAGAATCCCTGCAGATATTCACAATTTTTACCAAAATATTTTTGTAGATTCCTATTGTTTTTTTACTTAAAAATATGGCAGTACTGAATGAAATGGATAGGTCTCTTTCAAGAATAAAAAAAATTCAATTTCATTGCCCAGCATGTAACATTTTTTCTGTGTGTTTCAAATATGCTGTAAAACTAGATCTCCGTGTCTTTTTAATAGAGAAACTTAGCACTTTGAAAAATCACTGTCAGCTATGAGAAGACTGCTGATGATTCAGCTTTCTATAGTTATACTATTATGACATTTTCCTCCTTTGTTTACATTGTTTTGTTTTCAGCAGGTTTTGCTTTAACTGTGGAGAAAATACAGGCTTTCCAGAATTAACTCATGCTTTAAATCAAATATGGAATAAGAACCATGGATATAAGGATGTAGGTATACACGGCTGTTAAACAGATAAATCCCTTCTGCCTTATGTGTTCCAGAGCTTCAGGCCAGGATGACTTTACATTTCCTGTAAGGTTATTTAGGCTTACTAACACTTTTATCTGAGATCTGATATATCTCCTAACAGGAAATGGCAACAAGTAGGGAGAAAAACTCCTGAAATTATTGATTTCCTTTGTTGGATACTCCCCAACAAGAACACCCTGATAACTCCTCACCTAGCACAATCTACTGAGTGTCCACTAGTGGTCCATGTGAGATATCACTTTTGGACATTGTCCTGGGTCAGCTTGTTATTGCCTTTCTGTCTAAAGCCCATTTCATGTGTTAGACCGTAATGGGAAAACATGCTGTTCGTATAATGCAACAGCAACCACTCAGGTTAAAGATACCTGGAATTAGTGACAACTTCAGATCTGAGCTCATATAAAAATAGTAGTAATAACCATTGTTACCTAGTATCCTGGGATAACCAACACTAATTACAAATCTTTTAAATATTTTTTTTACATTTTAGAAAGTAAAACCAATTTCTGTAAAAACATTATCTTTTTACAGCCATACTTAAAATTGTTTTCCTGAGTCCGTGACCCATTTTATTTAGCAGGAAATATTTATTATCTTCCTCATTTTTATCTAAAACTTAGTAAGTGGCATTAAACAAAGAGTATTTGCCTTCACACTTCTTGTGAAGTTTCTTTGAACATAAGCTCTGTGCTTACAAGGGGTAAAGATGACATTCACTGAATTTTCTATGCAAGGCATAGACTTGCTTCAAAACGTATTTAGTCCTTCATGCAGCCATGTCCTGTTTAAAACAAAATCTGCTTTGTTTTTCTGCTTTTAAAAGAAATAGCAAGAAAAATTTCCTGGATACTGAAGTCCTGCATTAACTGAGGCGGAGTAACAGTAAATACAAGTCCCACCTCACTTATCCCTGCAGCATCCACTGAGCTAACAAAATATTATCTGGGAAAATGTGGGTAACCTTCAGAGCCACTGTGTCTTCCCTTGGTTGTGCCTACCAAGAAGAAATGCAGGTCTTGCCAGCAGAGGTATGAGAGACCTTTTGGTAAACCATCAGAGACCGCTGAACTTGTTTTGTTTTGGTCATTCTACCCTGTACAACCATAGAAAACCCTAAATTCTTAACTCGTCTGGCCTCTGCATCCAACATTTCTTGTTTTTTTTTTTTTTTTTTGAGGTGAATCTTGTAGTGGGTGCTTAGTTAAGAGTTTGTTTTGCCTGAACAGCTGCTGATACTTATATGGCTTACTGGTTATTTTTTTAGCTGTCTGCCCAAGCATTTACTGTAGGCCGTGTGTTTTCATTTCATGGGCTCTGGGCCACCTGCCTGCCCAAGTGTTCGATGGTGCTGGGCTCTCTGGCTCTGGATGTCTGAGCTGGCCATCCTTTGTGAGCTGCCTGGTTGGCTTTGTGCTGCTTTGCGTAGGACTGCCTAGACTTGAGATGCTCTAGTTGATCATCTGCTCCATTTCCCTTCATCAGCAGATAATTTATTAAAAGCTGAAGCAAGCTCTATTTTGTTTGTAGTTTCTCTTCCATTGTTGCTGTTTCTGCAGGATATCTCCTCTCATCCTGCTGCTAATTATTACTAATGATTGCTCCCATTGCTTTAAAGAAGAAACACACAGGACATGTCCCAGATAATGTGAGATATCTCGTAGGTATAATACTCTGTGTTAAATTTTACTTAATATCTTGTTAATTTTACAGAGAAATCCATACCTCTATATGTAAACTTAGTGAAGTTGTGAACCTACTTTTGGTTCAGATTCCCAGGCCATGAGCAGAGAGGTGTATATGTACACATTAGACCTTCATCCCTTCTGGATGAAATCAAGACTCAACAGCACAAATTTTAAAGTAACTGGAAGCCAGGTCTTATATTTGTGGCCAAGTATCTCAAGGATGGCAAACTCTGCTTTAAAAGACAGTGACAAAGAGACACCTGAGGCCCAAACAACCACCACACCCATGATATTCAGTGCCAGGTACCACAGGCATGGCCTGAGGTATATTTGTCAAACTAAACGATTGCAGTTCTCTTTTTTGTCTCAGGGTCTGTGAATTTGCTACTTGGAATATTAATCTGTAATTGAAACCAAAGGATATTAAATGTTAGCAACAAGGAATATGGAGAGGGGCCAGGGTTGTGAAAATCACATAAGAAAGAAATAAAGACATTTTCCAAGTTTTAACTAAGAGGACTCTGTAATGAAGGACTATATATCTTTTACTCTACTGATCATCTTTCTCTTCCTGCAACAAATTTCCAACATCTTATAGATACAGGAAACTTATGATATATATGTAAGGATTTGATCCCTGGATAGAATACTTTATTTTATCTGCCATTGATCAAATTGTTGAGGTTACGTGAAGCTCCACAAAGGTAGCACAGAAATATGAACACCACAGCCTGGACCCGAAATAGAGTTCAATCTTTTTCATTGGTCACTGTTTTCCTGTATTTTTCTTCCCCACAGGAAGTGGGTTAACTTGAAGAAGGTATTTATTATATGGCCTATTTGAAAATTTGACTACAGTGATAAATCAGGAGACAAAAGGAAGTTTTGAACAGACGTGCTCAGCACTTTTGTTCATAGTTTGAAGTATGTGTAACTGCACAGATCTTCCCTTCCTCTCATTTGCATTCAGATAATATTCCCATAATAAGTGCAACAATCACTTCCATTGCACTACAATACAACATAAGGAAAGCTCTGGATGTACATTTATTTCCAGCTTCTAAATGCTGTGCAACCTAAAGAAACAACCATGACAAGGAAGTCTTTTTGTGGACAGACAGTGGCCCCAGACTGCAAACAGAGGAATGCTTTTACAGTATACATTTAGTTTTGTGTGTAAACTTTTCAAGACCATTTCAGACTAACAGTCTGAGCTGCATTACCTCGGAGGGTATTGTTGTTGAGACTTAACCCACTCTACTAATAAATTACAGTGATGTAGCAGCTTTTATGTCAAAGGATCCTGAAGTGCTTTACAAACTTTACAGTCCATACATGCATGAATCACTTCACCCACTATTGAAGTATGCCAGCCCAGGGATGAATTGTGGCAGCTGTTTAACAGCACACAGCAGTACGACACAATGGGTTTAGGAAGGCAAAGACAACATGCTCTCCCAGCGCCAGTCCAAGTAATTCAGAGGGGCACTGGAGAACACCTTAGGAGAGAAAAGGAGGGATTTCTTCCTCATGGCCCAGTGCAAATGATTGTTACCATTTGAGGTTGGTTCTACCTCTCTGCACAGACAAATGTTGTACCAAACGTTTTGCAAGAAATTCCTCCATCCTAACTAAAAAATAACATGTCTATAAACACATACATAAGCATATAAGGTTTTGAAACCATCAAAGAAATGAGTTCTGCTACTCAGACTGGAGCTTATCAGGATTTAGTGCTACCTCAGTATGGAAAATATTAAAAATGTGCAGTCTTTGTTTAGGCTGTTTCTGCAATTGGGAAACCGAAGGAAAAACATCAGTTGCACTCACAGACCTTATCCGTACATCTACTTGAACAGGACGCAGATCTTTAAAGAGTTAGATAGGAAATTAATTTATTTCCCACTCCCTTTCTGGTTACCAGCTGTCCTCCTAACAGAAAGTGATGGTCCCCATAAAGGCCTTCTGAAGAAACAAGCAATTTCCTGAATAAATCAAGTTATCCTTTCCTTCTTCCCCTTCTCCCTTTCAGTGACTGAGATCTTTGGTGACAATCCTGAGCAGTCTTGTTACCAGCTGCTCTAATCTTGAGCTTTCGTCATTTCACCTTGATATTTCCTTCCTCATTGTTTTGCCTAAGTGCACTGAAGTTTTGCCTATGAATACTGTGTGCAGGACTCACAGCAGAAGGAGAGTTGTTTATGGTGATGCACATGAACCTAAGGTTGGCTTCTTGCACAGAAATAGATTCATTTGTTCCTTGTAAAAATATCCTTGACTTTTTAATGCCTGCAGTGTGACTTGAAGTATTTATTATTTCATTTCCCTTTGTCTATATAGAGCCACAGAGACCCGTGAAAGTAATTTTGAATGTGTGGGGTGAAAATAGTAGTGACTGTTGTCTTATACAGAGTTGGTTTTTTGCATTGTATATTTATAGTTGCTAATTATTCCTGCTTAATAATGTAATATTTGCATGATCGGAGACACTAAACGTATCAGGTTATGAATTTCTATCCAACTAGTCACTGCAAAAATAGCAATTAAGAGGCTTATATCTTCACTCTTTGTGCCTAATTGTAAACACTCCCTTACCCTATAAAGGTTTCTAATGGGATTGCTCAAATGAGCGCATGCTACTCAGCCACACAACAGACCCTTGTAGCCCTGAAACAGACCATAATAAGTAGGAAGAAAATACTTGAGAGAAGAAAGTCCACTGGCTTCTTTAAGCTGTGAATCAAGGCCACAAAGGGTTAAAAATATATAAGCAACATAGAACACTATCCTAGTTATTTTCTAAAGATTGCCAAAATTCATTCTAAAACAGAATATCTAAACAGAATTTTACATATAAAATACTGTAGGTATTGAACCTAGTTTCTGTGAATCAGCTTTGTGCTGAACTGAATCTTTTGCTTGTAAATGCACTGAGCTTTAAAAGCAATTTCTGTCATGTCCACCTTCATATTCCTATCTCTTCATCATCATCCAAAAGGAAACAGTTTAACTTCAGGCAATAAAAAGCTTTTAATTCAGATCTAAGTTTACATAAGCTGTCTCCATTAGTGTAAAATGTAAAAGAGAAAATATTTAAAGTAATATTTAAAAACCTAATTAGATAATTTCTGCTGTTTTGACTGTTTTAAAATATATAGTAAAATTTCAATAAATTGCATTCTGAGTCTTAACAACATCTTCTCAAGAAGATGAAGTTAAATCTTTGTAGTAACCAGCAGCTTAATTTTCATTAGGCTAGCTATTCGATAATTAGTCATGCACCATAAATCAAGTCCCCAAGTCTTCTCCAGGTTTCTTAATTGAAAATTATTGTTTCTTGGCTCTGTGGCTAAATGTGCAGAAAGTCTGAGGAGTGATAGATGCTGAACCTAGCACAAACAGTTTGAAACAGTCAGAACTTGATAGATCATTGCCCTGAAGGGTCTTGCAATGGTGGAGAGACTGCAAATTTAAAAATTAAAGGTTTGTTCTTAAAAATCACAAAAGCAAAAGCTAGCTGTAGCTTACCAAGTATGTCGTAACCTTCAGCCACTTTTCTTTTCATTGCTAGCTGTATTTCAGTATTTTTTCTATTGACAATTCTAATGAGTTTGTCTGAATAGCTGAAAAGTTAAAATATTGTCTTACAAAGACAAAACTCTGTTTTGTTGATGGTGCTCTTTTTGCTGGCAAATCTCATTAACAAATACAGAGCTAGTTTCATTTTTGGCATTTTCAAACACTGAAAAGAATGGTGACAGTCATCTCAGAACCAATATGAGAGAACAGATGGGTGTGCTACGCATGCCCCAGGTCAGAAAGTAATTTCCGATGTGATGCAATTGTGGCTAAGTAAAAGACTTTTGCAAAGTCAGAAATATATTACTTCACTGAAAGAAGGGAGCCCTTTGTAATTTTTCTTTTGACAGTCTAGCAGGCTTCGCACAGAGCTCAGTTAGTGTTTGCCATTCTGTAGATAAGGACAGCCACAGGGTTTTCTGCCATTCATGGCTTGCTTCCTCATGATCTGGCAGCCAAGACCTGATGATGACCACAGCAGGAAACAGTGCAAAATGCTCCATAAATTTAAATGCAGGGATCAATTGATGCTAAAAAACCTGGTCCTATGATTTTTAGCTGAGAACAACTTTGGTAAATTTGTACTGAAAACCTTCTCACACCTTTCAACATTGAGGAACGTATGTAGACTCAGAGCTGACCAGAGTATTTATGTATTGTCAGATACGCTGAGATTCGTCCTACAGTTCTATCCAACATCATTTTCCGTAACCTGTGACAAAACAAACACACAAATTGGTTTCATGGGCAGAGACCACAGACCAACCCAGTGTCTGCTCAGGGGGCTTCCTTCAGAACACCCCAGGGGATTGGTATGAGATGCTGAATTGATGGGTCCAGCACCCAAAAGAAGCTCCACGTGGATGTTCTGTATGGATGTGCTGTCATGCATTACAGATGCCTTTGTGTTGGCAAAGTTCATCTACTTCCAGTATCAGGTTTGTACTGCTTGTTCCAGGAATTTTGTGTGTGCGTAATAATTTTATAAATGTGCTGTTTATATACAATTTAGGAATAATTCCTCAAAAAAGCCAGGAGTGCATTGATGAGTAATAAAATTCTGTGAAGGGAGGGATTTAAAAGGGCACATTGTAAACTGGGAGAGAGTTTATTTAACCAAATAGTTACTGTGTTTTTGGACAATGTTATTTTCAGGGACCTGAAATGACTGTGTGCAATCTTATTTTTGTAAAGATTTATTCTGAGTAGGGAAAGTCATTTGCCTAAGGGATATATTGATTTCATTCAGCTGTCACCATCTTTTTGTAAGATATTAGAGACAGAAAGACAAATTCAAGCTTAGATTTATTCAACTTCATTTTATTTTTGCATTGTACCAAATATAAATATGGAGCTGCCATTACGAACAAGAATTATCTTCTGATCAATTGTTTCAGTTGCACACCAGACTAGATTGTAGCACTGGCTGAGTGAGGAGCAATAGAAGATGGGATGACAGCAGAAGATGAGGGGGTGAACTCTGCCTGAGCTTTGAAGCCTTGCTCTAGGGGAGGTAAATCCCTCCCGGTAGGGAGCACTGGTGAGGGGCTTTTCATGACCCTTGTGGTGGGAAATGGAAAGGAGCCAAAGCTAGCAGAGCCTATGCTTTTCATAAGCAGTCCCTTCACATGCAAACTGCATTGCCATGTAGAGAGTAAGCTTTACTTGGGGCTGCTTTCTGATACACAGAGTTGTGAACTGTAGCTCCCTAAAGCTCAGGTTTTGTGGAGTCATAGATTACAAAGCTGGAAAAGATCATTCAGTGCAACTCCTGTGTAAAACAGGCCACGGAACTTGTCTTGGTTAGTTAATGAGAGCTGATCTATAAGCAGTGATGTAAAATCTTCACCAGCAGCCAGAGATGTGAGCTTGCTCTGAAGCCAGGTGTGCTTGCCTGGCAATAGCCACTGCTTAATCATGACCATACAGCTTGGTGGATTCCTGCTTACGATCTGTTAGGGCTGGAGGCAACTTGTGCCCCTCTAGCCTGGCAACAGCAAATAAATATTTTATCTGAGGGTTAGACAGATCAGTGTTTACCCTGTGGATTCCTGGGCTGCACCAAAAGTGTGGAGATCAGCATCCCAGTTCCACTGATGTTTACGAGAGATCTGAGGATTTTATTTTACACAGATTTGTGGGCAGAGTTTGTGACTGGATTCCCTGTCAATAAAATCTTGCAAGCTATTTTTGTCAGATTTTGACTTAAAATTGAACAAACATCACATCATCAGTTCTCACTGTGTTTCTCATTTGCATTTATGAAAACAAATTTTCTGACAAGCATGATTTACACCCAAGTTAAAATATTAAGATACTAGTATTTTCAGTTTTGTCTGTCTTTTAGAACAGGCACAAATATATTTAAATTCAGAACTGAAATGTACCCCACTCACCCATCCTTATTATATACACAAAATTATATACACATTATATACACAAAAAAGATAAAAATGGAATGACCAGGCTTTAAAGTTATTTTTCAATTGATAGTCAATCACTACCATTTTCACCTCCCTGATACTAAAACTTCAGAAGTATCAATCATAGTTTCTTAAGGTATGAAGTAAGAACACAGCGTCTAATTTTTATTGTAGGTTTTTTAATTTTCAAAATGCAGAGTGTGTATATTCTGTTTCACTGATACGTTATACCACTATATGTAGACTAAAATAAGATCAAATCCTTTTAGTCCTTTAAAGCTCAATTCAGAGTCAGAATCTGAGCTTACACACAAACCAGAAAGATGTGTGGCTGAAATGGTAGGCTCACGCTATTAAAATGAAAAAGGTCATAAAATACTCTACATGTTGTTCCTCACAAAGTGTGAACCCATCCTTACTCTGTACATCTAGGTAGAATATCTTATTAGTGTAATATATATGATGTGAGCAGCAACTAGTGGATAGATGAATTTGAATGGGGATGCATGCTCCATGTAAGGAAGAGGCAGTGCTTACTCAAATGCTGTTAAAAATCCCTCATTTACAGCTCCTGGAGATGAAACATACAGCAGATTGCCTGTAACCATAGCAATTGTCTCTGACATGAAAGATCTCCAGCATAGAGGTAGTGGTAATGGCAGAAGCAGTGTGCAAGATAAAGATGTATAGATAGAAACGGCACCAAGTGGAAGTAAACTACTAAATAAGTGAGGACGAGGCGCCCTAGTTGGATTCGGGCTGATGTGTGAGTTTTATGGGAAGGTTTGGGCTGGTGAGATGAACTGGGGGAAGGCAAGGAAGGCTGAAGAGAAGACAGAGATTTTGGAGCGAGTCTGGTGTAGTGAACAAAATCAGAATAGTGCCAGCATGGAGCACAGATGAGACTTTGTGGTTGAGAGGCTGCTGCCTGGCAGGTTCTAGTCTTTCAGCAATGCACGATAACAAGGATGGCTGGATTTCAGTGATCCTCATGAGTCAGTATCTCACTTAACTCATGGAAGGAACCCACAGCTCATGGTGATGGGTCATAGTGTGATTTCTGGTGCCAAGATGCAGCACTCAGAAAGATATGGGTATTCTGTAGCCCAAAGTAGTGCCAGAAATGCAGGCTTGCAGTTTTGAGATTTGGTAGGAAATTCCCAAAGAAATAGCCACTAGTAAGAGTTAGGAAGGAACCATTTCATAGAATCATGGAATAGTTAGACTTGGAAAGGACCTTAAGATCACCTAGTTCCAAACCCCTGCCATGGGGTTCGCCATCCCACTAGAGCAGACTACCCTGACCGATTTGTTATTATGATTGTCATTACTATTGTTATTAAAATCACAAATGTGAATCTATAGCTTATTGTATGGGGGCTTTTGTTCTTAGACTGATTTCGTTTTAGGTTTATCCTAAATAGTAAGAGGTAGCAACTTTTATATATTTAAAAAAAAAAAAACTCCAAAAATTAAGACCAAAGAAAATACTAATGTAAAAATCCAAAATATATTATTTATACCATTGCTCATAATCTAAGGCCATTCAACATCTTAGGAACTTTGAGACTATTATGTAAAATTTACATCCATCCAAAATGGATTTATGAATTCATAAAAAAGATTGAGACCAAACCTCTAAAGATTGCACCCATTCAGGTCATTGGTGTCATAATTGTTCAGTAAAGTCTTTTTGAGTTTTGACTGGGAAAAAAAAATCTCAGTAAAAAGTCTTCAATGTGATTATGGTCTACATCTGTTTGATTAGGGACAACTTATTTGAAAAACTGGAATCGCAAGTGGGTAAGAGCACAGAGCGAGGAATCCAGCAGTGAGAGTCCCTGGTTGCAGTACAGTACTCCAGGGCTGAGCCAGCTTCCCAACCAATAGTCTCAGATCCACACCACAGTCTGTAAATTTATCACATCGTGCAGAATACACAATCCCCTTGGTCTCCCTCATACTGCCTTTCTACTACTTTTTCTTTGCCTGTAAAAGTTATTTTTGGTCAGCCAGGCACTTCTTTACAGAAGACGTAGTAAACATAAGATTTATACAGCTTTGTGTCATCTTTAAATCTACTCAACTCCCTGGGTAAAAAACAGGATCACAGCAGTGAACATTTTAATAAACAAGCAAAGACATTTTACAAAAAAAAAAAAAAAGAGAGCGGATAGGAAAAAGATGTTACAGTTCAACACCTCCTAACTAGGCTGTGGAAATGAGGCTGAGGTTTGTATAAACATCCCCATTTTGCAATATTTTCTACCAGTCTTTACGGTTGAATTAGAGCTGTAGAGGATCACCTCTAATTCATTGTTTCACTTTTCTGATTTTGATGCAACCAGAAATTCATGAAGCCAGCTGACTTTGCAAGATTTGGGGACTAAAATATGATTAAACAAGGCTGCTTGATATGATTTACTGTCAAATCACCTGTTCATCTTTTCAGTATATCTTTAGGAGTGTGTGATTACACTGAGATATCTGCTGAGAGAGAGGTATTCTTTTATGTCTAAGGATTATCTGGCACTGTTGTTCCTCGTATCTGCAAAGTTTCACTTTCTGCTATGATTTGTGGTTCTAAATTAAATTTAGTGTGGTGCTAGCAGCTTGGGATAAGCACCGATTAGAAGTTGTAATAAAAAAAACCAAACCCAACCAGAAATCTAAACTACAGCCATGACCACCACTTAAAGATTCATTCAAAAGATTATCTGTACCTACAATGTACCTTGGCCTTGAGTTAGACAACACCTTTTTGCATCATCACTTTGCAAATGTAGATGGTCCACAGATGCTTAGATTTTAACATCTGCTAAATATGGTTAGCGTAACTGTCAAATTGGAATGAATCTTCAGTGACGGGGTCCAAGTCTGAAATCATCAACTGTCTAATTTGGTAATGGTAACTTCAGCAGAACAAAATCAAGACTGATAATTTCTCCCATATCAAATTTATGTACATTGTAATGTAATGAAAATATTCCCCAAGGAGCTCTCCATTGCTGGGTATAGCACACAATATCAGTTGAACACATTTCCACTCCTTTTTGTATATTATCTACTGATGTTACAGTGCCAGTGGGAAATTCCCTGATCTCTATATGTGCAAGGTGTCTGGAATGTTTTTACTGCTTTGCAAAATGTAAATACATATTTGATCTTAATTATTGCATGTACAATACCAATTTTCCCCCCCCAATATTTTTATATAAAAATGCTTTCTATCTGGAACTTCATAAGATAAACTACAAGTTTTAATTTAAATATCATGAATCCAGGCAGATCTGGAAGGTATTCAAACTCCCTTAAGGTGTTTAGGTTGCAGGTATTTAGAGATTAAGTATCCAATGGAAACTGCTGTTCCCTGGTTTCCCTTCCAATAGAGGAATAACCCAAAGCTTTTCTGCAAGATATGGGTTACTTTTAAAATCTGTAGGGGCATCAATTTTCCACTCTAAGGTCAAACTGTAGTCAACACTGATGTCAACCCACACAAGCACATATCAATAATGACAGTACGCCTCAGCTGGCAGTGCTCTTACCTCTTGGCTAGGAGGTCACAAGTTTAAGTCTCCCACCAGGACTTGGGCTGGTTCTTAACGTTGACATGGCAGTACAACACCAGGGAAGTGTTGAACTGTTTGAGGTGCTGTCCTTCATGAGATGAGATGTTAATCCAAAATCCCTTTTTGCCTGTCCCTGCTGCCTGTCTAGGCAATATTGCCATGGTAGTTTTATGAAAAGAGGCTGGTTAAGCCTCCTTTCCAGCCAAAACTCCCTGTCACACGACGACAGGCTCGGCCGTCCAAACCAGAGCTCAAGCCATTGTGTTATTGCACCACCATTACTGTATTTAGTTAAGTACAATGGAAACATTGTCAAGCATTGTAGTATACACAGGATATGAAGGCCCTAATGCAAAAGCCAAAATCTAATGAAGTTTTCTAAATTCTATTGTTTATCGTGTCTTTTCACACAGGCACATAAGCACATTATATTTAGAAAGTGGGGCTCTGTTAAAAATTACATTCAGCTCGCACCCATTCCATTTATATTATGTGGAGCAATTATATTCCTTCTCTCCAAGTGATTTTTTTACCATTTTGAAATAAGAACTCTGCATTTAATATCAGGCATTCTTTATTAAAGAACCATATTGTTTAGCTTGTTATGATATAGAGTTGCTTTTCCATAACTACATTAAACTTGGGTACTCAGGGGATATCTTCCTCAAAGCAAGTGGAAATTCTAGGAAGAAACATGTTATAACAACTTTCTACAGTTAAAAAAGAAATAGTAGAAAGCCTGGCTATTCACTGAGGAATAGGGTGCTATATGTAGCATTGTGGAAATGTCATCCGAGGATGATTATGGACTAAGAAGACTGCATGCACCATTTAATTTAATTTAATTTAATTTAATTTTATCTTATTTGATTTTATTTTATGTTCCCTGAAAGACTGACTAGAATTGGAGTGTTAAATGTTCATTTTATTTACAGTATGCTATTGAAAAATGCATGTGTATGTGACATAAACCCTAGGAAATCCGTATAAAGAGTTAAGGAGTATTAGGTAGCTATGAGTTTGGGTGCGAATTAGAATAATGTAATAATTTTCCTCCCTCTTCAAATTAGGAGTTCTATGATCTCCAGAAATCCAAGTTATCTATTTAAAATAATAAAACAGGGAATAAAACTTCAAAATAATACAATTGGTTTTTTTAAAACCACTTTGCATATTATAAAGCGCTTAAACTTTTTTGCAGCAGTCCTGCTGACTTTCTGTTGCTTGATATTCTGACCATTTTTGAACCCTTGAACTCTGACAGAGAGGAGGGACTTGGAGAGGTTGTCATCTGATCTATGTAAGAAGGCAAAAGGAATAGCTTTCTCTTTAATAGCACTCTTTTCTGCCTAACAGTTGGTGGGAGATTAAAATGATCTAGGTGGATAAGGCAGGTTAAAGGTCAAGGGACACCACAACTCCCCCTCTCCCCCACATGTCAAAATATAGACAGGTCATTAGTAGTTAAAATTTTATGCCCCTTTCCAAATATTTCAGTCTATTTATGCACTAATTTTTATTGTAAATTCCAGTTCTTGAGGGAGACTGGACCCCTACTAGGCTACTGTCCAGCCTGTATAGTCATCAGGTGCTGACATTCTGAGTTTCAGCCATATTAATTGTTGGATAAAGGCTATAATCCCCTCTCTTTGAAGCCCAAGACTGATTTTTAGGCAGTACTTCAAAAGCAGCACACAACTGAAGAGGCATATTTCCTACTAGCACTGAATCAACATGATTTACTCTGTTTGCATTTGTCTACATACGCCTTGCATATTTGGCTGCACAACAAAAAGGTGTGAGTTGGCCGTAATATGGTCTGAGGAGAGGTTTTTGCTGTCCTGAAGTTGATATATGACCTCATCTGAGACATACTATTCCAGATCTTTGCTTTAAGCATCATTAAGAAAGTATAAACTCCTCGATCATGCATTTGTTACCAATCAAAAATCTTGCCTTACGATGCCAGAATTTTTTTCTCTCCACAACATCGTATTGAAACTATAGTTTAAAGCAAGGCTGATTCTTAGGCCATGAAAAAATAAGGCCTGTGTTTTGAAAAAGCAAACCTTTCAGAAACACAGATTTTAATATCTTAAATACTGCAGCTTCTTAATTAAATGGAGCTGTGATCCAGCAGCAAATACGCATTATTATGAATAAATAAACATATTGTTTAGCTTGTTTTTGGGAAATGGAAATGGGTGAAGAGGTCTCTTAATCGTAAATAAATTCCTAGTGGCTGCAGAATTCATGGCTCAGTGTCAGTGTGCACTTCTCTTCTGGCTGTGCCTCTTTTTGTGGTGGGGTGTACTGGGCTTCTGGCTGGCTGTCCGCAGAGCCACACTATAGGGACTTTCTCATCCAGGATTTGCCAAGTATACTTAGTGTTATGTTTGAGAAAGATTAACAATATTTCAGATCAAAGGAGAATCCTGCTGCACGGTCTTACAAGATTGTCATTCACTCCCATTATGGCTCATTTGCACAGGATTTTCATGTAATATGAGCCATTGTTTTGATGGCAGTGATTTGACATAAAGACAGGGCCAAAATGCATCTTGGAGCCCAACTCCGTCAGGCTGGGGGGTAACCACGGCGCAAAGAACTTGCCAATCATAAAATGCAACTTTGCCTCTGTTATATTAAAGCTTTTATCAGGTGGAAAACTTTGAATGACCGTTGATTCGGGAAGAAAAAAAATAACAATGGCCATTTTTATTAGAATGCAGGCACTGTTTTAACTGGGCAAACTCTTGGTTAATATGAAATACAAACATCACTTTGGGAGTAATTTTGGTTAGCTGCACATTATGATGGCTTGTTCATTACTTTGAGATATTTAGTTGGTTTAAAAAAGTTCCATAAAATTTAGGGAGCCCCACACCAGTTGTGACATATGAGAAATGTATTTTTCCCAGTATTTATCCTACTATTTAATGTAGTAACTTAATTTTAAGGATCAAATTTCCCATGTGGATGCTTTGCAGATACTTTAAAATGCATATGCATATGACCAGTGCAAACCAGAAATCAAGAGAATTTATTAGAGAGAAAAAGCAATGTGTGTAAAATAGTTTTCTTCAAATCTTGTCCTTCAAGTAATACGTTTTTGGGTGAATTTAGATCTCATGAAAAATGAGCACTAAACTTCACAAATTCAGTGGAGCAGCTTTTTAGTTTTTGAGTCTGATTTTTAGTTTTTAAGTCTGATTTAAAGGCACAGGTCAGACCTGGACAAAGCCTGTTGTTTTCATATGCCCTCTTGGGCTTAGGTAGCACAGGGAACTCAGTGCAGGAGTTGATCTGGGATGTCTCAGGCCCAATCCTGCAATTCTTGTTCAGACTGAACTCATTTAGGCAAGGACTGCAGGATGCCCATGCTTTCCTGCCAAACTAAAAACTCTAGATACAATTATGTAAGTTAAACACAAAATTTCAACTGTAACTGTAAGTTTTCTGGGTTTCTGTGGGTCTAAATTGTCATTAAGATTCTGAGGCACATTAGCTCTTTTTCCAGCAATGGAGGAAAAAGAGAAAATTATTAAAAATATGAATGCATGAGATGATGTAGCACATTATATAGAGATATATAAAATGATATACATCGAGAACTAACAGTGTATTTAAAACTGTTGCTTATGTGTGTGGAGGTATAATGCTAGTACACACATACGTAAAACTCGAAAGAAAAGTTATTGTGCAGAAAATCATTTTAAGATGTAAACAATATGTTCCACTCCTGTATGTTTTTCTGTGGGTACAATTAGTTAATTCTTTGTTACAGTTGAAACACCTGAAATAATTAGTAATAAGCTGCAAGGAGTATTATAGAGAGAAAGAAACACTGAAGAATGCCACCACGGTGATACATTGCAAATTGTTTTCACACATTGTATTGCAAGTTACACTTAAATACATCTGGTGTGCTTTTAAAATAAAAATCACTAAAATATCCTTATATGAAAGTGTGTGATGGAAGGAACTTTGTGGCTGGGATATAAAGCCTTAGTAAATGGACTGTAAAGTGGAAACAGTCAAAAACTTTTGGGTGACGATAGCTTGCATGCCTCTTCTAGTCTGCTAGGAAAAGGATTTATTTCAGGAAACTCATTGCATACTGTGGAAGGTAGCATCTCTGTGTCAGCAATTCCACTAGCACTTCAGAGAAAGCTTAAAAATATAAACATTAAACAATTAGATCAATGTTTTTATCCCTCATCAGGAAATGCTTGCAAAATACATGAACAACAGCGCCCTCTGCATCTGAAACCCCTCGATTATTAAAATCAGACTTCACTACTTGCAAAACGGAGACTTTGAATTTCAATTATTGTTGGTTTCAGCAGCTGGTAGGTTTAGCTGTGGGAGCAGGGGAGTGGTGAAAATATTCCAATATATTTTTAAGTGGTGTGGTACTTTACAATATTACCTGATAGCTTCAGCACGTAGGTACAAAGCTATGCAGTAATACATATTTTAAAGTCACCCAGAACAATCAAGCACAAAATAGCAGTAAAGACGTGGCATTTTTGCTTTCCCTTCAGTATAATTTAAATCCACAGTGTCTCGTTAACTCTGAAGCATATCACAGTCTGGAGCTTTGTTTTAATACAGGTTGGCTGTATTGTTTTAATAATTTCTCATTCTTCAAATATTAGATTCAGAATCAGAAGTATCTGTTGCTTTTAGTGCTTAAAGACATATTTGGGGGAGTTTCCAGAAACCAGAAGTAAATCCAGGGACTGAGGCATGACAACATTTCAGGATTTGTTCGACATAATGGTGCATTTTAAATTGGGGAACTAACTATTTTTTGCAAGGCTGAAAATAGAACTCTGCAAGTAAGTAATTATTATAAAAATGGATAAATCTGAAGTAAGTGTTTTCTGTTCCTACAATAATAGATGGAAGAAAATGTTCTTGTATGAAAACTTCTTGCATAATATTTTTTGCTGATAAAAAATAACAAAAATTATTTCCTATTTGCTATTTATGTAAGTAATTAGTACAGCTGAGATGCTAATTATGCTCATAATATCCTTTGCTTATTCTTACAAAAGACATAAGATCACACCCCAAAAACCCGCAGCATAAAGATTATATTTTTCTTAAAATAAATTAAACAATTTTTGATATTTTCCACTGACAAATTATTTATTCAAGCCAGAAGCTATGAAATGTTAGAGCTATATATATATTATATATCCATGAAGTACAGAAAACTAGCAGGTTACTTTGAATTTTTCTTAAAAAATAGATTATCTTTTTTCAGTTCTTTGGTAGGGATAATTTACTTCTTCTTTGCTATTTCTCATCACTCCCTTAGTCAATAATTCCTTATATTTAATATGAAAGCAGTTGCTAATAAAAAGATTTGTGTCTGAAATATCAGTTTTAGAAATGTTCAGGGTTATTTCTTCATGGATTAAAAGAAAAAATGAGTGAATTGTATGGAAACTATTATAAAGGACTCTTGATAAAAATAAAGTAGTAAAATTAAAATCAAGGAGTGGTATTCTCTTGCTTTAATAGAATGGAAATAGAACTATATTTGCAACATGATATTAATGTGACAAAATACTCTTTTGAAATTTACTCCTTGGAGAAAAGCAAACTGTTTTTTTCACAGCAGTTAAGGAGAAGTAGAAAGTCTAAAATCATACTGCTTCTGCATACCAACAAAATACTCTTTAACAAAATTCAAAGACACATCTGAACTTTAATATAAGCTTAGGTTATTGACATGAAAGGGGTTTAACAATCAGAATACAATAGTTCTTTGTTATATTTCTACTTTTAAGCAATTTAAGATACTGCTTGGAAAGATATGAAGTCTCACAAAATTTTCAAAGACAAAGCACTAATGGCTCTTAGTATCACTGTGTTCATTTTAACAGCAAATGAAAAGATTGAAAGAACAGTGCAAATAATTGTTTCATATGTTCTTTGCTTGTGACTGCTGTAATCATCCAGGCTGATTTACAAATGTAGACTTGAAGGTTTCTCAGCTTCCTGCAGTGTAGAAGACTGTTACTTTGGCACTCACACTCATGCCCTTGTAATCACCACTCAAAACTGTGTCCTGGTACTTCCAATTCCCAGTCTCTTGATTGAACACCTCATTCTGTGCTAACAAGGTGTCCAAGGTATTTGAACAGGGGCTGCAGTCAGAAAATTGTTAATGGTTTCACTCATTAAGAGTTGCTGCACTAGTTTTGGTAATTTGGTAACTGTCTAAATTGCAAGTTGATTTTTTCCTTCATTTTAAAGAATGACGATAGAATTTGAGACCAGGAAAACTAACAGCTACAAAGCCCCAGAAGTGTGCTTAAATCACCGTATTTTTATTAAATCAAAGAGGTTTTCTATCAGAAGGGGTATTATATTATTTTTGAGGTTATGTTTAAAAATTATTGAGAAATGCAAAGCCAAGTATTAAATGGAAACCTAAGGACAGAAAATGTATAAAAAGGGAGCAGTAAACTTTAAAACAGCCTGAAAATCTTAAAGAAATTATTTAAGAAGCAAAACTAAGATTAAAATTACAAATGAAAAAGTCAGAAAGTATTTGCCTTTGGCCCAGATGTACTTTTGGGCAATTGGGATTAAATTCTTTAAAATAAAAGGATTTATAGCTGTATTGAACTGTGGTATATGTACCTGAAAACAGGCCCCAGGAGTCTTAAATAATTTTTTTGCTGTAGCTCAGGTTAAGCAGAAAGTAAGCCAAGAATAATGGGCCTGATCCTGCTGTCCATGCTCAAATAAGAATCCTTTCCTTTTTCACTTGTCTGTTTTGCACAAGTATAGTCTTCAGGAAGAAATGTATTCCCTGCAAAAAAAAAAAAAAAAAGCAATAACAAATTATTAAAATCCTTAAAAAAATTACATGAGAAGGATTTTTCTAGTTGCACTCTCTCTGTTATGTGAGATCACTGAGTTAATTTGTACTTCTACAGAATATAAAAGCAGGGAGTATGTTCTGTTTTCAGGATAAAAATTACACTTGAAGCAATTCCTCAGACAGAAGAATTTTCCCCATGGAAACTTTAATTTCTGGAGTGGAAGTTTTGTAAAACAAAGGAGGAAAGCATGCAGGTTTTTATTTATTCCCTTAAAAAATCTAAGTAATCCCTAAAAAACCTGTAGTCTAGTCATTTAAAAGGGGGATTAAAATTTGGTGAGTCACACGACATCGCATCTTTTGACCAGGTTTTGTGGTTTTTCAATTACATATCTCTATATTAAAAATGCTACGGTCTGTGGCTGTGTAAGACGCACACAGAAATGAAAGGAAACTGTAAAGGAAACGCGAACGCTGGCCACACAGAAGGCATTGTTGAAAGTGCACTGTAAACAAACTGGGAAAAGATTTTTTTTAATTCTCTTATTTTTCCTTCCATTAATTTTAAATATTCTTTGTAACTTTGGAAAGAAAACTACTTTCTAGCAAAAGTGTGGATAATATCCTTGCGGTAGAAGGTTTGTGTATGTTCTTTACCGAACAAGTATACACTTTATTAAAAATCATATAGGAAAGCATAAAAATAATATTGTAAATATTTTGCCAGATTTGAAATATGATATGATTTGGCCTTCACAGAAATATTCTAACAAGCAGGCAATACTCTTCTGATTTTGTTAGAACAGAATATCTCTCTTAGAGCTCCTTTAACCAATGCTCTTTCATAAAGTTATGCTAGCCACATAATTTGTCTCTCAGCTGGCTGGGATATCTCTCCAAGGTACACAGATCTTTTTCATGAAGGAAAAAAAACCAGTACAAGCAGAAGACCAGAATGAAAGCATTATTTACAATGTTGATATAGTTTGCTTAGAAATATGCTCTAAGTAAGCGTGCAAATATGAGTTGTTAAAAAGAACATTCTTTTTGAAAATTATAGGAGTGCAGCACATCCCTAACTTCTGCGTTCATTCCTGCGTTTATTTAGATTCATGCTTTAAAAATCTTCTGGCATTTGTATTTAATCATAAATGGAAATTATGCTCATATCTAAAAAGGAAAAGGCCTATTAATCAAGATATAAGTTTTCTTCTGTGTCCATTTTACTCTTCTCAGACTGCAGTTGCAGAAGGAGTGGATAAATAATTTTTGGAAAGAAAATCTGTTTGAATTTTGATGTGTAATTGGTTTATTCCTGAGCCAGAGATTAGAGGTTTCTTTCCTTTTAGTAGTTAAGTAATTTCTCTGGAACTGATTGGGAAGATAAAACCCTATCTGCATAAACTGAAACCTTTTCTTTCTGAACTGGAAGTTGAATGCAGACCATGACTTTGCCATAGAAAAATTATAGAATTATAGGCCTCTGACTGTGGAGGCATTTTTTTGTTTTTCATGAATCAGGCACAAAGTTATTTAAATAAATTCTGGTCTCATCACCCTAATAGAATATAATTACTGATCTTTATAAAAACTATTAGAAATCAGCAGTGTGTGGACATAATAGCAATAGCTGTTTGAGCAACTTCCCCAAACAATTTTTTCTTTATTGAAAAGCAGGACTACTGATGACAATGCTCACTCATGGTGCACATATTTCGTGCATTTCACACATTATCTATTTATGTTAATTGCATGTAACAAAAATACTGACTACTGTAATGTTTCATGATCTATGGAATACGATTTACTTACTATCTCTTGAAAGTGGACAGTAAAGAAAAAATCAGAAGGAACTTTATCCAGGAAAAAGAAATTCTGTAAATATTTCCATGTAACTAAAATTTCAATAGTGAAACACAAGTTTTACCTCCCAAACTTAGTCGATAGCTACGCTCCACCTAATGGGCTTTGTTCTGATTGAGTTCACTATGTAATTTGTACTAAGTTATGGTTGCATGGGTTGTACTGAAACAGGCTTAATTTCTCCGTGACTGTGCTGCCTGATAGAATGCAGGATTTCAGGTACAATACCTGCAATATGCTAAGTGCTAATACATATATAAATGTGGATATTTTACTAATAGTTCCCTTCCTCCCTCACTGGAACAGACACCTTGGTACTTCTGCAGCTCTTGTTCTGAATGTGTGGAACGTCCCTGAAGTATGGAACCTTCTTCCCCTGAGTTTTCTGGATTGATCCCTATTTCAGGAGAGGAAAGTCTTGAGGTTGTATGAACCAGCCAAACCATCCCAGATTTGGCATGCTCTCTGATGTCTCTTTTCTGCCTACTAGTTAGTGCGTATGGACTTCCTATAAAGCTCATAGCTGCCTTGATTCGGTGACGGACAGACTTTGGGCATCCCAGGTGTATCCTGCCCTGTGAAAATACATTGATCTAAAGTAAAGGCAAAATCCTCATTTAACAGACACTCCAGAATGGAAAAGGCTGGCGCCTTACCTTAACAATGAGTATCGCAGCTGAAATACATCCAGTGTGCTGTGCTAGCACTGCCTGGACATCTGAAAAGAATTTTCATGGAAAGGTTCATTGGGCACTGGCTGCCCAGGAAGGTGGTTGAGTCACCTTCCCTGGAGGTATATAAAAGATGGGTGGATGAGGTGCTGAGGGACATGGTTTAGTGGTTGATAGGAATGGTTGGACTTGATGATCCTGGGGGTCTTTTCCAATCTAGTGATTCTGTGAAAAGATAGGATATTTTTACTGACAGCAATAAATTCTACAGAAATTTGCCCCTGGCCTGAGCAGAAAGAGAACTGAGGTTTTCTTCAGAGGCTCCACCTACCTGCTCATCTGACAGCTCAGCAGCATGGTTCTCCCAGCCACTTCTTCCAGAGATGAGAGTGCTGAGAAGGGAGCATGCTTCTCAAATGTTGGCACGAAGCAGGAGGATGGGAGGAAGGTGAGGACAAGAGGGCTTCTTGGCCGTAAGGGGTACCACTATTCAAAACGCCTTGTCTCCTCCACAGCACAGGCTAAAAAGATAGGGGGAGAGTAGTGAAAAGAGTTTCAGTGGAGAGTAGGTGGTTCTAATGTGTCTTAATCCAGTTCTAAATAAGGAAGTGTTACTAGACATTTAGTTTCAGTATCATCCTCACTCTCACTACACAGGGAGAATAAATTGGTAGCAACAATCCTCCCTTTATTCCAACATCATGTTTCTCTGCACTTCCTGTCTTGCTCATCACTTTGTATCTGATAGTTCTTACACAACACTCAGCATGTGCTCTGTAAAAATGGATCACACAAGATGATGTGGATTAAATAGGTGCAATGACTTTTTCAGCCTTTTATGGATTCTTCTTGGTTGTGCCCAAAACCTCCATTTTCCAGCTAGAGTTAATGGTGGTAATGAAATTAGTCACTGAGGAAAATTCTTACATGAGTCAGAATGATATTCAAAACTATCTCTTTTCCATGTTGGTTCTTTACTTCTAAAAGTGTGGGTTTTTTTATTCTTTTCTTGTAATATCAAAGTTGTGGGCTTGATATTTTAGCACAGGAGCCTCTAGTCCATAAATAAGTATTTATAAAAGCCTTCACAGCATCTTGCTCATCCCTGGTGAGACCATCTTCAAACTTCAGAGGAAAAGAGCGATGAGTCTTTTGGAAACCTTTGTGAAGTCAGCACCACTTCAGCTTTACCTTCTGGTTTTGTTGGCCATCACGGTGATGAGTATTAATATAATGGTTTGCTCTAATCAGACTAAATGACATTTAGACTGGTGTGGGGAGTGGTGTTATCCCAGAGGACTCTGAGGTGGCTCAGGGATCCACATCCTGTCCTCAGACCTCTACCCACATCAGAAGTATGACATTGCTTTTTTGAAGAATATCTATCAGAAAAGCTTAGTGCAAACGTTGTTCTAGAGGGAGTAGGGAGGCCAAGGGTGTCTCTGGTATCGATGAATGTGCTGTCTCAAAATATGAGAAATTTTACACACTTTCAAAGATGCTTCTAAAGACACTGTTATGGTTCCTCAGTTTTATGTGTCTACATTCTTAATATTACACTGTCTTAGTTTTGATCAGTATCTATTTTTGGTTAAACATGTACCTCGCTTTCCTCTGATATAGCAGAGCAGAGCTTGAGTATTAACTAGAACTTCTGGCCTGCCCTTGGTTTTTCCAAAGAGTACTCAAACACTCACAAGGTCTGTATTTGTGCCTTGATGCTGCTGTGTGCCATGAGTTTGGGACTGGTCCTGGAAATAGGCAAAGAAGCAGTTGTGTTGGGTACTGCTGTAGAAAGCTAAGGAAAGTCCACGGTGCTGGAGCAAGTGGAGAACTGGCTCCGGGGAAGGGATAGGGTAGTTTATTCCTCTCTCTTAGCTGCCTTAGCATCGGCAGGTGCAGGTAGCCTTCTGCTCCATGTCTTCGCTCATTGCTCTTCTTTGCTTTTGAGCTGCTCCCTTTTCTTGGCTTGAATCCTGTTTATGTTGCTAGACAGCCTTGAACTAAAAACACCTGTGCTCCTTATTGAGTATGACATGAAATCTTCAGTAAGCCTGACCTCTTCCTGCTAAGCTGCTGCATAAATTTCTTCAAATACAAGGCTGGTCTGCCACTCCACAAGCAGGCAATGGGGTCAAAGAAGAGCACAGCACTAGGCACGACTGCACACTTTGGGGAAGAGCATTGCCATGTCTCCAATGACGGTTGTGTCTTCAAGGTCTAGATGAGCCCAAAGTGCTTGGAGTTAATTTCTAATGTATGACATAAAAACTGTAGGGTTGAAGGTCATTAACTAAACACCAGTAGATTCTACTGTGTTACAGTGCTCCACATGTATAGCACAGAGCCAGAATCACCACTATTTTTACTTACTTTCACAGTTTAACAGGTCTCAGTATTACAATTTTTATTCTTGATACTCTGTGTGTATTTTTGTTTACTATGTTTTGCCATCATTCCTTATTATACCCTCCTTCTTATTATGTCCTCATGCTCTGCCTTTCTTTAATGTATATACCCATCAAATTTTACTGGTTGCTAGCCTACCTTTGCCCAACCTGTAGCTAAGATTTTTTTTTTAAAATATTCTTTCTCACTATTTTGAAATAGAATAACAGAAAAATTCTGTTAAGTAATTTTTCTCTATCTGAAATCAATGACAGAGCTCCCAATTGGAGTTAGCTAAGACCTTTTGGTGATTTCCACTTATAGTAATATAAATGAAGTTTTTTTCAACAAAAGGTTCCTTTTTTTTTTTTTTTTGCAGGGATGGTTTTGTATGTTATAGCTGAAAAGAATAAAAAAAGAGACAATATAATTTAGTAAAAATGTGATTATGTGAGTACAGAAAATATTTACATTTTTGCAGTCTTGAGAAGAAATAAACCTGGAATATATTTATTGGTGCATCCCAGATAAGCAATTTCTATTGTCATGTGTTCTCTCAGAGACTGTGCTATGGAAAATTGAGAATAATGGCCCGTGTCATGCCTTCAGTCCATGTGCAGAACTCACACTGATGTCAATAGGAGTTCCCTTCATAAACTGAGGCCTATATATGACCCATAGAGTCACTACTAGATCTTTCCCATACATAACTACAAAATTAATGGAGCATTGTAATCCATTTTGAGATCTAATGAAATACATCATGATTTAAATTGCAATTAAACAGAGAGATGTCAATAGGCATTGATGTGTTTCCAGGTGAAGACAGCAACATTCCTGCTACAATCTTACAGCTTTTGAGGGTAATAGCTCATAGACTCTAAAACCACATTTGCTCAAAGCATTATTGATTAAACATCTCAGGAGCCTTAAACACTTGAATTATATCTTTAGTTGTAAGACATAATTTATACATCCAAGACTGGATCCATTCTGCAAAGATCACAGAATCCCATGTGATGAAATTCAGCATTTCTCAACTGCCTACATTTAAAAAAAGAAAATCATAACATTGTTAACTCATGCTTTTGTAGTGGGGAGAGGTTGGAAGGTGGTAGAGTTTAGTGATTCCCAAAGATGTTTATTTAAATCTCGTATACTTGATGGTATTTTGTGTGTCTGTGACTTTTTAAGTCATTTAAGGTGATAAACTATTCTGGGGTCATGTTTGTTTAAGAAATGTCAAGAAATAATTAAAACCTGTGTATTGCACAACATAGAACCCCCAAATTTCATTACAACAGTATTTAAATTCGTCAGCAGAACTTTTGAATCCTTCAGTAATATTAATCTTCCAGTACTCTGAAATATTTAATTCCTGCTCCCTACCCTCATAAAAATACACACAGAACCGTGGCTTATCTTTGAAATTATCCATTGACATAAAATATGAGGACTGTTATTTTCAACTGTGTTTCAAGGATATGTTTTCCAGTATGCTTACTCAGCAGAACAGTTCCCTTCTTTAGGCAGGAGCTCCTGTTACCCTGTCCAGAAGTCAACTTCCCAGCTCACCCTTGCCCCACTGGTCTGGACTTGCCAGGGGCTGATCCTTCACGCCACACCTTCTGCCAGAACCTGGATGCTATGAACTGACTTTCTTATTTGTCACCTTCCTGTTTGGTATACTTCTACAAAATAATAAAGAAGTAATTCATTATATGTTGTAGTGCAATTATGTCTTCCTTACACAAGATAAATACTGGCCAGTATGTTGGAGACTCAAGGCTTTAGCAAATCCACAGTGTCCTGGAGGCATGTAATTTCCCAGTGAAGGAATGGCAGAGTTTCCTGGACTGCAGATGAATTAAATGAGGAAACCATTTCCCTCAGACTCTCTGCAGACTCTGGCAGAACCCAAAATTTTACTTGCTTTTGAGATTTTTTTGTGTGTAATTATGTGGAGTAGACATTATATATGTTCTTTTTATAAGTAAAGTAATATGTTTCAGAGTGATACGACTAATACGTGAAGTATGGAATACATTTCTCACTGAAGAACCACAACAGTTATTAAAAAAAACCCCTACATAGAAAAGCCTGTGAGAGTTTAATATTAGTAATGTTACTGCTGAATATTTGAGAAGTTTTGAGACTGACCAAATAGTTTTGCCTTGTTTTCTTTGATGCCTGTGTTTTTTTATTCTATGATACTTCGACTCCGTTAGCAGTTACCTTGCCAAGAAGGCTCATCTGTCAGAAGGTTTGGCAGCTATTTTGTGATGTTTTCACAAAGCAGTGAGGCAGTGGCACCAAGTAAAAATTACATAGGTCCCATTTACTCACCTGCAACACTTCTGTTTAATATCCCATTTTAGTGGGAGATGGATACTTTGCATCTGCATCACCCTTCTGTGCTGAAGTTTATCTCTAGGCAATGTTTAAACGCACTCCCTGGAAACTATTTAAGCCAGGAGTTCATTGAAAAGCTTTTTTTTTTCTTATTGCTTCCTGACTTTCTGGACACTAACCAAGACCAGCAAATTCTTAAATCCAACAAATTATTTCAACCACTTGTATGTTATAAAAGAAATCTGTTCAGCCTTGAATACCTGAGCTGATTTCTGCTCCTACTGCGGCTTGCTGCACTATTGAGCCCTCTTTGGTCTGAAATAGATTTTGGGTTTTGTTTTTTTTTTCCCCTTTATCTGCTTTTTCAGCTTACACCTTCTCTATGAGAAAGGTTTCAGATGATAAGAAAATGTCTCTGAGCTCACCATCCCCTAATTTCCACACATTGCATTTGGATGGGTAGTATATAAAACTTTGCTGGCGTAGTCTGGACTCTGCTGTGCCTGTAAGGGCTATAGGAAAAAATAATCAGGACCTCATGATTATTGCTTACATTTTCTTTCTTGACCCTTTTCCCCTACCCCCCAAGCAGATAGGTGATCTTTCATCTTACCTTTTTCCTTTGATCAAGGTGCAGTCGCCTGCATAATAGAACAAAATTTTGGTCTAGTAAACTGTGAAGCTTTACTTTGGGAGATCTACTGATTTCTATGAAGTGAAGGAACGCTTCTTCCTCGTCATAATGAGTGCAATTATTTCCACAGTAAAGCTTGCTAAGAACATTGTAAATTACATTTTTCTGGACTGAAAGTCTCATTTACCAGACTCTTCTTCTTTTTACTGCTGTGAACATAGTGCTATACTGTATGTCAATTTGGTCTTGTTTGTGGGTTCATTTTCCCCTCCATTAGAACAGCTTTTCTCTCTTCTTTTTTTCCCTTCTTGTGATATTGTTCAAAGGCTTCTTGTGATGCCTTGAAAAAAGTTATTGATTGTTAGATCATTTCTCTCATTCATTCAGATGTCTTCTGGTCCCCAGATGGAAACATCACAGCTGCTGCTCTGGAATTCACTATCGACTTTTGTCTCTGGATTATCAGAGCCCCAAACAAAAAGACCTGAATCCAGGCACCTCTTTTCCCTCTGTTGAGGCTCAAAGCTCTTATCCTTACAGCTCAAAGGAACTCCCATTGCCTGTATATGACCAAAGTCTGGAGAAGTAAGGTTCTGCGATTGCTTTCTTGAGCTATTTTTTCTAGTTCTTCCTTTTTTAGTTTGTGCATAATTTTTCAGCTCTTCAGTAGGAACAGCAGATCTTGGAGACCAGTCTGCTCTCCTGCCTCTCTCTGCTGTTTTTATTTCTTCTCTGATCATTTGTTTTAGGTTCAAGGGCCAGAATCAGCCTGACAAATTTTTGTTTTTAAAATTTGGTCTTTGCTGACCAGCAGCCATCTGCTCAGGCAAAGAAGAAAGCGGGAAGGATTGTTGTGTTTTGAATGCTTTTCACCCAATCCCTCAAGGAAACCTTCTTTTTTAAATTCAAAGGGTTGTTATGATTCAAAGAAAATGCTTATTCTACAGACTGTTTCCTTTCCATTAAAGTTTATTTATACCCCCCTTCTTGTCTGAGGGTATAATTATGAATGATCTAAGCTTGTACTGAAAATCCTAAATTAAAAAATACATCTGTTGCAAGGATTCTTTCACCAGAAACCTTGAAAATGTTATCCTGTCTGTGTATCCATATATCTGTCTGTGTCTCTCTAGGTTTATGGCTATCCTTTGCATTTTGCAGAAATAAATGGGATTAGATTGCTTGCTGTATATTTTAGCTGCTGTATATGTTCATAAAAGGAACAAAACTATGCACAAATCTGAATACATTTTATATTTATTTATATTCACCTTTCAATCACATTTTCTCTTGTTAGAAACTGAAGGGATTAGACTGTATTGTTCTTCCCCTTCTTGATTTAGGAATAACCTTAGGTGTAAGAAAACATTATTTAAATGTGAAAGTTATGTTTCAAAAGAAAAGAGAACTATAGCATGACTGATAAGATCTGCAACAGTGTTCATTCAAAAGTTAGGTGTTTTCCTGACAACAAACTGCAATTACTTTAGCCCAAGTTTTCAGCTTACCTCAGGAAGCATCAGTGAAACACATTTATTTTTAATTAAGGCCAAGTCTGTCCCAACATTTGCTTTAAATATGAGGACCAAAGAGCATCAGAAAAGGACATTATTTCTTCAGTACTTTGAAGATGCTGCCTCCTGATATGTAGCTCAAGGGAGAGCAACACCACACAGAGAGTGGATCCATGGCAAAATCTCCTCTTGGAAGAAGATATCCAGATAGTACTTTTCTCTGTTGGAATTCACCTGATTGATAATCTTATTTTTAATTTTAAAAACATTACAGCGAAACGAGTCCATTAAGATGCTGTAATGTTAATTAACACCGTCATAAGCTCTTCTTTCATTTCACTTACATGCATTTTTGAAAGGTGCATTGTGGAAATGATTCTTTTACCCTGCCATTTGCCTATATATCATTTCATGCTAGTACTGAAAGGTTAAATGTTATAATTTATGTTAATTTTAATTTTCCCTCGTGCCATAAGCAGTACAAATCAAGCAGCAGCAATTGATTATACATCATTGACAGTATAAAGTAGAACAAACACAGTTCTGTCAATGAAAGGCCTGTGCCAGGTTTGTCATAGTTATGTTGTTATGGCCTCCTGAGTACAGCAGCCAAAACCAAGCAATAATGATGATGTGAATATATATTTTGAAGGTGTGTATATGTACATAGTTCTGGATCCAAGCCATGTTAATAAATAATTTTCCATGCTACTTTTGTGCTTCAAGAAGTGTGATGGAAAGGCTATTTGCCTTTTGAAGAATTTTGTGTAATAAATATCAGATCTAAATTTGGGCTCTGGCTTCTCAGAGGAGGGACTGAAGTTTCAGTGGTCAAGCCAAGTTTCACTGAAGCATGTGCTTGTACAAGAATACGTAGGTTACAGTTTCAGGAGAAAGATGAACTTGAGATATGGCTTGGGCCATCACAAGGCAGAAAGATTGCTCGTTAACTTGACATCATCTGGCAGCTAATTAGTTCCTTTGTTGCTATAATAAAGAATATCTTTGGAGCTGAGGAATGATATGTTCTCATATAGAACTTTTCAAACAGCCGTGTTAAAATGCACTTGTTAATTTACACTTTTCTTAAATCCTCCTGTCCTCACAGCACAGAGAAAACAACACATCATCCTTACTAAGACTTCTTTGGAGCATATCTTTGTTGTTACTCTGCTCCTCCAAAACATGAATTTTGTCCACAAATGGAGCTTTAGGATAGATTACAGACAGTTATTTTCATGGATGAATGGCTCATTCCCTGCTCTGCAATCTGCCTTGTAAGATAACGAAACAGAAGAGAGAAATGAGGTCACAGAGGTAGGAAGTATTTTAACAGCGTCTTGAGACAGATACTTACATGAAAAACAGACTGAGATGACACAAATCTCTCTGAAATGATAAAAATGCCATTTGGAGGCAAACAGAAGTGACTTCTGTGGCTGTAGGCAGTAGAGGAGAATCAGTCTTGTCTGGGAAATAGGGTTAGGTGCCTCAAACTTTTATGCTCCTAAGTGTTCCCCAAAGTGGGTATAAGTCCTTGTGAGCATCTTGCTAGAAGTATAGTGTTGGAAGGGATGAGCTGCAGAGAGGGTTGTAGTCTTGCTGCTACCTCTATGAGGAAAGTCAATGCCGCGTTGCTTACAGGAGAAGGAAATGGAGCATTGACAATGGGATTAAGTAATTATTGCCTGAGTGGAGAGCAAGTGGGTAAGCCAATGAGACAAAGACAATTACTCACTTACACTGATCGCAGAAGATGGGAGAAAGATTCTTGGGGCAACAATAACTGAAAAGCAAATCCTCCAATAAAACTTTTCAAAAAATATTTTATAAATATCAATGTATAAATTCTCTTGACTTTCAATTGGAAGTCAGTTTGGGTGGTTTCAACACTCCGACTACAACAGCCATTCTTGCTGATTTTTGCATGTCCAAAACTTATTCAATGTTTGTGCAATAAATCTTAAAATAGAAATAGGATTGTAACTTGTCCACACATCAGCTTTGCATTACAATATGATTTTGGTAGAGAGACTTATTTGTCAATAAAGTCAATGTTGGACTAAGAGATTAGAATACTCATTTTCAAATACAATGCTTTAATTTAAAGAAGACACCATTATTTTTTTCATGTAGTTATTGCTCTTTGACTAAGAATTAATGAAACATGGACTGGTTACTTTAACCCAGATGGTTTCTTCCCCACCCATAAAGATTTGTTACTTTAGCACAGATGTCTCTTTTTCTTCCATAAGGCTTATTAGAAGGAAAACAAAGATTCACATTTAAGCAATAAATAATAACAATTACCACCCCATTGGCTTAGATATATTCAACTCCTAAACCACAGCTAAAAGTTACTTTAAAGTGTGGTGGTCCACAACTCTTTCATTTTGCTTTCCTTTAAAAAGGTTTGACTTTGTTGCCATTTTTTACACTGTTTCAATTGATCTTTATTGAAAAAGAATAAGGATGGAGTAGACTGACAATTTTATTTGACAGATGATTAATATCTTTGCTTAGATCTGGCCTGAAGTGTAACCACAAAGTGTTTGATAAGGGAGGGATAAAATATGGTTTGCAGGCAGTTGAGAGTTTAAGGGACATAAAATGGCTGAATGGCAATCTTAAAAACACAAGGTACGGAACCATGAGGCTGTGTTAGCATAGTATTGGTGCCCTTTCATCCTAGGGTTATTCTGACTTCTTTGCTGATTGTTCTTGGCTCATGGTGGACGAATCTCCTCAGTACACATGAAGAAAGATTTCTTTATGAACAGGTATCCCTTTTTGTGCACAGGATAGTGGCTCAGTCCCATTTCCCAAACTCTCTAGGGTAGTCTTGGAGCACTAAGTCTGGGTCAGCAGAGGACTTTTGTGGCTTGCTTATGGTCCTTTGGGCTAGCCTGCTTTCCCTTGCTGTTCTCCCTTTTCCTGTCTAGTATGATGCTCTAATGAATTCCTTGCAATAGAAACTCCCCCATGGTTCCAGCTCTTTGCTTTTTCCAAAAGGAGGGTAATCTGGCCCAAGCTAAGCTTGGGTGAAATTGAAAACAAAATGATTTTATCATAACAATTTTTCTCACCCTTTTAAGCCAAGTTCAAATTTTGCTACTGCACGAGAAAGTTGGTCTTAAGGATTTATATTATGTTTATTTAATTACTAATTTCTGTAAATGAAAAATTAATTCTGTTTCTTGAGGTAACACGTCATGCCAGGAATAACATTTAGCATGTATGGCTTAACACAATAGGCCATTTTTAAAGGTCCTTTTCCTAAAATTTAATTTTAGACTTGGGACCACGGAGCATTTAACTTACCTTCAGTAGGATATTTTGAGTAAAAACAACAAGAAACTGGGTTACTAGACTATGAACCATGCTTGACTGATATTAACCATACGAAAAAATGTATGACATATAACATTCACATAAGAACTACAGTTAAGCCCAGTCATATTTTTCTTTTAAAATGGATGTCCAAACTTTAAAAGTCCATATGTTATTCTTCTTAAGATCCAAATATATTTCTGGAGACTGAGTTCCTACTGTTTGCAATAATGAACACCTCATGGATGGCAGGAAAAAAAGTCTACTTTCTTTAATGCTACTGTTGACCAAAGGGAAACTGAAAAATAATTTTATAACAAGATATCCTCTGTACTAGAACTGCATTATTTTTTTCTCCATCCCTGGATGCAGAAATAAGTGTTTCAATGAAACTTCCTTGCCTTCTCACTCTGTTTTCTTCACCTATACCCTGGAGGTTTGCCCCAGAGCATACCCCACGTGACCCAGCACGGCATAAGGCTGAGGAAGCTGCAACAAGTAGATGCTTTCACCCTCAGCATCAGGGAGCAAGGACTGACCAAATTCAATGACAAGACTCCTCTTGACTTCATTGCCTATTGAATGCTGCCCAAATAGATGATCCAGGACATACTGCCTCAAAACGCCCATTAGAACCGCGGACAACACGCAGAACTGGTCTAAAGCTGACTTGACACCCTCCTACAGCACAGTTTACTAACATCCCAGAATATACTCTGGCTTGTTAGCTGCCCTGTGTTGTCTTCAGTAAATATAGTGAGTTATACAAAAAGAATTTATTAATGAGGCTTAAAATTTTCCTTCAAATGATCATCTTACATATTTACGTGCTTGTGGTTTGCTGCCATTATATACACCATCTTTTGGTCTATGCCCTTCATTCATACTCTGGGAAACCCACTCTTTTGAGAGTGTTGCAGATAATTTTGTTCCCTCTGTTTTTGCAGGATTCTTTTCTTGTTTTGTGCCAATTGTCTAGAAATGCTAGTTTTATTGGCTGTGTAGTCAGAGGGATTCTTAGAGCTATGGGTTCTAAAACTGGCGCATGCATTTTGTGTGCACCCGAGGGTGAACGTAACACCCAAAGACAGACTGTTTTAAACTTTAGCAATTGGCATGATACTCCCCTGAAAGTCAGAGGTTACATTTCAAGGACCGACTCTGCTCATTGGGTTGCCGACCCTTGGTGATAGGAAGTCTGCTTGGAGCAAGGTCACAGCAGCACAAACCACCTGCCTATTGCCTGGTGCCAGGGGCTGGCAGCCAGGTAAGCCTGTGCCAAAAGTGAGGGAAGCAGGAGGGGAGAAGCCTGGGCAGAAGATGCTGCAGTCCTGCCCCGGCCAGTCTCCGCTGGCAATGATCCCTTGGAGCCAAGATGCAAATCCACTTTTTACATTTGCTCGGTTCCTCACAAGAAGCTGAGGGCACAAGGGCAGCAGCTTCCTGCATGGGTGAACAGTAAGGTATATGACATATCATAGGCACAGGCTTACGTTCTTAAGGATTAAAGCAAAAGTTAGATAAGATTCTCCACACAGCAGCAGAGGATGGAGTTAGCAGCCATCTGAAGCTTCTGTGGTGTGGCACAGTTGACTGGAAGGTGCTGAAGGAGAAGCTGAAGAGGCTGACTTCCATCCGGTCTGGAGGTGATGATATCCACACATTAGTTTCATGTACTCCAGGTGACATACTGACTTTATTTAGGAGCCTCTCAGCTTATGTGAGTCATGATAGTTCTATAGATGTGCTGATATAAGTCTGCTGAGATACCACACACAGATTGTTTTTTTTATGACTTTGAATATTTATTTGAAGTTTTCATCTCAAGATATTTTGGTGGAGCCATTCTGCCTGATGATTTTTTTTTTTTAACTGATGTAAAAGGGTTTGCTTCCCCCATCTGGCCATGTATCCATTGTGTTGATTTCTGCAAATCAACTGCTCCAAGAAAAGCACGTAGACCGATGTGGTTGAAGTAATCAGCCTCCCAGCCATCAACTAAAATAGCTTTATTCACCCAAACACAAACCTACCCCATACTCCTTCATGTTCCATCCCTAAATCAGATTTTGCTGCCTGTCCTTTCCTAAAGCCATTCCCAGTTTAGAATTGTAATCATCTTCCCTGCATTATTCCTTCCAGCTCCTCTCTACCCATGGTCTTTTTCATGACCCTGTGGATCTCTTGCCTTCATTAGCCTGAAGCATTTCCCGCAGCTCTTCCTGAGTGGCCAGGAAAAGCCACGAGGCACATCTGAGCACCAGCCTTGCCCTCAACACCTCCTTACATTTGTAGCCACAGTTTCTAAATGACCTTTAAGCAAAGATTCTCAGAAGAACTATAAAAGAGGTTAAGAAGGAAGCAACAAAATAAATATGTTTAAAGTTAATATATCTAAGAGAAACATCTGTTCCTCTGAGTGACCAAAGGCAAATTCTTACACATGTTCAGAATATGCTACAGACTAATACCCAAAGCTACCAAAGTGAACTTTGAATTCAGTGTCCTTTATAACAGTTCTAACACAATTTGTTGGTATCCCTAATACAGCACCTTTGGTTTTATTAGAGAGGCAATAGCATATCTTTTTAAGGATTTTTTTCTCTGGGTATGCATTGTAACATTGGACTTTAGACTACCCATATCTTCAAATTTTAGAAACTTCAGTAGACACCAGAGAGGACTTTTCTTACAAGAAGTTCATTTGCTCTTCACTTACTTGGAACAGACGTTTAATTAGTGTCAAAATTAATAAGTTTTCAAAAGAATCAGAAAAATAGACACATTGTACTGTGCAAGAGTCCTGAATACAAGAAGTAGGAGACTACACTGATCAAAATGGAGCTGAAGTGCAGTAGCAGGCCACTCAGTTTATTCCTGTTCTCACGGGCTTAGGAACATGTCTTGGCTACATCATCTTCCCTGCAGAGAGAAAGAGCTACTCACTGCCCTGTTGCAGGAAAAGGAAAAAAAGGAAAAAATGGGAAAAAAAGGGAAAAAATAAGGAAGAAATGGAAAAAATAAAAAATTAAAAGGGAAGAAAAAGGAAAGAAAAAGTAAAGGAGAAGGAGAAGGAGAAGGAGAAGGAGGAGGAGAAGGAGGAGAAGGAGAAGGAGAAGGAGAAGGAGAAGGAGGAGGAGGTGAAGGAGGAGGAGGAGGAGGTGAAGGAGGAGGAGGAAGAGGGAAAGGGAAAGGGAAGGCCTTACATTGCTTATAGGGAAAATTTCTTCTTACCTTGATGGATGCATATGCAAAACCTGGCTGCAGGACTCAATCTGAATCAATGGGGGTTGTAAGACTGGGGGGTTATTTAGAAAATGTAGAAGAAATATTCAGTTGTTGCAGTTCAACTTTTGCTGAATGTGTGGGCAAACACACACACACACACCCCTACATCCCCCTCCATCCCCTCATGTAGAGGAGATGTGTTTGTGTATTTTGTGAGTGTAAACATCATTGCACAGCGGAATAGTTGTGTTCCTTATATACTGCCCTTCTGTATACTTCAGCAATTTTTCACTCATCTAGACAGCAATGCAATTTCAAACTTTCCCAGGGAAGCAGTAACACCTACTCTTCACTTTATGTAATAAGTTCAAAGCTTTCTTGATAAGCACACACATGATGCATCAGAGAATATGTATCACTATTCAGCATCCATCCTCTTCCCTGTGGTACCTCTTCTTGGAGAGGGGAGATAAGTTCAGTACACTAACCACAAAGGGAACGCAAACAGCCATTTAATGCATGTCACGCAAAAACACAGTGTAGGTGAAAGCCTTCCACACTTCCATGAGTAAAGAGAACATGAATGTGAAAGAAACTTACTTGACAGGCTCAGTTTTATGAAGAGTGAGTAGAAGCTCTAAACAAGATCTCCCATATCCACAGGCAATGCTCCGAAATGCAGATGAAGTGAGATCTGATATTGCTGATGCTGCAGTTAATGATATGTTGGTTAAATACCACATTAAAATTTATTCATAATATAGAAAGTATGTTTTACAATATTTCTTCTCAGATTAAATTTATAACTTCTCCTGGCAACTAATGTAGCTTATATCCATTGAAGCTATTTACCTGTGGTGACACAAACAGAAGCAAGGAGTATTTTGATGGGGTGTTGAGAAATAACCATCTGTTTGCCAAGCATGAACACTTTCAATTAATTTCCAATAGAGCTTTGAAAAGCCATCAAAAATTAGTTAATTGTAGCTGTTACAGGAGGCTTAAACTGGAGACATTTTTAAAAGAAAACAATTCCAAGGTGTCCTCCACTTGCTTTCCAAATATTTGGCCTTGTGACATTTGACCATCCAAAAAATAAGCATACTTTTGATAGGCCTCCTTGCACCATCTGCAGGATTTGGTAGGACATTTAGGAGGACATGATTTTTAAAACAGAAGAAACACCAAACCTTAGCAGCAAGGCCAATACAGGCAGCAAGCAGAGAAAAGTCCCCATCCTAACTGGGAAGTTTGGTGCAGTGAAAAGGAAATTTTTGTATGTGAAATTGTAATGAGTCGCAAGTACCCATCACCTGTAGTCCGTAGCAAGTGGGATGCACCTAATTCTATTCTGCACTCTCTGAACTGGGGAACTACTAGGGGAAGGCAGCAAAGATAACAGAAAATACTCCTGACTTAGAAAATCAACTGCTCTGTTGCCAGGCACCTCTGTAACTTAAATCACTGTGAGTAATTTAGCACTATGATTTGAAAATAAAAATTTGGACAATCATAGAGAGATTTAAGAAAATTCCTTTGTACTTTCATTTTATGAATGCTCCATATTGCTTTTGTTATTTAAAAAAATTATGTTAATGTTTTTTTTTCCCTCAGCAAGTGCTGTCATCTTATATTTTATATCATTCTTCTGCAGTGACGGAAGTGCCTCTTTTCAGTGTACAGCAGAGCAAAACTGCCTATGGATGATATAGGGCAATAGAAAACTTTACAGCATATGCTTTCACCAGGGAAAGGAAGCTTGTCAATAAAAGACATAGAAATACCATGGGATTTTTTTCCCCCTCCAATTGGGCCCCAAATGTTCTCATGCTATACTTGTAATGTGCATTACTAGCTGATTAGAAGTGACATCAATTAGTCACATGTCTGTGTTTCTGATGGAAATAAAAATGAGCTTCTGTACAGAAAAATCTCAAATTCATCTCTACATTGCCTAGGGATTTTTTCTCCTGCAATATCAGTTATCAGTTTAATATAATATTGTTGACTTAACAATGATATATTTCAGGCTGAAGGCAGAAATGCATTTTGCATTAATAAATTGTTTTGAGATGGGCTTAAAGAATATTTCATTATATAAGAGAGGCAGCTATAAAACCTATTTGGTGGCCTTTCAATCACTGCTACCTGTGGCCTATTTATGTGGATGGCATTCATCAGTGTGGCAGGAAATATTAAACAACTGCTAGGCAGTTATTAGTTCTCCTCAAGCACAAGTCCTCGTACCTTTTATTCCTATGCCATGGGAAGAATTCACTTGGTGTTTTCTTTCTTGCAACTGTTCTACTGTTCATAATTTGATGGAAAATTGATTAATCACACATTTAACTCAATGCAAGATCTTCTGCACTGTAATAAATTATGGCCATTAATCAATAAGTACAAAGTAATTCCAGGAGTCTGGAGACATGCTGGTTTCTAATAGAAAAACTTGTGCTTAGGCCTTCTTGCCAGTGACCACTTCATCTGAGGTATTTTGCACCTGCCTCAATCCAATTAGATGACATAATTAATGATTCTCAATGCAGTTGATAATTTGTTATACAATGGAAAGAATGTTTTGGCACGTCTATTAAGTCCTGATGTGCAAATCTTTGCAAAGTGGGGAATAATAGGAACCCAAAAGGAGAACCTACAACCTCCACTGCAGCAGAGGAAACCTCCATTTGTTCCAGGGTACCGAGAATGCAAATTCCACTGAACTTTAAAATGTGCTGATTTCCTTCTCCTGCCTACAAAGGGAAGCTGGCTGTGCGCAGAAGTCATCCATGCCATCTTGTTTCTTTTATAACAAATTAAATGGTATGATTACAGCAAGTATTCAGGAAGGGCTGTTTCTCAGGCAATCTAATCAATGTTTCCTTGGTGGATTATCAGTTACAGTTTTACATATTGCAGCCCATTTGCACCTGTTATATACAGCTAGCATATAGGCACTCAATAGATTTTAGTGAGAAAAAGAATGTGAAGATAAAAAGAACCAGTCTGCTGCTAATTCTGTCACTAGGAGACGCCATGAGCAGATTTTATTTAGAGACTTTGAAAAACAATTAGCTGAGGATTATAGGACTAAAAGGCCTTTACTAGCTGTACCTGGAAAATACTTTGCCCATTTAATGCCTTCTAAGCTGTCATTGTGCTTGAACTTCAGTCCCAGTGATTAATGAAAAGCTGCAGGGCACAGCTAGAAGCTAAAGTCTCAATTATGAAAAAGCAGTAACGAGTTTAATGTGCTGATGCTTTTATGCTTAAACTGACAGCTGTGAAAAATGGCAATATTTCCAATCATGCTTTAATAATTTATCATTAATTTATTGGCATGTCCAACACACTTTACTCCTACTGTTCTTTTTCTCCTTTTAGGCTCATGGCATTTCAACACTGAAGAGCAAAATCTGTTGCAAATCTCTGAGGACGAACCTCCTTATGGTGCCTGAGTGATTACTGTTTGCAGGTAGTCAGTATTACCAAGTAGTTCACAGTTTGTCAACGTAGATACAGTATGAACATATTTGTGGGCTATAATATGTGAACAGTATTATTAGCTGCTGCTAAATCGCTCTAACTCCATCAGCTTCAATGGAGTTAGACCAATTGAGAACATAGGTGGCTTTGTGGGACTGCGGACAGTCAGCCTTATGCAGGCAGCTTTCATTTGCTGGCCCAGGAAACACCCTAGATGGGGAACAGGACCTGCCCAAATGCTCTAAATAAAATATTACATCTGAAAAACATCTCCTTTGAAGAGTGCAGGCAGAGCCTCACCTGCTATGAAGTCTGTGAAAACATTATTATGTTTAATGCTGAACAACTGGATCAGTGTAGCTAAGTCACTTTAAAACAGCTGAGGACAATCAATCAACTTATTTTTGGAATATTTTGAATTTTTCCTTTACTATTTTGGTGCTCTCTGCTTACTCAGATTCTTTTGATTTGGTATATTTACAAAAGTAAGGGAACAAAGTGAAGTGATAAAACCTTGCTTCAGTACAATTTCCTTGCTGAACCCAGTTTGTCATGTTTCATGGCTGTTTTCAGGTCTACAATGGACTATACAAATATTCTCAAAGATGAACAATTATGAATTTTAGAGTTCATGAAAGTTAAACCCATTTTTTTTCATCTGACATGCCCATCATTGACAAAATCTTAATCATCCAAACAGCAGTGACTGTGAGCAATTTTTTTTTTTAGAAAACTCAGTCTTATTTATGCTTTTGCATGTATTTCTCTTCATGTAATACCTGGCACGGCTAAGGTCTTGGTGACTTTCAATTGCTGTTATTTTTTTATTGGATCTGATGACTCCTAGGCTTTTTTCACAAAGCTTATGTAGCCCTAACGGTAACTGAGCTCTTCTTGACAACCTGGGTGGAGGGGGAGTGGAAAGGGTTATTCTGAACTGTTTGATGTAAACTATTACAAAACTACTATCTGACTGTCGTTCATGAACGGACTGAATAGAAGCAGCAAGGCTATGAGAGAATATTAATAACAATTGATGTGACATCTGTAACAAGTATAATGTATTATATTGCTGGACTGTTCACAAAAAGCTGCAGTGCGTCCAATTTGAATTGGTGTGATGGAAAGGATCTGTCAAGTGGTTTGTTCCATAGGTTGAGTACTTACTATTTCCTATTAAAAAAAAAAAAAAAAAAGCCTTTGCTTCTTTTTGCATTTGGAAATTTTAGTTTTGTTAATTTAGTTTAGTTTTGGTCATTTTGATCAACCTATTCCATGTGGAAAGTTTATACTAAATAGTTAAACGTCCAATCATTATCAAAGGGAGTTTTGAATGAAAAGAAAGCAAGTTCCAAGCCCTGCCCTAACTACATGTTTGAGCACCATGTGGCACTTCATTAGGACTCCTCAAAATGGGCTAAAGAAAGTGAATCATTACTAACACTTATAGTTACTACTGTTCCTTAAAGGTATCGGATATCTCTCTCGGGAATTACTACCTAGAAAAGAAGGCTTATTCTAATTCACATTATATGTCATGCTGTAGAACTAACACGGCCTTTCAGTAATGTGTGAGAGAGTGAAGAAATACAAAACAACATGCACAAGCTGCTGGGATTCTGTAAGTATATCTAGATTTGTGAGGCTGATGTCTGGTTATTGCTGGATGTACAGCCAACCACTAGTAATCACTCTATTATTACTCTGCTACCCTCTGTTTTTCAGGCTTCTAGTTTGAGGCTTGATTGCAGTGATTTGGAGGATGTATGCAAACCAATTCCAGCTACTAATTGAAGGAACTCTACTAATTAGAAAGGACTGTAGAACAAATAACAATTGGCAACAATTATGGGGCCATTTTCTGTATTGAACATCCTTGGTAAAGTGACTTCTAACTTGAAACGATTTTTCATTAGATTTTTTGGATTGGAGCTAGACTTTGAAAAACATTGTTCATGTTGACTTTATTGTATATTTAAGAATATTTAGTATTTTACTTAAATATCCATCTCCTTGAGCTATGTGATTATTTAAGAGTCTAAGTTTCCATTAAGAAAAATCAAAATTAAATTTTACTGCTTCCTGATTGAGGAGAAGGGCTTGAAAGTACATAATCCAAAGGCCCAACTTGAGAAGGCAAATAAAATAAGATTAATTATATTTTTGATTAATTTTTTCATTCACTGTTCTCAAATGTCTCTATTGGGACTGACAATGATTTTTTGAACACTCAAAGTTAGCAATACTTTGGCACACATAAGAATTAAACTATCAACATAGATTAGATTATTCTTGTTAATGCAACTAAATGCAAAGATTGCAAGACCTGTCCCTTAGATCCAGTCCCTCTGTAGCACTTCTTATTTGACATATGGTCCCTATAGATTGATAGATCAATTCAGGTCTTTGCTGAGACAACCTTAAATTGGAGAGACATCAGTTTTGTAAGATACTTCTTTAAGGTACCTTGTCAGTGATTTCTCAAATTATCTTTTAACTAGAGATATGTGTAATTGGGTAGACACTGATTATCTGGTCATCGTCTGGACACGGCAGACCTTCTCTAACTCGCCTCCCTGAGAGCAAGACTGATAGCTGGCTGCTGGAAGACCACATCTTGGGATCTTATCTGTGGGGTCATAATGGAACTTTATCCCATGGTACTTGCAGTGTGAGGTCCAGACAAAGCTGTACCATTTTTCTTGAGTAAATGTCTGTGTGTGCTAGGATGTTGCATGTTTACAAGAATACACATGTGCATTTTTACAAGAACAGATCTTACTTATATGATATTCCATGAATTTGCATTAGCCTTCAAGAAGTAAAATAAAACAGTATTAATTTCATGTTTGTCATATTAAATACTCTTTCTCAATATGCTTAAACCTCTTACACTTATACCTGTGCTTTATCTCTTCCCAAGTGGCCCCATGCTTCCTAAAAATAGCTCCTTTCCAGTATGAGAGAGAGTATCTCCTCCTCTGCTGCTGAATTGGATAGGAATATTGTCCATTCTGCAATACAGGGATTTATCTCACTTTTCCACTGCCTTAGTGAGGTATTTTTAGCAGCTATTAATGTTAGTTTAATCCAAATATTATTTACAGTAGAAGCACTAGATATCTTAGTAGTGTCATTTAATATGTATAAGTCTAGAAAATGCAGAAATTTCAGTCCTATTGCCACTTTGATAAGGTCAAGTATTTTCTGACCAAATCCTGCAGCTCTAGAATGCAATACCAGATGATGAGCATCTCAGACGCAGTGAAACTACAGAAGGAAGTCAGTGCAACTCTTCACAAAGCACATGTGACAAAAATAAGGAAAAATTAACACACAGTCAAGGCTTCTCAGCACGCTCACTGGTAGAGACTGCTTTAAGACCTAATTTAACCATGACCTTTGTCTACCATAGGCAGCACGGAGTCTTTCTGTGGACATTGCTGCTTGACTAATGTATTCTCATGAAGAAGCTTTTGGTGTTGTTGTGATGGACTTTCGACTAGCCTAAGCTATATTAAAATATCACGACAAAGTACCAACATGTCTGTGACTTCTGAAAGTGCCTAAGTACCTAACCACAACAGAGTAGACTCTGCAACATTGGGCATTGGAACAGGCTGGCCACGGAGGTGGTTGAGTCACCTTCCCTGGAGGTGTTTAAAGAGCAGGTGGACGAGGCGCTGAGGGATATGGTTTAGTGATTGATAGGAATGATTGGACTCAATGATCTTTTCCAACCTGGTAATTCTATGATTCTATGAACTAATACCAAATACTACCAGATTTCACTGAAAGTCAAAGCCACTTAGACACTTCCTCAGGCTGTTCCTGAGGCAGTGGGTTTCAAGGTATATCTGCATTTCTTCTAGGGAAGCATGCTTTGGACTAAAGTCACAGAGCAAATATAACAGACTGGAAGCTTTTCAATTGATTTCAATAGGTCACACTCAACTCCACTACATTCGGTTAGTACTTTCACTATGTGAGAAATTAAGAGCCAACATACAGAAGCAAGCAAAGGGCTATGTGTCACCTTGGTAGTGAGTAACAGAGTCTGCAGGTGGAAGTCATGCAACACATCAAAAAGCTCCAGCCCACTAAACGCGCGCTATACTTTGGTCACATTTTACACACATCTTGGTTTTGAACTCCACTTACAAAATGTCACATCAAAATGCCACTTATAAGGAAAATCAGTTCTGCCACTTTTCCGCAGTTGTGTAGCTCTTCATTCACTGTTTGCCTAAACTCTGTCTCTAGAGCTCAGGTAGAAGTTGGGCTTCCCTTCCCAACTGGAAATATCTAACCTATTCTCACTCAAGTGTCGATCTGCTGGAGGGTAGGGAGGCTTTGCAGGGGGACCTGGACAGGCTGGACCACTGGGCAATGTCCAACGGCATGAGGTTTAACACGGCCAAATGCCGGGTCCTGCACTTGGGGCACAACAACCCTAAGCAAAGCTACAGACTGGGAGAAGCCTGGCTGGAAAACTGTCAGGAGGAGAGGGACCTGGGGGTGTTGGTCGACAACCGACTGAACATGAGCCAGCAGTGTGCCCAGGTGGCCAAGAAGGCCAATGGCATCCTGGCTTGTATCAGAAACGGTGTGACCAGCAGGTCCAGGGAGGTGATTCTCCCTCTGTATTCAGCACTGGTGAGGCCGCTCCTTGAATATTGTGTCCAGTTCTGGGCCCCTTACCACAAGAAGGATGTTGAGGCTCTGGAGCAAGTCCAGAGAAGAGCAATGAGGCTGGTGAAGGGGCTGGAGAACAGACCCTATGAGGAGCGGCTGAGAGAGCTGGGGTTGTTTAGCCTGGAGAAGAGGAGGCTGAGAGGAGACCTCATTGCTCTCTACAACTACCTGAAAGGTGGTTGTGGAGAGGAGGGAACTGGCCTCTTCTCCCAAGTGACAGGGGACAGGACAAGAGGTAATGGCCTCAAGCTCCGCCAGGGTAGATTTAGGCTGGAGATTAGGAGGAGGTTTTTCACACAGAGGGTCATTGGGCATTGGAACAGGCTGCCCAGGGAGGTGGTTGAGTCACCTTCCCTGGAGGTGTTTAAGGCACGGGTGGATGAGGTATTGAGGGACTTGGTTTAGTGTTAGATAGGAATGGTTGGACTAGAAGATCCGATGGGTCCCTTCCAACCTGGTTGTTCTGTGATTCTGTGATTCAAGGGGACGTTGGTTGGTTTTGGCTGTGGTGGTAAGAATCACCAGGCACTCTTCTTCCAGCTGCCAGTGCTGGCTCTCCCAACTTCTTTGTCCTTGTAGGCCTGCAGCTTGTCCCTCCCTTAATAACTGCCCTACCTGTCTATTGCCTTACTATAACAATACTCTCCCAACAGATTCCCAGAGGGGCAACTGTGGAGACTGCTTTTCTCTCAAACATCAGTCTAAGTAGATTACACAGATGTTATTTCATGGAAGGAATCACAGAATCACAGAATCACAGAACAACCAGGTTGGAAGGGACCCATCGGATCTTCTAGTCCAACCATTCCTATCTAACACTAAACCAAGTCCCTCAAGACCTCATCCACCCGTGCCTTAAACACCTCCAGGGAAGGTGACTCAACCACCTCCCTGGGCAGCCTATTCCAATGCCCAGTGACCCTCTGCGTGAAAAACCTCCTCCTAATCTCCAGCCTAAATCTCCCCTGGTGGAGCTTGAGGCCATTCCCTCTTGTCCTGTCCCCTGTCACTTGGGAGAAGAGGCCAGCTCTCTCCTCTCCACAACCACCTTTCAGGTAGTTGTAGAGAGCAATGCGGTCTCCTCTCAGCCTCCTCTTCTCCAGGCTAAACAACCCTAGCTCTCTCAGCCGCTCCTCATAGGGTCTGTTCTCCAGCCCCTTCACCAGCTTTGTTGCTCTTCTCGGGACTTGCTCCAGAGCCTCAACATCCTTCTTGTGGTAAGGGGTCCAGAACTGGACACAATATTCAAGGAGCGGCCTCACCAGTGCTGAATACAGAGGGAGAATCACCTCCCTGGACCTGCTGGTCACACCGTTTCTGATACAAGCCAGGATGCCATTGGAGGGAGTAGTCTGCTTATACTTCACTTTTTCTTTTCCCTTGCCCTTCCCCCCTAAAGTGAATCCTAGAATAATTCACTTAAAACTACAGTTCATAAAATAATTTTTCAGAGGACCTTTTCTTTTGTACAAGCTGAAGTCATGTTCGGCCATGCTGTGACTTTGAAAGCCATCCTGGATGAATAGGAGTGATAGTGTTCCTGGGCCAACTTGGAATATTATGTGCTGGAAAAGTCTTGCATGACTTATATTGCCAAAACCCATTTACTACTTGATAGAAAAATAGCTTTTTAAAAATTTTCTTGCAGGGGTAGACCCTGCAATGGGAGAGTGCACTCTTAATTCAAACAGCAATGGTGAAAAGTGAGAAAATGTCTTCAGTGCAGTCTACCTAAATACTCAGATGTCTGGGAATATTATGTGCTCTGATTGATGTATTGAAGGCACACTCCCAGTACCAGGATAGTATGATGGGAAAGATCAATTTAAAATGTCGAGGGCAGGAGCAGATCATTTGATAGACCTGCTTTAGGTGTATAACAACTTGGAAAGCTCTCTCCAAATTTTGATAAGCACTTTACCTTCTGAGACTGCCAATCTGTTTTTCAACTGTTCTTTTTAGTGTGAAAAAGTCTCCCATTTCTGTTCTCTGCCCTACATACTTGGGTCAGGAAGTGAACATCCTATTTTTACAGCTTTGAAGCCAAATGGCTATACAAGCAGCTGATTTCTTCACAGAATCCTTCTCAGACGTTCTTTTATTAATTTTTTTTTTTACAAGAGGACCCCTTACTATTTCCCCACTCTCTACCTTAAAAGAAATAGGGCAACACAACTAAGAAGATTCACAGCTTTACTGGCTGAAGGGCACAGTACTCAATGATACTCAGTACTGCTGGTAGCCGCTAACTTTATTTAAACTGTGGTCCAATTAGAAACAAATGGTTCTTTAAAAATAATTTTTTAATAGCAGATAACAGAACAAAAAAAAATTACGTATGTTCCACTAAGTGGTCACAGGTTTTTTTTGTTTGCGAGTTACATTTTTGTTTGACAGCTGAATAAGGTTTTCTTTGCCTTGAACAGTCTTGTTTTTAGAACCCATGCAAAGTACATTTGAACCTGTCTTATTACAATTTCAGGCTCAACTTTGGCTTAGAAGAGTAACGGAGAAACAAAATTACAGGGACTAACTCCTGTATGCAACAAAGGTGGGCAACTCTGGATGCATGTTTTGTTCTTACGGTACTTTAAAAGCACAAATTCCTTTTCTTGGGAAAAATGAGTTACTTATTCAGCTTCAAGATATCTTTTTGCAAACACCAAAATAGAAGACTTCTTCCAAACAAGTATTTTGGGAAAAGAATTGTGAGGAGTCATTTTGGGAAGCAAATTAGGGGAGATAGATTTAATATAACTTAATATATGCAAACACATCATGTGACAGTAGCATTGTATTGCAGTGCAAAACAAGTCGTCCAGATTTATACACCGAAGTCTCTGTTAGTAGTTAATCTGCTGCTGCCCACCTGCAGAGGAGGAATAGAAAATCTTCCTTTTGATCTCTTTTGTGAAATGACCTTTAAGGGTGAAAAAATATATATAAAAAAAAGTGAATGAACCTTAAAAGGTTTGCTACAAATATTCTGTTGGGAACTGTTTGGTTCTTTAAAAAGATGCCCATAAAGGACATTAAGTGTATGAAAAGGAGCAACATCTGTGCTTTAGGTCAAGAAGGCTCATCACCCACTAATATAATTCAGCTACCTTCTTAAAGGTCACTGAGACATGGAGTTAGTTTGGTGGATTACTTTATGAGTTGTCTGTGTCGGAGCTGAAGACAGCTCTGAATATGGAAATGAAGGGTTAGTGGAACGGACTGCAATTTCGACTCTGCTATGCAATACCTCTCCTCTTCATAGGGGTTATCATTCAGTCGTGGTGTTTCTGTGACACCTATGTGATATATACAGCCCTGTGCCTGAACTTTTGGTCTTTGTCTTCTACCTGACTGTTGTATTGCTCTGTGTTACTGGTAAGAAAGCAGCCATAACCATGATTTTTACCCATTCCAGTAGGAAGAACCAAAGCAAAGATCTTTCACTTTTGCGCAGATTAGCAAACATGAAAGATTTTCCCACACATGAAAATAAAATCGAGTATTTGCACCTTGAGTTACCTTTGTCTGCAAATAAGACTAAAACTCTGAAAATCATGCTCGTGAATTCTGAGTGGGCAGAGACAATTCTGTCCATTATACCTTCCCTTTTGCCTATGATGCTGAATTTCACAAACTGTTTGCAAAATCCCAGGTTCTCCTCTTACCCTTGCACATACCAGACACCAGGAAGACATATGTCTTAATGGACAATGGCTCCATTTTTTGAATACTGTCAGTATCGCATCAGTGTGACATAAACATAGCAAATTAGCTTTATGTTACTTGCATCAGAACTGCTCCAGCTCTTTGTGGGGTATGGGAAAGGTGCAAGTGAAAGCTCTCTGAAGCAGCATGAGTCTTTCCTTTTTTAAACAGCGCTCCTGTGAGAAACTGCTTTATAACTGTTTTTATATTTGGTACTAAATCAAGGGTATTTTTTTTTCCCAAAGTAAGAAAGAGCTAAGTCTCATAATTCACCTATGCACTTGGAAACTGATACTTTGGCAATTTTTTTCTTAAGGAGTACTGTTGCTTACCTTGACCAAGCACATGTGAAAACAAAATGAGACATTTCTTGTGCATACCACTGTGTACTTCTCTCCCTTACACTATCGCCCTCCTTCCAGGATAATAAAATCTCATCTTTCATGACTAAGTGTACAGATTAGTTAGCATAATTCTTTGTAAATACATTTGATTTTTGAGACTCAAATTCATTGCATACTTACCATGACTTCACAGATTTCAAAAATTGGATTTATTTAATCTCCTGAATCAGAAAATTTTCATTGTGACTGTCTCTCTGTTCCAGACATTTGCAAGATGGTACAGCCATTGCTAAAGGATAATACTGCGCTTGTCACACAAGAAGTATAGCAAAATTACATTTTTCCTAACAGTCCTCAGAATATAAATTCTGAGAATTGTTAGAAAAAAATAACAAATCAGACATTTAACTATTTTTTCACCGGATGCCTTTCCCAATTTTAAGTAATTAATTTTTATTAATATCAGAACATATGATTAAACAGAAGATATCCAGTACCTTCTAAAACTGAAAGAGCTTTGGAATATGTGCATTTTTACTGCTATGTGGAGGTAACAAGTGTTATGAATAGTTCAAAATATTTTTTTAACTTACATCCCCCATAAAGCTCAATTTCTGAAAACAAGGAATGTGCCAAAATCTGGTTGTGTGTAATTAAAGTTATACAATACTGGAAATTAATTGTAGGTAGTTTTTTCCGGAAAATATCAAATAACGAACACATATGTTCTATTTTTTTGCAAACACTAGAATGTTCATTTCATAAGCTTGTGTCGGTTTACTCCCTGCCCCCCTTTCCTGGGAACATCTTTAAACAATGGTTTTCAACAAGTCACTTTTTTCCCCCAGTTTTTCAGCTGTAAGGTATCAAATTGCATCAGTCTGATTGCTTGTGTGTTTTTCTATAACAAGTCAACAATGAATGCATGAACAAATTGCTAGGATGCATATTTAAAACCTAAGGGATAGAAATAAAACATTGCAATGAAAGTTTAGCCAACAGTGATCACTAGACTTAAAAAAACACCTCTAAAATAGTATACATGCTTCTGTTTTCAGAGCAGCTCCGTTGTGATGTCATCATGTGTGTGAATTTTGCCAGAGGAGAACTTTGAATAAATATGTTGTAGATTAGTCTAGTGACTTTTTCAATATGTAAGTTTACTCATGGAAGTGTTTTTGGGAAAGGGCACAACTTCACAGAGTCATTCTTCCCTTCTAAAATACTAGAGATGTTATATAAACATTACACCAACATGAGGTTTTACTCTTATACTGATGTACCATAACTTTTCAGTCATTTCTGTGATTACATATCATAGCAGTGATTACTTTGACTTTAATGGTATGATGATTCAAATGAACTAAAAACATATATTTGAAACATATTAGAGGTCTGCATTTCTGTGCTGTCTTGACTTCTGATTTACAGGAATAGTGTGACACTGTGAGGAAATACAAATCTGGTTAGATGAAAGTATCTGTCTTCTTACCTCAGAAATTACAGCAGCCCAAATCTGTGTTTTCGTGCTGGACCAACAAGACCTGTATATTCTTCCTATTAATGGGTGAAAAAACCCTCCTGGCTCTCCTGATCTTCCAGGAAGTTCTCCACAGAAGTCAGTGAGAGAATTTGTATCTATCTGTAAGTGCATGCAAGGATGACAGCACCAATCTGCAGAGAAAAAGAGAGGGCTACAGGTTTTCCTCTCCTTTTGTCCCCATTTATACTGACTTATTGGACAGTGGCTAAACTCCACAACTCATAGGATGGCTCCTGGCTGTAGAAATACTCCAAAGGGGCACTGGGTTGTAGAGTTCCCTGATTTTGAGGAGCATTGTGAGTGATGCAGCCTTAATGAAGGAAAAATATTTTGCAGCCTTGTCTGAGAGGGCATTGGCTTAATCACATCTTTTGCTAAGCATAATTGTGTATGGTTTGTTGTATGTATTTTAATGACTAGGCTTATGACTGCATTAAAAACCTGTGCTTGCAGGTTATGACTATGGTGTCAGATGTGCAGCTACCTGCCCAGCATACCCCCTGCCTTAACTAGAAAACTCGCAGGGATTTCTTTTTACAAAACTGAAGTAGATTGGATGAGGTTAAAAAGTAGAAAAAGAAGTATTGGATAAAGTGGCTCTTGCACTTTGCAAAATATAGTATAGAATTCAAGTATGATTCTTAAGTATTGCAGGGCAAGGATGGACTTGTTCAAAGATTGCACATCTAACTCCAGAGCTTCGTGAGCCATGACAAGGGGTGGTCACACTTCAAGTGATAATACAAATGATGAAAATAATAGTAATAATGAGGACAATAATAAATAACCAGTACTCTGTGCAGAGATTATTTATTGGAATTTTGAAACTTGTCATATTTTATAGCTGAAACAAAGCAAAGGTTAATTCATATCTCGTTTGTATTTTCCCTGCTCAAGCCTATGCTCAACCAATTGTACTACTTCTTTGTGGCTCAAGGGAAATCTTGCCACTGCCTTAATGGAAACAGTATTGGTGTCCTAGAACCTGTTCCTCTCTGGTATTACTCTGATTTTATTCATTTGAAATCAGTGGCATCAATACTGGTGTAAAACTGCAGTAACACCCAGGTGAAACAGGTCCTTATTTACCTGCATCCCTGCAAATATCATAGACCTCAGTGATGTGAATATTCAGACTTAGTATTTATGCTCAGAAACGTGAAAACACACCCATAGTTCATTCACATAATAAATGTGATGGGAAAATAACTCCATGGGGACAAACATTGTTTGGTTTGTCATGAGACATACTTGACAATTACTGCTTTGTCCCTTTTGTGCTATTGCAATACAGTCATAAGATTGTGCCATAAATCTGAAAGACTGTTTTGCAAAGTTTGTATCTGCGTTTGCTACCTTTAATATTAATAGGAGAATATCTTTAAAGTGAGTAAATTGAGAAAGTGGCTGAAACTATAGTTTATAAAAGAAGATTAGTGGGTTTAATATGCACTGGAGAGTAAAAGAAAAATCTTATTACTGCATGGAGAAATTACCTCATAAAGAAGCTAATACAGCAGGCTAGGGAATAATTTTTAACAAGGTTTTTATGATGCACAAGTGTAGGCAAGTTAATGAACTTATCTTTCTAGTTATTTTCAGATAGTAACAATGCATTTCTTTTCAGTTCCTGTGCTTTAAAAAGTAAAACACATTTAATCACTTACAATAAAACTAACTCATTAGTTTGATAAATCAAGTAAAATCCTGTACTGCTCCTGTTGTGGCAGTCCTGCATAGAAACTAGATCAGGTGAAAACATTAAGTATAAAACAGAGCAAACTGTCAGGTTTATTCATTATTGGAATTAAAAGGTGTCACAGTGACAGGGGATGTTCATTTTCAGAAAGACCTGCTCTGGTCTCAGCAATAGAACTTAGGAAATAAAAACTAATATAGGGACTCAGGCCAAGATTTTGTTTTAACAATTCCATTCTTTGCAAAATAGCCATGTGGTCTTTGACATTCATAAAACAGACATCTGAAGAATGTCACATCCAACAGCAAAGAAACCACAGGGGGGAGTTGGTAAATACAGAATGTCCATCTGTCAGCACCCCAGCATGGCATGCGTAGGTATTGTTTAGGAGGAGCATGTCCACATTTTTCTGCCCAAATGCAAAAGACAGACTGCTGAGTAAAACAGTTCAATCTTTATATTGATTAAAGAGATGTGCTTTCCTACCATATAACAATGACTGTACTTGAAATTAATTCAGCATCACTCTAAAGGAGACTGTAGGTTGTCAGGCACTCACTGCAGGTTTTAATACAGATGTCCTAGAAGAGAAATAATGCGGACATACCACAACAATTTGACACTACAATAGGGCATTTCATCAAGAGTTTATCAGAACCTCATCTAGACCACAATCATGTAAGCCACAGTCATGTTGAATGTTAGCATTATTCACAGCTTCCATCATGTCATGGGATGGGACAACTTTCCCAAAAGCACACAGAAGGGAAGAGAGAAGTGTGCTGATAAAAAAAAGTTATTGCTTGATCAGCTACTTGACAAAAATGGGTGGGATGGCCTGGGTTTCTCCTTTGCTGATGAGAACATTTTCCCACATAGATGTGGAAGAACTGTCTGCAAAAAGTTGCAAGAGAAAGCTTTCTGCTATTACACTACTCTGAATGACAAGCAAGTTTCATATTGCTGAAGGTGTTATAGTGTCTCCACACTCTTGTTAAAGGTCTCAGTCAGCAGACTTTACTGTACTGCACCAATTAATTTAAGAAAGCTTACGGTTGGTGGGAAACTGGAGCTGTATTTACCACAGTGTATGTACCTTGGAATGGAGAAGCATTGGTTTTTCCAAGTCACATTTTATGTGTCATATTTATGAGTCATCAAATACAGTTAAAATAACTAATTTGCTATTTAGGGTTTACTGATATCTTTTTTCTTTTGTTCAAAGTAAATAATCTCAAGCAGTTCTTCTGAGTCAAGGTGCATCTGTGGTGTAACAAGCACAGATCTTGCTAGTGATGTACAAAGAGGTCTATCTCTCCATCTGTCTACAAAATATTTGAAGGGTCTTTTGAAAGAATATCTGACAATGATTTCCTTGAATCTACCTTTTACAGTCGACTCTGCTTCTCTCTTTTTTTGGGGGCCAATATTCACTGAGACCTCCTTTGAATTTTATCTCTCTACAGGTAATTTTGGCTTTGAGGGGAAAAAAGTTCTCTATTTCTTTACTTTTTTTTTCTCAAGAAAATTTTCTAGCTCTGAGAAAATGCTATGAACTGCTATAAAGTGATATCTAAAAATGTTTGCAGGATGAGAAATATTATTTTTATCTTTCTGATTCTAAGATTCACTTTCCTCTGTGCCTATACAGCTTTAACCTAAACATTTTGATGCTACAGGTTTAATGTTCAAAGCTGATGATGGCTTCTGAGTTCCACCAAATTAAAACACCTTACTCATTAAGGCTGGTATGACCTTGTCTCTAGTGTTTGGAGCTAATGTCTCCAAGTGGTCAACACCATAAGTGCCAGTTGCCCCTGAAGTGTAAGTTTGTATCAAAGCAGTGTGGTTCATTCTAATCACTCACTACTTGAGAAGCAAGTTCTTAAATCAGAATTGATTGGAAACTGAAATAAGCAACTGAAGGAGGAAAATGGGAAGAGTATTGGGGATTTTTTTGTTCACTGAAATTTTGACTGTGTTACCTGATCACAACTTCCCAAATTTATCTCCCTTTCATTGACTTTGAACTGACCTTTTTGGTGAAAATTTTATATGAGGATGAGATACCACCACCACCTTTGTCTCTCTGTGATGCATATATGCCCTTTATTTCAGCTTGACAATGACTGACCCTCAAAAAATTTTCTGCTGAGTTGAAATAAGAAATAAATTGTCAGTGATTTTTACCCCAAATTAAAAAATAAAGTCAGACATTGTGGATGCTGTGGAGTCAGAGGCTGCTAATTAGCTAAAATACAGTTACAAGTATACAGCTTTGATCGCAAACAGCCTCTATATGTCTCCACATTCTTTGTGTTTGATTGCAAAAGTAAAGAGACATTTTTAAGAAAGTATGTGCAAAATAATTTTTTTCACTTTTTAACTGCAAATCACCAGTACAGATGTATAATTTATCATGTTTATTATTATAGGTATTTATTCTACTCTCTGTAAAATAACAATTTCTTTACTGTAAAATAGAAGTAACTGTAGCAGTGAGAAGGTAGCAGATATTGATCATCTGTGATTACAGTAATCCTGTTTATATATTTGCTTGTAACACTGAAACTTTACTGAAAGATTTCACCTGATTTTCTCTATATATGTCATTGAAAGCCAGTAAAAAGGTAACACTCGCGTGGCTGGAGAGATGAAGTGTGCAGAGAGAGTGGGCCAACTTCTGCTCTCAGTAAACTTACGTAAATTAATTACAGTGCATACCAACAAGTTAGTCTAGTCTTATGCCACTCTTTCATCTTTAAATCAGAACAACTGTTAGAGAAGATAAAATAATTCTAGCACAGCATTTGCCTAGGAAAAAAAGATTTTGAAGGACCAAAGCTTCACCGTGCCATTTTTTAACATGCTAGTTATTAAAGCAATAGATCCTTTTTAAAAACATATAGATTAATTAGTCAAGGTAAAGGTTTCAGATAGACTTTAACAGCCCAGTTCCAAGGCCAGCCATCCCTTCCAACAAAGAAAAAACTTCATAATAAGATCAGGTAGAAATGCTGCTTGAAGTATCACAAGAACATCATTTTTCTTTCCTGTTCATTGGATTGAACTTAATAAGAAATATTGAAAAACAACCCTTTTTTTAAAATTTATCTCAATATTCCTGCTCCAGAAAACAGAGAAATGCAATTAATTTTCCCAAAATATGAACATAACATCCAAATAGACAAGTAGAGCATAAAAGATTTGCCTCGCTTTGTTTTGAACCTGCAAAAATTAAGAAGTCCAATTTGAGAGGTGGAAAAAGGCTCTTTCTATCATAATTCTGACCTGAACTTTTGCTTGTCGATGTCCAGAAGCAGATACTGTTTCCCAGGCACAAATTATCAAGCAGAATAGGAAAAATGGCAAAAATTTTTCCACCAAAGTTTATTCCCATTCTGAGAAGAGTTTATACCTGCTGGACTTGTCACATTTTTGCACATTTTGCACAAATAACTCGGCTTTACTGGCTGAAGCCTTCTCAGGAAATGAAGTTCAAAGACCTGTGTTAAAAGCTGTCATCAAAAATGTCAGATCGTGATTTGCAAAAGGGGTGTGTTGACTTGCCCATGTTCCCAGCGCACATGCTGAGAGGGTGAGGGGGGAAGTTGTTTGTGGCATAGGTGACTGGTATGTGGGCTTGCTTGTTGCAAGGAGGGAGCTGATGCTGGGCAACTTCATTGACCACTCTTTTCTGACATTTTTTAGCATGAAATGTTAATGACCAAGCCATAGCAAAGAAAAATGTGGGATGCTGTGGTTTGATTTATTGTGTGTCCCATCTAAACTTGCAGTCACTCCTACCTCAGTGATCCAACCTTTCTGGTGTTGGAGGGGGGTTACTAACAATCTCTTCCAGGGCACAGTTGGTGGCACTACCTGTACTTGCCAATTTGTCATCTGTCACCTTGACTGATCAATTTGCAATAATGATATAGTAGTGATTAATTTTGTGATATTTCTAGTAGAGGAACCTGCTTGGGCTTTACTGTATAAGCCAAAGAAAGAACCAGCAGCATCTTGGGAAAATGCCATGGAAATCGCGCTTTGTGTTACTGTATGACTGGAGTACATTGTGTAGAAGGATGAGCTGAGCTCACAGACTCAGATGGTGAGCTCTAGATCTAATGTTATCAGGAAAATGACTGCAAGTGGGAGGAATTTTTCATGTCAACACAGTGCCTGGGATAAGGTTGTCAGTAACCAAATGTGGGGCAATGATAAGGAAACTATTTACATTGAGTGCTATAAAAGTATGGACATAAGCCAGGGAATAAAAGCCCATACTCAGAAGAGGAGCACAGAGCAAACTTGAACTCGACCACTGTTAAAATGCAAGAGAATGTTCAGTATGGAATAAATCTAACATAAGAGTAGGAGAAAGAAAAGTGCAAATTGCAGAACATCAGAAATGAAACCATAGCAGACGTTCACAGCTCTGAAATCACACTTCATGGCCAGCAAAGGGAGGTCTGCAAAGGACAGGTGGTCATGAAAAAATAAAATCCTTTCATGGAAACTGTGCATCCATAGTAATGCAACATAAGGCAAAAACCATATTGTTCAGAGCGGCAGTAAGCATCGCATGGCCCAGCACACCCTCTCCCTGGGTATCTGGAGCTCTCCTAGGGTGGTGGTGCTTTAGCCAGCAGGCCCTGACAGATGCTGCGGGGGGAAGGGGGAACTGCTTTAGTGAAATATGATTCTTTATCTTGTTCTCCAGCTTTTCCTGATAAAACCAGTTTGGATGCAGGGGACAGCTGAGTGCTCTTGCCCCTGCCAGTAGGACCATGGCCAGGGCTCATCTCACTGCGGGGCGACCATCTGCTGCCACTTAACAGCACAGGAAACCACCACTGAACAAAAGCTTCCACTCCTACAGCATCCCACCTCCTGCAACAAAATGGAGGGGTAAAGGAAATGCTGCAAGATTAAATATGATTTACAATGAAGAGAAGGCAAACACTGTAGGTAAGGTTATCAGATAGGTCTCCCTCTGGATGCCAGCAACAGGCACAAGGACATTATTATGAGGCTTAACACAGCCCAGGTGAACGAAGGGGAGCAAGCAGTAACCGAGGTGGTGGAAGGATGGTGGGAAGAATTGTGACCTCCCCCACCAGCAGAGAAAGCCCTCTACTGTGATTTGATTTGATGTTGAGAGAGTCTAAGTCTGGTGTGGAAACAGAGTGATGCCTTTCAACAGCGTCGCTCCTCAACAGCACAGAATTTCCTAGCGATCCTCTGCATACTCTGCATGGTATTCTGGTGTTTCTGTCAGTTCATGTACTCATTCTCATGCCATATTGCATTGCTGTCTGAATAAAGGATAGTGAACACATACTGTAGACTTCACTCATCCAGAGACTTGACTGATTTTAGGTCTACCCATCATGAATTTGTTTTCTGCAAAAAACTTCCCTTTTTTCTCATGAGGAAATTTGAAATCTTGATTTTGAAGTAGCACCATGGGAAAAATATATCTTATTTTGTATGAGTTTTTAAGAGAATAAAAAGGTATAATATTTGGTTTATTAAAAAAATCCCTTCTTAAACATGATTGCCCTTCATTAAAGATATACTGAGAATTTTGAATTGATCAAAACTGATCTAGGAATGAAATACATGGATATGTAGTTGCCAGCAATACAGTCATACCTATTCATTGCATTTTGACTTGACAATGGATCAGAGAGGAAAACAAAGGCTTTATTATGGGAAAAGTATTAATACATATAAAAATGCCAAAGAAGGAATGTAAAAAATGCAGATACACACCCTGAATGCAGGGGAGCACTTAGTCAATCTTCCTACCTGTAGTGCTTGTTAATATCATGATGCAGAAAACCAGATCTTTCCTGAGGATGGTCAGAGAATTGGAAACTTCTGAGAAGCAGACTGGTCTGTGTGAGTTGTTTCTGGAAAGCCCTCTTAGAAATGAGTTCTGAGTGGCAACACTTAATCAAGTGATGTGCATGAAGAGAAGCTTTGCAGAAGGTATTCTGGAGTGCCATTTAGGTCAGGTTTGGATTTATGACTTCTTTCTGATATAATTTTCCTGTCTGTTCTCTGGGAGTATTGCTGAGACTATACCAAAACATGATGTGCCCTCAAATGCCATATGGGTGTTCCACTGAATGTATAGTGTAGGTCTCTGGGACAGGGGTCTGAAAACATTGGACAGAAAAGAGAACACTTACAGTGGCTGACTTGCTTTTGGCTTTGTTGCAGAAAAGGCATAGTAGGAAGTGAAGTTCTTCTGTTACCAGGTGTTTATTACCTGTGAAGCCCTTGAGTCAGTTCTGCTTTTTGATTGTGACTTCTTAATTTTACTGAACTATAAGGGCAGAAGCACTCCATTCAACAGCTGAAAAAATGTTTTGGGATAAAAATGCTGACAGCAAAACTCTAGGAACAGTAAAGATCTCTTGACCTGAAGTTTATATTTTTCTGTCATGTTCTCAGATATTCCTTCCCACACTCTTTACCTCTCCCAGAAAGGATGAGTCTGAAGCACAAACCGGCTGTTCATTTGCCACTCAGACAAGAGTGGGAACTCCACCTGCTTAAGGCTTTGCTCTGTTAAAAGCTACGAATCCTCATCAAACTGACCTTTATGCTTTTTCCCCCATCTCTAATTTCCTGCATTCCTCACACTCTATTCTCTCTTTGTCTAGAAACTCATCTTGTTCTCTTTTGAACATACTGATTCATAAACATATGTTCTAAGTTACCTCTCTTGTCTTTGGTAATGTATTCCACATGCTTACATGCCATTTTATTAAATAGTTTTCTTTAACCTTTTTATTTGCCTTGATTTTCTAATGTTCAGAAGATATTATTTTCTTTAATGTTTTTTTATTTCATGCATATACTGTACAGTTAAATAATTATGATTTTAATCAAAATCAAATCCATGGAAGGCCTAATACTTCTCTGACACAAGGTTAATATCTGTCCTTAGTTACATTTGTGTAACACCAAAGAAGTAGAAAAAGCTCTTTACACGGGATTTTAATTTTGGCAAATCACTTTACAGTTAATCTTGCCATACAAAGTATTCAGGGGAAGCTGAGAGATATAGTAAAAGTAATATAGAATTAATTTCTAAAATCACAAACTTAAAAATTATATTCTGATATATTCTACTGGGTATTGTGTCTTCATCCTAGTGTGCAAGTATGCACATGTCTATGAGCATGTGTTATATCTTTATATATCCATGCAAGTTGAATATCCCAAACACAAAGTATCCTGCAGATGAATTCGTGTCTTTTTTCATTAGTAAGTTATTCAACTTTAATAATAAATGCACATTGAATTGCAACAGGCAGAAAAATTTACAATATAGAATTTCATAAAAGCTTCATTAAAAAATAAGTAACAAGTAGCAGCAAATAACCCAAACAAAATAAGTTTTTTTTAAAAAAAATCACTGTGCAGATATGCTGCAGAGGGAAGCACATACAAAGAGAGAACAGAGAATGGCCACTCCACATCCTAAGGACAAACAGAAGCTGGTAGAGTTGTATTAGTGCACTGAAATTGGAATCTGTATTTTTTTTTTAATTGGTGTATTTTTTTCCTGGTAAATCAGTAGTTAAAGGATGCAATCAACAGTGCAAAGAGAAGCACTCTATAATTCCAAGGGCTCAGGACTTTTCATTTGAAAGATTCAAAGGGCAGTAGATGATTAAATAATATTATTGAGATTCAGGTAGCCTGTTTTATTTAACTTTGCTGAGGTAGATACTCCAGTACCTTTGTAGCCTATTGTCTGCATACTCCAGTAACAGGGATGGCTAATACTCTAAAGTGGTCCTATTGTCAAAAGCAACACTCAAGCAGATAAATTGCACAGCAGTAATTGTGTATTAAATAGCAATTGAAGTAACTTACATGAATTTCTGTTAAGGAACACATAGGTTGCAACCTATGCTTCCATTTATCCAAATCCTATGTGAAACCAGTCTGAAATTCAATTAAATGAATATCTGATAAGAGTATGAAGCCATTAAATGCATAAAAATCTGACAAAACGCAACGATTGCATTACCGGTGAAATAAAATGTGCTGAAAGGATAAACTTGTGGCAAACCAATTCATGGCATGTACTGAGCATGTTGTGGAACCCTCTCAAATACGTGACAAAGGAATAAACATGAAAGAAATACATTGATCATACGCTAAGGCTGTGCATTTCAGAGAGATTCACTGTATTATCTTCCTTATTTGTGTGGATAACAGGCTTACTTATGTCTTCAAAAATAATTCTTTCTATGATACCACAAGAATTCTAAGCATAGTGATGATAAATAGAAAGTATGAAAATGCTAATGTATGAGAGCTGGTGGAATTTTAAAGGATCAGGACTGAGCCAAATTTTTAGATGAGATTGCTTGACATGGAAAAAGCCTTACCGAAGAAAAAAATGAACACAATAATCTGGTTATTGCATATTTATAGTCCAATAATTTGACTCTGAGATTTACAAAAATCCATATCAGAGGTTTTATCCCTATTGTATAGCTTACATGGTTTTGACATCCTTTGGAACTTGCAGTTCATGAGCAACAATCGCCAACAGATTTACAGCTTGGGGTTTGGGTGTTTTTTTTCACAATTTAACATAACTTAAATTCAAAAGTGAAAGTTGAAGCATTAACTGTCAAAACCTGCTCTTTGTCAGTCAAGAATAATATATGAAAAATAGAGTATTATAAATTTTTACTGTTAAAAAGGACAATATTTTTCTTAAAATTAAGGTGAAAATGATCAAACATCTAATATTCTCAACTTCTGGGTGACACAGAAAGAGACTATTTAAAATTGTCTATAGCTACATCTCTATCTCTATCTAAAGGGATAACATCAGAACATGCAAAATTGGGACAATTTGTTTACCATAAAAACTTTCATAGGATAGAAAAGTATTTTTCCTTTAATAAACAATATTTTACTGTCCTGTGATATCACTTAACTGGCCATATGACTTCATGGTTTAGTACTTTTTTCCAGGTAACAGGAAGGACAGTATTTAGACCTGAAATTTTCCCTATAAAGCTGTTTGTATGCTTGGAAAGTAACAGATGAATTTCCCAGAAGTATTTGGAAGTAGCAGCAAAGCAAATATCTGCCTATTTATTATTAGAGAAGATCTTCTAAGTGGCTGGTAAACAGAGCAGACTTCTGCTGGGTTGGATGTTTCAACTCAAGTGAGGTTTTAGAGAATGTTCTTGGAATAGAGCAGCAGCTTTCTCAGAAAGTATGGATTGCCCAGGTGTTTTGTGTGCCACTCCTATGCATTTTCAGGTTTCAAATTCAGATTTTTTATATCTACTGAAGCCTAAAACAGACTTCATCAAGGGCATCTGTATAGTCTAAATATCCTGTTACTCTTGTAGTGCTAATACAGTGACCCCAGGAACTGTGTTTTAAGTCTTTAGATTAATTTTCTAGCTCGACAAAGACAATAGCAGTTTCTTAGTGCTTGCTAAACACAAGTTCCTCTCCCTGGACTGAAGGTGTTGACTCACAATTCTCACATATTTCAGCAGCTCTCATGACTCTCCTTTATTCCAGTGAAGTTCCAGCTTCCTTTCCCCTCCCTAATAATACCTCAACTGCATCACTATTTCATGAAGCACGTGAAATCCCTAGGACTCCATAGGATTTAAGGGCTGGACCTGCTTGACGTGCCTGTGTGGAGCTGGACTCCAGCAGGCTACTGATAGACAAAAGCCTCATTAACACATCTCTCAGGTTCCATACTTCATGTTTTGACATCATCGGCTGTGTGAAATAGAATAGAACAGTTGAGTTGAAAGAGACCTGCAATAATTAAGTCCAACTGCTTGATAACTTCAGGGCTGATCAAAAGCTAAAGCATTTTATTAAGGGCATTGTCCAATTGCCTCTTCAACACTGACAGGCTTGCAGCATTGACCACCACTCTAGTAAAACTGTTCCAGGGTTTTACCACTCTCTTGGTTAAGAAATGTTTCCTCGTGTCAAGTCTGAACCTCCCCTGACAGATGCAGCTTTGAGCCATTCCCACATGTCCTGGCACTGGATTCCAGGGAGAAGAGCTCAATGTCTCCCTCTCCACTTCCTCTCCTCAGGAAGCTATAGAAAGCAGTGAGGGTGTCCTTCTCCTCTCTAAACTAGATAAGCCCTGTGTCCTTAGCTGCTGGTCATAGGATGCACCTTCCAGTCCCTTCACAAACTTGAGTGCCCTCCTCTGGATACATTCAAGTACCTTTACATACTTTTGAAACTATGGGGTTCTATTTATGGGGTTGCATTCCTGTACTGTGTCATACTTCCCTGTTTCTGCCCCCACCCCCAGTACAGGAATGCAATTAGGACAGTTATAGTGAATTAATTCAGCAAGTGATAATTCAGCATACATTTGCTTTGTGGGGCCCTTGCAAAGAGTAAAGCATGGTCTTAAAATGCACTGGTTACCAGTGCATTTTAAGACATAACTCAAAACATAAGTTTATAAACTCCATGTTATTTGAAATACTTGCTCCTTAAAGGCTATTCTTCGCTTAAAAGATCCATGTTAGGGCGAAAAGAATTCTGAAGTTCTGAAAAATCATCGAAACCTGAAATTATCCTTCTTTTGGCTTCTCACTGTGTGCATTTTATAGTCCCTTCCCTCCCTCTCCCCCTGCCCCCCCAATTTAATTCCAGTCTGTGTTACTGAAGAAAATATGCACAATAATCTTGGCATTACTATTTCTGATTATTCCTTTAAATTACTAAACCATCATTCAATTCCTTCTGACTAGCTCTGGCTGATGAAAAGAGTCACAAACTGAGACGTATGGTTACCCAGAGCTGCTCTGTGAAGGATTGGCAAGGCTGTATGGAAAGGCTTGGAAAGCATCTGCTCTCACACTACGCTTGGCTTCAGTTAATATTCTCACTATTAGTCCTTCAGCTTTATAAGAATAAAAAATAAACAGCACTGTAAACAGAAAACAAACAAACAAACAGGGTTTCTTCCTCCTGTCTGATCAAATCAGAAAATGTGGCTTGATTTTTTTTACTCTAACAGCCTATTCTGCCCCTTCCAGTTCTAGTAAATCTGTCATCAGTAGGCTTAGGCAAAGACCTACTCTATCTGTTTGACTGTGGCAAGAAGGTTTTTTGATGTAAAAGCTGTAGGACCTCCTCCTGAGGAAAACAGAAGTTGTTCTTCATGTTGCTGACAGGGAAAAGAGAGGAAGAAAATAAAATATTACAGGCTGGAACATAGAAAATTGGTGACTCTTTTGAAGTAACATTGTCTTTAGTTTTGATTGAAATAATTACAGACAGACAAATCCTGGCTAATGTACAGTTTCACCACTCTCTTGGTAAAGAGGGAGTAGCTCTACTAGTCAAGCTCCTCACCATATGAGTTTGCTATGGCTGGATGGGAACTGCCCAGTGCTGGGCGAATGCCCTGCTAAAGCAGCCGTGGCAGTGGAGAGGCAGAACTGATGGAAGCTACAGCAATGCTAGACAAGCTCACCCAGAAAAACAAGGGCTTTGAGGATCCCTTAGCTTCCTTAGGGAATCTAGGAGTCTCTCTCAAGGCAAACCAATTAAAAGGAAATGGCATGCCAAAAGGATTGCTATTTCAACGGAGGTCAACAGGTTCTTAACATTGCTGTGCATGGTGAGGTCCTGAGCAACAAAATGAGTTAGAAGGGGGAATGTTTCATGCCTGTGATACTTTAGGGAGGACATTGACTAGGATTTAAATTGTTTTAAGCTGCTGCTAGTCCCACAGATTGAAATGTGTCCTCAGACTGATGTTCACTGCAATCTGAGTGAAACCTTATACAAGAAGTCAGTCTCATGCAGAAGCAGGAATGCTAGTTTAGAAATTGGTCTCCCTTTCTTGACATAGAAAGTAGGTATATTTTAAAAATATATGGCAGGGGTTGCTGAGCAATTTTACCTTTTCTGCCATCCCCTCCCATCCTGTGGCTCTGCTCTTGAGCACTGTCCTTCAGTTTAGAGCTGAAGCATAAGGAAAGTGAGCTTTGCTCAGCCCGACTGAGCTGCCCGTCAGGCAAGGTGAGGAGGGAAGCTTCCTCCAAAGTGGACTGTCACAGAACTAGCTGTGCTCATGAACATCATTGCCTGCTCTTCACTCAGGTGTAGCATAAAAAACCCCTGCTCTCTTCAAAAGCCATGGCTTTTCCTGAAGGGGTGGAAATGAGGATGGACTCCTTTCACTCAGCACCTGCTTGCATTGTTATGAATGCTGACTGCTGTGCAGTTTGTGTATATTTTCATTGGTGCTGCTAAACCTACCCTATGGGAGACCTTCCTGCAAGATTTCCCTGTTAGCTCTCAAATTTTGCTAGTAGCAAGAAACATGTAGATAAAGAGCACCATGGCAGGGTCATCAAGGACAAGATCTCTAGAAATAGAACAAATTAATGGTGATATTTGTTTTCTCACTGCTGACCCTGACACATACAAATATTTGGTAACAGCTATGGATTACTTCTCAAAATGGACTAAAGATAAACCCCTACAGGATAAACTACTACCCCAAAGTGTTGAAGGTCTCTGATTGAATTCATCAGACATTCGCATGTATCCGCACAAATCAATGATCAAGGCAGGGAATTTGTCAATCAGGTAAGTGAGGAAATACATTAACAGGTGACAGACAACAATTTGCCAGGGCACATAACCGTAGAGCCAGCAAGCTTGTGAAATGGTAGAATTGAACTGTGAAAGACAAATCACTGAATGTGAGGAGAGTGTCTTTGTTATGTCTTGCTCTCACATCCAACTGCGGAGAAAAGTCCAGTGATTTTTTTACCTTTACCCTCTCCCGTATTAAAAATGTGAACAACCTGTTAATATACATTGCAAATTCAGCTGCTGCTCCACTTTAATAGCAAGATAACAATCGTGTGCCATTTACATATTTTGCATTTTATTGCTCTTGCATAATTCATCATAAGTAACATAACATGGTTGTTCTGCAAAATGTAAGAAAATGGAAGGTGAGCTGTAATATAATCAGAAATAACAAATAATGTCGAGGTATTTAAGTAAAAGGAAAGGAAATGAAGCAGGAAGTAAGAAGCATGAATGGGAGATAAGAATGAACAGATTACAGTGAGATATGAAGTGAAAGTGTGGAGTAGAAAGTGACATCCTGTAAAAATGGGAATGCTTGGCTCACACATCATAGGTGAGATAAGTTTAATGATGATGAAACTGGATATACTGCAAAAGAATAATTGTTATGGAAGAACACATGTTTTAGGGAGCAATTGCAGTGCTGGCTCTGTTAGCAAAGTCTTTAGGGAAATGAAGCCATAACTGAGCAAATAGTAAGTTTTTGAAAAAACTTATATTTGAGATAACTTTTTTTGTTATCTTCGAGAGCTCTTAAAATTGTTTCATTTCACATTGGTATAGCTGCAAAAATCCAGTCTGTAGTAGGATGAAATAGTAGGATTTTATCAGCTTTTCTACATTACAACCGCCTTCATTTGTCCTGTTAATTTTGACACAAAACCACTCATTGACATTAAAATCTTCTACTTTGGAGCAAAATTAAATCTCATTTCACATCTGGGCAAACTAAGCTAAACACACACATACATATGAAGTTTTTATTATGTAGCAACTAGAACTCTTAGACTGCAAACAGAATGTAGTTAACTGGTTTCAGATTCCCTTTTGAACTTAAATGTGAGCTGGGTTTGAGGAGATTGTGGTCCTTTTGAATGCCCCATAAACAAAACCAAAGTTTAGATTGGATGTGAGCTGCCTCTGGAGAGCCCAGCTGGTTTTATGGTGGTAGCTGAAACAAGATAAATCTCAGCAGTTTTGTCTTTGGAGAGGACGACAATGATAGGTTTGTCACATCCTGTGATTTTAGCTCCACCCAACTGTAGACATCACACTGAACCTTGGGAGTGACCTTGACTGGGACAAATTGTCTGGATGTTCCCTGGCTCAGGGCTAGCAGAAAATCAAGCACAACACATGCTTCATCACTGGAGAAACTCTCCTCTCTGGGGATTTGTGACTTGTGGGTCACTTCCCTTTGCATTTGTGGTCACGTATGTCACCCTGGCAACTGATTGAACAATTTACCATGTAGCAGTATTAGGAAAGGATTTGTTATAGCTTTCTTCTAATGTAATTTACTGGCTAAAAACAAAGAACTGTGCATTGGTCCATATGCAGGAATCACAGTCTGGAAAACTCTATTTTGATTGGTAGGGGAAAATACGGAGATGTTTGATCCTGCTGAATGATGATAACTGGTAGCAAATCTGACATCTAAGTGCCATTCACAATGCATTGATACATAACCCCATGTTTAGAGACACACTTCCTCCCTCCCCCACCCCCCAAAACAATCTGAATAATGAATCAAATGGTCTCAGGAGTAATTGGATCTTTTTCTGAGTAATTAGCAATTTTTCCCCTCGCATTATAATTTAAAGTACTGTGGTTGAATTGAACAACTCATGTAATGAGTCATTAGACTGAGGCTTTTAAGGAAGTTATTTCTGAAGGTCTGTGGAGGCTAAAATATGTCTAAATTAAAAGAATGACAGGCTGCAATCACAGCTGTAAAATAAAGGTGCTCAGTAAGCAGTCCTATTACAATCAGAAAGAAAAAGAAACAGATCTCTGTCTTGTGCATGGAAGCAGAGGAAATGATGAATACCTTAGGTAACTCATTCTGTGCAAAATCAATCTTTCACTGTCAATTTTAAATGAACTAATTTGTTCACAAATCTGCTCAGTCAGTTTGGAAGCATACTCAGTTCACCCATATTAGCAAATCCTTTAATCTTGACTAGTCCACTGAGTAAGAAATCTAGAAATGTGTTAATATGACTGGACATATGTAGTAGGATAAGAATTGATTCTTTTAATTAGTGTCTATTCAAGTTACAGTTTCTTCTTTTACTGAACTATTGACCTACTGATATATAAAGAGATTACTGTTATGATTAAAATACCTTCCAAAGGTATTTAACTCTTTCTTTATTAGTCAATGTCAGAAAGAAAAATAATTTTTTATTTATCTGAAAATAAACAATATAGTCTAATTTAAGATTTCTTTCAGGAATATACCTATTAACTCTGGAGATTCACACTGATTTTTAGAATGCAAAAAAACATAAGTGCCAAGTTATTGCTAAATTAATGATACAAACCTTTCTTTCAATTTAGATAAAAATATGAAATATTACTTGCAATCATAGTTTGATATCAAGGTAGTTAAGAGTTTCACCCATCACAATTAAGCTACTGAACTTGATAGCTAATCAAGATTATTTTTTATCCACATTGAAATTAATTGATGACAAAGTTTTATTCTTGACAAAAAAAAAAAAATAGGTAGAGAGAGGTGACTCCTGTTACTCTCGTTCCTACACTGTTCACACAGGCTGAGGCCTGAATAAGTTAAACTCTGGAAAACATCTGTGTGGGAAATAAGAATAAACACACTGTAATTTACAAACAAACAAGATTGTGTTAGGTCTTGGTCACCCACAGAGAGGCGAGAAACACTAGAAAAAATTCCAAATAACTGAGCATTTACAAAGGGAAGCAGTGCTATAAGGTTCCCAGCATGGTCTTTCATACAAAAAATGAAATGCGTCTCTGCTCTGGTCAGTCAGTCACATTTACTTGTTGCTCTTCACCATACATTATAAATGAGAATCTGCAGCAGGGTTGTTCTGGTCAGTGCTGAACATCTACACTGTGTCTGGGAAGTAAATACCTTATTGGCATTATCAATATGGTTGTGAAGAAAAAATGTTTCAAAGATCCTTATTAATCTTATGAATACTTCAAGTGACAGCAATACAAAAATGCTTTAGCACTATGTCTAGGTGGATAACGACTTTTACTGACTGAGAGACTGAAGGCATAGGACTAGACTTTAAAGATTTGCAGTGAGTTATTTAAGTGAAACTTGTATATGGAAGCAAAAGTAAGAAATGTGCTGGCTAAAATCAGGAAAAAAATGTCATGTACTGAAGCCTTCTTATTGTAAACCATCAATCCAGGTCCCTCAGCTTTTTCTCAGCCTGGATAAGGCGTATTCCCACTGCCTTTGGCAGAACTATTGGCCCACAAACGTATGAACTTTACATAGGGTTTTACAGTTACCCATGCCTGGTAACAGCACTGGTTTGCTAGCTACAGTCCATAATTAAATAAATATAAGTAAGAAAAAGGAGAGGAAATTTTCACTTAAGGGTTCTAGTGGTTTCTTTTATTTTCTGTCAAATTTTCAGTTGAAGTGCATTCTTTGACAATGCACGATAGGAAGAAAATAGCTGTTGCACTTTGAGTCCTGTATTTGTGGAGGATTCTGAGTTTCCACCTGCTTAATTTATTCCATGTCTCTCCTTTGCTTTCAATGTGATGGTTGTTTTGTTCATCTGCGTTCTTTGGTAGGCTGAGCTGCTGGGGCCTGACTGGTGGGAACCAGCAGATTTCTGTCACTGAAAGTAGCATATCAACAGTGGCTTTTCCCAGTCTGCTTTCTTAGTGTATTAAGACTGGCCTTTGCCACTTGAGCTGTTGATGGGTATGAACTCAGAGCTTTTTAACGGGGTATACAACCAGTCTGAGAGGGATTATGACAACATGGCACCATAAACAGCCATCTCACATGCTTTTGTTCTCTCATTTTAGGATGCCGATAGCCATTATGGTCTCCCCAGTTACTGCCTAATGCTTTAGCCAAAAGTGTTTCTATAAACATTCAGCATTCATTTCTGTCTGAGGTTTGACCTTTTTTCCTCTTAATTTGCCTCAGCAGCAGCCATTTTATGAACTTGAATCACTAATTTGTATCTTAACTATCTCTAGCAGTTACCCTTGCAGTACTCCATCCACTGCCTACTCTGAAAGCCCAGCTCTTTGACAAACAAGATTGTAAAAATGTACACATCAACAGAAGAGCCTTCCTTTAGCAGACTACCACAATCACTTACATTGAAGGTGAAAATGTTTTTCTTTGCCCAGGGCTCCTTTCTCTGCATTCCAGTTTCATTATGTTTGTAATGGGGGCAGTTATGTATCCAAAGTGCATGTAGAACTGGGCAGACACAAAGCCTTGCTGCTGGTGGGTAGTTCCCTATGAATGTTCCACTGGTTTGAATGGGAGCTGTGCTTTGAGTAGTGGATTTTTTTTTCCTGGTGAAAGCACAGTGGAAAATTCTCAATTTACTTTAATGGTCATTGAGACTTCTCAGAGAAGTATCTGATTCTGCAAATAGTTCTATGAGCTGATTAGACTTTGCAAATGCCAGAGTAGTTACAGATAACTGCTGATATCAGATATGTATCCCTATGTCCTTATACGTAATTATCTGTACATAATTCTGTGTGAGGTAGTTTTGCATGATCTTGATGGAGGACACAACAGTGGCTTGGTTTGGCTCATTTAAAATACTAACGATGATGGCCTTAGAAGTGACTACAATAGTAATCATGGCATTTTTAATGTCTAAATTATTGCAGAACCTGAAAACACTATTGCTTCCAAGGCAGATGTAGGATTGAACAGAAGATGAATGGCACATCTCTATCAGTCAGTGTGTTTTGATAATTGATCAAATTTCCATTTTAATTAGAAAACAGGCACCCAAAGTGGGTGGGATCACAAGATTCTATCAGCTTAGTTTCTCTTAATCCTTTGGGGTGAATGAAAAATGAAGTAGCTGGCCTTTTGCTAACTCTGAATTCAAGAGACAGCCTATACTACTGCTTGTTCAATTTATCTAGGAATGCCTTTTGTGCTGTATTGTCTGTGGTTGTCTGAAAATACCTTTTAATTTCCTGAATACATATATGTATACAATGAATATTAATCAAGAACTGATTAGTATCTCTTCTGCCAGCATACAATAATATTTTATCAGAGGCAGATTGTATCTGCAATTGCATATTTTAAGTCTACACTGGAATTACACATGAGCTTGACTGAGTATGGACAATGAAGTCCTCCACTAAAATTTTGGATTTTCTTTTCTATAAGTTAATTTTGCTAACTGGGAAAATAGAACTAAAGAAACCTCATACATGCTTGTTTTTTTTTCCAGTAAAACTACCATTTCTATACTTTCAGGTACTCTAGCCAGCAGAGCCGAGGTTATTGCTGGTGCTATATTTGGCTAATATCTTACCAACAATCTCAGTTGCTGGCATGGAAGGGAAGGACCCCTTCCCCCAAGGGGCACTGAAAGGTTACAGAGCTACAAATCTGAAGGCTAGACCCAACTCGTGCAACCCTTGCATGAAAACAGAGGAAGTCAACAGGCTGCCCACCATTAAAATCGATGCTGCAGACTGCCCACAAAAGAGCTCTCAAGGAAGCCATCCTCATATTGCCCAGGGAATTAAAGTCCTCTGCCATGGCTCTTTAAACTCTTTTCACTTCCCTGCCTAGGGAAAAGTCACTTGCTGTGTTTTACCTGGAAACTATGACAACTTTGGAGGAAACCAAAGCATAATTTGTCTTTTAGTTTCTTCATAATGAGCTAAAATTTTAGTCTGCTTACCTCAAAATACTTTCTGCTATGTATCCTCTGGTAGCTGAGGCTTTGCCTTGCATGCAGGATGACAGATTGAGTGCTAATTCTACCACCTGTAGGCCTTATTTATTTCAAAATGTCACTTGTTTTTTACATCTTAAATGCCAAGAGAGATGTTCTCCTAGGATAACAAAAACCAGTCATTATTATAACATAGATATTAAGTCACTAATGTTTCAAACACGTCAGTCAGACATCTGTCCTGCAACTGTACAGCAGAAAGGGCAGAGTGTTATTGGAGTGAAAGGGGGAGAGAGAGATACCAGGGGAGCCAAAATCATTATGTGAACGTATCACCTAGGTTGTCTGAATGCTGTAGGACCCACAGTAGAGCCTACATATTGTAATGGAAATTTAAGTCCTCTGTGATCATGTACTTGCTCCACAGCAATTTGTTCTATCAGTTTCATATAATGTTTCGTTCATGGAAGGACCTGGGCTCTGAAATATGCCACATTTGAGTCATTGTAAAAATTTTGAATTTCCAGAAGGATGAGGAGGAAAAAGATGGCCAGGAGCCCAATACCATACCTCCAGGTTTTATGCAAGTTCTCAAAAAAATTCATCTAACCCCCATTAGATACCCCCTAACACTTAATCCAGTGCTCAGAAACAAACTGTATAGGAATAAGAAAGGCTAGAAGAGGAAACTTTCTGAGGGTATCTGCTAGGCCCACATTGGCACTCTTGATAAGGCATGTCAGGACACATTGGTAGCGCGCAGTGAGGCTGAAGATTCCCTACTGGCTGGAACTGAGTCATTTGCCAGGCTTTCCTTGTCAGGGAGAGTTAAACCAGTCACTGATCCTAATTCTAACACTGTTGTTGCAGCATTCCAATTTTTAATCGCTACATGACTTGTCAAGTTGAATATGAGCCACATGAACAAAATTTAAAAACCTCTTAATAATGAGAGTGTCAAAGATTACTAGCACTCAGTGTTTCTACCTCTCCATTTCCTAAAAGTGGAGCAAAGGTGTAGGCATTCTCATTTCCAGTTGCCCTTTATTTTTCCATTCCTCCCCACAACAACCTTTTTCCTGAAGACAGTCATCTATGAATAACACATTCCTGTACCTTCTCTATTGTGCTGAGATCCCAGAGCTTACTTTAGGCTTAAGAGCATAATTTGAAATGGGTATCCCCTTCTGCCACATTTAGGGGGAAATACAATTGACGATTAGGTAAAAAGATAAACCTGCCATATGCCTTCATCCTAGGGTGGCAGTCTCTTTGTTCAAGTTACTTTTCTCCCTGAATTTTATCCATGAGACACAAGTCTCTTGCTGCCAATAAACACAGCTTTGCGTATTGCAATTTTGTCTCTAAATGTTTGAAATTTGAAGTAATTGTTGAAGATTGAGACAAGCAAAGTGCGAGTCACTCAGAAAGAAAGGGTATTTTTCAGGCTAGCAAACCTACATGTACACATCCCAGTGTATTTTCCCTATGACAGAGAATGGCTGGGACAGATGCTCTTCACGCTGCAAGTTCCTGGATGCTGACAAACAAATCAACTTCCAGTAGGCTCTGTGTTCTCATCTGCAATTGAACTAATTTGCCATTTTCATCTGCCGTGTGAATGATACACAATAATTGATTTCAAAAGACACCAGCGTGCTAGCAAATATAGGCTGCTGTATGTCAGTCTTTTTCAAAGAAAAAATAGCTCAGTCTTAGCATTGATTTCTATTTTTTCAGTGTTTTTGTAATAGAATGCTTAAATTCACAGTGCTTTCCACAAAATGAAATCTGCACTGTAATCTCTAATTGCTGCAAAAAAAGACAAGGTCATTTGACTCCATCTTGGCTCAACAGCAGTAGACTTAGAGCACATTCTAAAGCTTCATGCAGGAAGAGTCTGGCTAAATGTTCTAGTTATGGCTTTAACAGTAATATCAGCATGCAACTGGAGCAATCTGATATTTAAAAAAAGCTAATAATACATGGAGAGTAAGTTCGACATCAGAGCTGAGCTAGGAAAAATGGGATCATGTAATTAGAAACGAAAAGACATGGTGAATCAGTGTTTGAGATGCTGTGTTTTATTTAAAAGGCTGTTGTATGCTGCTTATTTTAGCTTGAGCTCAATTACTATTTCAAAATGTTTTGTTTTCATGCAAAAAATGTTTAGCTGGGAGTACAAAGGCAAGATGTTGCAGGAGTAGCTGTGGGCTGAGGGTGGTTTACACATAGCCTCCAGATAAAGCAGCTGCTGTGGCAGGGCTACCTATCTATCAGTGCAGCTTCTGCAGCTGACACAGCTTCTGGAATCCGTCCCCACCTTTAGGAGGAAATTCTTCACCACAGTGAGACAGGAACAAGGATTTAAAGTTATATAAGAAGCTGCCCTTTTGTTGGTAGAATAGAAAAAAGTTGCACTGAATAACATTCCTAGGTGCTGCTTTGGTCACTCCGTTTTACTCAGCTGTTATTAAAACTCCTTTTCACCTCAGAAGTTAATCAGGATCACAAAGTCTAACCTAACCCTCATTTTGGAAGCTGAAAAGCACATGATACTGAAATGACAACAAAATTAAGGTATGACTTTACCCAGGAGTAAAATTAATGAGTACTTAACAAGTATTGCTGCTTGCTTGATGATTTATCTAGTGCACTGGCTGCTGTGCCGTCTTTGTTGCTCTCTCCTTCCTGTAAATATGAACTAATCTGGAAGAACCCATAAGACTTTTAAAGCGTAAATAAAACCTTTCAAAAAGGAGCATCCTTGGTTCTATGCCCTAGTTTCAGAAATACACAAAACTAGGATTCAACAAAACTTCCCTAACTGCGAAAAGTATCAAGATAGGGGCAGAAAAGCCACATTTTCTTTTTAAAAAACTCAGACTATGGGTAGTTTGAGTCTTTTGTTCCCTTTTATTCTGATCATCAGAGGGTGAGCAAAATCATACTCTTTTCCTGAGTTCAGTAGAGGTTTTATTTTTGTCATTTCTATTATGAGCAAACTGGGATGAATATGATTTTGAGTTGGGCTTGGAAATAGCTCATAGGTTAAGTCTTGGTTTTGCAGAACAAAATCTAAGCTTGTGTTGGATAAAACATGCTTCTTATTATCAAAATCATGCACTTGTATAGACAGGTATAAAAGTAAGACATAAACTTTTTAATCTTTCCTGACAAGCGAGGGTACCTGAACTTTTTGCTTTTTCTCAGAACCATAATTTGGTCGAGATTACCAAATGACAGAAACAGAATTAAATTTGATTAAGAGTTGCAGGGGTTCATTGTAGAGTAGATTATTTTTATCCACCCTGATTTGGTCTTGTATTAAGAAACTAAGCTGATCTAGTACTTTGGCCACCTATGTTTTACAACGACAAAATTTATACAGATGACATGCAGCAGTCCTTTATCAACTGTTCAAAAAATTACTATAAAACCTTGAAACATTCATTTCAGGTGTTTATCTTTGACCTTGATTTCTGCTGGATATGTTGATAATAATGCAAAATTAACCCTACACTTTCATGTTATTATACAGACAAAACTTGCCCCAAAACTCCTTGGTGTATCTCTTAGTTGCCCTCGATTTAGATTGATTATGTCTTTATATCAGGAAGAAGGCCTGCCTGATAAAAGAATGGCTTAATCTTTATTTGCCTAGAGCAGTTAGAAAAATAAGTGAAGCAAGCAGCCTCCTGTGACTGATTTCTCCTCACCTGAAGCAAATCACCCTTGGAACAGAGAGTAATCATTCTTTGTCTTTTTTCAGATATTGTCTTCCATTTCATGCATTATATCCAAATAATCTTTAAGATTTTGAACACTAAAGGAATACATGGTGAATCAAAACCCTACACCAGGCTAAGTTCCACCTTGGGACACACACCTGCAGTCTTCACAAAAGAGAGTGGTAGAGTGGTAGCCTTGCTGATAGCCAAATATGGTCCAGTCCATAGCCTCCTTAAACTCTGAATTAAAAAAAAAAAAAAATAACATCTGTTCAAGAGTGAGGATATGAATGTGTGCACTTTGATAACTGCTAGTACTGTACTTTATAAAGGAATTTAATTCCTAAACGGTACCCATCTGGACAAGAACCATGTGGCTACTTGTGTAAATTCCTTACCCGAGGTACCTTTTGCTTCTGTACATAAATTTTGTGTGGAAAATAGAACAAATGTTTCCCTTCAGCACCCACAGAGAAGGTGAAACGTGCCACCTTCTATTTAATTTAGTTCTAATTTTAATAGGAACGTTTCTTCCCTGCAGCTGTTTGAGTGGTTGGACAATGACCAGCAAGTTACATGCCCTCTCTTATACAGAAGGAGCCTAGCAAAGTTTTTTATCTATTTTAGGTCTAGCCATCACATCCTTATCATGCTAGGTTGGTCTTAAGAATTAAACAACTCCTAGCAATCCCAAGTGTAGGAATCCTTATTGTAAATATTTCTCTTCAGTTGTATGTACATTACATTATTGGTACTCCAGTAATAAAATTGTACCAGGGGTCACCCATAATTCACTCTGAAACTTTCTTTTTCTTAGTGCTTTCTTCCTCAGAGCTGCATCTTATGAATTCCTTTCTGACACACACTGTCATATTGCAAACTAAATATTAAAGATTCACTTTAAACTGCAAAAGTTCATCAGGGTCTATAAGAATTCTTGACTTTAGGATTAAAGGATGATACAAGACAAAAGTCAACTTTCCTGTAAGCAAATAATCATTGTAAGAAAAAAATAATTTATAACGTGACATTTGGAGAGAAATGTTTTTACATAGCTATCCTTAGCAAGTGAAGGCTAAGTTCTTAGGAAATACATTTGTTGGAAATGTGTAAAGCTAGGGATAGCACCCTGTTCAGAATTATCCTGTTGTGGTCCTTGAAAAACTGTAATTATATGTCCTGCAACTGGCTTTCTCTAATGCTTGGTACTGCAGTTGGTTGCACTCTATCCAAAATAGAACATACAAGCTTTTCACAAGAAGGGTGTTCCAGTGTTCCCTCTGACAGGGAGACCTGTATTTTGGAACGGAACTCACATAGTTCTTATACCTGGGAACTGATCCAAGGCTGCAAACTGTAAACAACAATATGGAGCAAAGAGAAACTGCTGACCTTATAAAATTTATAGATGTTTCAATAGGGTAAGGATTTCAATTGTGTCTTCCCTTTGTTTCCACTATGTTGGACAAATTTGTGACAATTAAAACAGTTCTCTGCAGATGATTTACAATGTGTGTGTTTATAGTAAACTTTACACTGGAAACCACTGACAGCTAAGTTTTGCTGCATCATGCAAGGTTCTTTCAAATGCTGAAACTCACACTGAGCTGGTAGGGACCAATTCTTTACCAGCTGATGCTGAGAAGTTTGTAAGACAAATTACTGTTTCATGTACCTATGTATGTTTTCAAGAAACTGAGTTATTGTATAATGATGTTTAAAGACAGAAATTTTATGAAACCTTAAATCAGAGAAAATGCAAAGTTAAATATTTGTCTCTACATGAGTCCAGACCTGCAAAATGAGTGCACTTGTCAATAAGACTCAGAGCAGATCAGAAATAGATGTGATTAATCTTCATTTGTAATATAAATTCAATTTCAAAATTTTTAGGAGTCCTGAATCAACTACTTTTGACTTTTGAGATAATCAAACTTCCTGCTACAATAAAACATGCAACATTTCTGGTAATAGACAGTGGGTGAGGACATTACCCGCTAACCTTCAAGTCACACCAGTGCTTGCAACTATGCTGTTTGTGGTTCTTTTACCGGTATTTCATTGATACAGAATTTCTAAAATATTATGTCCTCTTTTAAAAGTAATGGATTAATAAGTAGACATAAATGGGTACTCAGTTTTTAAAAAAAATCCAGCTTGCCAATCGTCCATCCTTTCTTAGCCTCTACGGTTAGAAGTGAGACGTATTTTTACTGTGAGACACTGTGAGAATCTGTATCTCATTGTTGCTTAGATCATAGATGGGCAACAATGGGTTTTTTTCAAAGTTTCACAGACTAGCAAACTTAAAGTAGCTCTTTTTAATTGAATCCCAGACTTACTTTTAGGTAAAAACAAAACTGAGCTGGCTTGAGTTTTTCCCAAGCCAAACAAAAGTGATTGGAAATTTCCATTGTTTTTGTCTGCCAACCATGCATTGTTAAAGGAATTGAAATAAAGAGGGAAAAGGGTCAAGGGTTATAGAGCTCATATTTCCACTCTACATGACCCCATCTCAGCAATAGTGGGACCCTCGTGATCAGTTCCTGTTGGTCTAACAGAACAGCCATTTCTTAAGAAAAGGAATTACTGTGTACAGTACCTTTGTGACTAAAAGAAGAATACACTACCTCTTCAAAGGTCCTTTCATTACAGCCCCTGAAGAGGACTCTGACATTACTTTCTTGAGATTATAATGAAAACAGCTGTACTTGTACCAATTCCCCTTTTTATTATTTTTTGAAACAAAACAAGATTGATGTTATGCCACTTTCTGTTCTGTCATGAGAATAAGGTATCACAAATGCTAATAACTACCACAGAAACAATGCACACTACTTTGATCTTTTCACTGTTCTTTAATTTGGGCATCTGGCCACTGAATTCCTTCCTAAAAATCTGTCCTGCCTATAAACAAAGGGAAAAATGGCCAACAAAATCAAATGTGCATTTTTAAAACTATTCATCTGGCTAGTCCAATTCAAAGCCTATATGAGTAATGCAAATATAATACTTTTATTTTGTGATTCTAGGCACAGAAATTTTAATACTGGTGATGGATTGTGGTAGAATGAGAAATACCACAAGTAACCACTTCTCATTAAAATCTAAAGCTTGTAATAATTTTGTTCTTATTGGTTGATTTGCCAAAGACTTCTTAAGAGATTATCAAGCCTATTAATGAAAAACCAGAAGTAATTTTAAGTGATTTTCCCCCTTATGTTTATAAGACAGTAAAATTAAATACACTGTGGTTGTTAGATTTTTCAGTGTCAAAGGCAGTGCAAGAAGGCAGGATCTGGCAATACCAGCTGTCAAGATTCCAAAACCAAGAAATACAAACACCTTCTGTCCAAATTATTCCTGTACTGGTAGAAACAGGATAGTAGTCTTTAGCGTTTCTGCTAATAAGCCAGAACAGAACTGTGTATTGCCAGTTCAATTTCTTTTTCCCTGAGTCAACTTTTCACAGTGAATCAGATGCACAAGATTTCTATTCTCTGCACTTAATTTCAGTCCCCTACCTATCTTCACAACAAGGCCATTGCTTCTTGTTAACATGAATACCAGATTAATAACTATAAGGTGCCTGATGGTGCCCAGAATTTGCAAGTAAATATCTCTAAATGAGTGGTTTGGATCTTCAGTTTCAATGCTCAGCTATGATTTAGGTACTTAAGAACTTGCTGCAAGTCAGAAGACAAGGTTTCCAAAAGCTAAAAGAAGTGCCTTGTGGAAAGTTCAGAATCATCTGATGGTATAATGTTATTACATAAATGCTTTTGAAAATATGATTGTCCTGCTTATTAGTAAATTAAACATAAACATTTTAGAAAATCTTAAATTTAGCAAAATTTGTATGAAATAGAATGTGAGGAAAGAAAAGTTTTACAAATACAGTCTCAATAGTAAAAGTATCATGAATGAATGTCTACCTGCCAAATTTAATTAACTGGTTGAAGTTTTTCATTCTTGGTTTCATTTCAAACAGAACCATCAAATTAATATGTAAGGAAGTAACAGAGAAATCTGAATTGTTATGTTTGTGAGTAACTGGGAGATCAGACTATTTAAAAAAACAAACAAGCCTCCTGAGATTTTAAAAGAGACAAGAATGTTGTATATGCTATAAGAAGAAATTATGAAGGAAGTAAAAGTTTAAGATGCTTAATATAAGAGGCATTAAATGGGTAGAAGATCCTAGAACCTCTGATGTTTGTAGTGAAATAAAATATGGATGGGACAGAAGAACTCATTTTGCAGTATTGCAACTGAGTTGGTTAAGTACATGGTTATGCATCTGTGTATACTCAGAAACACATAACCAAGTGTATCTTGAGCATTTGTGGACATTTATCAGCCAAAACCCTCTTCAGGCTGGGACAGTTTTGTTTACACTGGTATACTAGCAACTGTGGTGGTTCTGTAGTCATGTATTTTTAATGCAGCTACACTTAGGAAAGGGAAGAAGGGGAGAATGCAGCAGGGTGAACGGTGTCTTGTAAACAAGCTATTAGAAGAGTTGATTTGTGTTGTTTTACAAGGGCTATTCATTATTCCTTCCTAATTTCTGTGCAGATGACGTAGTTTTTGCCTACTAGTATAGCTTTGGATATGCATGCTTCTTTTGTCTGAGCACTGTTTTGTGCTGTAGACTTGATTTTGCTGCATAAACAATTGCTTCCTGCAGGTGGTTTGATCATGGGGGAGGTTTAGGCTGGACATTAGGAAAAAAAAATTCACAGAAAGGGTCATTTGGCACTGGAACAGGCTGTCCAGGGAGGTGGTTGAGTCACTTTCCCTGGAGGTGTTTAAGGCATGGATGGATGAGGTGTTGAGGGACATGGTTTAGTGACTGATGGGAATGGCTGGACTTGATGATCTGGTGGGTCTCTTCCAACCTGTTGATTCTATGATTCTGTGATTCTATGCAGCTGAGTAGTTGCTTGGCTAGGTATGTTTGACGTACAGAGCAGGTGGTTATGGACGTGAAAGCCTTCAGAGGCCACACACCACCGGACGTCTATACTGAAGGGTGCAGATGCTTTTCAGAGCTTGTAGTGCTAGAAACTCAGAAAAATGAGAAGGTAATGTGATTGTACAGTCTTGAAATGACCAAAATTTTTCTACAAGTTCAGCCTAATGAATTAGGTGTGGAGCTCTGTATGGTTCCAGCACCAGCAATGCGGTTCATGGAGATATTCTCACTAGTAAATTTCTCGAATTGTCATCTGGAGACTTCCTAACCCTGATTTTGCATCACTGATTTAAGCTTGGGAACTTTTGTGTGAACTTCAGAGATCAATATGATGATATAGATTTAGTACTACTAACTCTTTGGAGCCAATAACATCCTTCTAAGTAGCAGAGAAGAAATATATGTGATGCACATCCAAAATAGTCACTTAAATACACAACAGCTTATTCATTATACTCTGTAGATAAGTCTATATTAACACAAGCACTGGAGTAATAGCAACTGGCAGAAACTAGGTATAAGAACAGACAAAACTGGGGCTACAACAGAAACAAATTGTGTGACTAAAGAATATTACATAAAAAGAGGTAGATATGGAGCAATAACTCAAAAGGTAAGAAGGGAGACAACGGAGAATAATATCTGCATAGTGGGCCCAAGAGTAGGAGAAAGCCAGCTGGAGGTTCAAATTTAAACTCAAAGGATGTTATAAGATAGTAGCTGGTAGAGAAAAGTATGTAAGACAAAAAAAGAGCATTAGTGTGACCATTCTCAAAGCCAATGATTGACTGAAAGGAAAGGATATAATGAGAGCAGAGCATTAAAGACAAGAATGGTAGAGTATCAGAAAACTCTTAGTTACCTTAGACTGTAAAGTAAAAAGACACATGAAAGACTTGCCTTATCAATCCAGGATTTGAGAATAGATTTAATACTAACAATTCCCCTGCTGCCTCCCTGCACTAATGGCTTTTCTTGTAACAGTTTATTTACTCCTACTGAGATGTGTACACATGTACACACACACACACACACACACACACACACACACACACACACACACACACACACTGCTGCACACTTTTCTACAGCTAAGCATGACCCAGAAGTACAATATCATCATCTGCATTTATTCAGATTCTTGGGAAAATACTCAAGTGAGGCAATGCAGATCTGATACATGGATACCAATTTGTCCCTTTGTCTTAACAAAGCAGTCAAGGTCTGACCTTCCCCAGCTTCTAAGGGTTTCCTTGTAGAGGAAGGAAAAAAGAAATCTCCTGACTATTATAGACGAAAAGACCTCTGAAAGCAGAAGATGTTAATTAGTATGTCATATATCTCTAACACATTTGGATTTTCAGTTACCTTTGTCAGCTTAAGATATTTGGATAAGGCACTGAGATTACATCTGTATATAAAGTGTGTGTATATATATATACATATATATATATATATACATACACTCACCTGTAAAGGAAGGTGCAGTATATATATTTTTTTCCTAATCATAAGAGATTTAAATTATTTTTAATATCTTTTGTGAATCACTACTAAAGAAAGTGGCAACTTCTCAAGCTTCAGGAAAAAAGGAAACAAAAGAAAAGCCTTTAGATACCCACAGTAGGTGGCATCAGCTACTGACCTACCTACTAATAAGGCAAATGAAAGAAAAACAGCCTGAGAGGAACTAAATAGCAAGGAGCTGTAGTCTTGAGGGAAGAACAGGCAAAGGAGGCATAATTCACCCTGACTGAAAATGTCAGTCAAACCAGAAGTTGAAGATGCTACTGTATATAACAGCTTTGCAACAGGAAGAAATATTTAATTGCATTATGGTCCTTTGACTGGAATGCTCCTAATATAGAATTGCTAAACATGATTGAAATAAAAGAGTCTAATAAGAGACTTCAAGAAAATAACATATAGCCTGGGAGAAATAGGATATATGATAGGAATGATTGGATTCACTGATCCAAGAGGTCTCTTCCAACCTGGTGTTCCATGATTCTGTGAAACCACTAGGGCCTGTCAAGCTTCTGCTAACTCTGTCATAGGAGATGATCTATATCTCTGAAGTCAAATTAAGCTAGCTGGTCTGGCTTCAAAATTAGCACCTTATTCAGTAAACATAAACACAACACAGAATAAATTAAACAGAAAACTCAGAATCATGATTATAAATGCCTTCCTCAACTGCTTTGGAAATGTGTAATGTTTAATAGGGTTTCTAAGCTTCCCCAAAATATTTGGAAAAAAGATTTCCTTAGAATTTGAATACTTCTCCTGTGCTCACTTCTAAACAAGTTGGTACTTTTAACTAGTTTTTAAAAATAATAAACTTCACTTTCAAACAGTTAATCGTTCCTTTTTTTAAATTTACCATAAGACCATCATTTATTATTAATCACAAACAATTAATTAAATTATTTATTTAATACCTGGGTTTATGTATTTTGCATAATTATTTACATTGTTAATGTCTGGCTAAACCACTGTTCTGATAAGTCTTTTAAGAACTTCCTCAGTCATGGGAGAGTTCTACTTCTGCTGGCATGACCCTGTGCTATTTCTGGTTATTTGTTTTTCACTGTGATGTTGTATTGCAGAAATTAACCCTGGTTACTTTGGCATTTGACATATCTTACATTTATGATAAGCAGAATTTGGTTTTATTTTTAACTCTGAAATAACATAGGAAACACAATGAGAATCTTTTAAAATCACGCGTGTGTTTTTGTATTTTTTTATTGGCTTAGGGGACAAGAGGATTGAAGTATCAATGTTTTCTTGCAAGTTTCCCAGCAATAAAATAAAAAGAAAAGAAACAACTAGGTAGAATACTTGCCTTTTTGTTTAGACAGAATCCTGTAATTTCTTTCTAAGCTTTTAGTGACTTCTGGAAATTTCTCATATAGTCCATAAAATCAGCAGGATTCTTTCCGAGATTTCTCACCCTTTTTAATTTGTATCCCTTAGTTACCTGCTCCATCCTTCCCCCCCACCTTCTACTTCAACACTAATAGGCCTGCTGGAATCCATCTTCTAAATGAAATCAGTCAAGTCACCTCAGCTTTGATTGTTTCATTCCCATGCTGTAGAACGAAAGCATTTTGTTCAATCAAAAATGTTCTACATTCAATTGTCATAAATAACAATGCACAGTATAGAACTTAAGCTATCAACATAAACAATACAATATGAAAGCGTGCTTCAAACCAGATGCTGCTTTATTTTTGCCCAAACAGTTTGGAAAGCCTGTTAAAATGCTTCAAGTTGCTGTTTACAGAGGGTCAAATGAACATTTTTCAATGAAATGTGTCCCTTCTGGTTCCTTAATGATTAAATACAGTGGAACAATAGCCATTTAAAATAGCAAAAGAATACTCAATGATTTTTTCTGTTGTTGTTTGGAGTGTTAAAATAGGAGGAGTTGTGAGAAGCTTTGTGTGAGATGAGAGAAAAATGCTCTGACAGCATCAGAGCCACTTCAGAGATTTTGACAATTTGTCAAAAATCACTCCACTTTCCAAGGAGCTTGTTGCAGGAATCCTGGAAAAACAAACATCTTTCCTTCACTCAGACTTATAAAGACTTTTTTTCCCACAGTCACCCCAAAATGTCATATCATGTCCGCCCCCACCCCAAAATGAGCATTTTCAAACACAGATCTTCCCTTCTGTAGGAAACAACCTAAGCAAATAAATTCTGCATACTCATTCTTTTTGAAAAGGGCTTTCTCTAACTCCCAAGACTCCAAATTTGCCTCCTGGATCTTGCCCCTGCTCTCTAGCTCACCTGTGTTGGGATTTACCCTACTGTAGGTATTCCATCTGGTTGCATCTCATTAAAATCGTGGTTGGTTTGAGTTTTGTTGTAGAACTTCAACCTTTAGAATTTACTTTCACCCATAAAATAGAACTGAATTTCATTGAAAAATAGTCTGCCTTTGCACAAAGTCACACATTTTGAATATCAAATGTCGATCTAACTAAGAATGAGATTGATTTTGTTTGATAAGAAAGCCAGCGTTTAAAAAAAGTAGGGAAAAATGTAAACAATGCTTTGGTTCTAAATGATCTGGGGAAAAAAATTATTCCTTTTAATGTTTGGTTAAAGCCTCAGTAACTTGTCAGGATTTTGAAAATCAGAGCTATCAGGATACTGTACCTCTATTGGAGCATTACGGAGAAACACCACTTTGTATTTGTGACTCTTGCTCCATTCAGCTTTCCATACTTAAACCTTGCAGAGCAGTGCTTTGCTATACAATAAAAATGAAGTTAGTAACAGTTCTGTTAAACTCACATTATCATGTTGGAGACTCAGACCTTTTGTGTAAACATACCCAGCATGAGACCATCAAAATAGTCAAAGAACAGCAATAATAGGTAATAAGTTTTTGCTATGTGAACTTCTATACTTGGTTACTTATAATTTCCTCAAGTACCAAGAGCTTTATAAGGAATGCAATTAATAAATGAGATTCTTATTAAACTGAATCCATTTAGATCAGGTATGCAGTTGTTTTCCTTAAGAAATTGCAAGTTTATGATGAATTATGGTATGTTTCATGGTGTTTCTTTTAAGTAGAAGGCTTATTTCATGAGATAAGTTTTTAAAGCTCTTCTGGCCTTCACAGAGCTAGGTTTTTACTCTGACCTTTATATATATGTGCAGTGGTGCAAGAAAATATAGGGAGTCTTCACATTTAAGACTTCTCAGGCAGGACAGAGCTCCATAAATCCCTATTTCTGGTGAGCAAAAGGTCTCTTTGCCTATGCATGATGTCCCAGAAGGACCATGGAGGTGGTGGGGGATATTAATCATAAATTTGAAAACTGGTAAGAACTAAAGGAGTTGGGGGTATACTGGTGGGGTTATTCTCATGGATTTGACTGCAGCAGTGTTGCAGCATTTGTGATACTGTTTTGGGGCAAGTAGAGCCAAGATGCACAGTGAGAAAGGGTAAAGTATTGTGTAGCGTAAGGTAGAATCATAGAATCATAGAACAACCAGGTTGGAAGAGACCCACTAGATCATCGAGTCCAACCATTCCTAGCAAACACTAAACCATGTCCCTCAGGACCTTATCTACCCGTGCCTTAAACACCTCCAGGGAAGGTGACTCAACCACCTCCCTGGGCAGCCTATTCCAATGCCCAATGACCCTTTCCATGAAAAACTTCCTTCTAATGTCCAGCCTAAATCTCCCCTGGTGGATCTTGAGGTCACTTCCTCTTGTCATGTCCCCTGTCCCTTGGGAGAAGAGCCCAGCTCCCTCCTCTCTACAACCTCCTTTCAGGTAGTTGTAGAGAGTAATGAGGTCTCCTCTCAGCCTCCTCTTCTCTAGGTTAATCACCCCCAGCTCTCTCAGTCGCTCCTCACAGGGCCTGTTCTCCAGCCCCTTCACCAGCTTCGTCGCTCTTCTCTGGACTTGCTCCAGAGCCTCAACATCCGTCTTGCAAAGGTAGCAAGCAAAGGTCTCTGTTAGGCTATTAGCAGATTTACATCAGTTTCTGATTATTTGTGAGAGAAACAAGAAAAACATAGAAAGTGCTACATGAATATATATGCATACATACATGCATGAAATCATATACAAAGAACCATACAACAATATAGATGCTGCTTGGCTGCAAAGGTCTTTCAGCAGCTCCTCTCACTCTGCAGCCCCAGTTTTACGTTTGCAGACTCCCTCTCTTCTCATTCCTGCTTCTCGCTAAACCCTCACCAACGGGTTTCGACCACACAATACAGGGTTGGGTGGACCAGTAAGATGATGGCTTTTATTGCATGAAAATTCAGCAAAATGAGTAAGAAAATGTCACTAGCGTGACGAAAAGCCCCTAGCCATCACAGATAGTTACAGTAGCCAGGCAGCCTCTAACATACTCAATTTCCACAGATAACAACTGATGCCCATTAGGCCCAACTCAGCTGCAACACATTAAGCTCTTTGCACTGCATGAACTCCCATGCTAAGTGAAGTGCCTCACTGTAACTGATTTTCTACACCTCTACCTTACCTTCCTTCAAGAAGTACAGCAAAAATAATGGTATTTGTTCATTATTGTTCCTGCTTTAGCTTTCTTTACATATTTATTCATGCCTGCCTTTCTGCCTTCAAGAACACATTTTAAAATGCACCGAAGACAAAAATCTGTTGGTTTTATATTACAGCAAAAAAATACAATACCTGTCCTCAGGTATTGTAGTCCAGCTCCAGTGGAAATGTGGAGTAAAATCCTTGCCTTCCAAAGAGTTATGCCAAGTTTACACTGTTAAAGTGAACAGAAATTTTGGCCTGGATTCTTTGCTATGTAGGGTACAAGGCATTTAATTTTAGCTGGGCTTCTTTCTAAACTGCAGAAAGAATCTAGTGAAAGAAGAAACATATTAAGACTGTGATGGACCTGCAGTAATTGTCTTATATTAGTTAGCCTAATGTTGTCATTCCAGGTTGCAGAAGTAGTACCTAAGCACTGGAAATAATTGTTTAGAGGATAGTAACAGGTGACACTATTAAAAAACATTTAATAATTAAAAAGAGACTGACAGAAGCCTATCAGAATTTAATTAACTGAAGTCAATTGTGCCTTTACGCAAAATTATGGGCCAGATAATCTGTCTTTCTGACCAATTTATTATGATTCATTCTATGATTTTCTGATACACTTTCCTCAATATAGAATCATATAACCACAGAATCATAGAATAACCAGGTTGGAAAAGACCCACTGGATCATTGAGTTCAACCATTCCCAGCAAACACTAAACCATGTCCCTCAGCACCTCATCCACCCATGCCTTAAACACCTCCAGGGAAGGTGAATCAACCACCTCCCTGGGCAGCCTCTGCCAGTGCCCAATGACCCTTTGTGTGAAAAATTTTTTCCTAATGTTCACAGAATCACAGAACAACCAGGTTGGAAGGGACCCATCGGATCTTCTAGTCCAACCATTCCTATCTAACACTAAACCAAGTCCCTCAATAACTCATCCACCCGTGCCTTAAACACCTCCAGGGAAGGTGACTCAACCACCTCCCTGGGCAGTCTGTTCCAATGCCCAATGACCCTTTCCGTGAAAAACCTCCTCCTAATCTCCAGCCTAAATCTACCCTGGTGGAGCTTGAGGCCATTCCCTCTCGTCCTGTCCCCTGTCACTTGGGAGAAGAGGCCAGCTCCCTCCTCTCCACAACCACCTTTCAGCTACTTGTAGAGAGTAATGAGGTCTCCTCTCAGCCTCCTCTTCTCCAGGCTAAACAACCCCAGCTCTCTCAACCGTTCCTCGTAAGGCCTGTTCTTCAGCCCCTTCAACAGCCTCGTTGCTCTTCTCTGGACTCACTCCAGAACCTCAACATCCTTCTTGTGCTGAGGGGCCCAGAACTGAACACACGATTCAAGGAGCGGTCTCACCAGTGCCGAGTACAGAGGGAGAATCACCTCCCTGGACCTGCTGGTCACACCGTTTCTGATCCAAGCCAAGATGCCATTGGCCTTCGTGGCCACCTGGGCACACTGCTGGATCATGTTCAGTTGACTGTCAACCAACACCCCCAGGTCCCTCTCCTCTTGGCAGCTTTCTAGACAGACTTCTCCTAGTCTGTAGCTCTGCACAGGGTTGTTGTGCCCCAAGTGCAGGACTCGGCATTTGGTCGTGTTAAACCTCATACCGCCAGACTCTGTCCAGCAGTCCAGCCTATTCAGATCCCTTTGCAGAGCCTCCCTACCCTCCAGCAGATCGACACTTCCACCCAGCTTAGTGTCATCCACAAACTTGCTAAGGGTGCACACAATGCCCTCATCCAGGTCATTGATGAAGACATTGAACAGGGCTGGACCCAGCATTGAGCCCTGGGGAACCCCACTTGTAACTGGCCTCCAGCTGGATTTAACACCATTTCCCACCACTCTCTGGGCCCGGCCACCCAGCCTGTTTTCTACCCAGGAGAGTGTGTGCCTGTCCAGGCCAGAGGCTGACAGTTTCTGCAGCAGAATGCTGTGACAAACTGTGTCAAAGGCTTTACTGAAGTCCAGGAAGACACATATACAGCCTTTCCCTCATCCAGCAGCCGAGTCACTTTGTCATAGAAGGAGATCAGGTTAGTTTGGCAAGACCTGCCTTTTGTAAACCCGTGTTGAAATATCTTTTGGGAATTCATCATGTTTCCATCTGAGAATACATACAGGGCACTAAAGAATATTCCTCACAACTTTCTGAACCCTTAAGAAGGAGAGTGGAAATTCTGGACCATCTCTCTTCCCCCTGCACAGAAGGGTGCACAGAAAAATTGTGGTGTTATCTTCTTCCATCTATCCTCCTTTGGTTTTTTTGCTACCTAATGCAGACTGGCAAGCCAGCACTAGCTCGAAGGAGTAAATCAGTGGAAGAGAAGGGGCTGGTATGTTTTGCTTCCCTTTAGGAAGGTTACAGTTCAGTCCATGTATGCACACTTTTCCCCACTTAAACCGAAAGTAAGTCCTTTATGAATTCACATCCAGAAACATTGCACTTATCCATAAAATCATCTTTCTCCTTGATGTTATTTAGGCTCATGGAGCTCTTTATAAAGATAACTTTAGTACAGAATTGATAATTACCTCTGCCTAGTAAATTTATTTGAGAACTCCACCAATCCTTTCTGTAGATATCCAGAGGGTTTACACTTTGACAATTACTTTATTCTTCCGTATGTTTCATAGCACTTTTAGTAAGATCATAAGCAGTGGCTTGCTGCCTGAGAAGTTTGAGAACACTGTCATCAGTTGAGTTTTGGACTACATTAGCTCAGTTTGAGAGTCATGAGTTTCTTCTGCCAGCAGTCAGCTGTTGTTTTCAGGTTTGTCTTCACTTAAGAGCATCCTGAAGATACATCAATGCCAAATCCCCCAAATTTCCAGTATTAAGTAATCATTTCATAGCTGACTTTTTGGGGTATTTGTGTAAGAATGTTTGGCCCCCACACACTCTACAGTAAAAACAGTGAGTACATAAGTGACTTTGCCTGTATGGGCTGAGCTTTTGAATGACCTACACATACATGTGCTCAAAAAGATCTATAAAGACAAACTCAACTGGTGGTTTTGGCAGCTCCAGTGAAGGGAGGAATATGAGCCTGAACTTAAAAATTTGCAAATACAAGGGAAAATCCAGTTCTCTTTTTGCTAACACAGATGTAAATCAGGAGTATGCCTTTGACAGCCAGTGGTGCTACACTGCACAGGCAGTGTTAACTGCGCAGGGATTCAGGGCCAGCACACAGATCTGGAATATTGCCAAGCTGAAGCAATATTAGGTTGATACCTGCTCTGAAGTCCTGAAAACCTCATCTCCAAGATTATCAAGCCACAACTACAGATGCTTAAATGAAAAAGAAAAAAAAAATTCTGCTTGTTTTTGAAATCTGGCCTTTATTTTGTATCACTCTCATGACAAAAAGTGTTAGAAAAATGTCTTAAACCACTACTTGGGGATTTCCTCCAAGCACTATGCCAGCTGCTCTCAGCTTCCATTGTGAAATGATGGGCTGCTGGCATAGCCAAAGTATTTTACACTCTAGCAACCACTGGATGCATAGCAGCCCTTTGGGAGTCATTACCAACTGGTGTAATTTAGGGCAGCCCTGAGGCAGCTCTAAGTCACAGTCTCCAGGAACTGGAAGCTATAAAGGTGGCATAACACCTCTCCTCTAGGTCTATAATCTGCAATAACATTTACAATACAAACTGCTTCATATTATTTCCATGTTTAATTAGAGTAAAAAATATCAAACATTTTACTTTAACACTACCTCGTGTGCTGTTACCAGCCCTGTATGTGATTTAATGGGTGATCAATCATTCACATATCAGTGGTGATGTAAACCTGATGTTCACTTGCTCTTTTTCACTTCATGCACGGATCTCATGTAACAAGAAAAGAAATATCTACCAGGAATGTGATAGTTCTGCGTTGCTGCTGAATCTCAGCAAGACCTCCTAGAAACCAAGAAATAGGTAGCATCAGTTTACAGAACAACTTTTCAGTGGCATTGTTCCAAGTCTATGCTATCGGCCAGCATGGCTTATACTTTGCTTTCCTGGCCAAATATGTGATGCTTGACATGTCAAGTCAGCTGCTGTTTTTTTCAAGAGAGTACATATTGTTGATACAGCTGTGAAAGGATCCTTTCTCCTTTCCAAAGAATTATCGCTAAATTGCATTAATGAAAGAGAGAACCCCTTCACTGCTTAACAAATACTCTGAAATGAAAAGGCCGAAGACGTTAGGATATTTTTACCCCATCATCATTTTCCTTTCAGTCTTTTCTCATTACCTCTCTGATCTGATGCTGTTGTACGCTTATGTTTCAAATGAGTATTATCCTGCCATTTATATATTCAGATAAAACTTCTTTTGAAATCAACAGCAAAAACTGTCTTTGTGAAATTAGAAGGGTGAGATCTCATAAATTAAAATAGATTTATTCCACTGTTTCAGGCCAATGAATTGAGTCCAGTTGAGCTCAGGAAGAGAGGAGGCTAAGGACAGTCTGGGTTCAGTGTCCAGTGCCAAGGGCAGGAGAGCTGCAGTGTGCAGGGGAGGAGGTGGGTCCCTCACAAAGTTGTCCTGGGGAGCCCTTGTGCTGGCACAGTGTGCAAGTGCCTGCGTGCTCAGGGGCTGAAGAAGAGGCAGGGGAGTCCCAGACATGCCAAGCTCAGTGGACATGGGTACTGTTCCTACCTCTTTGTTGACCCGCAAGTGTTTCTATGTAGCTCCATAGGGCACGTTCCAAATGGTGCTCTCCAGAAGCAGGAACAGCAAAACAACCTGAAGCCTGTCAGGGAAAGTCAAATAATTACTTTACCAGTGATAACAACACAACTTTGTTATAATCATAGTAATAAAACAAAAGATGACAAATGATGACTTCTCTAAGGTACTTTTAACCTTAATAAGTGCTCCATTAATTTTTCATATTATTGATAAAGTAAATTAATACATATCTCAAAACAAGCAAAACATAAAAATGCATCAAACCCAAACTGAAATAATTGAATCTTGTTTGCAGATAATGCCATTAAAATAATGTAAATCTTCTTCTGTAAATTAACTTCATGCATAACTAGAAATGATTAGCATACATATATACCGACCTCTGTGTTTGTAATTTTGACACACATTCTAGTAAATTCTGGGATTTTTATTTTCACTCACACTCTGAAAGTATTACTCTGTATGAATGCACAGTAACTCTGAACAAGAGCTAGTGTGAAGAAAGAGACTAGGGGAAAAAGAGCTGTTACTGAGCCTCCCAGACCATAAGGCAGGATCTCCCTCCCATGGCAGAGACAAGTGGCGGGAGAACAGCCACATGATATCTGTCCTGCATACCTGGGAGTACCTGAGGACACCTTAAATTACAGGCAGTACCATTTTAGTACAATGCACAGATAATGTTTTTATACATCTACAGCAATGGAGTTCCCATGGCAGCGGGGAGTCTTCCTTGGTCCAGAGAGAAAATAGAGATACTTTTTAACAGGTGGAGAATGGGACAGACTCCAACACTCCCACCCTTTAGTTTTACTTTGTGAGAGACAGTGTGGGAGCAACCACTACAAATAAATATCGCTTAATGAATGTGCATATTTTCCTGGACCAATTTGAAAGACTATTCAAGCAGGTTTGAATGATTGGTGGGAAGCTGATAAGAAAGTGGTAGTAATCAAGTTAAAATTTTCAGAATTTTCCAGTAGATTCACAAGGAAATGAAATAAAAACATCCCAAATTTGTGCAACAGATCTTCCCTGGATCCACAAAGATGCATTATCTGCTTCCTGGAACAAAGACAAACAAAAATCTGAAGTTCTTCTACTTATGTATCAATTCCAACGGGAACACAGCCCTAAAAAGTTAAACTTTAACAAAATATTTGATATTGATTAGTTAATTAAAATAAAATATACTTGGTGTTTAATAGAGTCGTAGAAGTTCATAAATGCATATGTGAATGGCATGATAAATGACTGGAGAAAAAGGATTCCTACTTTGAATACCCAAAAAAGTCAGAGGAGAAACTTAGACCAAGATCACGTTCACCTGTTTTACTGACTTCAAGTAGTCAGAGCAGATGTGAACACAGTCCAAGTACAGGCCTACTATGCAAACGTAGATATTTAATTTAAAACTGGGAGTAAAAGACATTGCTAAAAACCTCTGCCAAGCTCTTGTTGTCTTTAGAACATGAAAGAATTAAATCATCCCTCAAATGTGTTCATGGCAGACTTTGCTTTAGTTCTCATTCTTATATCCTCTGTGAACAATAAGGTTTATGAGCTAGGAATGGGCCTTTGGGAATTAAAGGGTAAAGAAAGAGTAATATTCAATAGTGGTTTTTTTTTACTTCTCAGATACGGAGATAAAGCCTTATTTTAATTAAGCTTTTTCTACTTCTGCCTGCATCAGTATTACAGTTGCAAATTTATACAAAGCAATTTAATGTTTCAGCACAGAGATAATAATCCACATTTTCTGAAACTAGCCAAGAGGGTAGGTTCCTGCCTAGAATTATTTACTTTCTTTGACCCTTTAGGCTCAAGTCTTTATCCAACCAGATTTATCTAGCAGAATTTGTAGCTTAACTTGTTTGTATTTTACACATTTGGCATTAAGACTGCAGTAGAATTTTACAAGTATCTAGCATATTCTTGATAGCACATCTGGTGAGTACGGACACTGTTTGTTAGAATAGTTTTGCAAACCGATAACATGCCAAAGCTTTGACAAAAGTACTTATGCTAAATGTCAATCATTTTTCTTTGCCAGCTTAAACATGCACCCTTCAGGGAATAATTTTTATCTATTCTGACGCACAAAACATAATGAACAATATCTCCAGGCTTTGTAAATGAACATGAGTCCATGTTATGTGTACTACATGTGGATCACTAAACCAGTATGGTAGAAGGAAGGATGATATTTATATATGTTATCAGCAAAAATCTGTGAGAAAAAGCAGACAGAGTAAGTAAATACCTGGCAAATAAAGGCTGTATGAAGGACAGGGAGGACAGTTGTCACACAGTACAGGAGTTACCAGCATTATCCACATCTGGTAGTGACATTGGACAGGTTTCTTCTACCCTTGCCAAAGCTTCTCCCTGCATCATGAATTTTTCTTCCCTTATGAAAAGATAACAAGTATCATAGATAAGAAAGGACTATGTGAAAAAGGTTATCAAAAGTAGCAGGGATTGAATTTGTGCAGCACAAATACAGCAATGAAATAATCATATCTTAATTTCTGACACTTGTAGAGTCTTGCATTATTCCTCCATTTTTTCTTGTCTTCTCCAAGGAGAAAGAATGCCCACTGTGAATGACAGAGCCAGAAATGAGCCCTCCAAGAAAGCTGAGATACTTTCTGATCTGAACTTATGTCGCACAGGGGGATTACATGTGGGATAGACTTAATATAGATTCTCCTCTCTTCACTCCTGTTACATGGACGTAGATTTTCGCTTGTGAATTACCGAAGTTATGTTTCAATCCTGACTACATATTGATAATGAAATGGGCATAAACAAAAATTAAGAAAAGAGCTATAAAACTTACTTTTGTTCACTAGTTTGTACAGATCATTTTGGGCTCTCACACAAACATATTGAGTCTCTTTTAAATATGTACTGGTAAAACATTTCAGTTCTGCTGAATACAGTAGGTACTTATGCTTTTATTTTAAATGGGGATTACAAATTATTCGCCTTTTGTCATGCACAATATGCATATTATAGTGTGGATATTGTGTTACCAATTCACTGTAACTAAGTACTTTGGCACTTAAAAAAAAAGCCATTTTTGACCCAATAGACCATAATAGAGCCTTTCAAGCTTGTTTGAGGCAGCTGCCACGAACTGAAAAAGTCATACAAAACATGCTGTATGTAGAGCAATTTAATATGTAGAAACGTGCATTTTCAGTAAGATATGATGGCTGATTCAGACTCTTTTAAATAAACAAAAGTACTGGTCCTCATTATCTTCTAATGATGAGGAAGGTTTCAGATTAGTGCTGTCAATAGCTACTAACTAGCAGGTGAAGCTACCAAACTACTTCCCCTCCTTACTGATGAGAGTATCATAGCATCATAGAATCATAGAACAACCAGGTTGGAAGGGACCCATCGGGTCCAAAGTCAGCTTTTATGGGCATGTGAAAGTAACATTGTAGCACCGAGGAAGCCTGAGAGAACCAGACAATTCAGCTAAAAATGTATTTTTAGCTGTTTAAATAAAAACACAATCTTGGGTTTTTTTAATGTGGTTTTCAGAATGTTCCATCTTTTTAAATTTAGCTTACTGCGTCAATATTTTATATGCCATCATGAATACTGTCCTCTTGTTAATGAAATAATGATTCAAGCCACAAAATTAAAACCAGTTAGTTCATCAGTTTCTGAGCTTAAAAACAATTCCATAAGATGACTACAGAGAAAGTATACAAAACCTTGATAATCCATTATTGATAATAACTACTAAGGTTAAGGGTTCTCTTTGATTGCCTCAAACCAAGATCCTTATTCCATCAGTCAGAAGAAAATTCAGATTTTACAGACCTTCTGTCATGTTTGCCAGTTCCACGTGAGTGTCACAGATACCATGCAGCATCGTGGACACCAGTGGATGCTTCTGTTTTGTCCAGTGTATCAGTCCCTAATGGTTTGTATCTTAAGTTCTTAATATGACTTGTGTGAGCATGGAGTGAGCATGTGAGAGAGTGTGTGTCTATATTTATTATGCAGGCATGAAAGATTCCCTATAAATGCTCATAAATGTTTGTGTGTTGATGTACATATGTGTTAAATAGCTAAGTAATTTTAACATGTTATACAAACTATATTTTTCCCCTTAAAATTCTTTCCTCATAGATTTTATTTTATTTTTAGCAAGAGGATTGCAGCACCCAAAGCTCACAGTATTGCCTCTTCCACTGAATAATCATTAGACGTTCTAAATAAAGAATCAAGTGCCAGAGCCAAAGCACACTGAAGTCAATAGGAGTCTTTTCATTGACTTCAATGGGCTTTGAATCACAGTCCAAATTCTAACTGTTGCTGAACATATTTAAAACCACAACATTATGTGTGGTACTCTCTGTGGGCACAATGATGGAATTTACTTGGGAAAACAAGTGGGAACATATTCTTAGATGGTGTGACTGGTACTATTACACACTCAAAAACGAGATTTTGCAAGTCTTAGTTATATCACTAAAAACAGTCAATTGACTCAGCTGTGCATACAAGGATGTATATCTAGATAATGTCTCTCCAGGTCAGAAAACAACCCATGCTGGTGCTTCTGAAACCACTGACAAAGAGGAAGAAATGTTTTAGTGTCAGTGTATTCTCATATCAATACTAGAAGCAGTATTATTTTAAGCATGTTCTTATAAATTAAAAAACACCAGATTTCTAAACAGAGTGAATTGCTGTTGCTTGCAACAGTAATTAACCAGTGGTAGTCACACTGGACTTACACAGAGCGTACTAATACGCATATATCTGATTTCAATTTTAGAAACTACTGTGAACTTATTAAGCAATTTGCAATTTTGTACTATAGCGTGTCTAAGTGATATACAGGGTGTTTCCAGTTAAAAGCTATCTGATGCCTCTGTTTTGTAGGTAAGTTGGGGAGGTCTTTCCTCATTCCCTACCTCGGATTGTAATACAATAACAGACATTACACATTACAGTAACATTCCATTATGTGGCACAGCATCATATATTCTTAGCCCCCGAGGGAAAAAAATGACCAGTGGAAACTGAAGATAGCCTGTGGATTTAGCCAGTAATTCACTGGACCTCAGCCAGGTTTCTCAGCCAGATTTCTCAGCCAGATACATACATTAAACATACATACATACAAACATACATACATACATACATATGTACATATATACATGCACCTATGTAACTGTGAGTTTAAATGATTTTTAGTAGATTGATGTCCAATTAAATATACATTTTAATCCTCTCACAATAGTGTCATTAAAAATTATTTACATAGCAGTCATTAAAACCCAGATTAATTTCAATGGGCCCCTTTTGAAACCTTTGAAGATGTTATCAGCTCTCTGGGCATGTTGACTGTCTGAAGAATGACTTAGTATATCCTTGTCAAATTTTAAGTATCATGCTGTTGAAAAATATTAGTCACAGGAATTGTTTGACAGCAGTGTCACAGTGAAGTTCTCTAGTCTGTATGAACATGGATAACCTGATACATAAAACCATGTCTCAGTTGGTGTATGGTATCCAGTGGTAAATGCTGAGCACTGAAATTTTCCTTGGAGCATTGGCAATACCCTGCCAATAGATATATTGTACATGCCATTTAAGCCAGCTGAGTACTGCTTTTCCTCTCCCTCCCTCCAGTTTTTCCATTCCCCAAGGGGCAATCCTTTGGTGAACAACCCATTTAAGTCAAATAGCTACCATGTAAAAGTGAAGATGAGCAACAAAGCACATGCAAGGGAAGCCAGTTAAGATCTAGGCCCTGAGGTCTGGGGGTGTGGGGGCTAAAGAAACTGATCCAAAGAAATTTTAAAAAGGTACTTTTTTAGCTTAAAAAATAAGATTAGAAACTGGCTTGTATAAACCCAACTGTGATTAAAAAAATAAACCTTTTATAGTGAAGACAGGATTTTTTTTTCTTTTTGTTCTTTGACTTTTCCTTGCAGAGAAAGAGGCTATCTTCACTTAATCAGAGCAAAGAAAGAGTGGCTGAGGCAGAAGCAGCATCATCTGGGTGAAGGTCAGGCCAATTTTCACCCATGTGATGCTGCTTTATCACTCATGGAACAAAGATTAAGGCCTTTCTTTTCTTTATCCTTTTGTGCTTTTCCCCATTACTTTAACAGATCTGAACAAATCCCAGGCAGTTCATCCAAAAGTTCCTTTTAGCTACATTTAGTTCAGATCCTCTAAATTCCACATAAGACTTCATGCTATACCAACACGAAGTGGATATAAAACCCACATGTATAGGGAGAAAAATGTTATAGAAAAACATGAAAATCATTGCAGAACAGGATGACAGCAAAGGCCTTTTCAACTGCTAGAAACTAGGCACGTCCAGGAATCAGCATTATCTGTAGAACTGTTCCCTTACTTTTAAAAGTGTACGCTTTCCTGCTACACCAAAATAACGTATAAATATTGATGTTCAGTTAAGATGATCTTAACGTGATAAACTTCTAGGTGAGCTTTGAGGTTCTGAAAAAAAACCACTAGAAATGCCAGTTCATTTCTGCTCGTGAGTAACTACAAAAATGTTATATCACAAAAAATTAGCATACATTGCATATGCTTACACATCTGGTGGTGACATTGTACAGGTTTCTTCTGTTAGTAGTCAGCTTAATCAAACACACTATTCCAGAATTGCATCAACTGCAGAAATCAGACAGGATCTAATTTTTACACAAAGGAGCCAGAGGACAGATTGAAAGGGCAGTTGTTGGATTTGACTGTGCTTTTTGGTCCTTAAATTTTATTCAGATAGGGGCAAGCAGCCCTTCATAGCTTACTATTTCTCTCTGTTTCAAAACAGGCTTAAGTAATGCCTGTTGATCAGCACAACTATTTCATTTAACAACCTCTTGAAGTTTTAAAGCAATGAGTATAGTATATTGAAATTAAATAATAGCAATCGGTTACATAATTGTAGTGACAAGAAGGTATATCGAAGTGATAGCTTCCAGCTATCTATAACATTTAAAATTTTACATACACTGACTCTGAAACATCTAACATATTAAAAGACATGAAAAATAAAGGAGTTAAGCATTTAATAAGAGCAACAGGTATCTTACTATAGCTCCTACTGTTATACCATTAGTGTTAGTACCACTGCAGTGATCAAAATGTCTTTCCAGAGTCCAGATTCTCCTCTGCCATCAGTGTAAGTGCTACTCTTCCCCTAAATGAGGTTTCAGAGGACTGGAGGGATCCCTGCATAAAGAATCAGCTGAAGCATGGAACCACTGTTCAAGGCACTGTACAAGGCACCAACAAAATTGGCTTATTCTCCTATACTATATATTATTATGTGTCAGAATAGTTCCCAAATATTGTATAGTCTTGTATTATTCATATTTACCAGACTAAAATCTTGACCTAGCTGATGTCAACATAATTGTTATCTTTGATTCCAGTGAGTCCTGCTTTCACTCAGTGTGTCCAAGGGAAATGCTTCAGAGGTGGGTCCTTTCTACTTTAAATAATTTTGATATGAGGAAACTGCTAATGTAGATGTGAGAACTCAGTATGTAAAACCTGCTTCAGTATGAAAATATATAAATGCACTCTTACTGATGGTAATAGGAGTGTAATTAATTTCTTACGAGCATTGTATTCATATTGCTTATAGCTGGAAACATCTTCCTATCTATAGTGATGATTTCTGATGCAGCCCAAAGCATTCTTGTCATCTTATAAAACCAGAGGATACCAGTACTTTTCTGGACCACTTGGTGCTTTAGAGAGACAGTGCAACAAGTCTAGGAAGTCTGTTTCATGCACTCTGATAAATAATTTGGGTAACTAAAGCTGAAACAGCCTCTTGTGCATCAACCTGAATACTACCTCCTTTCTACAGAAAAAAAGCTTTGAAATGCGTGTCCTCTAGCTTTTCTGGTAGGCTGTAATTATTTTGCTTTTGATGACAATATATCACTCTCACTGAGATTCCTTCATTAGGTATTTGTAATAAAGATTAAATATCTTTCGAAGCATGTAGATCCAGATGGAAAAGTCTAGATATATCATAGTTTCTAAAAGCTCTGATTTTCAAGCAATTTATTTTGTTCCAGCTCAAGCACAGGGCTCAGAGCAGTGGCTACAGCCAATAAGACATGACAAATAGTGAGAGCGAGCCTTAGCTGCTCTAAAGATGTTTCTGTCCTCAATCCACCCATTCACTATGTGCTTTTCATTTTCTATTGGAGGAATATGAATTTGAGTAAATGCCATGTGACAGTATGTCTGCTGTGGAATTTATTAATTTTTCTTGAGTAGGAGATCAATTAGTAATTACTTAAGGGCAGTCCTTATAGGCCATCTAGGTTGGCCCTTAATTAAGCAACAAGACATGACAGGCAATGTATTTCTGGGCAATTTAGCACATCTCTTAGGGAGTTTTTAAGGCATGAGGCCGAAGGTCAAGTGACTTTAACCACCTGAGAAGTGCAAAAATCCCTTAGAAATGCACTGTCTAGAGTGACTTATTGCTGTTATTAAATGGAATTTGTGAATAAAAATAAGAAAGACTGTCAGCCCCAGGCATGAATAGGGCATTATTAACATGGATATGACATTGTTGACAGCTAATCTAAAGCTCCATTTGTATCCTGAGCTCTGAAGCTATTTCTTCATACTGTATATTAATACAAGGAAGATATGTTAACAGACTTCATACACACTTTTACCAGAGCTATCCACTAAGAATGAGAGATGTAGGGTTTTTTTAAAATCTGGATTGCATGTTATTTTTCTTGTGTTGAAATACAGCAACTAGACTTTGTATGCTTACTCTTCCAGTTTTGGATTATAATATAGAAGTTTCCTGACAGAACAAAATATTCTTCCTAGGGTGTAAAATCCCTATTCCTGACATACTCTCACCTACTGCCCTAAGATCTACCCTGAATTTGCCTCTTTCCTGGCTCAGCTGTTTCCCCTGTCTCCTGCTGGTGGGCTCAATGTGCCTGATTGTCTGTACATGTCAGCACATCCAGGCACGTTTGCATGTAGAACTGAATAAACAGAACCAGTCCCAGCACCTTCATCTTACCTATATATTTTTTTCTCTTCTTTCTTTTTCTTTTTTTAATTTTTCCCCCACAACATGAATGTCAACTCTTTAACATGTTTTCTAAATATCTTGCATCAAACATGTACAGTAAACATTGACAAGCAGTGCTTGTCTGCTGAAATTTGCAACTGCAGAAAATGGACAAGAAGCTGAACATCTGTTGCAAATATGTTTCCCCAGACCGATTGTGTATAGATGTGGATGTTTTTGCTTTGCTTGTTTCTATTGGCTTAATTTGTTCTTGGGTTTCTTGATGTGCTTGCTATTACCCTTAGGCTAATGCACATTCAACTCTTTGTTGGTTCTTTGTTGATCTACAGTAACGCCCAACTCCAAAGACCAAATTCTTCTCTTGAGAGAAAAAGTGGTTGGGTCAGAGCCTAACCTTGCTCTGATCGGCATAGTTCCATTTTTTCTGTGGGAATCTGCCAAGAGGTTTCCAGCTGCCCAGGGGTTTTCCTGTTGCTGCTCTTCAGCCCTGAAATGCATTGCCTGGTGATGGTGAGGAAACGTTCTCTTTCCAAGGTTTATGGCAGCCTATGTAAGTGTACTCAAAGTAAACACTGTGATGGGAAGGGTGGGTTCACTGTTCAGTGGGACTTTAAATCTGATGGCTCCAGAAAGTGCCGGATTGCACACTCAGGTGGTTCTGACACTCACAATCTATCTGTATTTTCCAGAAGGCATAATAGCGACTTAGCATGTGGTGTCCAGTTCTTCCGCACATTCACGATAATGTTTGACATGTTACGAAAGTAATGGATTTACAGTGCATACCTCAAATATTTTATGGATATGTGAGCACATTCTTGTGTCTGGGAAATCCTGGGCAGAAATATGGAAGTACTGATGTGAATTCTTTGTTTAGGCTCACAGGAACTGAAGTAGGTAAATCTAGATCTCTCCACACATGCAGATAATTTGAAGGAACTGTTGTCAGTTTAAAATGCAGAAACATTGTGTATATCCCCTGAGCCTACCTTAACTACAAGGGAGTGTTCAAGTTTGTCTTGGTATTCTTGATACAAGGAGAGGTAAAACAGTCATAAGCAATAAGTGGGCTTTAAATAATCATTTCAAAAATAATCTTTTTTTTTATCAGCACTGATTCATAAAGCTGATTCTTATTTAAGATGTTTTTTAGTGGGCTAAGTGCCCTGCAGCTTGTGAAAAGTTCCATGTACTGCAGTTTGAACCAAGTAACCTGAAATCTAAAAGTAATCTGCACTAGTCTAGTATCACTGTCCTAAGAGAATGTTTCTTTTTAAATTGCTAATACCAAAAAATGCTGATATCTTCTAGGCACAAGGCCACCCTATTAAGTATGAGCTGAAGAATCATTTTTAGCGCAACTCTAAAAGCAAGTTTTCCTGATATTCTGACTATTCTGGAACTATTGATTAACTGCAAACCAGCAAGAGGCATCAGGGAGAAGATAATCCTGTGTTATAGAAAAACTAAATAGTAAGAACAACAAAAAAATGTACATCATGTTCAGTTTTGCTTTTTGTGCACCTGCTAAAACAAGTAATGAAACATTAAAATAAGTAAAAATGCTTAACTCTAGTGAAACAAAAGAAAGACAATTAGGGACTCCCATTTGTGGTTTGGATCATGCTGAAGAATATATTGAACCACATGGAATGACTAATGAGTTGTGGTCCACAATCCAAGATTTCCTGGGAAAAGAAGTAAACCATTAGGCCTTACAGTAGCATCCCTCCACTACCCCAAGACCCCCCACCTCCCCCCCGCCAAAGATTGCCCAAAAAGATTGTACCCAGAGCAACCCTTATCATCCTGCATGAGACACATAGAAATTGATGCCATTTATCTGAATTATGCATTAATTGGCAGTTCTCAACTATTTTAGAAATTATCAAAAGCATGCAAAAAAAGATAAAAAAAGGGGGTGAAGAAAAGAACACACACTTCAGAATTCCTCACATTTTATTGTACATTGCTTCCCTGCTGTGTGATTTCTGTGTTTGAGCTTTAGTATTACCGTGGCTGCTACCTATCTTGATGTAAAGATATATAGGTTTGACTAATCCTGTATCCAAACCTGTTTCTGCTCATATTTGATCAACCACACCTGACTGAGCAGTGTAAGAGCCCTCAGCAAGCAGAAATATCAAATATCCTTGTCTCTTTTGGCACTGGGTGCAGGCAGCACCTAAGCTCAGCTCTGGCAGCTATGAGCTACCAACATGGGCAAAGCTTGTGCTATTTTTTCACAACAGAAATGATTGTTTACATAATATGTCTGTTCTCATTAAAGTCCGTTACTCATAGGTGCTTATTTGAAAGAAAAAGTTGAAGGTTTGTAGGCCATAGTGTTTTTAAGTAAGCTTGGTTGTTGTTTTTAATAAGAAATCTAATGTGAATTCTCTCCCTTCACTTGTATGATACCTTGTTCTTTCAAAAGTTATAGTAGACAGAACTATTAAAAAAGAAAAGAAAGAGAAAAAAGTAGAAGAACACATTAAAATGACAAAAAAGATTTTATGGGTTGAAAGAGAGAAATAAATTAAGAAATGCTATGAAAAACAAAATCAAGAAAAATAAAATATAACAGAAAAGCAATGAGAGAAAGAATTAGAGAGCAATGAACAGCAAGTTAAAACCACTTTGTAATTCTGACAAAGTTGGAGAAATGAGATCATGATTATTTTTATTACACAATAAAATGTAGTTTTTCAATTATTTGTCCTTGCAAAATCTGACTTTATGCTATCAATGAAGATACTCAGCATGAATATGTGCGATGTGTTTCAGTATTGATGCATCTCCTACAGCTAGAAACTTTCAGTGGCCATGCATCCAATCTAGAATCCAAATGATAAAAAAGGCTTAGTACAATTTATCAATCCTGATTTATGTTAATTTCCTTAGGAAGTCTTTCTGAATTAAGGGTCTGAATTCTGAATTAAGGGTCTTTTCTAGTTCATTTCTTGGAAGAAAAACAAAACTATTCACAATTTTAGAGGGAAGACTATGTAAAACATGAGCTAAACATTCCTTATGGAGAAAAGGGCACAAACCCCTATTTGTTGGCAGCTTAATGCAAAGGTTTAATAAAGCACACAAACACACATGCTTCTATGTATTTGGTATGTATTTCCCTAGGTAGTGTATTGGCAAATTTACCATAGCACAGCAAACTCTTTTCACAAAAGTAGCATTGGATGTGCAGGTGACTATAGAAGGTACTTCAATATTTTCATTCACCTGTTATAGCCAGTTCACTGGGTAGTGGATATACTTACAGGAAGACAAGTATACATGACAGTAATATGCATATAAGTACTGGCATGAAGATTAGAGAAGATGTAAAATTGAAATTAAAGGCCAGTCATTATGCCTTCTTCCTTATTCATTGCTTATTTGAATCAATTTTATGGCCACATTGCTAGGTTCGTTTCCTTGCACTGGATTAAGGCATTAGATAAAAATCTGTTCGTTACTGTGGGAAGAAAGAAAAGAAACCTCAACAAAGACTGTTGATGCCATGACTATTTGCTAAATTATGTGCAAGACATAAATTGTTCTTTGAACTTGTATTTAGCTACAGTCTACACAGCTTTTAAAGACTTCTCTTTATTTTTAATAAAACAGCTCTTGCTCCTTTGACTTCAACGCACACTAATTTTTACTTCTCTGAAACATAAGCCATGTTCAGAAAAGATTTTCTGTCACTAAGGACAACTTGTTAAAAAACAATAGAAATGTATTGAAATTGACTATTTGACACTTCTTTTCCTGATATCTTGCAAAGAGTAATAATATCCATATGTGCTCTAAAACAATTCTAAAAATAATTTTTCACCAGGCAATGTAGTTTTGTATATTAACAACTATGTATTTTGATGAAGCAGTTGCTATCAATAAAGAAAGGGTTTACATTTTTCATGGAACAAATGGGCATCTTGGTTTTTATTTAATTTAGAATTTCTGAAGACTTTCCATTGAGCTAACATTTACTTTTCAGGTGTGTAATTGGGACTCAGCACGCTCTGTGCTGCACTCTTTGATGTTCAACATTTCTGTTTAAGAAATGAGTTAGAACTGAGAATCCAGTATCTGCCAGGAAAATTCTTAAACTCACAGGATGACTGCCTATTTTTAACTTCTCTTTTTATGTGCATTTATAGCCATTCTCTTTAGGATTCCTGAACTGATGTGATACAAGCAAGGTCCCAATTAACTGGGTGAGCAAGTTAGGTTTTTTCATGGGATTGAAAACATATAATAAATCCAGGTAACTAACTGGTTAAATTCTCATTCAGAGGAACTCTGGTATTTTTGGTTTGGGGTTTTTTTTGGTCATTTACTGGTGTGTGTCCCCTGCAACTCTTTTTTTTTTTTTTTTAATTTGTTGCTTAACTAAAAAAAAAAAAATATGTGTCTGATGAGATATTGATACCTCGGGGAATAATACCACATTATTTTTTCTGCCTCTGGTATAACCATTTGTCTCTTTAAATTGACATCAGCTGAGGCCACTAAGATCATCACACCAAAAAAACTTGTGACCCCCTGCACTACCTTCAAGGCTTATTTTATACTTCCTGGTCTGCTTGTTTTTCATGTGAGCCACAGTAAATACTTTGGGGGCAATTTCACCTATTATGGCAACCCAGTCATCTCTGTCCCTTCTACTCTTTGAAGTGCTAGAACAGGCTCTTTTTGGACAATAAATTCTTCTCTAAATCTTTCATTACCATTGGAGAAGAAAGTGATGAACGCCAGAAGCAGTAGTAGATGATGGTTTTCAATCAGCTTTCTTAGCTACTGTTTTCATTCTGGGAGATGTTTCATTAGTTGTGTTTCTGTACTTGGTTCTTCTGCTTTATCTTATCCCAGGCTTATCTACCATTCAGCTTGGACTACTTCACTAAATGTAGGCTTCTGGGAATAATCTTCTGGCTTTATCTCGCTTACTTAGCTTCTACTCAAGACTATTGTGCATTGTTAAGTTATCCCGCAAGATCTACATTCTTACTCTCAAAACGTGTGTTTTTGCTCTTGCATCAAAGTCAGTCACAGATCTGGGGCCCCTGAGAGGTACATCTTTTCAGTATACTCAGAAAATGATGTGGGGAGATGAAGATCACCTTATCTGTCTGTTTTACACAGATGTTCTTACAAGGGATGGAGACCCAATACTACAGAAACACAGTGGTGAACTTGGCAAGAATCTTCCCCAGGAGATTCTTCATGAAGCAACATTTAAAGAGTGTTATCTCCCAATGTAAAGTTGCAATCACCCATTAAACAGAAGATGCCATCAATGCAGTGAAGTTGTCACATCACCCATGCCTGAGTGGCAAAGGGAAACATAGCTCATCGAACAAGTGAGCGGTAACCCAATCTAATTGAGATAGTCTTTCCATCACCATAAAGAGTTATTTTAGATCAAGAAGCAGAGAGACCTTATACCATTATCATTTCAAGGGATGATATAGTTTAAAAAATGACACATCTTAATTTAAAACAAGTATTAGGTGGAAGGGTAGAAACTATACGTGAAATATATGGATCCAAATTCAATTTGAGACACTGTTCCAAGATGCTGTACAGTGTGTGGCATCCCATGTTGTCCCTGCAGGAATGCACACAACAGTAAGATTGACATTTCTTGTAGCTGGAGGAATGACTACTACTGTGGCATTCAGCAAGGGACAGAATGTCTCCCAGGTACTTTTCACAGGCAGAGATGTGTCTGTACAAAACTTCCTAGGAGACCTACTTACACAGAAGAATAGATTTAATTCAGTGTATTCTGCTTGGTCTCTTCTGCATATCAACATGGTATCTCTGAACATATCTTTTCACCCTTGTTCTTTCCAAGTGGTGGACACACATTCACCACTCCCAGAGTCTTCAATAAATGGGAACACTTCACTCTCCTCTTGGTCGTCACAAGGATTGCTTTCTATGGACAAAATTATCCAAGAGTCTCCCCATCACTTTTAGGAAACATATAGAAATGGGGCCTGGAAGGTGGATCTGCTCTCCACAGGCTGACACACTGTAATTTATTTTGTATTTCAGAAGCATTTCTAAATCACTTCATGTAGTATTTAGTGCAGTGTTCTATATAAATTAATGTTATACTAGCTATAACATTTGTTACAGTGTCATATATTAAACTGTATTAAAAGTATAAGACTAAATGATCTATCAGAGCCTACTGGCCACAGTGGGTAGGGATAGCCCCTCACCCCATGAAATTTGGTGACTATTATGGTTGATTCCACAAGAAGTTTCCATTTAAAAAAAAAATACAAAAGATTTTTTCTTTAAATAGCCAATAACTTTCTAAAATATTCCCCATTTCTGGTGGTAGGTCTGTCCTACCCAGCTGGGGAAATTGTTGAAAGTGTGAGTAAAACATTTTAGCTGTTAACAGATGAAATATAAGTAAAGAAAAAAAATGCTTCTGCTTCTTTAAAAAATGCAGCTTTTGGTAGAAATAGAAATTCAGCTGATGCAACTTTAGTATGAAAGCTGTGTTTGGAAAGGAAATAGTATTCACCAAGGGGTGCGAATAGTCTCTTTCCAAGGGAAATGGTTTTGATTTGTCTGAGGTTTTTAAAAGATTGCTTAGGACCTGATCTGAAGCCCATTGACGTCAAAGGAAAGATTCATAGTGACTTCAATGGGCTTGGGATCAAGTGTGAACTGAGCATGAGCAGCTGTTTGAGGCCTTTGCATCACTACTTAGAATGATTTTTGACTCAGCCTCTGGCTTTGGGATAGCAGATATAACTGCATCTCCAACAGTAACTGCAGGTGTAAGTCAGTGATGATTTTTTATCCCTAGATCAAAAGGTCCATCTCAAAATGAGGCCCTGGTGACAAATTCTGTTATGTAGACAACAGAGAATGGAACTTTGAGAGTCTTATTTGTACACTGGGTAGTTCCAGATTATTAATTTTTATAGCAACTGGTGGCCCAGTAGCTACCTCAGATTTCATTTGGACAAAAGCTTTGATAAGGCAAGAGCTGCTGAATTGGACTTTGTAGCTCTAGAGTTTGTTTAGATGAGCTGAAGAGAGGGCATTACCACACCGGGACTGAAAGGCATTGTATCTTAGATGACTATTTATTAATGTGTGAGATGGTACCTGGGATAAATAGGGATACTTTCTGCTAATTAAAAATAAAGACACACATAAACACCTACATTTACGGCCTATGAACAAGCACAAATGATGCTTTGCAGTGAACACGTAATCCCCAGTCTAGAATTGCGTAATGTAAATTAATAAAATTACAGATACACTCTGCTGGCCAAATGTGAGTAGAAAGGGATGCAGAAATATTTGTTTGGCTATATATTATAATATCTAAATGTTTTTCATGCGGAGAGTATAAAAGCACTGGAATCTCCACCTGGAATAAAGCTGTGTCTTCCAGTGCAGGAATTTCTGAAGAAAAAGAGACCACGTTAGCAGGGAAAAGATGGTTGACTGAAATCCAGCACAATTTTTTCCATGCTATAACATGGTTTGGGGGTGACAGCCAACTGTCCTAAGTTTCATCAGCCAGTTAGCTGCTCCAGTTGGTTTGTGAGGCTGGATACTGGGAGGGAGAGAGAGTCAAGAGCAGGAAACCATGATTTTCCCCATGATGAAAACATGTTTCTTGTGCTGAGTACATCTTGTCATTCAAAGGCAAAACATAAGAAAGACACAGAAAAAATCCTTACTGCATCCCATTGTGACTACTACTTTTTTTCCAATTCAGTGTCCAAACTCTTTTTTCTTCCTTTAAAATCTCTATAGTGCATTGTCACCAGCAATGACCAGCTTAACCGGCTGTTGGAAAGAATATGCTAAACTACTCTTCAAAAAAAAAATAAACATTATCCAACTGACCTGAAAGACAAATAGAACATTTCCATGTATTTCCAATCAAAACTTGATGCATTAAAAAAATAGTTAAAATTCTGAATTAAATGCTGGTAATGTCAAAGCATAAAATTTATAAAATTAAATAGTACTAGACACTTCCACATTCTGACACTAATAAGGATTTGTTATTTGCATTTCTGGCACTGAAATACAGGACTAAACTAAGGATGAAAAATGTGTCTGCTGAGTACTACAGATCTAAGCTATGAAAAGTTGCTAAGTGTATATTTCTTATATCATGAAACTTGCCAATCTCATTGTTCAAATAAATACTTCTTGCAAAGCTTACTTTTATAACATTTTCTTAATCTTGCCTGCTTATTTTACTTTACTTTATACAGATGTAGAATCTCTACAAAGGAGAGAGCTCTGCACTTTTTCCAGATCAAATATATGGAATTAAATTCTGTTTCTTGTATAGTAACAGCGAATAGCTTCTTATGAAACTATCACCTGCTAGCAAGAAAAGAACTCCCAAGGACTGAATTTATTTTTTTTTTTCTCATTCTGTTCCATTTTCTTTATTTTCATCAACACTTAACAATGGACCTGGTCTCTGTTGGGACCAATAATGACTATGACTTACTGAAATTTTTTTGCATGATTTTTTTAATTGTCCTTTTAGACATTCCTTGCTAAGAGTTTCCTCTAAGTGGATGTCATCTACAAATCTATGTTGGATTATGGACTGAGAGATTATCTATGAGGGAAATCTATGTTGAGATTATGGGCTGTTTTCATATTGCATGTGCAGATATTCTAAAGCACTATGTGTAGTCACATTTTTCTGTACAGATATGCAAATTTAGGTCACAAGTTCTACTTGAACTGCATCACATAATATAAAATTGTACCAGATCCAATAACCAATTTAAAATTGAAAGTTAATACATTACATTAGTAATATCATACTGCCTATGGGATCATTTGTCAATATTACCATAAAAGACTGATGATTTGGTAACTGAAGAGTATTTATTATAGTGGCAATTTGTACTATTATACTATAAATAAAAGTGTCTGGGCATTTCTATAATAAATCCTGTTTTCACTGGTCTATTATTTGTTCATCAAAAAATCACCCTGGGCTGAATTAGATCTATTGGATGTACAACAACAATAATATATTACCAAAATGTTCATTTAATCCAGTGAATAATACAGTCTTGAAAAACCCTTAAATGTACATTAAATTAATCAAAGGCATTATTTACATAGAGATTGGAATATGTTCTTAGGATACTGTCAGTAGTTTAAACCAAAGGTCTATGGGGCTGATGCTGATCTTATTTGCACAGGGGTAAATTGTATTTGAAACCTCATTCGTGTCAAGAGAGCCGCCCTGGGGAAAAATGATCCCTGATGAAAAATATCAAGGCGAACAAAATCAGACTCTGGATAAAGAATTATTCAAAATCAGTCATATAGGATGTGATCAGGTAAGATGTAAGAAGCTGTCAAGCACCATGTACGCTGTCAGACTTTAAAAGACCTGTCAATGAGTAAAAAGAGAAACTATATCTGGGGAATGACAGTTGGCAATTTCTGTTTATCCTCAGCCAGATTGTATCCAGCCTCTGAATAGTTATCAGCAACAATAAGGAGGTCAGCACCACCTCTCCACTGACACACAGGACTTGGTCACGAGTGCCAGGACTGCATCTTCCTGGTGCTCCTTAGATGTGAACTCCAGCAAAGCGGACAAGGAACTGTGGGAAGGAGATGGGCCCACAGAGATGCTCAGCAATATCAACGCGGGTGGTACACAGCATGTGCATTTTACTTACATGCTGTGGTGCACTGGAGGCATTGTGCCTCACTAAGGTATAATCCCTTGTAGAGTTCCCCTCAGAGTGGTATGAATCCACATCACCCTTTAATTAACACTGTGCCTAGGAGGCACAACTGAGCCTTTAGTACAGCCACAGGCTTTACATACACCTTAACTTGCAAATTGCAGATAAAAGTAGTTAATTTAGGTATAAACTGCCTCTTTTTTTAAGAAAGAACTTGATTTACACATGGAAGCAAAAGTAATTACATTTAGCAGATGTCACAGCTCTTAAAGAATATTTGATAGTAATTAATCACTAATTTAAAAAAAAAGAAATTCATCAGTTTAGATCTCTGGTCATACTTTTGACTTCTGAAAGGAAATTTTACTCTGCTCTGTTCTACTCTGTTCTGTTCTATCCTGTTTCATTCTTGCTCCACTTTCACATTACATGTATCATTGTAATATTAGAGCATCTTTCCAGCATACTACCTTAAACAATGTAATTACATCCCATCAGCTGTTCCATCAGCTGTATTTCATGAAGTCAATCAGACCTGTAACTGGTCAGCATCTTGCAGGATAGATAAGCGTCTACCACAATACTCTAGTCAGTGGATTTTTTTTTAGTGTAGACTTCATCAGAACTTATACTCATCTTAGTGTTGAGGGAGTGAATACTAAGCAAATCTAATCCTGACATGCCACTACCCCTCCTTCCACCATCAGCACGTCAAAGCACTGAGTTTCTGTAGTTATAAATGGCATCCACCCTCCAAATCATTTTTCCCCAACTACTTTTTCTGCAGAGTGCAGAGAAGCAGAAGCAGCATGCTCAAAACAAGACCTCTGTTTGAATATACTGCTCATAATCGTAGACAGACACAAGGGCATAAGTGACATTTTTATGCTATGTCAATGTATATCATATGTGTCTACACTCATGATCCAAACAGTATGGTATTTCCATGAGTGTGAAGAGTGTCTGTTTAGTTGTTATTCCTTTTACTTGACCAGCATTTTTATTCTACGTTATCTTGACTTTCATCTAATAGTTATTAGCAAGTTTTGGGTTAAATGGCTTGAAACACAAAATGTTCTTACTCTGCTATAAAATGTTTTTCATCTTTTAAAACACATATATCCAAAGATGAATATGTCCTTTTTTGGAGTCCACATCAAAAGAATGTTAGAAATCATCAAAGAAAGTGGAGAGAAAAGCATATGCTGTTATAGGGACGGTTTCAATCCTCTAAAAATTCAGGGCCAGATTCTGCTGTCACTCATATCAGAGGGAAAATTTCAACTGAGTCCAGAAAGTGAAAAATCAGGCCCTGTAATATTAAAACACTCAGAGATATTGCTAAGGGAAATGTGCAGGATGTTTTTAATGAACACTAAAATATAAATGCACGCAACTTAACACTAAAGGACAGATGGCTGTATTTTTTTTTTTTTTACTGAGAAAAGAATAATTAATGAAACAGATTTTACAAAGATCATATCATTAGCTCTTTAACCTTTCTGAGCACCAAGATGCATTTTCTTCTTTGCCTTTGTCACAGGAAAGTTCCTGTCATAATATTATTGCTACAGATCTCAAGTTACCTGGCATTTCTTAACTCCATTTATAGGTTTTTACTAAAATCTTCTAGCTCTTTTTGCTGTTGTGTATAGCTTGTTTATGAAAAACTACAGTTTAGTAGAAGAGGCACTTCACTCAAAAAGAGTGAAGAGGTATGGGGTTGCAAACTCAGGGCCATCTCTTTCAAATAATGATGAAAGCAAAGCAAGCAAGCAGCCCAGTTTCTCTCCCTCTCTCTCAGTAGGGTCAGGCAACGAGCCTTGCCTCTTTCTCTCTGAAGTTAAAAGAAGATTACAGTCATTCCTCAATATGCAAGAAGTTGTAAGCACACAACTCCATACATCCCAAACTGTGACAGAGGTGGCAGTGATGTTGTTGAGCTGTTGGCCTGTTCCCGCCTGTATAGGGGAGAATTCTCAATTTTTTTTTCCACAGCAACAAACAGACCTATAGCTGCAGAGCATAGTTCCAATCTACCTTCTGCATAGTTTACTTCATTTGTTTTTCTAATAAAAGATGTAATATTACCTTAAACAAATTCCCTGTACCAGGTAAATATAGCCACTGGATGGTGAACCCACGTGTTCCTTCCTATAAGAGCCCACCCAGAAGGCCAGTCATGATACCGGCCCAAACACTCAGCAGAGTACAGGAACAGCTACTCCTCTGCCTTTCAGGAGGCATCCTTTCTCAAGGATGAATCAGCAACCACACTCTTCTTGCAAACACACACGATGATTTACCAGCACAGGTTCTCCAACCTTAACTGATAGAAACCCAAGGTGAACTTGTATCTAATGGGGTTGCAAGTTAACACATAGCTGCCTTGGGGTAGCCCATCAGCTGGAGTTGAATCAGTCATTAATAGCTTAGAAACCACAACCAAGCAAACAAAGACTAAATGAGCATAAGAACAAAGAACAGAAAAATGAGCTTTTGAAAGCAGGACTTTCTGAAGTTCACGGGCCACTGATTTGACATGTTTTCCATCCTGGGCCCCAAATGACTGGGTAAGATTGTGTATGTTCAAAACCATGAGGATTATACATTCATTCAAAACTGAGTAAGAAAAATGAAATCATGTTATTTCACTGATGCCTTTGACTATGAAGACTCCATGTATTTGTGAAGGGAATGTTTTAATCTTCCATCCCAAAAAGAAATGATCTTTCATGGCAAGCCTGATAATTCAGAGTCTTCTCAGGTTTTTGAATTATGCTACTGTACGTAGCTGAAAATTGTTTGATAAGCATCACTAAGTGGTCTGGCTTTAAACCAAGCCTGTCATCTAGTGGAGTGCAATGCTATTCCAACTTTAATCTAGATAACTGCTGCACATAAAATAAGGAAACACAAATGTGACACAGCTGCAGCTAGTCTTGGGGAGCTAAAATGCTTAAGAGTGTTTTATGCCTGTAATATAAGACTGCTTACTAATGGAAGAATCCTATGTGCACAAGAGTGACAATCAGATTGCCTTTGATATAACCGGTTATAAAAATGTTGGAGATTCAGTATTTATGGTGCCTGCAGGTTACAATAAAACACTTCTTGTGTTATTACTTTAGCAGACATTAAAAAAGCTGTATAAGTATGGTCAAACTTCACAAGTTATTGCCCAACACATGTGTAGCAAGTTAGGTTTGCAGCAGAGAACAGGTTAATGATCCACAATTTAAAGAAAGACTTGTGACATAACTTAGATATTACAGCAGTTCGCTGCGCAATCTATGTGCCGTATTTGAATAACGTATTTGAATGCGCCAGGAAAATACATGTATGTACTAACTTTACTAAATGAGGGTCAGTAAATAAATAAGTAAATAAATAGTGTGTGATCCAAGTGCTTTTGTCAATAATATATTGATTATAATGCCGCATACTGAACTAAAAATCTAATAAATACAGAATGTCAGCTGGATAACTAGAGCATAAGCATGTTAAGTCCTGGCACTTGAGGCAAATCTAAACAACCTTATTTGTGCTCTAGGAGTAAAGGATTTTCCCCTGAGGAAAAAAATATACACTATCACTTACCCTACATTTCAAAATAGGAAATGGGTGCTTGGAAAACAGAGAAAGAGATCTGGTCCTTTAATTATGTACTGAGAGACTAATATGGAAAAAAAATTCTGGTACTAGAAGAGACCGATGAACAGAAACATAAACCAGAAATTATTTGTTCAGCCAAGACATATTATACAGCTGAACCTATTACATACTAGGACATATTCTACATTTGCCGTCTCAAGAAGTATCTCTGCAAAGATGTAACATGCAGTTCTGATTACAGCACTGCACAGAAAGTGCTGAAGTATCTGCCTGATTTAATGTGGCATATCACTGGGATGCTAATAGACCACGGCTTTGGCTCCTTGCTTTGCACCAAAGAACATTGTACAAAGCTGAGTAAATACTTATGGACAGGCTTGCAGTCCTGGGACAGTAGCACCCTATTGTCTATGAACTGCTTTTAGAGGTTTTCTGGGACTAATGATACTACCTAGAGGCTGATGTACAGCTCACATCAGACTGCACAGAAAAACTCAGTCTGAGTAGACTTGGTGCCACCACCGATCAGAAGGATTTTCCCTGCCTATGCAAATCAATACTGCATAATTTACTCAAAATACTAATAGCTGGCACAGAGCTGTGAGCTAGTGAAAACAAAACAAGGCAAAAATATTGAGGGTGGCTGATGGCAATGACAGCAGATTCCAGTGCTGTAGGTCATCTAGCAGACTTGGTCTTGAAAAAATTATAAGTTTACACAGAAATTCTCCCTGATGTTTTCTCTTAGCTGCTAGGCAGTGTCACTAGATATATTAAAAGCTGGTATGTTTGGGATTTTTTATTGGGCCTCCAAGGTAACCTTAATAGAAACTCCTATATTTTCAAACTAAGTCAGGATTTTAGGGCTCAATTGATAAGCATTTGTGACTAATTTGATTTAGGAAAGGATGACATGCAATTAGGCTGATGATCAGCTTGAGGTTTATGACTGCTAAGTCTCTACAAAGGTAGCATTCTCATTTTTATGACCTGGTCACCCACAGTACAGTACAAGAAGCTGTGGGCCTGATTATTCACAACAGTCTGATCCAGAAAAGTAAGTATTTGAGAAAGTGTGAAATTTTAAGCATTTGAGTAGTTCTACAAACTTCAGCCTATTCATATGTTATGCTGGATCAGTCTCAGACTAGAGCGAGATATCTGTGAGAATGGAATTGCCAAGTATTCTGCAAACACCCCTGCAGTTGAGCTGTTCAGTGGTCTCTTTTGCACCTGGGTGTAATGAGTTGAGCATCTGTTAGGAAACTTGAGTACTAATGTAGGAAAGTGGAATTTTCTCTTAATTAGATATATGTACTTAACATGGGTTGGATGCTTGCAAGATTCATAATTCTTCCTCTACTGTATGGATGTTTAGCCCAAAATGATGTCTTTCCTACATCTAGAATGAGAAATAGTGCAAAGAGTTTGATGAATGTGTCTCTTTGCACACAGGGACATGAATGTATTTAATGTTTAAACTAAGTACATGTTGTACAACACAGACCAAAAACTGATTACTTGCAAGGATGCGTAACAGTATGTGGCTAAAGTTTAGGCAAGCATGTAATTGTGTAATGAAATCACTGAAATGCGTTGGGAAATCCATTTTCCTTTCACCCTTGGAAAAACTGATCTGCACAGGATAACTGGAATTTTATACTGAGGTTTTAACTCTTGTTCCCTCAGCCTTCTTCCATACCCTCCCGCCCTTTCTGCTAGGTCTACAGCTTTTACATGCCTCTCCATGACTCTCTTCCTTTTGTCTGCCTCCTCAATGGCTCCAGAGTCCTAAAGAAATGTTCAGCTTTGAAGATTGGCCTAAAAAATGGTAATTTTCCAGATAAAGACCAGGTGTTACTTCCGATTTATTCAGTATGCATCCCTATTATCCTGCAGGTCAGCTCCTGCCGTGCGCGCTCCATGGGTGTTCTGACTGTGTAAGGCCTGTGAGATTTGCCCCGTGTGACTGAACTGCAGATGGCACTTTCATATCTCTTATTTTAGCAGCAGTCAATTTGCTAAACTTTCTTAATAGCTAGCTACAAGGTGATTTCTGTGTCACAGCCTCGCAGATTTCTCACGCCAATGAGCTGAGGGAAAGTATCTTCCATCACGAGAAAATAGGGTCGGAGATGAAAGCTCCAGCCCCACGGACTGGGTGACCACGGCTACAGGTCCCACCTGCTCGGGGGCTGCACTGAGGTAAACTCCTAAGAACAAGGTGACTCCCAGGGTGACAGGCTGTGCCACTACAGGGGGCACGGACTTTGTCTCATTGTTCCTTTCTCTATTACCTTTGGAAACAATGAATATCATTTTACCTCAGAAGAACTTCAATAGGAGGAGGCATGGGCTTTGCAGACTAGACTTCCCCAAGCACACTGCTTGCCTACTAGAGACACTCTGCTTCTGGATCAGTGCACAAAGAAAGAGTCTTGCATCTGCTCTCAGAGGAATCGAGTCACTTGCTAGAATTTCCTAACTACTTCTGGAGACATGATCATCTGTGCAGTTATATGTTCCTAGCAAGGTCAGCCATTTCAAGCAAACAATGAGTTTGGATCATTGTTTGCTCTCAGGATAGATTATTTTTTTTCTATCTCCCCAACCATGTTTAGACAAAAAGTAAAAACAACCCACCCTTTGTCAACACACCATATCCAAACCAAACTAACACATTTGGTTTCTACAAGAAAACAAAGTCAAGTTTCAGTTTCTAAATAAATTACTTTTGGAGTCATCACTGTGGAATTTTGCTGCCTTCTGCACTGTAACTGCTGATCTTGGATGGAAAGAGGAATCATTTAGACAAATAACATTATCTGCAGTTGCTTGTATCTAGTTAAATCCAAATTTCTTTTAAAGAAATGCTGAAGGCTACTGAAATTCCCAGAAGTTAGAAGTTGAGATGTCATGCAAAACCCTTCTTTTGAATTCTCATTGCCCCCAATTCAGCCATTCACTTTTATGTGTATGGTGATAATTATTGTATTGTTGTATTAATAGAAAACCTTGGATAAGATTCAGTGATGGCTAAATCAGGCCTAAGATGCTTTGCGGCAATTTCTTTTTAGATAGCAGATGAACGTAAAATGCTATGTGATTGTGGTCCATGGAATACTTTTAATCTAATATTTTCATACTGACCTGAAATGTCTAGAATAGTGTTAAAATTGTGCATCTTAAGTTTCAATGAGTTTATTTATTAGCTCCTTTATATACTTTTATGTCGTTTAGCTGCACAAACACAGTGGAACAAATATCATGCTGTGTAAAAGCTGAGTAAGAAAAGAAGGAAGAGGAGAAAAAAGATTAAAAAAGATCCGAACATGAGAGATAAATAACTCATCGCATTAGAAAGAGAAAATCAGAACCCAAATCACTCTGCAAGGCACTCTAAACCAGCCATGTTATAGGAAGGATCAAAGCAAAACAACAAGGGTAATGGAGAATTAAATGAGTGGTAACGAGGACTCTGTAGTTAGACAGACTCAGTACACAGGGTTGCTGTCATACTTGTGGGAGTAACTGTGGCTGGATTCAGAGACTAAATGGAAGATAAGTTTATGATTAAGCATGAAACCAAATAAACCCATACTTCAAATGCCAGGTGGAGGATTGCTACGTACTACTTTGAATGTAGATTTTTTTCCTGAAAAGGGTGAGGAAAGATGAAAAGTCAAGCCCAGGACATCAAACCAGAAGTTCATCTCCATACGATACAACACTTGGACTATCAGATCTTTAAGCCTGTGTTCAGATTTCATTGCCGTCAAGGAAGCTAGCGGGTACCTTTGCATGAAAGTGTTGAGCAGAACAGAAATGGCTTTAATCATTGGCTTGAATGCTCTTGTGTTTCAAGTTGATAGTGCTGACAATGAAAGTGATGTGAGGCCTATGGTTACAAGGGTTTGAATATCTTAACACTATTTCACAACTTTTGGGTTTTTTCCCCCTGCCCAGAGTGAGTTTCTATAGTTTAGGCATCAATCTTGTGAAGCAGGAATTTAATACGTCAGTGTTGACAAACTGTTAACTATAGCAGCAATGATGAAGCTTCTATAATATTAACCTTCAAAAAATAAAACTGTGATAATGATGTTGTTTCCATTAGACCTTTCGGATCACTTACAAATTATCTGGAACTCCTACTGTTTATTTGTTTTTACTTTAGACTGTTGCCCCAAGCACTTAAATAATTGTAATAAAATAATAATAGAATTAAGATTAGATAAATTAAGTGGAAATGAAACTGAATACATTTTCAATGACAGCTGGCAAGTCCCATTCTGTGACTGCTCAGGAACAAAACTGGAATTTTTATGACAGTAGACAATAAGGCGATCATGTACAGGATGTAACCCAATGCTCAAGAGGAGCAGTGTGTAAGTGACACATTAACAAAAACAAACTTGTTTCATTTATGTACTGTTAATTACCATAACTTACATAATCATGGACATCTGTTCTGCCTTTCTCATACATGTACCTATACACAGATAATTATCACTATCTATCGGTCAGCAGAGCAAACAGCATAGCATAGAAATAGATAAGGTTAGGCATATAGATATATATGTACATATATTTAACTCTATTTTTAATATATATATATGTACATGCTCACATCTATCTTATTTATCCCTGTAACACTTTGCAAGTACTTTTTTAATTTCTTATACTTTGCATCCAAAAAATACATAGGGTTCTTGCATGGGTAGAGGGTTATTATACAGAAGAAAGTGAAGATAATTTTTAAACATTCAAGAATTTTCTGATAATATTGATGTAGAATTTTTTGTCATGACAGTTCTGAATCACTGTTATCAAAGAATAATTTTTTCCATCCGCACTGTACAGGATTGTCAGCTTTAAAACAGCTGCATTGTTTCAAGAGAAGCAGTCACTCTTCTTTACTGCATTATTCAGTTAAAAGAGAAAAGCAACACAAAATACCACCCTCAGCAAACAGATTTTGTTTTTGTTGAGTACTTAAGGGTGATCTTTGTTCCATTAAATCGCTTCTCAGGTACTATACATTTGGAACTTTATGAAAGAAGCCAAGAAAGTTAACTGATCTCTTGAATTTCATGTCATTTTAGTGTTTATTTTTGTGCCTAAAGTCTTACAGTCACATATCTTGTACTTATCAATTAAAAATTAGTATTATTTTCATACTGTCACTCATCAACATTAGTATCATTCTGATTTTGCCTTTCTATTTATTTGCATTTGCCTTTCAATACTTCTACAGGATCTTATCAGAAGCATATCTAGGGGAGAATATGCTCCATCAAATCATTAGATAAAATAGTGCACAAGTGAGCTATCCCACACAGGACTAGTTCCGCAGCCATTCTCAAGTAATTTTCACTAGTCTGGGAGTTTTTCCACTTAGGAAAATGTGCCTACATATTCAGGAAAAAACAAAATTCCAATGAAAGCTTTTCAATATTTTCACAAAAAATAGAATTGATTTAATTGATTTAATTTTGTACCTAAAGGATCAAAAATCTTATTTGGGGCACACAAAATTTTAATCCACAGTTGACTTTTTCCATCTATGTAATGAAACATTTATTTATATTTAAGTCTATCTAGAAGTACACTTTAAAATAATGGTTATTCATACAGATTGATCTAGAAGCCAGTTTGAAATTGGCTTACAAGCCTTGAGAATTAATATAACTTCATCTGTATACAGTTCAAAAGAGAAGGCTTTTCACTTCAGTTCTCAGTACAACATTTTAGCTTTGAAAACAGAATTCCACACTGACGCTTCACCTTGCTAGGGCATCATTGCTTCTACAAAGCATGTATTGTGGGTTAAGTAATAACTTAAAATGTTAAAGCTTAAGTAATAATTTAAAATGTTAAAGCTAGACCAATTTTTTTTTTGAGTGCTTTAGGAAAACACACCTCTGGATCAGATTACCTTGTTTTCTTCTACCAAGCCATAGATCTGTACCTTTACAAGATGCTGAGCACTCTCACTTCCCTGGGTACATCCAGGGAAACTGAAAACTCTCAGCACTGGAATCCTCCCTTCTCAAACTGCAAGCCCAGTGTAAACTCCACATTCATCTTTACACCTTAGCAAGACAGAATATAAAAAATCCTGCATCTGTTGATCATTCAACCTTTTGTTCTGTGACTGACATCATGTAGTACCAGATATTGCAAAGAAAAAAAGAACAAAACCTCTCCTGAGCAGCTCTGTGGTAACCTGCTGGATAATTCTTCCTTATTAGCCAGTTACATAGAAGATTAGTCTGTGTCCTGAGGACTGAGGATTTAGATCATGTCTACTTTTTTCTTTTTCTTTTGAATGAGTATCTGTTTTCAATCTCTACTGTAACAATTCAGCAACATATTCACCTGAACCCTGGGAAATTACTTACACACTGTACTTTTTGCTGTATTTTGGAGAGAAGAAAGCTCAAAGAATCACTATTCAGAAAGTCATCAGACCATGGTCCCATTGTGTCCATAAGGACAAACTCTCTCCTGTTGTACATTGGTCCATGAGAAAGCTGTTGTCAAAAGGGATGGAGGGAATGGTCAGAAAATAATTACATACTATACCAGTTTATGTCTCTTGAAGAACTGGTCCACTTTTTTAGGACAGTAAATTGTTGCTCTGCCTTCACACCTTTCATTAAGAGTCTGATACACTCTGAAAAGAGATAGAAAACAATATCTGAAGTGATCTTGTGACCTTTATAAGCCAAAAGAGACATACAAGACAGATATATAGATATAGATAAACCAGGTTTAGCTGTATATGCACACATACATTTTTTTAACTTGATGTTTCTGCTGAGACAAGCAAAGGAGACTGAACTTGGTTCACACTAATCTATGTTCTGCAACTTCAGGAAGGAGCAGAGGACTTTGATTTTATTTCTGAGATGTTTTGCCCACTACTACAAAGGGAAAAAAAATCCTGAAGCTAATTTACTGAGCAACAAAAAGTCCCTCTGCCTCTTTCCCATAAAGTAAAGGCGGCAGAACAAGGAAGAAAGATATGAATGTATGTGAACTGGTCTCTTTGACCTGGTGAAAACCAATGCTCAGATATGCTGCACAATTCACACCCATTAAAATCCAGAGTAAATCTAGGTAAATCAATGTTGCTTTAGTGTGACTGAAACAGATTTTTTTTTCTAATAAAACTTGTGCCAAGTAATATTGGTACTAAATATGATGTCAGCTCATTTCTTTTAAAATGTAGCACCTCCTGCAAATGTTTTTCTGAACAAAAATATTTTATCTTTTCCTTAAAAATTTCTGTATTCAAAAGAATTATTTTTTTCTTAGCACCTGCTTAACTTTTGTTCCATAGATAATTTCTCATTACCCAGGTGTCCTCTTAGGGACACAGAAAGATTGGGCCTAGTTGAAGTGTGAAATAATCCTGTTGCTTCTATCTTAGAATGAATGAGCCCAGGATTAGATTAGATAAAACACACTTGAGATAAAGTGCACAAGGTGGATTATATGGGAAAAGAGGATTTAGTGAAGAACATATCCACAACTTTTTGTTAACATAGAGAATAGTGGCTTTTGTAAGCAACATTTATGGAAACTCAACTGGAGGTTTAAAAGCTATGTCTTTTGTTGTACATTTCTCTGCATACATTTGCTTTGTAGTTGGTAGCTTTAACTTTGGAAGCCATGCTGGGCCTTGACTCATGCTCATTTTGTTTAATGAAAAGCTAAGGATGTACTTCTACTCATAGTGTCTTGTTTTGTTTTCTTTGAAGTTTATTAAGCTATCCAGTAAGGTGGGAGGTTCATTAGGTTGTTTTTATCATGGCCACAAATTAAGCATCTGTTCCCTGGGGAGTTATAAGCTTCAAGTAGATGTCAGAGCCATACTTATTACAATATTTACTTAATTACCAAGTTACTGCTTCTTGTCATATAAAATACAAACATGGACTCTGCTGTCTGTGTTAGACATACTCTCCACCTGCTAAATTTTTAAGATCTACTCAATACCTTTAAGCACTGTTTTTAAAATATGAACTATTTTTAAATTAAATTAAAGAGGTAAAAGAAGAACAATTAAGCCAAATAATGTATGCTCTTTGACATTAGCATTGACTTTGGTTTTACATCTCAGGAACTTGGTATCTTCCAGTACCAATAAATGCATCAAAAAGTTAGTTAATCATGATTTGCCAAAGCACCTCAAAAGTAAGTGTCTAAGTGAAAGTGTGCTGTGTCATCCACCCAAGTGTGGATGGAGATCATTGGATTTGAGAGCTCTTCTCTGTGATAAATTCAGGCTGGAGAGTATATCTTTTATGATAACTCTGAGAATTCTACATAAGAGGCAAATGTGCCAACATAAATGTCTAAAAGTCACTCTTCATCATCATTTTTGGGTTTTTTTTTCCTATCCTTTTCAGTGATTTAATTATCTAATGTTATAAATTACAAAATTACCAGATCTTCTCCTGTCTAGTTTTCTGAAGATGTCAAGCCATATAAAGCTGAAAATGTTATTCCCTCTTCTCAGACATGACTTGTGTGAACAGATATGACTGTTGGGAGGATGTCAACACCACAGAAAAATGTCTCTATTTTTGGAAAAATTCATGCCCATTTTTGCTTCAGATGTTGCACTTGGACTCTATAGGTTATTAAATGTCAAACTGATTATTGGCATGCTATCTACCACATAACTAATACCTCACCACAAAACCTTCATTATTTTCACATCTCACAGATGCATCTCTCAATCTGCTAGTAATTTGGTGTTTCACATGGTCTATTCTAGCAGCACTTTTTCCTGAAATCAAAACCTGTAGTTACTTAATTTTGATGAAACCATCCTTGGAGATGCCTGAGTCTTCCCAACTATAAAAGGAACACAGATTTCTAAATCCAGGTCCCTTGAAGCATACCATGCGAATAGCTTCCATAATTTCTATAAATCCTAGTTCATATAAATATACTATTTATAGATCGAGGTTTATGCAACCAACACTTTTTTAAAAAAAATAAAGATTAAATCTGAGTCTCAAGCCTTTTCTGGGTCTCCCATCAGAATGAAAAGGCAGACTAATGAAGCACTCACCCACCAATGAATAAGATGACTGAAATAAAAAGCATTGCTGGCTTGTTTTGAAATTGTCAACATGTAACATTTTAGCTTAAAAAAGCTTTTAAGCTTAAATGCTTCAAGAAAACACTCAGTTGTTTTGGTAGGTCCATATAAAACACTTTCAAGTAAAATATGGAGATTTTGAGCTCCACTGTAAAAGGAAGGTGAAAAACTTGTGTCTATCCTTTCTAGAAAATATCATAGAAATAAGTCATTTTCCTAGGAAAATAAATTCAAAATCTAATGCTAAAGTGTTTGCTGTGTATTTTGATGTTTATACTAATCAGCAAAGGATTTTGAGAACTTTTCCTAAACGAAAAAGAAGTATCCATCACTGAGACTATGATGATATCTATATCTTAGTGACCACTGAATCTCTAATGTTACAGGTCAGTACAAATGCAACCCTTCATCCAAAAATGTACAGCACCAACCCAGCTTTTTAATTTCTTAACCTTGCCTGTGCTTTCTTTTTAACTTAAGCCTTTTTAAAAACTCATAGTCTTAATCTGTTTGCCATTCAGTTCTGCAAAATGAAGATTATAAAAAAATTACAAAGTTAACTTACAAAGCCTTAAAAAATATTAATAATCTAATTATTTCTGCAAGGATGAAATAACTTGAAAAGTTTTCTAGTTAAGAAAAAAAAAACCCCAAAACAATGGCAATCATCATTTCAGCCACACAGATTCCATTATAATTTTGCATAGGGCCAGACAGCAATTAAGTTATTTACAGTTACACAAATGCCAACAGAATATGATTCATACTCTGAAGTGTCTGGAGTTTCTCAAATGTACTTAAATACTGGGAAATAAAAAAATATTTTATGCAATCTAGTAAGAATTATAGTAAAATAATAATGAAAATATTCTCTGCTGATTTTTATTCTTCTACTTTTTCTTAAAGATAGGTTTGTGGTTAAAAATAATCTCTAATTATACTCTCATAGCTGTTTAAGCTTTTTTATCACTTCTAATGAAAATACGACCATGCCTTCTATGAAAAGTATATTTCTCAATATGATGTGCTGTAAACAACATGTCTTTAGGCTATTTTTGACCTTTAACCAATGGGAAAGGTCTGTCTAGTTGATCTCATCTAACTACACAGCAGGTACAAGGAATTAAACCAATTTAGGTTGAGTGTTGGTACAATATAAAGTATCAGACAATGTTTTCTAAAATTAAATACTTAACAAGTTTGTAATGCACTATCATATTTATCCAGTGAAAGAGTAAAAGCAAAAAAAAAAAAAAAATCGGATCTGTATTCATCATAGTGGAATCCCAAGTAAAAATCTATGATTCATGTTATTTGTGAAAGTTGGCAAGGAAGGCTATTAGGAACAAATTTAAAGTAAACAATCTACTCTGCAGTCTGTGTCAGACTGCTTATAAGGTCACACAAGAAAAGTAAAACATTAAATAGCTGGCTTCAGCAGCCTTCAGATGTTTGCTTGACTTTCAAACCAAACTGTTTTTTTTTGAGGGAGCATAGAACATAACAAGAGCTTCAAATAAAGAAAATTCTTTAAAATTAAGTAGATTTTTTACACTAATAAGTTTATTAACAATGCAAGCATAATCTAAGGGGACAACTTCGCTTTTCATAAAAACACAGGCCCCAAATTCACAATTCTGGTTCTATGTCCTTGCTGAGACAGAACCTGACACCTCTCCAGAGCACTGCATGAAGGGTTGAAGAAACAGGGAGTAGGGAATAGACACTGCTTCTCCTTAGCAAGCAAGAACAAAAGCAACAAAACTATTCAGGAAGATATTGTGTCACTGCATGAAGAGCAAGCATTCCAGAGATTTCATGAGAATAAGCTGGTTATTTACCCTAAATCCCTCCAAAGCCTATCTTGCTGGAAATTGTCAGACAGAAGGGGACAGGCCAGAGGGGATTTGATCCAAAGGGATGAAATAATTTAATTCTAATCAACAAATATAAACTACCTACCTACTCAGCTGCTATTTCTTAGGCAACGTTAAGGCCATATTCTCAGAAATGTGCAATTCAGGATGCAGTTTTGGCCTCCAAGATGAAAATTTGCAAACACTTTAGGTTCTATGGCGGGTGCACTGTGGAATGACCACGGAGCCCTGTGAATATCCAGGCCTCACCAAGCAGAAAGAAGAGAATGCTGGTATTGCATCTTTGAATGTGCATCTCGAATGGGGTGTGGACTGCAGTCATACCGCTTTTCTCACAGTGATGTTCTAATGAACAAAAACGAAATACAGCTTGTATTTTGCATAGCTTTGGACAATTTTGCTCATCCAAAACAACTACTCAAAATTTTCACTGCTGTCTCTGAGATTTTTTCTTGGATAACAATAGATCTAGGCAGCCTAAACATTTGTTTGAAACTTTTTTTTTTAGGGGGTACCTAATAGTGTCACTATTTATTTGCGTATATCTTTAGAGACTATTCATATATTTAAAACTGGAAATGGAGCATAATGCAAGCTGCCACAGAGCAGATGCCAGGTTTGAAGTGCTCTTGGAATACATATACCACATTTTAATTTCAACTCCTATTATTATACTAACTAGTCAAAAATTGGTTTCCTATTTATGCAATATGTTATCTGTAATGTCACTTAAATTGAATAGATGAGTGCCTTCTAATATGTATGTTTACTTCATGAACTTGTGGGCAATTACATTGCAATTATGTCTTTTGTGGGTCCTTTTTTTTTGTGGACGCATAGTGCACCAGTGGATTTTAAGTGTAATTGTGGTTCTCCCCACCATTTATGAAAGCTGAACAGTGCTAAAGGTTTGTAAATTACCTACACTTAGACCATAGGCAAGCAGACAAATTAAATGGTAGTGTCAGTAATATTACAATGTAAATTGGTGCCAAGCATAATTCAAGGTAGAAGTATTTTTACAGAACAATATTTACAAAGCACCTAAAAAAAATGTAACAGAAAACACAGATACCTCCAAACTTGCAAATGTGCATATTTATGATACCTGAAAAAGCACATACAGTGTACAGTTTACATATCTACTCACTCTCCAAAGAGGCAAATATATATTCACACACATGTACTTTGTACTACTGGGCTACACACTCATCTTCTGGAAGGCAAAGGTGTGCCCAAATGCCAGTATATCAGAAGGCCACCCTTCCTGCTCCTCAGGAACAGTTCTTCCCCAGAGAAGAAAAGAAATGTATTTACAGCAGCCACAATGCCTTGGAAGCAGGAAGGGAGAGAGACCATGCTTGCCGTGAAAACTCAGTCTGGTCTCCTACCTTCGTGCAAGACCTTGTACTCACCAGCAGGAAGGAAGGAATCAACCAGACCCAATGACCACTCTTGTTCCTCCCTCTTTCCTTAGGGTGAAGATATAAGACTCTAGGGACTTCCAGGAGCATGGGTTAGGAGGACAACTGTGTGTCATCATCCTGATTTTAGCTTCTCAATGAATCTGTGTAGTAGATACATAGGTATACTCAAGTTTGGTCAGTGATATTTTGACCATGATCTTGCAGCAGAAGCAACCTTTTAAACCTAAGGAAAAGAGAGGAATTCTTTATCTCTATCCTTACTCTTGCTAAGCAGAGAGCTGAATCCCCCAAGTGACTTGAAGAGCACAAATAAAAAGAAAACTAGCTCTTGACATCAGAAAGAGGTCGTATCTTCCACAGCTAGGACCTTGGGACATGGATTGTGGCATGGAATTCTAAAATTAGGCTCATGCATTTTCAGCCTGATGCTTTAAAGCTATTTTCTGTGTGCTGTGTCATTATTCAGCTCAACATCTGGATCATAACACTGCATTTCACTTTCGTTTTTATCCACTTTGAGGGTAAAACAGAAATTTCAAAGCAGAGAATATTTTATTTGTCCAACTTTTGCATAGTTAGAAAAATACAACTAGTTCACTACAGACTCAACACATTATTGTTGTTTTCAAGAACAGGAACTTGGAGATCTGATGGTGCTTTTACTATAGGAACTTGAACTATCATATGCATGGACATGTCACTGCAGAATTTTTTTAAAGTAGATTTATGTCGCCCTATGGGGCTTAAGGGTATAGTGATTATTATACACTGAGAAATGTGCATTTAGCTTACAAAACCAATGTCCCACAGAGGTGACCACTCTAGAAAGACCAGTAACATCACTTAAGTAAATTAATTTTGAAGTACTGTCCTGTCACCTCATGCCTCTAGGCCAATCACTCACTGATGGAGACATCCTAGTTTTGGATTAAACCAGTTCAACCATGCAAACTGCAGCCACCGCATGGGAATGAGCATCTGGGATTGACAGCTCGCAGATCTTGGCAATAAAGGCCACAAGTCCAATGACATAATTTGTATTTAAAGCAAAATCCTAATGGCATTTTTTTAGAATTCAGTAAATATTTATCATAATAAACCCAGAAGGATGGATGCTGATCTAATTTGCCTTACTTGCAGTTTGGAAGTAACAGTGAAATTATACTGGTACAAATCCAAAGCATATCGTATGGCTGAATGAAAAAAATGGTATGATAAAATGGAAACAATAACATAGCTAGGCCCAGAAAGCATGGACACAGTAAGATGTCTCTCATTTTGTCTATTCAGGGTTGCCAAGGATTTAGAATTCCTCTTTCTATTGGTGTTTCTAACTGTAAGTGAGAAGTGCAAAATATACAGCATAAAACAAAACCACTGAGTGACTGGTAGCCATTTCCCCATGATTAGCTTGGTCAGAAAGAAAGATGCCTTCAGAGAAACAGCACAACGTGGACACAAAATTTTTTATTGTGCCTGGTCTTGTGACTGGCACAACATCCAGTCATCTTCTAGGAGCAACTTTAGATACTGTGCCATCTCTTATCTTCATTTTGCTTTTCTAAATCCATGATCAGTAGCTTAAATTACTGCTTAAATGAAAGGCTCCTTACTACAGGCTTCCTAGGAGCTTTCTGGGTGGCCAGCTGAGATGACTCAGCCGGCCACAGCACCACCTCTAGTAACTCCTATAACTCCTATTTGTTTGGGATGTACCTAATGTGTTATCATTTAAAGTCATCATTTGTGGGTTGAAGTCTGATGATTTGCATGGGCTCAGTAATAATAATCTCACACTTAAAGCCTCCTCGCACCTCTTCTATACAACTTCTGTTTTCCCTTTTCACACTAAACGCAAAAAGGTTTTCAGTAAACCTCAGTGCTAAATTCTATTCCATTTAAATAGAGATAAATTATTCAAATACTGCAGTTATTGCAAAAATGTAACTTTTAATTTGGGGAGAAAAACCCCTTAATTGTCACATTCAGTAATTATTCTTCCATACTCACAATAGACTTGAAGAGAATAGCAAAGAAGTGAGGAATCCTGTTGCCAAAGAGGACCCTATATTACTAGCATGCCTGTAGAGCTTTCTACTTTAATGCACATAGAGGGAATAGTTCATCACTAATGATTTGGATCACATAAATCCACAACTCAAAATTGAACAGTAACCCGAATTTTAAAAAAACCAAACATGCTATGTCTCCTTCCTCTAACAAATATATATTTAAAAAAATTATTAATAACACCAAACCACTACGCCAAGTGTAATGCTTTCCCTACAAACTCTATCACCTGTTTATCTCTCACCCTCAGTACTAACACTAAATTGGGCTCCATGAATTATTCATGAGGGACCCCTTAATGGGATCATTTTTCCTGGCTAGCACTGACACTAATGCTAAGAAAAATCTCCTGGCATTAATCTTCAGTTGAAGAAAGCCCCAAATACCTAGTTTTCTTCTGAATGTTCCCTTTCCCCCTATTTAATACATTGCAGAAACCAGTCATTCTGTGGCTTTGTTGTGCATGAATGTGGGCATGGGAGGATAGAAGGGATGCTATGAAGTCAGAGAGGGAATTTGTAGCATTAGGATTTTCATACTGGGAACGCTGGGGTCTGGTCCAGCTTACATTACATTTAAACAAGTTTGCCATTGCCAGTTCTAGACAGCTGGTTCAAATCCCAAACCGTACTGTTTTTTTCTGCCCATACGCATAATCTCTCTGAAGGAAATGGGAATATCTGCTTCAAAAATACAAGTGAGCTATGAATCTCTAACTGCATTATTTTAGTTAAACTGTCTAGAGTTGATTAAAACCCTTTCTTCTCCATTAGTTTATAGTTATTCTGATGATGAAGTGATTCAGGGTGTTTTCCAGGAATCATTACAAGACTAATGGGCTCTGGTCTTGCTGTTGCAAATATGAACATTGATAGAGGTATAAGAAGCCAAAAGTAGGTTTTGGTATGTCCTAAAGGCAGAGTTGCTTTTAATTTATGCACAAAGAAGACACCTGCAAAATATTATCCAAATTATGGTCCAGCACTAAAGAAAAATCTCTTTAAGATGTCCTGATATAAAAAAGAAGTTATCTTAGAAAACTGAGAATTGCAGTCTAAAATGTAGATTTTTAGCTAGTTCTGTAAGATGGGGATCCCCACCCACCCCCTAACACAAACTCTCGTTTGGACACAGTGATGAAATTAGTGACTTTCCTCATTTTTCTAAAATAAAACACCTAAAAAGTAATACATTTTTTTTTTTTTCAGTTGTAGCTTTTTGACATCTATAATGGTTTTGTGTCTAAATCTGACAACATTTGTAACAAACTGAAGTGACTGTTACTGCTGGAATGTGTCCTAAAGGCTTTTTCTGTCAGAGGAGATGACAGTAACTTTTTCCCATGTAGATTAAGCTAGTGTTTACAGATTTGCCCTGGGTGTGCATTTTTATCCAGCTGTGATCAAGTAACAGTGCCTGATGAGTGCCAGACAGATCTCCTGATACGAAAGGCTTACATACCCATCACTTCTGCACAGAACGTGGTTCTAATCTGGAGACCACAGCAGAGATCAGTCATTATATGATTTTTCCCTCTTCATTTGTATACCAAGGCAGAGTATGTTCATAAGAATGCAAAAAGCACCATTATTTAAAAATCTCCTTACTATTTTACAGAAAAGAGCACTATGTGCATTTAAAAATAGTTTTGTTTAGCCTTTCAGTTTTCTACGCTGAGCCCTAACTGAGGATTTTAAAACAATGAGCAGTAGGATGGTTTCACAATTTTAGAGTTTAGGACTTCTTTCATTCTTTCTCCACCCCTCTGCTCAATATCTTTATCTTGCATGTTGTAATAATCTTTGATATGGCAAACTATAGCCTTAGCAAGGTATAGCCTTTTTCCCATCAATGCAAGTGTGAGGTCGAGACGTTGTTTGTTTTCGTGGAACCTGAAGCTATACACATTACAGGGATAATCTGAAAGTAGCAGTGGTTCCATAGTGCTTTCTTAGAATTCCTGGTTGTTCAAACTGGGAGGGAAGAAGTTTTGTCTCCTACTATCTGATTTCCTGTTGGAATCTCTAATTCATGAAAAGATAAGACAAAAATGCATGCCATCATTGAACTTGATCTTAAACCACATTTCTAAATATTAGAATTGCCTCAAGTTCTAATGACTTATTTCATACGCCCCGTGTAGTTTGAAGCTGTTATAATACTAAAAATGCATCAATATGCCAAAGTAACACATATAAAAGTAGTGTTTAAACTAGCAAGTCAGATTCTGCTGTTTTATCAGCATTTCCATTGTTTTCAAATACCAATTGAACTGTGTATATATATATATATATATATATGTGAAAACAACATTTACCAATCAGTTTTCTCTTTGCTTTAAAATGTCATGAAATTCATAGACCTTTCCAGCTCCAGATCTAATTCCAGTACAGGTAAGTATTAAGAAACTGATACTCCACTTTATGCAACCGCTAACTCTGTATCATCTACTTATCCTTACAAATTTTAAGGCAGCTTTTTTTTTTTTTTTTTCCAGAAGTCAGCAATGTGGAGGTACACACTAAAAAATGAAAAATTACCTACCATGGTAGATAATTTTTATATTTGCTGTATAACTTATATTTGTGCTAATGGCATTGAAGCTGCAAAAAAATCCAACAGTAAAAATGATTCCAGAATATGGTGCATAGGATCAGTATTATCTGCAGAGTGTTTTTATTCTTCACTGACTGTATTCAGCAAAGTGTGAACTGGAGGTACTGGAAGACTGAATTATAGAAAACTTTTACTTCTATGTCAAAGGTTCAAATATGGACAGGTCTTTGGTGACTGGAAGGCATTACCAAGTGATGGTTGTCTGGTGACTTACATGGAACATGTTGGCGGACTTCTCTGGATTCAGTGGGCAGGTGTCCACATCACAAAAAAACCTACTACAATTTGTTCTCCTCTTGTTGGCTGTGGAAGAGAAACCAAAGAATAAATGGGCAAAGTCCTCCTTCTCCCAAACCGTTCCTTCCATTCAACTGGCAGGCTACTACAGAGGAACTTGGACTTTGAAACTGCAAGAATAGAGAATAAACAACAATTTTCCTCACTGCCAAGTTCTTAAATTACAATATAAGCAGTGGGTCATGCCAGTTGCAAGATGTGATTTGGAAGGCACAGTTTGAAGCCAGATCATTCCAGGGGGTAAGAAGGCGTTTGCAGCTTCCCAAATAACTTCCCTGTACAGAAGAAAAGTGCTACGAGGACTTTGGTAAATTAAAGCACTCAGCTCTAAAAGGCCATTGGCTAAGGCTGAAATCCATGGCTCTTCTCCCACTGCAAATCCACCCCTGGGGTTCCTCCTCTGCTCTGAAGGGTGCAGAACAAGCAGAGCACAAGAATGGAGGGGGTTCTCTGCAGTGCATCTGCACCCATGTCATGGGATGGGGTAACAATTACAGCCCAAGAAAACTCTTGGAGCCTTTTTCCATCAACAGCTAAAGCTAACCATACTTTACAAACGTCATCAGCCTAATGTAAATGTATTATGTGTGTTTCTATGCATATGTTTATATGTATAATCTCATTGATTTACAATAATGTGGCTATTCCACAAAACTTGAAACTAAGTTTTGTATTTTTAAAAGAGTTTATTAATTTTAATATATCACCCAACAACTAGTTCACTGAAGTCCTATCAATTTTTGATACTCAGTTTCATCTTGCCAAGTTCACAATAATCCTTAAACCTATAAGGACCAACTCCCTAATTGAATTCTAAGCAGATTTTGGAAAACACAAGTTAAATTGCTCTTTGACTACAGTTAACAGCACCAAAAAGTTGGAAGACTACTTTCCTGGCAATTGTTTCCCTGGCTGTACTGAAAATTCAGTATTGTGATCATACAATTGTGAGTAATCCTTTAAACAGGCAATAACATTTACGGGACAGATTTTAAATGAACTGTGGTTAGTTACCTAAATACATTAAAACCTGACTTTAAATCACATCAGTATCAAATTTTACTCCACCTTAAGGCAAGGAAGTCTAGAAAGCTGCCTAAGCAGCCTCACATTCATTACAGAACACTTTTTCTCTGCTACAACTGTACCCATTTGGACCACAATTCATACTAAAAAGTAGGTTAATATTTTCTGAACCATTTTCTTATGTGTTACAATACACAGAACTCAATTAATGACAGATTTATCTCTGAAAAATAAATAATTATATAGTTATATATCACTATCTGATTTACCACGAAAGCCACCTATTTAAGAAAATCAGATGTGCCATTCAGTCGGGGATCTGGTCCAGGATCATTATTTTTTAAAAAGCGGCAGGAGCAGCACATAAGAACATATATTTAATTCACTTATTTCTTCATCCATCTCAATGAACATTGGTTTTTATCCTTTTGTGCACAAAAATAAATCTCCACGCAGATTTTTATAGCACTTATTGATTTAGAAGGGTTTGCTGTACTACTTAATTTTGATTTGCTAGGGATGACGTGTTTTTTTAGCAGTCACCTGTCTATTATTCATTTAGCTAGGTGCTTGTATGAGCTTTGCACTTTTTAAAATCCCTTTCAGGAAACTTAATTTTCACCTGCATACACACTAGTTGACAGCTCCCTGTTCTTCACTGTACTGACAAGTAAACCAAGAATCCCTGTACTCATTTCATTATAAACATTTTATAAGCATCCCATAAAGATTACTTCTGAACATAAGAGTTGAGGCTAGATTTGAGCTGCTTTTCCCTGTGATGAAAGGCCAATGTCCGATCAAATGAGCCATCCAGGCCCTAAAATGGCTTTAAGAAAACAGTTTTAATCTCTTCATTGTCTGACTTCACGGCATGGTAGTGCTGCCCTTAAATAAAACTTACATAAAAATGGTTAGTACAGCTGGTCAGAAAATGTGCTTGAAGCTTAGAATCACATATCATTGTTTATACAGATGACTATTTGGGATAGACTTCAATAGAATCTGATTTTACTAGCAAAGGAGAAGGCTTTGGCAATAGCATAGAGTGATCAGCAACAGAAACTCATATTTTCCAGCTGAGATCAATGTGGACTTTAATCCATTAATACAAACCTAAATATCACCAGACAGATATGAATAAATGACAGTGAAAATGTGAGAGAGAGAAGTCTGGAGCAGTCAGATTTAAGAGAGTTTTTTCATATTCCAATTCATTGTAGTACCCTACAGGAAAGCAGCCTGTTTCTAGATTTTCAATTAGCATACCCTAGATATGAACTGAAAACACTTCTCTTCTGCTAACTCAAATGCTTTTTTGTTCACTCATTTTGACCCTGTGTTCACAGAAGTGGATTTTTACAAAATCCTTGGAAGTGTGTTAGCAATGTATCTTTTTGAAATGTCAAGGAAGGGTTTGTTTGGAATAGAAAGTTGCTGACAATCAAGCCAAGTCATTCAGACGCCAATTTAGATATTTAAATACTAATGCCAGGCTAGGGCGAGGGGTGAGGAAAGCCCCAAAACAACAAAACCACCACCCAAAATGAAAAAGCTCCCAACTCTGTGCCTAGTAAATTAAACTAAAAATAAAGATGATAGCAGTATCTGCAAGCAATTTGGGTGGTCAAAAAACAATGGTGCCCTCTGGTTTGAAAACACTGTTTAGTGTTTGCACTGTTCTTACTTGTCAGAATAAATTTGGATAGGGTTCCCATTTCCTGAATTGACTAAAGCTTTTCATTCTTTAAATTTCTAATGTGTTATGTCACATCTTATTGCATTTCATGGTGTCACATTGCATTATTTTGCATCGTCTCTGAAGCTGATGACATACAACACAACAGCACTTGAAAAAAGGAATAAGCTGTTGCTACATGGACTAAGTACTATAACTCAATATTTGTCATTGTAGTAGTCATTGCAAATAATCTCATACTTTAAATAGTTGCTACTCCTCAGATAGTGAGAAACCTGTTAAATTTATTAGCTTATCATAACGGAAGGACCCTCTCCTGGGAAACACAGGGTTTTAGTTATTTACTCAGTATCAGAGTACTCTGCTGCTGCTTTTCAGCCTCTCCGTTGTTAATTTATTATGATTAGAATGAGATTTGAGACATAGTAGGGTAGAGAATTTCTCAGAACACAAAAACGACAGCATCCATTTGAGACAGCAATAAAGACACAATATGGCTGTTTTGACTTTACACCAGAAATACAGTACAAATCCTTAGGACTATTTCTATTCATTATGATTAAACCACATCATGGAAAGAGAACTGAGGACTTCCCTCACTCTGCCCCCAAATTATTCTTGTTGATAGCAATGCAAGAAAAATGAAGAATTGTAACCTAATGATTGTCATTCAGTTAAGAAAAGAGAATATTTGTATTTGGAGAAACAAACCAACTCATTGTCATAAAATATAAAATCTGTCATAAAATCTGTAGTCCTCACAGAAAAAAAATCCTATCAATATTGGAAGTGTAATTCTTGTCTGAGAAGGACAGAATGAACATAAGAACTTAATAATTGTAATGAGTCATGAAAACTGTTTGGTCTATGTACTGAGTAAACTTTAAAACTGGGAAGTACTCAAGGAACTTCTTGCAGTGAAATCATCCTTACCTCTGAGCATGTTTTTTTTCAGTGGATGTGACTCAAGGTGTTTATTTTCTAAATTTCTTTATTCTGATTTTAGATTTTCTTGTTGCAATACAACAAATTTTTTTTAATAAAGAAACAGTAGTTTTATTCTGTTTTTTACATTGTTCTGGTCATTACAGCCCATTACATGGGCTGTTGTTGCTGTTTGCCTCTCAGGAAAGAAGAGAATAGATAAACTAAAGGTATCGTGCAATATTTGTACTGCATGAAGGATGTTATATATTATAGAATACATCCACAACTATAACCAAGAATGTGCAAGAAAATATAGTAAGCAAAGTACTGTGAAGCAAGATTACCTGAAAAATAGGGCATTAAGACTGACCAGGAGTCATCAAATTCAGATGTGTACCAGAACATGAATCACATCAGATAAACCGAGGTAATAAATCTATCCAGATCTGTGTTTACTCTTACACTCCTGTTCTTATGGCTTTGGAGTCTAGAAAAATTTTCCTTATTTCTTGTCCAAATAACCATTCTATGTCCATTTGTTCTCATGGCAAAATTACCATGTGAATTGAAGTGCCTTTGTTTCTCCCCTGTGTTTACCTCATCATTTATTTATAGACAGCAATCACTTCCCCTCTCAACCTCTGTTTTGCTGGGCACAGCTTCTTTTTCCGATAGGCCATCATTTCCTCTGATCACCGTACTACTAAACCTTTGAACATGTTTGTTTTTTTTTTAAATATAATTGCACCCCAACCATGGGGATTCAGAACTTCAGATGATGTCTAACAACCAGCTTGGTCAATGGTACAAGTACTCTCCTTGTTTCATTAAAAATATTTTCCTCACTATATTTTTAAATTGTATTTTCCATGGTCTAAGTGCACTGGTAGTTCATAGTAATTCTGTGACTGACTGTTAAAACTAGGTGTTTTTTCTCTCTGTCATTTCCCACTGATGAGCCCACAGTTCACAGCAAATACTTTTCATTAGTCCCTAAGTGTTTGACCTTGCAGTGCATGACCTTAAATTCCGTCCCATCCCTATTACCCCAGTCTTCAAGGTCATTTAATTCTCCCTGTATAATGTTTCAATCCTCCTCTGTATTCATGACTGCTCACAGTTTTGTATCATCAGCAAATTAATTAGTACACTCCTACTTTTTCTGCCTAGGTCATTAAGGAAAATATTAAATAAAATTAATCCCCAGACCAATCCTAAAGGAACTCCTCTAGTAACTTTCCTCCAGGGAGAGTGAGAAATGCTTTCAACATAACTCACTCTTGCCTCCTATTCAGCCAATTCTTTACTTATCTTACAGTCTTGATACTTGTTCTTATTTTTTCCAATTTAACTAACAATTCCCTATGTCATAATATATCAAACATATTACTGAAGAGCAGAGAGGTAGAACGCACTGCTTTTGCTTTATCTTAACAATCAAGTTGTTGTTCAAATAAAGGGGATGAGATAATAAGTTTATCTGCATGATTTTTTTTTAAAAAACCATAATCCTATTTTTCCCCATTTTGATATTGTTTTGATTCTCAAAGCCTTAATTTAGTTTTGGGGTCACACCTAGATTATCTTTAATTTCTATTCTATCTTCAGTGCACAGAAATTCTCTCAGATATTTCCCCCTCATATGACTGAGAAAGTTACCATCTGTTTAATTTGGATTGCAAGGTACGACTCTGCTTGACTTCTGTTAATTCTACGTACTGCTATCCTTATGAATTGCCAAGACGTACCTTTTTTTTTTTTTTTGCTAAACTGTCCTTCCTCCACTTCTATTCCTTGTCAGGCTTTTATGCTTTCTCAGGCACTGTCTGCGGTTGCAATTTATCTGATGAGGCACACAGTTCCACATGTTAGTCCTCCTGGTTTGAGGTACATCGTCCAGTAATTACCTAGTAAAGAAATAATTAGAGTGAGAAGTAACTGGGCTTCCACATTAGTAGCATTACTTTTCTTGTCCAGGCTGAGTAAAAAAAGCCTTCTACAAAAAAACCCAAAACAAACAAACAAACAAAAAGATAGACTTTATCTAGAAGGCATGTCAGGGAAAGATGACTTCTCATAAAGCCTTCCTCGACTTGACGTGAGCCCTATAGAACACACTTATTGAGCCAGATTGGATAGATACTTCCTCCAGTGAATTCTGGAATACAACTGAATTGGGCATAACTGCCTTATGCGAATATGAAAGAACTTGGGTACCCTTGCTTTGATGGAAAAGGCTGCTCAGGACCTGTAAGTGGGGCATGCACAACACTTCAGAGCAGCGTGGAAGTGTTTTTGCATGGGGGTTATTGGTACCAACCAGAAACAGGAGTTACAAAATCAACCACTAGTAGCTGTGGCCATTAAAATCCAGGCAGATATTTAGCTTTGCAAATGTTTTCCTGGGTTCTCCTCATAGTGGTGCTATCACTACTTTTAACGAACTCCTGCATTCAGCATTGCACCCCTGTTCTCCAGCATTTGCCTTATAGAGGTGCTCTTCTGAATACTTGTGTAAAGTTTCTGTAACTGCTCAAAAGCTGCTCTTTTCCAGCAGTATTTCTAACTCAGTGATAATTTCAGTTTGTTTCTGCAGTCAGAGCTATCAGGATAATCACAGAATCACAGAACAACCAGGTTGGAAGGGACCCATCCGATCTTCTAGTCCAACCATTCCTATCAAACACTAAACCAAGTCCCTCAATAACTCATCCACCCGTGCCTTAAACACCTCCAGGGAAGGTGACTCAATCACCTCCCTGGACAGCCTATTCCAATGCCCAATGACCCTCTGTGTGAAAAACCTCCTCCTAATCTCCAGCCTAAATCTCCCCTGGCGGAGCTTGAGGCCATTCCCTCTTTTCCTGTCCCCTGTCACTTGGGAGAAGAGGCCAGCTCCCTCCTCTCCACAACCTCCTTTCAGCTACTTGTAGAGAGCAATGAGGTCTCCTCTCAGCCTCCTCTTCTCCAGGCTAAACAACCCCAGCTCTCTCAGCCGCTCCTCATAGGATCTGTTCTCCAGCCCCTTCACCAGTCTCGTTGCTCTTCTCTGGACTTGCTCCAGTGCCTCAACATCCTTCTTGTGGTGAGGGGCCCAGAACTGGACACAGTATTCAAGGAGCGGCCTCACCAGTGCTGAGTACAGAGGGAGAATCATTATGTAAGTTATATAATTCAAAGTTAATATAGCCAAATTTGAGACATTTTTGGGGGGAAATCTTCTGAAAGGTTCTTTTATTTCTCTTAACTTACTCTGTCTTCTGTTGTTTTTTTTTTTAAATTTACTCTTGGCTTTCAGTGGTATATATGTGGAAGAAGAGAGCCTGCGTATTTATTCTGTATTCTTAAGCTACAAAGAAGTCGGTACCACTATAGATCAAGGGGAGGGATGTCATAATAAAAGCGCAAAATCAGTCATGCTGGCTAGATGAAATTTTCCATAACTCCATTTCTTGGATTCAGCACTGGTGATTGACTCTAGAAAAACAGAGAGAGTACTATGCATAATTTTTTTTTCCCCTTCAGTTTATCCTCCTGCACTCTGGATATTACTAATTTACTAAGCTCAATTTTGTCTCCTGCTCATCTTGCTTAAGAAACACTGATGAACCAACATTACATGACTCTCCATTGCTGTTTCTTCAGCCGATCTATACTATTAACCGCCACAGATTTCTGCAGAAGTCAAGTCCACAACTGGTAGCACTTTTCCCATTTTAAAAATAAAAGGCTCATTTGCTGTGGAAGCCTTACATCTAGTACTCAATAGTGAATGATGATTCCTTGCCCACATTCTGGTATCACGCATGTTTTTTCATAGCTTTCCCTTATCTCTCTTCTGATATTGCTTTTGCAAATGAAGCATACTAATCTACTCAAACTCACAGGAAAGCAGCTCTATTCTTCCTATCTCCCTTGAAATCCTTTCCCAGTTCTGCTGGGCTTGGGAAGATCAACATTGAACAGAGTATTCATGATGTAGTTTTACAGTGGATTTATGTAGGATTGTAGTAATTTAATATTTTTCCAATTTTTTGTTAATAATGTTTAACAGTCAATTTGCAATTTTGACCAATACCGAGGTGTTCAGAGAATCATACACATTTTGACTCCAAAATCTCTTACCTGGACATTTTTGTATAAACCTAAGGTTATTTTTCTCCATAAATATTCCAACATATTAGCAGGTACTAATAATGGGATTCTGTTTCCTAAACATGGGCATATAATGTCACAGCCAAGGACAGGCTGTGTGTCTGACTTCTACAGCCATCAAGTGGCTATGTCAAGTACCCTCTCAAAAGACTCTAGATGTTTACTTACAAGCAATTGGAACATGCCCTGAATGCCTTATACCATTTTGTCCCCCAATTGGTTATGAAATCCTACTCCAAACCTCCATAGTAGAACCATCAACTTTAATTTTGCATTACCTGCAAACAGTGGCACTGTCTGAATCATTCCTCCCATTTATAAAAGATTTATGAATACACAAACACATCCTCTGTGCCTCCATCAGCAACCTCTCTTCATTGTGAAAATAGTTATTTCATTCCTGGTCATTGTCTCCTACTTGAATTCAGTTATAAATCTGAGTAATTGCTTCTTATTTCTTAAAAACTTAGTTTCTTAAAGTTCTTTTGTGGAAGAGGTCCATTATAAGGCTTTTTGAAACCCTGGATCTTGATCACACAATCCTAACTTACATTGTTAATTGAGCTCCTACAAAATTCTGTTTGTTTTCACAGAAACTACATTGATACTATAATAACTTACTTGGTACCAAAGTTAAAATTCAGCAATTTCCCCATTGACTTCTATCCAAAGGAACAGTATCTGATCTTCATAATTAGATCCTGTTTAATTTCTCCTATTTATTCCAAAATCTCTTCTATTGACTCTGCAGTTCAAAACACCTTCTTAAAGTCATGTCCTGTAAGACTGAACCTGGAAGACAAGAAGATCCTTGTAACCTTAGTGTTAAATTCTGATTCCAAATTTCAATTTATCTTTCCTGCTGTGACTTGACATTACTTAAATGCTTCATTTATACTTCCAACACTGAGCTCAAGGAATTTCATTCAAGGCTTTCAGGAGACTCTGCTGCACCCACTGCACTGGGTGAATGTACAATAAACTAGGTGTAATGCACCTACCCAGTATCACAGCCAGGTGTGTGGTATTTGCTACAAACCACTCCCAGCATATAGCTGATATCAGTGTTAAATTTAAGTCAAGAAAAATAAAATAAAAACAGATATGTGGGTAATAAGGAGGATTTTTTTAGTGATAAAGAAACTTACCTGTCTGTATATGACAGAAGAAGATACTAATCTTCAGCATGTCAACGACCTTATTGTCTTTGATCTAACCCTCTCTAAAAGATCTTTTTTCTTCATTATGGAGTGCTATCATTTCTATATTTCTATTAAGTGGCAGTCATCCAGTGCTTGTATCACAAATTAAAAAAAAACAAACCCATAACTGTACACATTTCAGCTCTTCAGAGGGATGCAGGATGCCTATTAATTATATATTAACCATGCATATGAAACCATAGACATAGAGTCAAAAAAAGAGTTTAATGACAGACATAGCATTTACTGAACTGAATGGATATTTAAATCCCAGCTGTCTGAAAAAGGAAGAATTGCCTACTGTCTATCTGCAATATCTATTGAAGTGAACAGTGCTGTGCACTTACAGAAGGAGAAAGAAAATTGCTTGGACAGGCAATATGAATTCCAGACATGTTAGTGATTGCTTTGCTTTGCCATTTTTGGAGTGTCAAGTTTTCAAATCAGCATTATTCACCTTTAATTAATAATATCAATACCCTGAACTCAAATTTTTCTATAATTGCTTTTTCATGTGTCTTTTCCATATGTTCTCACTCTAAGACAGTACATAGGCTGGAGAGGCCTAAACCTTTTATAGTTCAGCAAAGACCTTAAGCTGTGCTTTTCAAGTTTTATTAACAAGTTCCAGTTCCATACTGATTTCCCTGCTGTGCATACAAAAATGCCGTGAGCATTTTTGGTGGATATTAACAAATTTCAACAGCACAAAACCAATCTTACATTTTGCAGATAATTAGACCATCTGAAATAATTTTGAAAAGGTGGTTTCTTTTGTGATCTGTGAGTAATTCACTTTCACGGACACATCCTTTCTTAGAACTGGCTAGGGTAATTTATACATTACAAGGCTTCTAGACATAGTTAGCCACTTATCCATTACTAATAAATTGAAAATGTGTGTGCATGATTTAACAGAGAAAGGAAGATGTGAATGTAATGCAGGTAATTGCTGAACTACAGTCCTGCTTCTGGCAGCTAAAGGATGCATGAATAGAGCTATCTGGAGGACACAAGTTACTTTGCATCAACTTTCAAAATGTTGATTTTTTTTTCTATCTGTTTGAAAACAATCATATGACTGTTTGTAGAAAATGCTTTGTGTGAAAATATCTGTTTACAGGTGAAATGATTCTAGATGACCAAATGTTAGTCAGCACATAGGGAGGGGATTCATGACCATATTCCTTCTCTTTCAGCATCCATTTGGGACTTCAGAATAAAAGCGAGCCTTTCTGTAAAAATCGGAAGATCTTGTTGCAAAATGTTTAGTTTTCACCAAAGACTGTTTTCTTTTAAAAATAACTTCTGCTATAGCTCATTTCTGCCAGCTTTTCATGTTATCAGCCACTGGCTAAATTGGTGTGTCATTTCCAATGCAAAATGGATCTTGTAGATTTGATTCCCTGTAACTGAGAATGAACCTCTGCAGGTTTGGAAAGCACTTCAGTTTCGAAGAGCTCTTTACTTCAAAGGATAAATTTGCCTTTTCTTTATCAAAGTCTCCTTCCTGCCCCTGCCAGCACCGGGTACTTTGTAAGGTTTGTTACAAAATCTATGGGGAATACAAGAAACCTGAGAGCTCTTAGCAGCGGTGGACATTTGGGAGAAAAGAAGGAAACGTGGTTGAAGACTACAGAAGTGCTGCTCTCTGGCACACTGGTGATGTAGAAAAGTTTACTCTTTTTTGTATGCATGTTTTCTTTGCTCTTACAACCTAAACATTTGTTAGGTTTATTTCCCTTGTACCGTTTGATGTTGGATTTCTCCCATCCCAATCAGTTTTAAACAGATATGTATAAAAAAAATAAAAATAAACCTAGAATTAAAATTCTAAAGTAAGAAAACAGAGAAAGAAAATGAGTTGTGAAAGGCAAACGTCAAATTAAAGTAGTGAAATCTTGTAAATTCCATAACACTGAAATCAGCTTGAAATTGTGTCTCTGCTACCAGCACAGAAATTGAGTTGTAATTACTGAAAGATACAGCAAATAAAAGCACTGCAGTTCTTATTAAAACAAACAACATTAGACACAGTAAAGAGAAATAAAAAGTCAAAAATACATAGACATTCTTATCTCTAGGCTTTTTCTTAAAACAAGAAATTTCTTTAAGCGCGAGCCCAGGATTTAGTCTCCAATCGAATTATGGAAATCAGGAGAAACATCCATGAGGTTGGGTCATGTTACAAAGGCATTAAACAGGTGTAAAGAGTTGGCAGCTTAACTCAGCACCTTATATATTCCTGTTTAAAGGAAAATACTTATCAGAAGTTTTTTTGTTTATTGTCTAAACCCACTATTTTTAAGAATCATAGAAATAAAATTTTCAGTTATTCATTTTCATTTTTGAGGCAATAGTAGCTGAGATGGTATGCAATTACTTGATACTGAGCTGACAAAGTATTTCAAACACAGTTCAACGTCTCTTGCCTTCCTTCTTAATTCAGACATTCTGCAAATGGTGTCATTCTTACCACTCCTCCTATTATTTCTCCTCCACATCTCTGGTGATTTCAGATCTTCTGGCCGCCCATCCAACATGGTCATTGAATACTCCTCAACAACTCACACCAGCCACTGGTATCAGAATCAGCCCTCAGTAGCCCAGCACTACCTTGCAAAGTGGATGTCATTATTACCATTGATCACCAATGGAGCAGGGGATCTGTATTGCTTCAGTTCACTGTGGTTCCTTTTCTGTCTCCTGATATTTTATTACAGCAGATTCATTTTAATTGGCACATGCTGGTGGAAACAAAACTGCATCTGTTGAGGGCCAGATTCTAGCAGTCCTGCTCAGGTGGTACATCTCTCTTGTTCAGGAGTGTGTCCATTGAAATCAAGGGATCTGCCCAATTGTTAGAGGTTCATAGGAACACATTGTTCTGATAGGTATTCACTTTTATTCCATAATATTCTTTAAAAATACACACTGTACAAACCATTAAAAAAAAAACTCCTATTAAAGTAAGTTTTGCTATAATAGAGCAGAGAAGCAGCAGGAAGGGAACAAAGGGCTACCCAGCACGACTCTTATGCTAGCAAACACCAATTCACACCTGTTAACTACTGTGAATAAAATCTTTGGAATCAGTTCCTCAAAAAAGTCAAAGAAAGAAAGAAAAACTGTTCACCATGAAAGAAAATGGGAACCTTAGGTGTGCTGTTGAAGGCTTATAGAGTCAGATCAGCATTTATAATCAGTCACTTCTGAGACTACCTGAAGGAATGGAAGGAGAGGACTTGGCAGGTATACAAAGTATACACAAGCACAGAAGAATGGGTCCTTGCAATTTTGAAGTGAAATGAAGGATAACCCCACCAGTTCCCAGCAAAGATACAATGTTCTGAACTAAAAGTTCAACCAGAGCTTTGGTCCCGGAAGATAATTATAAGGCTTCCTGACCTAACTGACCCAACTTAATGAAGCGAGCATGGCCGTACTGAGGAGAAAAGAAAAATATACAGTGAGCATCAAAATGGGGTTCCTGATCTGTCACTGCTATTCAGATTCTTATAAAAAGAGACATGTTATTGTCAAGGGCTTTTCCATTAATAGATAGCAGCATTCTCAGCTATAGGCAATGAAGCAGAGTACAGAAACATAAGTGGACAAATTCTGACCTCATTTATACGTCCACAAACTAGTGATAGTATTGTCAAACTGTCACTAAAGGCTGAAGTGCTTGCGTTCAGGACATCTGCTCAAGATGAGCATTTAAGTTTTAGTATTACTTATCTAAAGTCCAATTATACATCTTACCTTTGTGAGGACTGTGAACTTGGGCAACATTTCAGAAACATGAGTCAGCAGTACAAATCTGTCCCCTTACTATTACTAGTATTCTGTTATTGGGAACATAATGTTCCTGTAGAAAGAACTAAGATTACTGAAGAACCTATGGGCTTATATCTTAGATATGTTACATCCGTTGTACATCTGCCCTGGTCCAAAAGAAAGCTTAAACCAGAAAAAGACAGCTGTGAGAGTTTTGGCTTGGTGAATTTTCTAGTGGTATGGGACTGCCTTCCCAATCCCTGTTGCAGAAACACACCACTGAGAAGGAACAATATGGCTTGCACATCCACAATCTAGTAATTCTTGGCTCACTACACAGCCCAAAGCGCTAATTCACAGATGACACAGCATAAATCCTGAGGCTGTATCCCATCTACCTTTATCTATACATATATGTAGTCTTAAACAAGGTTTACTTTAGCAGGCAAGAATAAGGTTCAGTACTTAATGTGCAAATTCAGTTCAGCAGAACAACAGCTAAAGCATGTCAGCCTCAAGGACTTTTCTCTCAAACTAAGAGAAAAACTTCTCCTAAGTTCACCACAGAAGGAAACTTGCTAAACTACATCATTCTGAACTTTAAAGAAAAAAAAAAATCCCAATTCAAAACATAACAGGGGAGTAAATGAATGAATAACTTCAGTGAAGGCAAGGAGTGCCCTTGGTCTACTGCTAGGAGAGCTATTGAGAACCCAGACAACATAGTCATGACAAGAAAATGTTCTTCCTTTTTTTATTTAACTCTTGTTTTAAGAACATTATCCATCTCGGTAGCTTTATTCTCAGTAGCAAACCTCGTATTGGTCTTTGAGGACTCTGTTAAATAACCTCCAGTATGGACGTAAAAAAAAAAGCAAGCCAGAACAATGAAAGCTAAGGTTTATTTTTTACCATAATTTCTAAGCTATAATTTTGATTCTCAGCCTCCTCCTGTCCCATCCCTTCACCCTTCTCCAAAGTCAGATTCATTCCCATCTTTTTCTTCCTGGATGATTCCTTCACAGCAGGCAGAGAGGCATCACTTCCAGGCAACTCCTGCTGTGCATCAGTTGTACCCCTGTAGTCTTTTTCTTGAGGGTCCTTTGCACGGGTCAGATTCTCCAGGCCTGAAAGAACATTTACTCCTGCCACAGCTACTTTAACCTCAATTTCAATGCTTTTGTGCCATTTAGTGGGTGGCTTCACTGACAGTTCATGTAGTTGGAAGATGAACTGCTGCCTATTCTGAATAATTTTAGATTCAGTCTTGGGAAATGATTGGGATTCTGTGTTTTAAGATTCCCACTTTCTGTGGGAATTAATGAACATTTTCAAATTATCTCATGTGGCATAATATCATAAGGTCTCCTAGTTCTGAAAAAAAAAATCCAAAAGAATTAGTGTTTAGCAGTTAATTATCTCTTGTTTTCCATACTACTTCTTTGAAACTATGAGCATCAGGGAAATTATGCTGCTGCCATTCTGGTATAGCAGGTCCGTGATGGACTGACTTATCTCAAAAACTTGGATTCAGAGTTATGTTCAATTTGGAAACTCGTGGCTCTGGCAAATAAATAAACAAACCCAAAAAGTCACAGAAAAAAAATCCCGTTCTCTTTATAACTTTAGCTGTCACTGTACAGTTTTGCAAATAACTTGGGAGCTGCAGATGAGGAAAGGAATGGAGTTCAGTGGTTGCTTATCAGGTGAATGGCTGTTCTTTTGCTCTTTATTGAATACTCAAGATTGAAAGACTAGTCACAGCCTAGTTCTGAGTAAGTTCCTTTAAGCCAACATTAATTTTTATTCTCTGCCTCATTCAGCTCCTCACCCTTCCTGGCTGTCCCCACATCCTTTCCTGTTGTGCAAATTTCTGCTGAGGAAGAAATAAACTTAATTTTGAAGGCATTGTGAAAGAAAACCTTGGACAGTGGTGAGATAGGAGATGAGTAGAATTAGTACCAATCCAAACAGAGAGAAAAGGACTATTAGTCACACATTTGTGACTTGATCAGGCAGCAGAGGAGTGTATGCTTGTATTGGTGGTGGAAACTGGATGGAGTTTTCTCAGGTTCTGCGTAGATATAGTATCTTAGATATAGCTCAACATCGCATGGTTTCTTTCATTTGACAGACAGAAATGACTCCTAATATCCATGGAGATGTTTTCTTTTTTCCCCCAGTCTCTTTGCATGACTGCTTCATTATGTCCTTAGTTAACATTTTCCTTTACTACTGGCAAGGGCAGTATCATAAGCTGTTTCTAGGTAGACTGCTGTTTCTTTGGTCTTTACAACACTTCTTTTGCAGGTGTTAACATTTTTTTTCTCAGGAAATACTGAAAATACAATTGTTTAAGCGGCAGAATATAAATTAATTGGGACCACTAAGATAAAGCAAATTAAGAATGACTGTAAAAAATTACTTTGAAGATTATTTTCAAAAAATGTCCTTCCTTGACTAAGTATTTGAAAAAAACCCACTAATATTTCCTTTCTGTACAGGAAGATTCAAAATGAAAAATAGTCATAGTAAACTTTAATAGCATACAGAGTAAAGCTGAATATCCTGCATTGTCATCACTATATTAATGGCATCTTGTGATATTAATTTTAAAAAAAGTCTAAGAAAATTAACATCACATATTTATTAGCAGATTACTCAAATGATGTACAATCTTGGAGGTCCCTGTAGTACTACTTAAAATTTTTCCATTCATTTCACTGGGCACAACAGCATAAAAAGATACAAAGTGTTTTTCTTGTTTACTTACACTTCTCACAGGGTTTTGTAATCTTTTCATCCTGTCACCAGATAGATCTCCTTTCCTTTTGCCCATAGGAGTCTTCTACACAATTACTTGAATATATTTGTCTAAAGGAGAAAAAAAAAAATGCATCAATATCATCAGTTCAAATGTTGAAAATACTTTACTCACGTAACTCTTCCTTTCACATTAAAACTATATTGGTTTTGAGAAAATATTTTTGTAATGTCTCAAAAATAAGACATTTCAGATTCAGGGCCTAAAGACAAGACACTCTCACAATCCAAAGATAGTGCCGAAAATTTTTATCAGGATTGGAAATAGGGTTAGCAAATTGATTTAAATTAGTCAGGCTTGTCTATATATTGAGGACTCTATGCTTGCATATCCATTTTTTTTTACACCAACGCTTCTTTTGGATTCTTAGATAAAAGAGTATAAAGTGGGCATTCTCCACTTGATGCAATTTCACTATACAGTGATTCCTATCAATGTATAATTAAAAGTGGATTTCCTTTCCCTATTTGGCTGAGGTGGGGGAGGGTCTGCAAAAACCTGGTTGATGTGAAGTGAACAAAGAGAACTTTCATGAGTTCTCCTGCAAACAGTCTATCAGTTACAATTCCTAGTGTTCACACTGCTGCACTGTTCAAAAGGAGCTCTAAAAAAAAAGTCAAGCAGGGGGTCCAAGAAAAATTCAACCCGCATGCCAACTAAGGGAAAGAAAGAGAAGGCAGGAAAAAAAACCCTAGCTTTTGTTGTAAAAAGAACTAATGAAGCTGCTCTTAGAACTGTCCATGGTGACACAACAGGCCTGTGCACCCACACACATTGTGAGAATGCCAGTCACCCACAGTAATGAGAAAAGGAAACACTGTGGGCAAAGGAAATATATGAATACATTGCTTTTATGGTTTAACTGTAGGGAATCGCAACACTGGCCCACAATATCTTGTGCCAACTGCCGAAAGTGGTAAAGTAATACATAAGGTTGTCTACTTATATTTTTCTTACAGACGAGATGGACTGGTGGGGGGTAAAATCCCATTATCATTATAAATTGCTAATTAAATAATTATCAATTAGATGGGCAGACAGAACTCATTCCAATGAATTCCTTAGAGGGCTTTCAGTAAAGAAAAACAGTAATTTTGATTATTTTTTTTTACCCATACTTCCTGCCTAGGGGCTCTAAATAGAGACGGTATATGGCATATCCCATGTTAGACTTTCACACAGTATATCCCATGTTAGAGCTCAGGGACAAACATTGAACTTCGGTGCATATATAGATTTTTTTTTCAGTTTGTCAGATAAATGGGCTTAATTTCACTATATTAATTAGAAACCCAGGGTTATTTCCTAAGGAATAAAAAGAATACTTTCCAGACTTTTATGTGGCTGTAAGAAACCACTTTTTTTCCCAGTAACTGATAATATTTTCTAATATGTCATTGCACTTTCTGCATTATCCAGAAAATTCTTTGAAATAAACTATTAAAATATTTAATCAATAAATATACGGATGTTAGGCAGGACTGAACATAGTGCAAGGAATATTTTAATGAACTTTGCCTGATTCATTAACAGCAAAACCAATGCAAAAATAATGCCCATAGGATTTTTACCTGTCAAGTTTTCAGATCAGATCCTCAGGCAAAAATACTGTTGTCACAGTATTGAGTGACGGAAATGATCCTGTCCCATCCTGTAACCTGTACATCTTTCCTAAGGTGAGGAGTCCCACTAACTTTAATAGAACCTACTCAGCTATAACCGGCAATTACTCACACATGCACAGATTCATTGTACCCACACTTTTCTTGTCCTAAATGAGTTTTCCAAGACAATTTAAAAACTATAATGATGTGCAACAGCTATTTCACAAAGCCTCAGTAGTCTGTGACAAGGAATATTTTCCAGTAACAGAAGTTCTACAGGCTGAACTGTAGAGTCACGGTAATGTTTGGGACATAGTTTTCATTGCCGGCAAACACCAACAAAAAAAGTAAGGAACGGAAATGGTAACATGAAAGATGGACTTTCAGTTCCAAAGCAAGAAGCATTTAAATATGAATGGGGTTTGCTGCAGTCCTCTATCTTTTGTCAGGAAATATGAAGCCCTGGAACTCCTTTTGTTCCCTTCTTTGTTAAATGTATGAGGCTGAAAGGAGTTAGATGGTTTGTTTCATTTTTAAGCCTCAACACAATAAGGCTCTCAAAAATAAATGCTGATAAATACATGAAAATGCTGAAGGGTTCATAAAGGAGAGAAAAACTTCCTTTTTCCAAATTGTCTGTCATTGGATGACTTACAGGAAGTTAGATTTTTATAGTTTAGAAAGGGGAAATGAGTTACAGTGTAAAATTAAAGTATAATTATTGTAAGACAATTGAGAAAAAAATCTAGTGATACAAAACATCTTTAGCAATACATGTATCTTTTCCTTCCCATATTGCTATTTTTCACCATTAGATTCTGAGACATCACAAAATCCCAAGGGAAGCTCCTTGTGGTGATGTTTTCTAATGTGATTTACTTTAAGGAATACTTAATGGAGAAAGGTGCCTACTACATTTTGTTATTGAGTTTTTGTTCATGGTTCAGGATTGATCCACTTGAGTCTTTCAGCAGGGAGTAGTTTTCCAGTGTGGCACAGCATGATTTCAAATCAATAAGGTTAATAGATGTGGTGGCCACACAGTCAGAGGTGATGTGCCTGGCATTTTCCATGCCAATGAAGAAAATTTCTGATGACGAGATGTCATTTTTGTGCCAGCAGTAATGTCACCCTGATTACCTAGAGCACATAGCCAGTTTGTAAGTTAGGAAGACTGTAAATGGCCCATTAATCTGAATTATCTTTACAGGAACTGTTTCAAAAAATTTTTGCTTGCACCCACATTACTGGCGTCTCTGTGATTCTCGAAATGTTAACAGCACACTTGCTATATAAAAATAACACTGCTGTGTAAAAATGACTAAATGGGAATGGCTAGCCTGGTACTTCCCTGTATATCTTTAAACTGTTGACAACACTACAAAAATCTGAAACAGAGAGTTTAAAAAAAAAGTTGCAAGTTGTTTAAAAAAATAAGTACATGAGCAGAGGGAAAAAATATAATGCAGAATAGAACTGGAAAAAAAAGTAATAAAGTTGCTATCAAATCTACTTATGTAACAAGAGTGCCATGTGCTGGTCTTCCTGCAGTTCTAATTTTCTCTGACTTTTTAAAATATGCAAACTCTTAACAGTGCCTACCAGAGCACTAATGGGTACACATTCCCAGACGGCCTGTGTTGTGAACAAAGTGGACTGGAAAGAGAAATCTGTTTAATATTCCAATATCTAAATAAATAAATATAATTAAAACATTAACTAATATGAAATATTTCCTGTCTGATATTACTGTATTCATGGAATCTTAGAATCACCAGGTTGGAACAGACCAACCGGATCATCAAATCCAGCCATTCCTACCAAACACTAAAACATGCTCCTCAGTACCTCATCCACCCACACCTTAGACACCTCCAAGGAAGGTGATTCAACCACCTCCCTGGGCAGCCTATTCCAATGCCCAATGACCCTTTCTGTGAAGAATTTTTTCCTTATGTCAAGACCGAACCTTCCCTGGTGGAGCTTGAGGTCATTCCCTCTTGTCCTGTCTCCTGTCACTTGGGAAAAGAGCCCAGCTCCCTCCTCTCCACAACCTCCTTTCAGGTAGTTGTAGAGAGCAATGAGGTCTCCTCTTAGCCTCCTCCAGGCTAAACACCCCCAGCTCTCTCAGCCGTTCCTCATAGGGTCTGTTCTCCAGCCCCTTCCCCAGCGTTGTTGCTCTTCTCTGGACTCACTACAGAGCCTCAACATCCTTCTTGTGTTGAGGGGCCCAGAACTGAACACACGATTCAAGGAACAGTCTCACCAGTGCCGAGTACAGAGGGAAAATAACCTCCCTGGACCTGCTGGTCACACCATTTCTGATACAGGTCAAGATACCATTGGCCTTCTTGGCCACCTGGGCACACTGCTGGCTCATGTTCAGTCGCTGCCAACCAACACCCCCAGGTCCTTCTCCTCCTGGCAGCTTTCCAGCCAGGCTTCTGCCAGTCTGTAGCTCTGCACAGGGTTGTTGTACCCCAAGTGCAGGACCCAGTATTTGGTCTTGTTAAACCTCATGCCATTGGTCTCTGCCCAGCAGTCCAGCCTGTTCAGATCCCTTTGGAGCATCCCTACCCTCCAGCAGATCAACACTTCCACCCAGCTTAGTGTCATCTGCAGACTTGCTAAGGGTACACTCAATGCCTTCATCCAGGTCATTGATGAAGACATTGAACAGGACTGGACCCGGCTCGTCAGACCTGCTGATACCCAAAGAGCATTTAGCGAGTCCCCATCAGCAACAAAAATAATTTACCCCATAACACCATTTAGCACTATGAAGCAGAGAGAGTGGTACAAGACACGGAGCGTACTAAACTGTCCCTGTCTCAAAGAATTCACAGAGAAATTTGAAGAAAAATAATAGGATGCAAAAATGCAAAAGAAGTTTGTGCAAACAGATTGGATAAAGTGATGATTTGTATTAGGAGGTTCATTCTACACTGGCTTCTTCCTTCTTTCTCTACTACTTGGTAATTTGTTTGGAGTGAACAAGCTCTGCTTCAGCTTCTCCTAGCCATATTTACAGTGCTTCTAGATAGCCGCTTATCTGAAGAGATAAATTTTATTGCAATTTACACCAAGGACTCTCATTGTCTAACAGCAAGAGTTTGGATTTTTGACTGAGCTTTATATATTAGTGTTGTCCAAATGAAGTTGAGTTCTCACCACGGAAGTAGTACAGCACATTAAATGATGATCTTAGTTATATTCCAGTATGCTTATTAAGCATGTTAAAGAGTGGAATATATTAAGTTAACTTGAAAATCCATAAGGACTGGAAGAGGCAAGATTAAAACAAATTTAACCCTGAAAGGAACTTCCTTAACAGAGTTGTAATCAGTATTGATCATTAGCTCTTTCCTTTATCAGCATGATGAATATGGCGATGGTAATGATGATAATGATGCAACGTGCAACATTTGGATCATAAAGAAAGGACGAAAATTTGTTTAAATATTCAATGACAATGCTTTCTTGAAGCTGATACAGGCTGCACAACATCATATATTATTTCATGATAGAGCTGAATAAGACAAAAAAGCAGAAATTTCCCTTCTAATTTTTTCTTTCTGGTATACTTTCCCAGATCTGCTTTTAAAGAGTTGGTCCACTCTCTGCTAAAATGGAAAGGGTCTATATTTCGGAGTAATGCTTTAAAAATCTGATTTTCTACCTCTGTCTTTCAATAGGAAAGTAGATCTTTTGCCAGTTAAACATTCAAAAATCACGTCGCATTTGAATAAATTAACATATTTTGTGGGAAAAATTAATTCCAAGGAAGAAACAATAAATAAGAAAGCAATTTAAATTGTGTATTTTACAGGGGAGGACAAAAATAAAAAAGAAACCCCAACATTGTCATGCGTATGACAGCTCAGCTAATTTGATGGGCTTTGATGTTAATTTAGGGTTTACTTTAATTTCAAAACATATTTTTTCACTTAATAAGGGAAACAAAAGAAACTTTCAACCAGTTTGTTATCTGGGAATGTTGTGGCTTCTCAAATGTGAGAACATGATTGTTTTTATTTCCAGGAGGAGATAATAACACTGAAGCAATAAAAAAGAGTCAAGGCAGCTTGCACAGCACAGGAAGTTCACAGCCAGAGACTTAATTTCCCACACAATGTACTGTGCAATGGGCCCATTAACATAGATGAATAGGCTCTTTAAAGGGTTTTTTTTTCTAGATATGCAGCTGCCGCTGAATGGTGCTATGTTAATAAGGTACTCACATGCCTATTCTTCAGGTACTCTGGCATTCTCTACCTAGGTAATCTCCATATAGGAAAAGCTATTAGGGGTTGTATCTCCTACCACACCTTCAATTATTTTAACACCTGCACTGATAATCCAGGCAAGGTAAACTGGTAGGGGGCCGAGGGTCTAAGTCCATCCTATTCCCCTTCCAAAGTCACATCTCAGGGGGAGGGGCTGAGAGAGAGGAGGGAAGAAAAAAAAAAAAGTAAAGTCACTTTTATTACACATCAGTGGGAACATTCTGAAAAAGCTTTCATGCCTAGGAAATTGTTATTTCTTCAAACAACTGACAGCCTGCAGAGGAAACTCTAATGGAAATCCAGCTCACACATTGTTATGCATGGCCCTCATGTAGATACATGGGGGTGGATTAAGTTAGCTTCCAAAGGGTCTATTGTGTGCAGCATTAATTTGCAGTGCTCTTGATATTTGAGTTTGAAGGTTTTACAAACTTTGTGTTTACTTAGATGCGCTATATCCTAGGTTTGTTTATTTCCTTCCACAATCCCTTATTACTGAGTAAATGTTACATTTATCTTTTTTAGCTTTCAATATGTTGCTGTAAATCACAGAGAAGGAAATAATTACAGCCTCCTCAAGCTGAATGAGTTTTAGAGTAAGGTAGTTTGGGTTTTTTCTTTTTTTTTTTCTTCCTGGTCAGTTACGACTCATCCATCTGTTAAAACACTGGCCTTCTTTATAAATACAGTGGAGTAAAAACATTAGTACTGAGACACATTTTAATTATTACATGACTATTAAATTATAAAGAAATACACTATATCTCCCCTATCATATGTGTACAAGTAAACAAATGAATCTGACACTTGGTGCAATTGCCTCTTGCTGCACAAAAGAAGAAAAAATGCACATACCATTCCTAATGATAAGCATAATCTTTCCAGCATTTCCTCTGAGTCCATTACAAATTTGTTTGCTATAACATACAGGTTTTTTTACTCTCAATATTAAGATGCAAAATACAAACAAGACTATTCCCATGCTGCCTTACCTGTGTTCTTGTTTTCCTGTAAGGATTCATACACACTGTGGACAGGTATTTTTGCAAATTCAACTTTCCACTGAGATGTAACTTCAGAAGATCCTAGTGTATTTTTATTCAAACTTGTCAGCAATGTCTAGAAGTGTTAGTTTTTCAACACTGAACTAAGAACTCAAAGTAACTTGTACATTCAATGGAAGCTATGATCCTAATCTGAACTAAAGGCCTCAACTGAATACAAATACCTTATGCTCGAGTAACTCAAGTTATGTGTGGTTCTTTACCATCCCCCTTTATATGGAAGTCAGTCAGTTAGACATTTTTGTATTTTAATAACACAGAAGAGTTTCTTGTAGAAAAAAATAAGTGCCTGACCTACAGGAATTCGGGTCTGAGTAGCATCAGGTACATAGGTTGTTCAGCCCCCCCCTCACTAAGGGAAGACCTCTTAAAACTATAGAAAGTTTTTAATTCAGGTTTTGACGCTACATAATGGATAAGAAAAAAGAAATTACCTTCTTTAGGGCTCGCTCATTAGGAGCACAACAGCAGAAACAGCTGCTGCTAAGACCTGCTTGCTTGTTAGGTTGGGGGAGTCTATTGGTAACCTGTCTCAGACTTGAGTAAGAAGTGCAAACCAAATGACAGGAGCCACTGACCTCAGCTGTTGAAGAAGTGAAGATCTTAATCCAACCTTTTGGCCTCAGGATCTTTTCTAATGTCCTAGGAAATGATAACAGTGGGAATAGAAGGAAATGCACTTCACAGAACTTTTTGAAGTGCTGTGGTACTACGGGCATTGTATAAAACAATAGCACAGCTTCCTCTGGAACATGATAAAAGTATGTGAAACCGTGGCTGGTTTAGAGAATATAGATCTAGTGTTTCTGTTGTCCTTGTTTTGTAACACAAGGGCAAGGAGTGATAATAGAGAGATGCAAATTCAAAACCAATAAAAGGAACCCCTTTTTTTCCTCACTTTGTATACTTAGGCTGTCCGTATGCAATACAATGATATTTCGCCAAAGTCAGATTAAAATCAGCAGATTAGACACCAAAGTCAGATATTTGTATAATAAAAGGATATCCAGAATTATAATAGTTAACTTTAATTACTGGTAAATAAGAAGTGACCTGGGTCTAGAGCAGCGTAGCCCTCATTTGCTATCACAAAAAATTGTGTCTTCAGTTGAATGCTCAGACTCTGGTTGCTGCCAGAGATATGGTGCTGCAATATATAGAACAATTCTCTGGTGCAATATGGCAATTCTCACCTTGCAGCGTCCCGAATATCTACCTTTATTTGTCACTGGGTTTCATTAGCAGAGGTTTGTTTTTTTTTTTTTTTTTTTTTTTTTTAGCTGAAACTACAAGAACTAGAGAGCAGGAGGGTTTGGGGTTTTTTTTTTGTTTGTTTTTAAATGATAGGCAATTCCAAAATTTTTTTCCAAAAGAGAGTAAAGAACTGACTAAACCACATGCAGCTGATTTTGCTCTCATATGAGCTGTTAAAGCTTTTAAGACCATAGTGTCCATAGGAGACTCCCACTGAAGACCTCCCATAAGTTGTCATTATTAGGACAAAAAAATATTCCTACCAACCCAGCAAAACCAATCTCTCCATCAAAAGGAGAGTTGGGGCCAGGAGTTATTGCTGCAATCAGCCAGAGACTGCAGGCTCTTCTTCATTACTTTTGCAACTGTGAAAACATTTTTGATCTCTGATATCATTTCTGGAACGACAGATATAATTCTGTGGGCCTACTGACAACAAAGTCTTCACAGGCACTTGAAACTGCCTTCTATCTGTATATTTTTCAAACATTAACATATACTCTGTGTATGTATTTCTCTAGCAGAGCAGATATTTGTTTAGTATATGAGGTATGAACTTATTTAACTTACTGCATGTTAATTCTGTCCACTTTTTTACAACCTCCACAAGAAGAGTCATATACAAGGAGCATATTATACGCCTGAACTGGACTCCTCTATTTTTTATGTGTACCTTCTTTAAGCAATCCTTCCAAAAAACATGTGATCTGAAATGTGGTGATGAATGCTCAGCATGTTAGAGGAGGAGACTGATTTATCTGTGGTTTCAAAAAGAGCATAGCACAAATTGCCTAGGTCTCCACGAAACCCTTGCCAAGCCAGGAAAAGATAATCTACTTCAATGCTCACATTGACTCAGGTCTATCTGTTCACTGCATCCACAGCATCACAGGAAGGTGCAGGACACACCAGATCAACCATCTATCATTACCGACATCTTCCAAGAAGTTACCGAACTGTCTTTATCTCCACTTTCCCACCTCCATGGAACCAATTAGGAGTAGGGAAAAATGGAAAAAAAATTACCATTTTGCGCACCTTTAAAAGACAAGAAATAGTCTACTCTGTAATCTCCTTCTGACTCACAAAATATTGAACAAATACCTGGGGTTAACTGTCGTAGGGAGGAGATGCAATTTGGGAGTTTCCTGTTCAGGAAGTGAGAAGGTAGCGTGAAGTTTTCTTCAAAGCATGTTAACTTGCCACAGTCACTAAAAATGGCCAGTTGACCTGTGGAAACCAAGAGGAGCAGTTAGAGGAACTGTATGTTGAAAGAAAATGAAGACAAGGTACACAATCTGTCTGGGTGAGATGGTAAAAGCTGAGGAGTGGTCAGTCAGAGGTTTGTTACTATCCCAGAAAAATTACAGGCACTCTCTAGAGAGTAAAAATTATTGGAAGGGAGCTAGTCAAGTGGAAGAAAAAGTTTAATGAGAGAAGCATGGTAAGGAAAAAGTAAACATAAATAGATGGAAGCATAAAAAATAAGGTCTCAAAGTAGAGGAAACAAGTAGAGAATAGCAAATATCTGTGCAAAGTAGAGCACAAATTGCGGCAACAGGGTGCATGGGTGACAATGAAGAGCAAATGGGGTGCAGCAAAAGGATGCCTACTTCATTTGGAGAGTGATATTACTCTTTCAAGAGAAAGTAAACCCTATTTTCTTTAGACTGATGTGATATCTAAAAATACAAGTAATCCTCAGTCTCTGATTGCTCTCTTCTGTGCTCATATGACCACCACTCAGGGTCATGAACACCTTGTTAGCCAGGATACAACATCTTGGAAGCCTCTCAGGCACTGAACTATTGAGCACAGGCCCCTTCTGGTTGCCCTGTGATTCAATCACATTATACTATAAGCTGCGGCTATTTGTGATTCCACTAAACAGAAAAGTAGAAGAATAATACAGTGAGAACAGCCAAGCAAGAGGAGTCCTAGAAAGGACCCTCTATTCACCAGGGATGCTAGAGTTGTTGCACATTCTGCTTCATTTGAAATCTGGATATTGCAATACACATCAAAAAGGACCAGGCTCTTTTTCCTTGTGTACTAGTGACTCCTTTGCTCTGAGGGCCTGAGCACTGCTGGCATGTACCACTACAGGCTTGACTACAGTCCTGCCTTCTCCAACCTTCATGAACACATGGTCTGAAGCATAACTTGTTATTGATCATATGGGAAGGAGATGGGACCACAATTCCCTAATTATTTCTAATGGCTAAGGAATGAATAGCATATCTGCTGCCTTTCCTGGCGCACTGCAGAGCCCTGACCCCCCCCATAAAGCCTGGGCTGTTGTGAGGCTCCAGTTATGCAGCAGGGGACTGATGAATCATCCCAATTTTAGATTATTTTTTGGTTGTTTAATGGAAAGCTGCATTTACTGGTCAATGTTGAAGCTAATTAGCTATCAAGCATTTGGGGTTTTTAAAAGTATTTTCTGGCATTTTAAGGGGTAAACAATCCAGTTTCAGAATTGAAGCACATGCAGTTTTTGGAATGTATTCTGGTAAGTAAACTCAAGAGGTCACTGCTCATTTTTGCACCCTGAAAATTTGGTATCTATATGTGCAAAATGAGCCTCTGCTTGTTTCCAAAGTCAGAATTGCCTTCACATACAGGCCAGGGCCAGTTATCTTAAAATGAAAGCTCATTTCTCCATCATTGTGCTACATAGAATGGAATATTGACCCCAATTAGCCTTGGTTTATAATTGTACCTGACACAGCAAAAGCCCACGGTGAGAGACAGTCCCAGCCCCATGCCCTTTAACAGGCAATATGGGCAAAATTCATACAAAATCCTAGCACAAGAAGAGGAAGTCTACATAACTCATTTCCTTCTCTTCTAAAGAATGCTTCAATAAGATGATTTATTGGGGACTAATGAAAATTACAGGATAAAGGGTGTTTTTTTAACTTTATTCTTCTGTAAATACAGACTGACTCATTAACAGGAGAAAGAACGGAGTGATCCCAGTAGTCTGCATCTTTAATACTAGAGTCTGCATCTCTTTCACTCTGCTGCTCCTGGAGGCAGCTCTTCACTGTGAACTCCAATGTGATGTGGCTCAGAGACAACCAGCCTTGTTGCTGAGCACTGTGACTTTTTTTCAGCAATCAGGAAGCTTGTTTAAACCACTACAGAACAGGGACAGAGCCTGCAAGGAGCTGAGGTAATAATTTTTACATTAAATATCTGGCAAAGATAAGGGATAGGGACAGGGACACAGAGGGAGGGAGGAACTGTGAAAAATGACATTGGAAAATGAAGAAAGAGTCTTCTAAAATAAATCCAGTCTTTCTCAGGAAGGTGTGACATTGCAGCAAGACTGGATACAGAGCAGGGTAAGCAGGCAGGCTGCACATCTGCATTCTGCACATTTTGTTTTAATGTGCTCTTTTGCCTTTATCTTTTCTTTTTGTTGTTAATTTTGAGGCCGTCTGCAAAGGCTTCCAGTGCCAAAGCCAACCAAAAAGGGAGTGTACTGTGATGTTGCTTCTTATCTATGGACATTTTTTCATTTATTTTGTTTTTCTGATGAGCTGCTAAGGAAATAAAGCCCCATGTAGTTTCCAGCAATGACAAGTGAATCAGTTCTTTTGCTTTAAAAAAAAAAAAGTCCTTCATTTTCATATTTCCATATTTAATTTTTGCACTTCCATGTATGTTTCTGTTATCTTCCAGCCACATGTTGCTATTTGTCTCTGTAGTGGAGGGTTTGTTTTGGTTTTTTTTTTTTTTTCCCTTTTGACTGTCGGCTATGTGAAGCCTGACTTGCATGTAAAGGATCCACAGGGAAAAGAATCCTCCAGTCCTCACTGAACTAAAGAAACCTGGCACACTGCATGCTTTGTGAGAACACTCCACACTCAGTACCATCTCAGGCAGCATGTGGTGCATACGTGCAGCACCACAACCTGCAGACCAACATCATCTGGTCAGTGCAAAGTACCAGAGAAGATCAACAGGTTTGGGTGAGAAGGGGTGATGGGAGGCTGAAAACACCTAGCAGCCACTGGCTGTTAAAAAAAAAAACAGCCAGATTTGGCCAACTGAATATCTGCTAATGCTCAGCCAGCCACTATCCAACTTCTACAGATTGCAGCAACCAACACTTGAGTTAGGATAGCTCAGAGTTTTATGAGACCATTCCAGGCAATTTTGCTGCATTTAGACCATTTATGTTAGCTGCCCTGCAGTTATCTGACTTACAGTATGATTCAGGTTCCTAAGATATTTTGGTGCTTTTGAAAATTTTACATGCAGTCACAAGCAGGCAGTCATGACTCTCATGTTCAGTTAGAATTAGTGAGACAGCTCATTCTTACAGTACATCTTAAGTCAGCAGCAGCAGCAGTACTGGGACAGATATATTTTTTCTTATACTTGCTGACAGACAAGATTTCAGACAGACTCTGGTTATGATTTAGTTTTGGTCTACATAGGGGTTCAGTCAAACTTCTTCTGCAACCAACACAGCAACTGCCTTCAACAGGAAAGAGAGTATATACTAACAGTTTTCCTTTGAATGATATTTCCATTCAAAGCATACCTTGACATGAATGACATGAGGAACCTTGACCTTGACACAAGGAAGGGCAAAGAGAGCTGGGGTTGTTTAACCTGGAAAAGAGGAGGCTGAGAGGAGACCTCATTACTCTCTACAACTACCTGAAAGGAGGTTGTAGAGAGGAGGGAGCTGGACTCTTCTCCCAAGTGACAGGGGACAGGACAAGAGGAAATGGCCTCAAGCTCCACCAGGGGAGATTTAGGCTAGACATTAGAAGGAAGTTTTTCACAGAAAGGGTCATTGGGCATTGGAACAGGTTGCCCAGGGAGGTGGTTGATTCACCTTCCCTGGAGGTGTTTAAGGCATGGGTGAACGAGGTGCTGAGGGACTTGGTTTAGTGTTTGATAGGAATGGTTGGACTCGATGATCCGGTGGGTCTCTTCTGTGATTCTATGATTTTGGTTGTTGATTCATCAGTGGACCACAGCCACTCATGGTCTGTTCTGACTTGCTTCCAGACTACAAACAGCTCTGATTTGTTCACATAAAATATATGCAATGAATTTGTTCTGTGAGTTTCCCTTCCACAGAAGAGACACACCTCTAGATCCAGTGTCACATTGCCACTTCTGGTGCCATCATGGGGACACACCAAACCGACCAGCATTCCAGCTTTCCATCATGCTCTGTCCCTGCAGCAGGAAAGAATGTTCATTACAAGGCATTTTCCCACTCTGATGACAGAGTTGAAAAGCGATACTCAAGAAATACAATAGTGTGTGATGCATACTCTGCTGGTATGGATCTCCCTCCCATCTCACTCTTAGTTTTCTGCATCTCCATATTTACAAATCTTTCCTATGTGGCACACAGGTGTCAGCCAAGTCACCCACCCACTGTGGTTCCCAATGTGTGTGGAGTGACTGTTGATAATTTATGAAAACTATGCTGTCTTGTATGGGGATTGCCAGGTTTTGAAATAAACAAGGTTACAAGTAAAATAAGTGTGAAAGTGAGAGTCTGGAAAAGCATTTGAAAATTAAGGAAAAATGAACGGGCTTTCTTACAGTTTCTTTGACTTGTAATTGTGAATCTGCAATTAATATTGAATTGTCACTATAAACATTTAAAATTATCAAGTCACTAGATGACTATTTCTGCTAAATATAATTAGTAATAGGAAGGAAAAAAAGTGAGTTTTCTGTTTTTAGAGAGAAGGAGTGTAATTTGGGAGTTTAAAAGTTTAACTAGCCCATTCTTATGAAAATCCTGAAATTCAGCCAAAGATATCACGGTATTACACACGTCTCCTGCATCTCTATTCAAGTTTTATGGTAAATGTAGCATTTTCCTTCTGGAGCAGTTAACATAAAAGGTCTTGGTTAAGAGAAGCTTTTCTCTTGGAAAAGATAATCTGCCTTCAAAGTTATAAGTTAAACAATTGAGTGGTCTAATTGATTGAACATTTACAAATACTTCATAATTAAATTTGTGCTAAACTATGTGAAAAAGGTTTATGTTCCGCTTCCCCAAACTGTTCCTCCCTCACTTTTTTTAATATGTGTGTGCATGTGTGAACTGAATCATTGGGAACTCCTTCCAGTTGATGCATCATTGAGGTGGTTAAACACGTTGCATTATGGCAGTCTGTCACATCAGTGTTTCACACTGAAATACTGGACTTGACACATCACTGGAAAAGGAAGTCAGATAATCCAAAATCCAGAGTTATGTTTCTTTTGAAACTTGAGATTCTGAAGACAGAATTTTCGCCTACTTAACTCGGATTACAGGGCGGGGGGGAGCTTATATAAATATAATATATATAATATATATAATATAATATTATACACATTATGTAAACAAAATATATTAAGTAATTATAACACAGCCTTTTAAACATAAAGATAATTTGCATGAAACTAATACCGTCTTGATGGTCTTGCTTGTGAGTGGAAGCAGCCTGTACTCTGTAAAACCCCCATTTATTTTGGTGAACCTTTCTAATGCAGTCATGGAAGGACAATACAGGGCACAGAAACAGACTGTCCAGCAAACAAAATGCAATGCGTTTCCATATTTTTATGCAACATAAGGAGTCCTAAAGCTTTCACTAACACATAAACTCTTACCTGATTCCTTGATGTTGATGGAAGTTTAACCTACAAACATACCTGAGACACTCTTTCGTCACGTGATCTGATACTGAGATAAACACTTGTAGTTCTTTCAGGGCTGTAATTTGTATTCCCAAAGGAAGAATCACAAGCCCATTAAAATACAAAGCTTAACTTCTAAAATTGTGCAAAACATGCTTCAACGGCCAGGAATTTTTGGATTCTGTAAAATGGCAATTTTCCTATGCCTACAAAGAAATTAAATAGATCCTTTATCATGTTCTGCAACTTTCCCTGTTTTCACATAGTAGCCTACAACACTGGCCAGATGAGAGTCCACTCAGCATATACAAGATTGACTATAATCACCTTCAATTTAAACCAAAAATTGTCAGAATATCCTTGTGGTGATTTCATAAAGAAAAACAAATTGTCAATACTATCAACAACCATATTTTAATACTGTAGTGCAAAAGGGTTGAGAATAGGACCTGGAAATTCTAGTTTTGTAGATTCAATCAACATAAAATAATGTGGATGAGTAATTAATATGGAAACAAGGGTGAAGATGGATTGTCACAGTTTGGAAGAAAAAGACTGCCATCTGGGCAATATTGCCAGATCAAGATTACATGCAAGTCTCAGTTATTTAGTGTTCATCTGTAACTATGAAGGAAATGCAATATATTAAGTCTAACAATAAAAAGATAATGTTTGTAACCCTTAATAATACCAGATAATGCCCTAAAATGTGACACACAAGCTTTTATTGCTATGCACTGCAGGTATTGTTTCTATTGTTTTTATCTAAAGCTTTTTCAGTAAATGGAATTTGTGATTTTTAAGCACTTTGGTGTTAACAACAGCATTTGTTGAAATTTCTACAATTTCCTACACGTTGGCATGCTTTATAGAGCACTTGTGCAAGAAATGAGAGATACTAAAATATTCTTAAACCTTCAGTGGATTCTAAAGAATATCTGTTGCCTGAATAGCCCACTGCATCCTAGGTCCAAATCTCCTTCCTTCCTTCCTTCCTTCCTTCCTTCCTTCCTTCCTTCCTTCCTTCCTGCCATCCAGCCATCCAGCCATCCAGCCATCCATCCCAGAATTATCTGCAAATGACTCTGCCATGCCATGAATAATATTTTTGTGATAAAGTCCTGCCTCTTAACAATGCCTACCTCAGATCTGAGTTTATACTATGCATTTAGGGCCTCGGGGGGTTCTCTAAGATTTACACAGCTGTGGCAAACAACTTCAAAATTAGCCACCTGACCTTCCCCCAAATACTCAAAGAGCTCAAATTTCCTATTACAGGCAAAAGAATCAAACACATTTGAAGGCCTTAGGGCCATGATTTTTTTTAGCTATCAGGCATAAAAGCTTAGACATGTTCTATGTAAACTAAAATAAAGAAAATTCCTACAGTGGGGCTTCATCCCTTAATGAAGATGCAGTCCTTGCCCAACTCTCATCACCTCAGTAAAATGCGACCAGTTTCTTTGCCAAATTGCCTTATAAGGCTGCAGCAGAATCTGGATTTACCCATTACCACAGGCCTTAATGACCTTAAGCACAACACTGAATTACACCTCCAATTGCTATTTCCATCTGATTAAGCACTGAAAAATGCAGAAGGCTAGGTACAGGTATACTTGTAAATGGACTAACACATTGAGCCATAGCACACAGTATTTAATCCTTGTTCATACTTAACTCATGATTATTTACAGAGTAATTTGAAAAAGGGATGTGTTACTATAAAGCTATAGAACTGAAAAAACCCCTGTTTTGTTAAAAGAAAAAATGTAAAAATATTGAAATACATAGAAGTAAACTTTTAGGAAATCTATCCCTGAAGTGAGCTCACGAAGCCATTACTCCCATTACTCACACCAAAGTTTCACCACAGTCAAGATTGTGCAAACCACTCAAGAACAGGAGAAATGGGTTGAAAGCTTTGATCTTGGCCATAACCTAAAGAAAATAAATCCAAACATCATCAAGCTCATTAGCAAAACAATTGTTAATTTTACCATTATGGCATAACTGGCTGTAGTTCATCTGAACAGTCATCAGCTGGTCTAGAAGTTTATCTAAACTGGGCATCGTAGTCATTAAGAAACACAGTGAAAGTGCAAGGTAGAGTATGGATGTAGAACAATGCTACCATTTTTAAATTACTAAAATAGAGCTTTGAGTTATAATAAGAACCAGAGCTAAAAGTTGAATGCCAGCTTTTTTTTGGTTTGTTTTAAGCTTTCATGTTGACCTCTGCTCTACACAAACTTAAATCTGTTCTACATCAGAAGCTGCAGGGACAGGAGATTACATGGGAAAAGAACATGTCTGAGAGTTTAGAGAGGACCGGCTAAATTTTTTGAGCTCCAGTGGGATTGGGGATGTAACTAAAAAGCAACAAACAGCAGGTGAGAGGAAGGATTTAAATATAAATAAGGACACTTGAAGCCATAGGTTATTATTGATCACATTCACATTTACAAATCAAAGTCCCTGTTTTTACAAAAATATGTAACTAAGAAAGAATCCAAAAGCCATTAAATAGCAAGCAGAGAAAGAAAAGATATTACAGAAGTGTAAAGGCATGGAATCATGTTGATAAATATTCCCTGGACTAAAAAAATCATTTAAATACCCTATTTTCTTTAATTAAAAATCACTGAATTATTTAAGGATATCTGACTGAGTTAAATATTGAAGACACAAGATCTGCCTAGTGGTGTGATTAGTGGTTTATACAGTTATTAAGATCTGCACGTTTGGACCTGAATTCAACCTCCAATTAAAAAAGTTATTAGAAATTCAGTCCCACATACAACTCAGCACATATACACCCCATGCTTTAAAATGGTAGAATATTCCAATTCACACAATTCATCTATTAGTAAAAGATCAGATTTTATTATCTTTTTTCAGTGGTCTATGTATACAAAGAAACTATGACCATTTAAACAGCTACAGTTTAACAGACGATGTTTGCCATCCTACTAAAGGTGCTGTTCATGATCTAACCATGGGATCAGACTTCTAATAGCAGTACATTCAATCTGGAAAAAAGTAGTGGTTGCAGATGACAATCCGAAAAGCTGAAACCACTGAAATATGATGGTTTGCAGTTAGAAAACGTGTGTTTTTCTAGAATTCAACCCATTACACTGCTGACTTGGAGAAATAAAAATCCAGTGGGAAGACATGAAATTTCAAATGAAAATAATCTCATTGAACTGAAATGTGATAATTTGGATGTGATTGCTATCAGTTCATTCATTCAAAACTCCATCTAATGCCACGTTCGAAACTTTACCTTAACAAATGCTAATGTGGATGTGCAGTTTGGCTCACAGGAGCAGGCTCATTAGCAGGTCTGATCAAACCATCCTCTATGGGGAACGCACAAGCACATTGTGAAAGGAGGCACAGATTCACACCACCAGATTTAGGCAGGTAACTGAGGTATTGATGATGATAAAAAGTGTCTTACCAGCTTGTGCATTCAGCCCAGTTGTCCTTGAAAGTGAGCAAAAGTGGTTGCCTGGGAATTAGTGCAAGAAAGGAGCAAACGTTTAGTGGTATTTACCCAGAAGACTCTGTCAGCCTCCAAAAATTTGCATCTTGTAGTCTTCCTATTAGCAGTCCTTGCTGGATTTCTCTTCCATGAAGTTTACCAGTTGTCCTCTGAGCAGCCCCAAAGGATCAACACCCACAGCACATGGGCTTGCAGCAGGTAGTGTTTGGCTACACACTATGCAGAACCACTGTGGTCTCTGAGTTTGTGCGCATTGCCTTCGTATAATGCCCACACTTTTAGTAATAGAAAAAAATAGTTGCCACTTCCTTGTCTCCACTCTAGTCATGATCTTCTGACCATTTTTCACAACTCCTTTCTATTACCTTTTTGCCAAGCTGGAGGATATGATATATATAGCTATTCCCTCTGTAAAGGATGTGAAGTCAGGACTCCAGGCATCCAAGGCTGCTCCACTGCTCCATGGAGGGTGTTCACACACCTTCACCTTGCATTTAAGAATTCACCTTGTACAGGCTGAAACATTCTTCAAATATTTCTGGGGGTTTTTTTCCTACGAGAAAGAGGGAGTCTTGATGACTGTACTAATCACATACCTAATTTAGATGTCAGTCTGTTGTTTCAAAGGAGACAGAGTTAGACCAAATTTTACTAAACTTATCAGGTGAAGATTTAAGTGTCTCTGTTTAGTGAGTTGGAGAAATTTGTGCTATTAATGTTTTCTACTTGACAGTGGTTTCTTTCCATTACGTGAAATGAGAAAACAAAGTTCATTATGAAGACAGAAAAAGTTATAATAAGGCCAATATATGCTGAAACCTACAGGTTCATGTGGGGAATATAATGTATGAAAATGCAACATCAAAGAAAGATGAGCAGGGAATGGAGAGCAGAAGAACACGTAATGAGCCAAGTCTGACTGAAGCCTAATATAATTGGATAAGGATTACAGCACTTGGGAAATGCTTCGAACAGCACAAGTAGAAAATGTATTGAAAGAAATGGGACCCAGTCAATCTGTAACCACATTATAAGGTCCAGAAGAAATTCCCTCATTTTTCAGGTGGAGGAGATGAGATTCTGAAGAGAGGTCTCACCTGGAATAGCTTGCCTGGACCTGGGACCAGACTTGACCTAACTCGTTCTTTGCCCAGAAACCTCTTCCAAATTTTTTTAGTATTAACTCTGAGGCTAGCAAGAATGTAATAGCCTGTCAGTGTGAAGTTATTAACTTTCTTAATGGCAAAGGCACAGAGTGGAGTATGTGGCCCAGTATAAGTTCTTGCTGTTTGTGCAGTGTTAAATAAGTCAGTTGATCAATGGTGCTCTGATGATTTATTAACGTCATGCTGCCAAGGAGAACCCATGGTGAAACTTAAGATGGATCAAACTGGTCCATAAACAATTACCAGGCACTGAAAATCCCACGGAAGACCAAGCAGGGCTCATATTAAAAGGATTTGATTATTTGCACTGCCATCAACTTTGGTGTATTTTTACAGTTCAGATACTCACCTTTAAAATGTAAGTATATATTAAAGAAAACTGCATGAGATTCCTGGAGCTGTACTAATAGTTAAAGTATTTATTACTATTCTTTAGACTTACTCAGGCTTTCATCTGAGATGTGTACTGTCTGATATAGATGGTCAAGTATTATCTTTCCAATTTCACTCTCTAAGAACCTGAACCACAGACAGACTGAGCATCCTCTGAATCTATTATAGAGGGTTTTTTTTACTGAAAAAAAATGCTAAGTTGAACCTTAAGGCTTACATTCACATTGGTATGTAGCATAGACCAGCAGAATCAGATATGCAGAGCAAAATTGTTGACAGTGAGTACCAGAAAGTTACATTAGAAACATTAGATTTTCTTTGTTTATTTTTTGTTTATTTTTATTTTGGACTATCTCTTGTTTAACCCTACAGACTAAGTACATACTTCTAGCTGGAGTGTGTCAGATGTAGCCCTAGAGCACATCTTCTGGTTTATTTTTATCCAAAATTAATTCCAGTTCACACAGTCAAGACAGTTCTTCAACAAGAATGAAAGCATAAACAGTGGAGACGGTCACAAGACTTGCTTTAGAAGTGCAATCCTGATCCAAGCTACTGTAAAATGCAAAGGCAGATTCAGCCTTCACAATGTCAGCTGGACAGAGCCTAATTCAAAGTATGTAGAGCCAGAGGTAAGGTGAGGAGACAGGGTATTTCCAGCAGCTCCAGCAGAACCAGGTTTTGGGCCACCAGGAGCCATTGTTTTGTTGCCAGGTGCCCTTAGCTATTTTTGCAGATATGCTCCATAGTTCTTGGATTCGTACTCTCTCTGAAAACATGCAAAGGTTGCTCTGTACCACACATCATATTGTGCGTCAAAACTATCCACATGACAGGCAACTTTCCAGAGATAACAATGATCATCAGGTGATGCCAACAATTTGTACTTACTGGATGCGGGTGGTGTTCTGCTAAGTCTGGTTACTCAACACAGTCTGCTGAGCAACAAGAAAAAGAATCTCCAACTCTGCTATGGTCTGTCAGTTTTCCTAACCGTTTCAAGACATTAGTTCTGGGTGCGTTGCTAACATATTTACATGAAAAGACAATGTACTCTCCAGCTCCCTGATACATTATTAGATTAAATTCATATATCATATTCTGTGAGATTGCAAGCAATCTCAGACATCAGGGATTTTTTTTGTGCTTCCAGGATACAGACATCTATGAAGCCATCAAAATTTAGAGTTTCCAAGTCAGCTTCAGTGGATGTTCATGCCTGTGTAATGAAAAAACATTGAGCTATTACTTGTCATCAGAGATCTGCTCTATCTGTGACACAAATAGGATAATTTTTCCACTGTTAGTTTTGCTTTGAATAGGTAAACAAGGAGAAAAGAAATTTAAACATGAAGAAAAGAAATGTAAACAGAAATAGATTGAAACATACTAGACAAGAAAATTTTTTTGAATAATCTGGATGTTATATAACAGTTTTGAAGCAGTAGATTAGTTTGCCTGTGCTGTTTTGGCTTGAAGGATTGCCCACCATGTTTACACAGTATATACCTGCTTAGGATCTTGGTCCTAGGTAATTTTTAAGTCTAATGTAGACCATGAGAGCTGCAGCTCTGAACACAGTCCCAATATCCCAGAATTCCCAAGGTCTGGAATTTTTTTTTGACTGATCTACAGAGGTTTACATGTGCATGCAAGGCTTTTCGTATGGAGATCTGTTCCAAAGCAGGCTAAGATACCTACTTACTATGTAGACATAGCTGTTAAACCTTTTGTAAAAAAAAAATAAAAAAATCAAGGAATATAAAAGTATCCTTTAAAAGCTGAATAAGATTTAGTACCAAATCTCTAGCCTCTTATACAACCAGTTGCTATCTCATACCTCATAAAATATAGTAAAGCCATTCAATTTGATCTCTAGGCACTATAATTCATACTTCAAATCTACCTAAATACAAAAATGAATAAAGTATGGTGAGTAATCCTTGCTTTTTAACTGGCATTCCAAGTCCTCTTGCCTTTCTAATGCATTTTGAAAGACAAATGCTTAACATTTAAGCAGCACATAAACTTCTTGCTCCTTTATGTTATTTCCTAAAAATAAAAATATAAATGTTTACAGTCAAGCAATTTGATCTCTGAGTACATGGTACTATAAATCTAGTCATTTGCTTCCTTTTAAGACACAAGACAAAAAGTTCTTTCTTAAAGACATAAATACCTAATAATCTGAATAGCCACTTAACCCAAAAAGTAAAGACATTGCTCTTGGGTATGGCTACTAATTGGACATGTGCTCTTCATGCCAAGCAGAAAGAGCCATTTAGACAGAAAAATCTGTGGGATAGCACTGTGCTGTTTTTAGCCCATAGCATAACATCAGCATCACCTGGTGCCTTGTTTATATTAAAGGCAAATATGTACATCTTTCTTCATGTTTTCTTGCCATTCCAATTCCTCCTGTAGCTTTTCTTGCCTTCTGTATTTACATTTTCTATCACGCTATCATCAGATCTCCATTTCTGATCTGCCAATGTCTCTGCTATCTTGCAAATCATAGCCCCCTTTAAGTTCACTCTCTTACTCCCTTCCCACAGGCAGCCTCACAAGGAAAACTATGAATCTCCTAGATATAGCATAAGAAAGGTCTCTGGATCCTATGCTTTTTATTGGTATATACCATAGTTTATGGGTGCTCTTTGAGTTTAGCCATTGCCACTTGTCTGCCACTGTCATGATGTTCTGAATGTTTAATATGTTAAACATATTAACAGCAGTCACTGTCTAAAAACTCCTACACAGAAATTTTGACTTGGCATGCACAGAGGTGTCCAAAGGAAAAGTAAGTAAAAGGAAAATTAAGAATGACAAAGATAAAAAAGAAATTTTATGAACAGGATCAAATAGATAGTATATAAAGAAATGCCTGTATCCTGTGTCAATTACTCACTCTATTTTGAACCTGTCCTCAGCTCCACAATTGAAACAATTCTTTCCTTTTAACTGAAGTTGCCAAAATATAGTCTTCATCAACATTGATTCAACACATCATCATCTAAAAAAGGTGATAAAGCCAGTATTTATATCTATCAGGGGACTGACTACAGATGGTGGCAATGACCACCTCAAAAGGTATAATTCTCTACCACAGTGTATATCAGTATTTTTCTTAATTATTTCTGACATTTTACCTATTACTCCAAGGACTTTCTCAGAGGGCGGAAATAAAGGGAAAAAATGAGTTTTGTGCCACAGATGAAGAAATACATCTTCTGCAAGTAATCCCCAGAAGAAATCTTGGAAATCTTATGGGGTCAGCTAAGAGGCAAGAAAGTAGCATTTGTCACTCTCGTTGAATTGGTCATCTAAACTCACAGTAGCACTAAAGCTGAGTGACTTATCTGCCACCCCTTAGGCAGAAAGAAAAGTGAGGATAAAGAAGTGAAGGGGAAAAAAAGAAAAGAGCATTGTGAAAGTATCATCTACAAAGCTGCCTAAAGATTTTGATCTTCCAGCTATTTATCTCCCATTTCCCCATGGCTGATGTCCATTCACTTCTGTTACTAGAAATCACACATAGCAGAAATGAAGAACCATACAGGTGGGGTCATTGCAAGGGCAAAAGTTCACCAACTTTAGGACCAGTAAATAATGTCTAAGAGTGACTGGGAGAAAAATATTCCAGCTGAAGCGGTCTACAGGTGCAATAAGTGTGTCCAATGATCACCGTGTACAAAGAATATGAAGGTAGGATGAGAGACAGGCAGCCCACAAAACCAAAAGTTACCTTGAAAAAAGCCCGTGAGAAAGCTCATTACAAATCGCTGCTTTTGACATGAATTTGAAGTAAAATGGATGACTGGGTTACAAAGAGCGACTCATCGTACAACCCTATGACTACAACTTCGAAGCATAGTTGGCTGCTCAGCTTACTGACACCGTTATTAAATTCCAGATAACTAAAACAGCCTATAGAAGGCACAAGCTTCCTGTTCTTTTCTTAAAAACCTGCAAAAACTGCAGCTGTCCCAGAGCAAACAAAACCAACTCATCATCTGCTTTCCAGCCTTGGAGCTAGTTTTTGTACAAACAACCTCTCACCCTCTGAATCCTCTAGCATCCCGTGTTGATGAGCCTAGTCAGCAAAACATGAGTTTCACAAAGCTATTGGACCTTTTTTATCTTGCATTACACAGATACAAATCAAGCTAAGAGCACTCCATGGAAGGTCACATGCCTAGAAATGCACTGTTAGGTATAACACCATTCCTAACAGGGGTTACTTAGGACATACTAGGAACATGCATATTATTCTATATTTAACAGAGTGAAGCATGCAGCTTTCAGATATTCACTCGTTAGGTGCTTTGTCTTTAATCTAAGCTCAATCAGAAATGAAAATGACTTTTCCCCCCTCTACTTCTAGTATTGGCGACGTGGTGGCCTGCCTTTAAGAAGGCATTTACTGCCTACCTCTGAGAGATAGAAGAGGAAGGGTGAGTGATTTTCATGCTCTGGCACTCATTGTAGGCTGTTTAATTTGTCAGGACTACTAGGCCATGGTTTTGTGCTTTGACAGGTTTTTGTTATTCCTGCTAATCCCATTTCTGTTGTGTAATGTGCGTGGCAGCATCTGGTGACAACAGAATAGAACACCTAATTGTGAATGAATACAGAGCGCCCTGTTCTGCCACATTGCCTGTTGCACTATTTTTGCATTTTTATGGCTGAGGGTGGGCTTCCAGGAGCTGCAAAGCAGACAGATCATCGTTGTAATCAAATTTGCCATTTGCATGTGTGTGTTCTCAGCAGACTTCGTATTTCTACGCCCCCCAGGATTCCCTGAGTTTGGCTTTCTGGCTCCCTCTTCTGAGTGGAGAGGATGATTGTATGCATTTATTAAACAACCACCCGTTACTTTAACTATTAAGTCAAAATATGAAGCTAATGGTTTTAACTGCTTTTAGGTGTCATTAAAAGGAGCAGAATGTGAGGTGGGCCAGTGCAGCACCTGCACAACTGCTACTGCCCTCACCCATAAAGTGGCTTCATTCACTTGCCGGACATAAAAAGCAGACACTACATATAGATCTCTCCATCAGTGCTTCATTTTTTTTCAGCTTCACCTCATTATGATTTAACCATCTCTCACTAACTCCAGATCCTATTCTGGTTTGCCATTTGATGTGTACTGGGTATAGTAAGCAAGCCTGGGAGATACAGGCTATTGCTCATATAGCCAGGCTAAGGATGTTGTAGGGTGGTAGCACAGTGACCAGAAATACTCCCATAATGCAACACTGGGATATCTATTTTTAAACAGTAGTCTTGTGAATTTGGGGTGAAAGAGTTTGGTTCAATGTCTTTTAAACCTCCTGAGAGCAGAATCCTGATTTAATCAAAAGTTTATACGAATATTCTCCTGGTATGGAACTCATGAGATGGCATCATCTCATCATAACTTAAACTGGTTCCAGCTAATATCAGTATTGCAACTTAATGTCCTCACTTACATTGAGAGGTGCTGAAAAGCACTCTTTTGCAAGAAGTTTGTTTCATCGTTGAAAACTGGTGTAATGCAGCCACCCAAAACACCGACAGTTCAGAGCAGTACTTAATTTAACAAAATGGACCAAGGCTATTATTTCATAGAACACAGAAATTCTGGACAGACTGATAAGACTTTCTGACAAAAGGATTTCACATATTTTCAGCTTAGATTGTTGTCAGTCACAAGCATGAGTCACAAACAAACCAAGACTTACAAAGTTCACTGTCCACATCCATCTTGCAGAAACTTTCAAAAGATTACTTGAAATAAAACTTTAAACCCCCAGGGATCTGAAGAGTATGAATAGAAACAACAAAAAAGAAAAACTTTAGGAAGGTGTCCAGAATTTTCAATTAAAATGCAAGCTTCAATGTTTTTCTTATAACACTTGGTACAAATTTCCTCCCAATAAACAACACAGCTCTTCTGCATTTACCACAATAATATAGAAGTGAAATACAAAACTTGTTGGATGTGGTAACCAAAAAAAGATCTAAAACTGTTATAAAGTTTAACAGATTACTCATACATTTCTCTAACTCCTCTGTATTACAGGATGTTGAATTTACTAAGTTTTAAAAAGGTGGTCAGATAACACAATAAATACGAAAGCTCTTTCAGGACTGAAGCATGAAACAGCATACAACCCACATAAGAAACTAAGATCTTGTCTTATGTTTTCTCTTATCTGTTACAGTTCAATTCTAAACTGAGTTCTAAGGAAAAATAAGATAGTGTGAAAGCAAAAATATTTATGTATGCTATGCATACAAAATAGACAACCAAGGGAGAAATGTTCCTCCTTATCAAAGACCTGTATTAGATGTATCCTCCTTCTAAGCATTTGTGGACAAGTTCCCCAGAAAAGATGCCTTTCATCAACTATGGGAGCTGTTATTCGTTATCATCATCTGTTTATAATCAATGAGAACAGTTGGATGCTCAGCACTCTTGTAAATTGAACCAATTATTTAGGTCAGTAGTTTTTAACCTTTTTCTGCTTGTGGACTCTTAAGCATTTTCCAGGGAATATGAGGCACTGTTAGAAATTTTGCTCATGTAGATAGCTGACACTTTCTTTGGCACTCGCAACAAACTGTCTTGAATTTATCCCTTCTTCTTTCATTTCTTAGGAAAATATTCTCAGACTCCAAGCTGAGAAAAACCCAAACCACATTAGTCAAATATATCCACTTTTGCCTAAATTAAAAAAAAAAAAAAAGGTAACCTGAAGTGTTTTTATGTACCTTGATAAACTATGCAAGTAAAACTTCCTCAGTTTGTGTTTGAAAGTCTATGTTATTTTAATCACAATCCAGGAAAGGTGTAGTTCTGCCGACATTACTCTGTGCTGGCACAATCACTTTCTGCTCTGCCTCAGCTCACCCAATTCCTCCCTGTCCCTGGCTGCCATGCACTAGCATCTCTCATGTCAGCCCAAGATCCTTTTTTGATCAGTGAACTGTGCCATGGGACCAAGAGTGATCAGGTAGGGACAAGCATCTTTAACTCAATATTGCTACCAAAAAGCACTGCACTCCAATAGCATTGTTTGTGCTACAATTAATATGAAAAAGTTAAACATGTTTTTGAACAGAGAAGAGCAAAGGGAAGCAAGGGATGGTATGAACACCTTGATTTGGTCATAACAACACAAATGTAAATGTCCCTGATAGGTCCCATATTTGACTTCATGTTCCCAAGTGTACATTAGAACAAATGCAAGATGTACTGGGGCTGCTTTGGGAAAGAGGTGTGGCTGAGGCCTGACCACAACTAGCTTCTCGAGATACCTTCCACCATCACTGGTGACCACTATAAGCAGAAACTGCTCCCAGTGTATGTGCTGCATGTGAGGATTGTTCTGCTCACGCACAGCACTGTGTCAAAGGAGAGTCACTACAGTAAAGCCAACCACTTACAATCACACACTGAATAGAGAGTTGTTTCTAAGCCTCTAAAGTATTTCTAATGTAATTCTACCATTTGTTATCATTATTATACTTACTGCAATAACACAGTAACTACATATCTTTGACTGTCTCCATTAGATTGCTGTACTGCGGATATATTTGTACTGCCAATGTGCCAGATACAGAAAGAGTCACATTTAATAGGGCAGACTCCTAGGTTTCCAAAGCAGCTCAGCCTCTGGCCTCAGCTTAGGCAGTTTAGGAGTCTACCTAAGTCAGTCCTGTGGAGGTTTTGGTAATCCCTAACGCAAAACCTCCAGGAAATGCTCTAAAGCAACAAACTCATTTTCACATGTTGGAAGTTACCAGACAACTGACAAAATACTTTAATAGTAACGGCTGAAAAGTTGTCTAACATAAAGTAGAGTGGGGAGAAGGGGAGACCCTTCCTAGTTTTAATGAAAAAAACCTTTAGGCCTGACTACTGTATTTAAATTAAATCTATTTTCTTTTTACACAGTTCAAATAGATGCTTTTTAATTATTGCTAATTGTTTAAGATATTGTTGTACGCCCCTGAAGATTTAAGCTGAATAAATTTAATTCCTTTAAAATCTCCTTCAGCTACAGGCAATACAGTAAGAAGCCCCATAGGTATGGCAGTAAAAATAACCATAAAGGCATAAGCATTTAAATGAGGAGAGCATGGAATACTTCCCACTAGGAAGAAAAAAAAAAGAAACAAAAAAAAGAGCGAGACAGAAAAGGACAGGAAAAAAAGAAAGAAAGAAAGAGAAAGAAAGGAAGAAAGAAAAAAGCTATGTGTTTTGGAGACACAAGAACCAAACCATGAAACACACAGTTGAAACATTTAGGGTGACTATGAAAAAGGTCTATGTTCACTTGTTAAGGAATGCGCTAAGGCAGACTAAAGCATATGAATGGCCCTTTCACAGGTCACAGATTCTATTCAATTCTTGGACATTGTTATTATCCGACAGAAATAGATGGGCCTAATTAATATTCTGAACATACCTGAGAGAACATTCTTAAGGAAATCATCCTCTGGTGGTTTAGGTTTGTCGTGTTTTGGGGGTTTCTCTTTTTATTTGGGTTTCTTGTACTTTTTGGTTTTGTTTTCAACAAACAGCAGATGTTACAAATAGCATCTGGCTAATAAACTATAAACATAATTTTGGTGTTAAAAGTTTAATAAAGTGTCTACTTCTGAATATAATTTGTTTATGCAAAGACTTGGATTTTTTTTTTTTTTTAGTAAACAATATTGTCACGTAGATTAAAGCTGAACTGCACAGTCATTTTACCAGCAATTATATTCCTGGCACTTTTCTGAACATAATGTAACAATTGCCACAGCAACTGCATTTTTATCAGAGCATTCCAAGCATGCAGCAGGTTAATATCAGTGTTCAGCAACTTCAGATAATATTTCTAAAATGCTAATGTTTAGCCAATTTCAAATAAGCAAACAGCTTCTGATATAAACTGAGTTCTGGTCTTTTAAGATAATGTGGCTATATAGGCCCTGATCTTGTATGTAGTTGAGCTACTGTCCCACCTACAAAATCCTGTTAAACTTCATGGGAGTTAGCAAATCTGAATGCAGAGCCAGCTGCATGGCAAGAAAGATGAACTCTGATTACAGAGTTAACTTTCCAAGGAGCATAATGCACTGCACAGTTGGGTTAGGATCTCAGCTCTGCCATCGCCTGATACAAAATGAACCTTCCCCTTATACAGCTTGTCCATTTATATCATAAGCTTGGAAAGCATGAGTTGCTTGCTGACTGCCTGATACTAACCACTGCCCTAAATGATGCTGTTATTAATCTAATTTACGCTGGATTTTAAAGATACACAGTTTGGTTTCTGTATTTGACTCCTGATGAGCAATCCCAAGAAGAATAACCTCATTTTTTTGATGTTGACTTCACAGAGAACATATGCGGGCCCAGAAAAATGGATAATCACCCAAAATCATTCGAGCTGCATCACTGCATTTTGAATTCAGGACACCTCTTCAATACAGCAACTTATTGTTCTCGTCTTAAATGTCTGGATGGCTTACAAATACAGATAAAAGTAGATGACTAATTATTACCTGTATTCTCAAGGCATATATGGAGGGAGACAGTAAAGAGGAGGGGAAGTTTGTGGGTTACTCCCACACATATATCCTCTATGTGTCAATGGGTGAATAAACACTACTTTAATCTATTGTGCAAAGCTGATTTATAACAACAAGCGGAAACAGAGAAGAAACTATACTAGAAAGGCAAATATCAAAACTCTGACTAGTAAAATGCCTGCAGGTAATCAAGTAATTCAGTCCAGTAGTACATCCAGAAACAAGAGTCAAGTGTTTCGTACTCAAACCTTAATATAGCATATGTAGGGGGGGGAAAAATCCTCTTGAAATAAATAGACCTATTCATTTCAGAGATAGTGAAAAAGAGACGAAGTTTCTTTGACTTGCCACTTTAGAGTCCCTTGATAGCATTTTCCTTTTTTATTGTCTTTTAGATATAGATGCCCCTCTGCTTAAGTATCACCAAAGCTACTAGTAACAAATACCTAAATATATAACAGATGCGTAAGTGCATCTTGGGATAAATACATTATGGACAATTAACTGTCATCATACCCCTCAATTACATTTTCACCCGCTCCTGTAGTGTACACCTGTGGCTTGTTAGTAATGCAATAAGTGTTGTAAAGCAACTCTAAGGTTCAAAGGTAGCTCTGCAAAAATCTGTTTTCCTCTTCTCTTAAATGTGCATTACACAAATGTGGAAACAGAGAAACAAACACAAGAAAGAAAAATGCTACCTTTTCTTTCACCAGCCAGTATCGTAGAATATGTGATTTTTTTTCATTTTCATGTTACATCACAAAGGAAAGACCATTTGCATGAAATGTCAGGCCAGATTCTGACGTCATTAATGCAGAAATTAGTCCAGAGAAGGAAAAAAAAAATCACTTTGGCACACATTATTTTAAATGCCACATTTCTCAGCAGTGAGTGGATAATACAACAATAGCAAACAATATTTGAGAAAATTTTGTTATGCACATCATTTTTTTGGTCAAATGTAAAAACTTGTTAGAAGTACAACTAAAACGGATGCATATCTAGTGTAATTAAGTCTACAGCTCTGCAAAATGCATATTTGTATAAGTTAAAGTAGCTATTGGATATCCTTACTATAATCACACTTAAATCCATAATAGTTCCTAGAAGGATTATTTGTTATTAAATATATGAGTGCCATAATTCAGTAAGCTCTGTATGTGACATTGATGGAGTGTCAGTAAAGAAAAGTATTAAGCAAAAATACACTGTACAAATGGTCTTATAATTGTACCTAGAGGCTACTTCAACACAGAAATACTCCTCTTGGTTAATAAAGTGTCATTAGCACATTGATGTTGCTGCTATGTTTGTTCATCTATTAGTCTTATATTGTCAACATTAGGGTTTTTTTTTTTATTCCTACCCTATATTCTTCTAGCTTTCATTACTACCTCCCTCTGTTGCCTCTGGACTATTGCACTATTTGTTCAGAGAGGGAAACATAGGCAATTGGAGGTTTTTGCTGAGCTTCCACATGAACGATGGGGTGATGTTTCACCTTCCCTGGAGGTGTTTAAGGGACAGGTGGACGAGGTGCTGAGGGGCATGGTTTAGTGTTTGGTAGGAATGGTTGGACTCCATGATCCGGTGGGTCTCTTCCAACCTGGTTATTCTGTGTTTCCAAGAATGACACTTCTCCACTGACTTCCATGTATCGCTTAGCAGCATACAAGGAATCCCCCTCAAATCTCACTTTAGAATCCAAATGACCCACTCCACCATGAGGGTGGCTGAAGCACTCACTTTGTGCCAGGCTGGGATATCCATCCCCATCTCCTCCCCACATTGCAGACTCCACTTCACATTTACTGCTGCCATGCCTTCTGGATGCTGCATCCAGCAAGTCCTGTAACCAGCCGCAGTCATCTGAGCAAAACTACTCTCAATGAATTACCTCATTGACCAGGAGAAGGAAATACCATCATTCTTTCTGGTTTGAGACTTTCTGCATTGATAGGACGCAATTGGTCATACCTGTGGTACTGGTCCGAGACAGGCCAGACTATTTGGACTTGCCAGTTACATTGTCACTGCTTTCTGTCTAATGTTGGTATTAATGGATTAAATCAACTGAGTAAAGATAATCTCCCTCCTAGAGTAGGATTTCTTGTTGGCTCAGGTACAGTGAGATATTTACCTGTTTACCAATAAATTTCATCAAGTTTCTTAATATCTTTCTTAACCCTTTTTCCTTTTGCCAAAAGGAAGCCTCCTTAAGTCTTCATAAAGCTTTTCTCAGATCATTTATGTATGTAAAAGTCGACAACTTCACCTGTAGAATGAGCAGCAGTGCCAGTTGACACTTCCATGGCTTTTGGTAGCTTCTTTTAATTGTGTGGTTTGTTCTTCCTCTTTCTTTTAAATTGTCTGCGAAGCAAAAGTCAAAGAACAGGACAGTGAGGTATTCATAGATAACATTCAAGAGCTGCTTCTTGTTCTGTGTCCTGAGCAACTTACCTGAGATACATCAAGAGGATGGAATTTGACCTGCTCAATTAACAAAAAATTACAGCTTAAAAAAAATTACAGCTGTTCATTTATATATGAGAATCAAATAGATTGGCTTGACCAACAGTGAGTCAGGGATAGTTAAATGGCAACATTTCAACATGCTCAAACACTCCTGTGAAGAACTGGGTTAGCTGACTGAATGATAACAGTGACTGACCAGTCAGCATAAATTATGATGAGTTATATCATTTAGTTTTACTAAACCCACAGTCTGCAAAGAGTTTAATCACAGTTGGATGACATAAAGCCAAGTACAAATTGCCTTGCTTAAGCAGTGACTGAAAGTTAACTTGTCTTTTTGCAATCACATACAAACAAATTATCACAAAGCACACTAAGTGGGTAGAAGAAAGAGCAAGAGAAGAGACCAAAGCACAAATATTTGAAAACTGATAGCACTAGCTATGGGGAATATATTTTGCAGAAACAAGAAAGGAAGTAATTGTTTAATTCAGGGAAGCCTTTCTGCTACACGCTGTATGTAAACTGTTTAATGTTTGGATGCCTCAGCGCATTTGTAAAAAACAAAGAGAGGACAAAAGAAAAGAAACAATGCTTTACAAGGAATAATCTTGCATGATCTGGGAACTGCACTGCTGATCGCATTTCCAGAATTTTTTTTTCTTGGAAGTGTTTTAATACTTTTGCTAAAGATCTGTCTCCATTAAAAAAAAAGGGGTGAAAAAAAGGTTAAAAATGTCTGCCTTTCCTGCCTCAGCTCGCTTTTTTTTTTAAAAAAAAAAAAAGTTATTATTAGAAAATTTATCAAAGAGCATCCCATAAAAAGGAAAAAAAAAATTGCTTTTAGATGTTGAACTGTGGTATACAAATTGCAATGTGTTAGGATGCTAACCCCCTTACCGACGATAGAAACACCCTAATGTCTATTGTCTAAGCACCTCTATTGACTAGCCAGGGCAAAATTAGTATCAATAGCATTTACATTGTTCTATAAATGGCCTAAGCAAAATCTCATAACAAATCCGTGGTGTAGTCGGAACTCATCTGTTGTCTGCACTTCCTACTTTGCAGATGAGACAGTCTCGAAAGACCGAGTAGGCTGAAGACTGGTTGGACAACTCTATAAGTGAAGTCTCAAGACTCTTGTCATTCTAGCTGTCTAAATTACTTAAACAGGACTCAGAGGGATTTAAAGGGGAGAAACGACATGACAAACAATTATATCCTAACACACTATTTATAACAATGCCCTTTCAGATTATTGTTCCACTCAGACCTACACATTACTGTAATCCCAGGGATGAATCAAGGGACTTAGAGTTAGATCGTGCACAGCTTGTAGGCATAAAAAAAATACGAATAAAGAACTGACATTCAGGAAATATAGAGCAACTCAAGGATAAATTCTGCTGGGATGAGCTTAATTTATCAATGTCAATAACAACGGTGAACACATCGCAAGAATACATGCATATTAATTGAAAATAACTCAGATTAAATCACTGCAGTTTGACATTTTGAGATAGGCACTTTATCTTTTCAAGAAAGAGAGCACTATAAAATCTTTAATCTGAAAACACATCTTAATTGCATGTTATCACCTCCTAATTGCTTCTATATTATATTAAACATTTTGCTAATTACTAGCCTGATCATGGTGTAAATAGCTTGAGGCTAGAGCTCATAACCAGCTGAAGACAACTGGGCACAATGAGGGCCGCAAAGAAGTTTATCACTTCGGTGTATTATCACGGACTTCCATCATTATCAGTGTCTATCACACTTTATCTCTGCTTCCCTTGTGAGATAAAGAAGAGAGGCAATAATGTAGATGAGAGGTTGGGTTGCATTTCAGTTAATCCATCTATTTCTAGCTCTAGATTTCTAATATTCCCCGAGGACAAAAGTTGTCTGCCTACTGCTGTCACTAATCTACTGCTTGAAGACTGAGGCCAGAATGCTATTTGCTCTGCCACGAGGCTGGGTAATAGAGGTGCTCCTGGACAGCTGGAGGTGCACGCAGCATCCGAAGCTAAAGGACATGGATGAAATGCATTGCTGTGAGCAATCTACCCACTTAGCTTCAGACTCTGAGTAACGCACAGACGATACATAGAGTGTCTGAGGCAGCAGCTTGTGAATTCATCAGGAAAGCAAATTATTTATGTATAAGCAATAAAAATGCTCATACAAAACTGCCATGTGACCCAGCAATGTAGGTAGTCATTCGGGCAGCAACTAATAATTTAGTCACCTGAAATGCAACCACACCAGCATTTTTAGGGTTTTCTGAAAGCAAAACAATTTTATCCAACATCATATTCAGGAATTAAGTGACTTTGTGGGATCCAAACTGCAAGGTAAAACACAGCTTAATAAAGCATAACTTCCGTTCCCCAAAGAAACTAACAGAAAGTAGAAGCAAATCAGGACACAAGAAAACCATTTTTCTCACTGATTCCTTGGCAGAACATGAGTTTAGCCAATGCAAGTAGGAGGTGGAGATATGCAGTCTATGAATATCGCTCTCTGTGTTTAATATTAGACTTCGACTACATTTACTTTGTCAGGGGTTGCTATAAAATGCCAGAGGTCCAAGTCTGCTTAATACACTCTGCTAATACAAGTTTATTTTTTTATCCATCTGCACTGTGGCAGTAGCAAAGGATCTATGCCTGGAACTTCATTCAGCAGGTGGAAAAATTTCACAAGTTCAAAGTTTACGAGACAAGTAGAAAGAGAATAGATTGCAGATGAAGGAATATGAAAGGTGGATGAGTTTAGGCTTGAGTACTGAGAATCCAAAGCAAAACATTCTTGGCTCCAAATTGTTTTTCTGTTGGAAGATCATGCTTTATGGAAAACACACAAAATTAATTAATCAGAAAGTAATGCTCAAATCTGGAGAAACCTTCTGCCCTTCCCATGGGGACTGACTCTTCAGTGATGGGAAAATGTACCCTTTCTTGAGTGAGACAAGCAGTACCATCCCCGCTTTGCCCTTCCACATTCCTCCTCTCACATGACCCAGATTCAGCTATGGGTCTTTTTTTTTTCCCAGGCAAAGTATTGTATCACTCTGTCTTTACCTAAAATTCTGTTTTTCAGGAGCATCATAAAATAGAATCATAGAACCATAGAATCACCAGGTTGGAAGAGACCCATCGGATCATCAAGTCCAACCATTCCTAGCAAACACTAAACCATGTCCCTCAGGACCTCATCTACGCATGCCTTAAACACCTCCAGGGAAGGCGAATCAACCACCTCCCTGGACAGCCTGTTCCAATGTCCAATGACCCTTTGAGTGAAAAACTTCCTCCTAATGTCTAGCCTAAATCTCCCCTAGTGGAGCTTGAGGCCATTTCCTCTTGTCCTGTCCCCTGTCACTTGGGAGAAGAGTCCAGCTCCCTCCTCTCTACAACCTCCTTTCAGGTAGTTGTAGAAGGTAATGCGGTCTCCTCTCAGCCTCCTCTTCTCCAGGCTAAACAACCCCAACTCTCTCAGCCGTTCCTCATAAGGCCTGTTATCCAGACCCCTCACCAGCCTTGTTGCTCTTCTCTGGACTCACTCCAGAGCCTCAATATCCTTCTTGTGGTGAGGGGCCCAGAACTGAACACAGTATTCAAGGAGCGGCCTCACCATAGCTTAGAGAACTGCAGTTAAACAAGTGCTAATATCAACTCTTTGCACTACCCATGTCCCACTTGTGCTTGCTGCCACACACACAGCCCACCTCACAGAATCCATCTCTCTTCTCCCCTGTGGCTGCTGGGACCCTCTTGGGCTGTCCCATCCCAGTACCATTCTCCTGTGGCAGCACCATCCCTCTGGTGACAGGAACTTTAGTGTGACATTGACAGGAATCTGGGGTTGTGGAAGAGTTTGAGCCAAAGCTTCAGAAACTGAGCTCTTTGTCAACTTTTCTCTGTTGTGTGCATGCAGAGGGATGAAATACAGCGCAGCTAACCTGAAGGAAGCAATGATGCACAGCTGTTTTATTGCCTGGCACAGGTAAGACGTTTTTAGGGAAAATATTCTGCCTTTTAATGAGTCCACAGCAGAAGGCCCTGGATTTATCTCAGCTGCCACAAGCCTCTCACTCTTTCAGGCTCTTTATTATCTTTTTCTATTTCCTTATCTCTTTGTTTCAAGGCTGTTTCTGTTTAAAGCACCTCAGCCTCTTTCTTCAGCTCCTAGCCAGTTTTATAAATGCCTGCGTACTCCCCAAGTATTCCTTAATTTGCCATCTCTGCTTCCTCTTACGGCTACGGGAAAGCCATACTGTATTCTTGCCTTCCTTTGTGTCCAGTGTAAGGAGAGGGAGATATTTCCCAGTAGAATAAATATTCTGATGTGACAGGTTGGTGCGAGGATGGGCCCCCTATGTGGTAGTAAGTGATTTCAAGAATATCTTGTATTTAAGCACAGGGATGCAAACAGCTTAAAGGAAAGCCTGTATTCCATACAACACACAACTCTTCCAAGGGCTCATTACCATGGTTGCATTTTAAGCCTGTGCTACAGATGAGTTTTATGATATTTGCTTGTTTGTGTTTTCTCCTCTGTATTCAGTATATTATCTCCACAGCCACTAATTCTTGATATAAATGATGCTAAGCAGTAAAGTATGGTCCATTAACTTGATTTTTAAAAGTATCTAAAATTTACGCAGTGATTTAAATAATAATATAAATTATATTAAGTATGTGCAGCAGCAGAGGGTATGGCCTCCTAAACAGAATGAATTTCTCCTTGGAGAGCACTGATTAGTTCATTTTTCCTAATGAATCTTTCGTTATAGTCAGAAGTTCCTTTTTTCCCCCCTCACTGTCTCACTTATGAAGCATGCATATGTATATATGTATGTTCCATTTATATATTTGATAGCTAGATTAAATAATATCCTACTTCACCTCCAGAAAGGGCACAGTGCTTCTCAACGAGGCAGCTGCACTTCTTAGGTGGGGGAAACTGAGGCCAAAGAAGCCCATCCACAGGTCCTCGACCTGCTCAGTCTGCGGGCCAGTCACCTCCAAGTGCATAATCCACTGCTAAAAAAGAGTATGCAGAAAATTGGATGAGTACTGCTGCTTCTCTCAGTGAAATTTTTTGAGGCCAACTAGGTGGTGTTACCCAACGAGACCAATGCATCTATTACTGCTTCCACTCTGTCAAAAAGGTGCAACAGATGGTTTTCATAGAACCATAGAACATCCAGGTTGGAAGAGACCCATCGGATCATCGAGTGCAACCATTCCTAGCAAACATTAAACCATGTCCCTCAGGACCTCATCTACCCGAGCCTTAAACACCTCCAGGGAAGGTGAATCAACCACCTCCCTGGGCAGCCTGTTCCAGTGCCAAATGACCCTTTGTGTGAAAAACTTCCTCCTGATGTCCAACCTAAATCTCCCCGGTGAAGCTTGAGGCCATTCCCTCTTGTCCTGTCCCCTGTCACTTTGCGCTGCCTTCTCCAGCATCTAACAGTGCTTCAGCTCTCTCTTCACTTTGTGTATTCACACCATTCTTCCCTAAGGCAGGGTGAAGGTTAGAGAAGTCCCCCCATCCCCTCATATGCGCTTCACATGCTTCTAGAAGACAGGCTGCCATCTGGCCTAATGAGCTTTGAAACAAACTGCCTTTAAGACAACCCCTTTACCTGCAGTGACACTCCTTTGGCAGTTGTTTACCAGCACCCTGGTCATTTTGGCTATAGTTTAAGATTCATCACAGTTGTTGTTTTTTCCCCTAGAAATATCAGTGTGGGTAGTGCTTTCCAATAAGTGGACATTAATTCATGCTAAATTACAGTGGGATTCCCAAGAAATTACATATTACATCCACATGAATACTGAAAGAAATCATTATGATTAATGGTATAATTTATATGTGCATGTTGATGAAAGAATCATAATCTAGAGTAAATTAGTAGAGATTTATGTACTAATAATTTTGTTGTGCTATAAGGTCCAGACAAAATCCACCTAAGTCATGTTGTATTGACAGCTAGTTCATATTAGCATATCCTAAAGAGGTAGTATAACTGTATCAAATTAATAATTTCTAATGCCTATTAACTCCATTTTACTTTTTCTTCCTCCAGAATTCATACTTATGGTATTTCTAGGAATAAGGTTACATCCCTTTTATCTTCACATATGTGCCAAATAGTCAGTGTGGATAACATGAATGAAAATAGTCAAACATAAAATAACTGATTTTTAAGAGAGGAAAGTAAGAAAAGAGGAGGCTGAGAGGAGACCTTGTTGCTCTCTACAACTACCTGAAAGGAGATTGTAGAGAGGAGGGAGCTGGCCTCTTCTCCCAAGTGACAGGGGACAGGACAAGAGGGAATGGCCTCAACTTCCGCCAGGGGAGATTTAGGCTGGACATCAGGAGGAAGTTTTTCACAGAAAGGGTCATTGGGTACCGGAACAGGCTGCCAAGGGAGGTGGTTGATTCACCTTCCCTGGAGGTGTTTACGGCACAGGTAGACGAGGTCCTGAGGGACATGGTTTAGTGTTTGATAGGAATGGTTGGACTCAACGATCTGATGGGTCTCTTCCAACCTGGTTGTTCTATGATTCTATGAACCAACCTGTTTCATCCACATGCTTCTGAGTGTGTGAAGGTCGTGTGGCAGCATGCAGGGAAAAGGAATTTTAAGCCTTTCAAGACGGTTGGTATAGTGTTCCCCAAAACCAACAGTGCCCCAGCTCACTGCCTGGGACAGTTGCGACAGCACCCTATGCACACCTTTATTACCTTAAATGTAGCCTTTATTACTTACTGCAGAGAGTGCAGCCATGACATTTGGGGAGCAAGGGGCCATGGATAGAATTCATATTTGATTCTTCATATAGGAAAACACCAGCACAAGCACCTTTCTTATTGGCAATATATTTTGAAGTGCTTATTGTTTAAGCTGAAGCACAATTGAAGCTGAGGTTAGCATGGCCCTTTTTCAAAACTCAGTCTGTGTTGCAGAGACCATGTACCAGTGTCACACAGTCACCTTGTGGGGTTTGAAATGCCAGCTGATGGTAAACAGGCAAAGTAAAGTGCATTACTTAATATTCTAAAGAGATGGTTGTGAATTGTTTTACATTAATCACTAAAGGAAATGTTTATAAAATGCATCTCTGTGTATAATGACTAACTGATCTTACCTCTGAAACTCTTAAGGGAAATAGAAAGTGAAAGATAGGTTAAATTGTCTAAATTTATTTTTAAAACAAGGATATATCTCTGGTCTAGAAAAACTGGCAATAATTTTTTTCCTGGAGTTCTCTTAGTACATTATCTTTTTCAAATATTTTTAAAGAAATGGTCCAAATAATCTTATGTTTTTGTAATAAGCTACTTTATCAATTTATAGCAACTTAGGGAGGAGTCCTCCCTAAGGAGTATAGAGCCTAACCTGTTTGCAGTTTCAATGAAGAAAACATCCCCTGAGCTATGTGTCCAAGACTGTAGTGATGTGAGACAGCAGCAGCACTACTACTGTACATTAGTAATTTAAACAAGATCCAGAATGTTTTCCCTTGCAACTTCCCTTTTAAGATAGATGATTTAACATTTGCTGCTGGGGACATACTTTCTTTGTAGAAAAAAACAATATTAGAGGCAGTGTTTTAAATTTTATACAAGCTTAGTTATATTTGCTTATTACAAAGCATGTTGGAGGATTGACTCTCTTCTACAGGGAACCCAATATCAATTTGCAAAGAAGAAATTAGTAGTAACAACATTTCTAATGACAACCAGGCCGTGTCTACATATTTTACCTAGCTATTATTTATGGAACCCGTAGCCACCACTACACATTATGTAGAATACCTGACTAATTTTCAAAATCCTCACTTAAACCTTAATTCAAGGGAAAGACCTCTTGATTTTACAAAAGGCATTATTGACAGAGATTAAACTGCTTGATACTATGTATTGTTCTAGCTATAGTCAAGAGGGAATATTAATTGAGATGTTCCATGGATTACAGTTTGTATTCCATAATGGTTCACATGTTTCCTGGTGGTCTTTCCAACAGGAATAGCACAAATGAGGGGAATAAGACGGATCATTTTGAACCTTAGTTGTTAAGCCATTGTTCTGTTGTGCACAAAAGGTAATGCTTGGTTGATTTGCTTTATTTCTGAGTTGTTCTGTTTTTTTCCCTGTGCATCTAATCTCTGCCACTTCCTCTGTGAGTCATCAGCAGCTGGACCCAGTGAAACTACAGGAACTAGCGCCTGGTAAAGAGCTCTAATGGTGCTATTACTCAAGTTCAATGCTCTTTAAGCCTAGTAAAGAAGCATCATGAGTTATATGGTAGGGACAAGAGTTCTTTTGCATTTGCTTCTTTAGTAAAATCAAAATCCAAGCTTTGCTTTTTTCAGAGTGATTACAATTGGTGTCTCCTATACCTATATTATTCTGCCTGTCCTTTGCAGCAAGGATGAAATGCCATTTTTCTTTCAATTCATCATTATTTTTTCTTGTACTTACCAGGTGTTCTGCCCATGACTGAAGTAAAGTTCTTAAAAATAACACAAAACAAAACAAAAAAATTCACAACCATTTAGCTCTCTCCGGCTTGCTCGTTTTCATTGCACAGAAGTGCAATGCAATTCGCACCTCTGATTCGGCTGACGTGATTAGTTGTTGCTGCCACACACCTGCTGCTGTCACGGCAGTGGTCTGTATTTGTGGCACACATTCCTGCTGGCTGACAGAACAGGTGAATATTGTAAAGTGGATTGAAAAAAAATGGTTTGAATAGTAATTGTTCTGCATCCCTGCTTACACAAACGCAGCAAATGTTTGGTCTATAAAACAAAACTCACAATTTACCTTCAGTAAGTAGGATATATCTCTAGATACCTTATTTTAAACTAAAGTAAAGTTTTTTAACCACAGAAGAGAATGACCTCATCAGATGAAATTTATAGTAAGACAGCTGGAAATTTTTCAAAACTTCTTTTGATTTCTGAATTTCAGGCATTTCTATGCAAGACAATCTGAAGACTTCGGAGAGCTCTGGGGGATCTCTTTGACTCTTGGTGGGAGTTCCTTTCCTCTCCTTCAATTAAAACAAGTCATTCTTAACATTTAAAAATGGTTCTTACTAAAGGAATGTCTCATAGTTATTATCCTCTCAGACTAGCATTTTGCCTTCTGATGAAGTCTTGCATGCTGGTTGTAGGAGCTTTACTGAATTGTAATGTAGTTCTGCCCAGAGACTGATAGTCTGTGACAGTTTGTAACACTGGGCAGGAGAAAAAAAGAGATTATTGTTCTGCTTATTTAACAGAATGAACTATGTGGCAGTTGACAAAGATTCTCTTGCAAAGTGGAGGGGTTCCTCTGACCTTGACGGTCTGAATTATCTTTAAAACGTGAAATAGGGAGTCTCTGAAATCTCACATGCTTCCCAGGTCAAAGGATATTTCAGTGAAAACTGAGGGACAGCACAAGCAACATTTAACTCGTAGGAAGAACTGGAGAAACCAAGTACAGTAAATATAAAACCTCCTAAAGAGAAGCAAAATGAAACTGCAGTCTCTGCCTCAGATCCCTTATTTATTAACACAGTTGTATTGAAATGCAGAGTTCCAATACAGATATTGCCAAGTTGCAATCAATGTACCACTAGTGGTATGCAAGTGTCTGCACTGTGACATGTGTCTATATAGAGCTGCAGGATGAGGCTGCTGTTACCACTGCTGTGGATGGCAATATTTGGCAAGAAAAGGTTTTAACATCATAGTCTTAAGAGACGCAAAGTTTTTTCTTTCATAAAAGATATCTATTTTTAAGCAAGTAGTGCATCTCATCTAAAGTACACACAGTACTCCTCCAGTTTGAAAAAACCTAATGTTTTGAGGTTTTCATATGATAAATGCAATCTAAATACAAACTTAACAGCACTGCCAAGATTTAGAATTGAGTACTTCTGCCTAAAGATAGTGCTATTTCTTTTGAAGTGTTTCTCCTGCTAGCTATTAAGTTAGCGGCAGACTATAAATAATTGTCCTGTAGAAAAAAAATCCATCAAATATTTGAGGCCAATATTTTGCACATTCAAAATGTACATTTTTTTACTATATGCACATCTGATTTCCTGTGTTATGGAAGAATTTACTTTTCTAAAAGCAAGAGAAAAGCATAAGCAGATAAAATTTTAGGCAGACTGAGATTCTACATTTTGGAAATATCCACAAATTTTTATAGCATCTCTTTCAATAATATTTTATTATAGTCTTTTCATGTGCAGCCTTCAGAATAATTAATTTGGTACTTTTGTTCAGGTTTTATCTCTTACCTACACCACCCGCATTAATGTTTTAAAATTGCTGTACTGACAAGTTTTTAATTTCCATGTACATAAAATTATAGGATGGAACCAAAGAGCTTTCAATTTTATCCAGTTCTAACAGATGTATTTGATTTATAGTAGAAGCTGGTTTCAGACTCTTAAAAATGTTGTAAACAATTTGCAGCTGCTTGATTTTTTGACGCCATCATAAATATTCATGATAATTTTCCAAGATCTACAAATATAAGGTGACCTTAGACAAAAAAATTAGACTTGGGTGGTACAGAGCATTAAGTCATTGCTTTTTCACCTTTCTAAGAACTGCAGAGAGAGTTGCAAAGTCTGTGCTCAACGTCACATGCAAGGATTCTGGCAAATGATTTTCCATGTGTTTTAAACAGAACCAATGAAAAGCTGCTGCACTAAAGCTGTGCTTGCAGATAGTCTAATAACACAATGTTTGGCACAAATACAGTGGCCCTGCAAGAAGTCACTAGGTGTGTATCAATAACCCTGAACGTGACTTTTAATCACCTTAGTACACAGTTGTCAGCAGGCAGTAGCGCAATTTTCTGGTTATAAACAAGGAAAGGAAAGGGAAAGTCAGCTGGAAAATGGATCGAAGAATAATAATAAAAGAAAAGTAAAACTGGAAAATCCAATTGTTCTGTTTGCACACTTACTAATTGTTGAACAAATAAAACTGAGACTAAAGCATACAACAGATATATTATGTTGTGTGTTATTTTATTACATGATAGGATGCTCTGTTATCCTAACTACATGCAAAAAAAGGAGGTACATTTTGCTCACTCTTCAGCAAAGTTCTTTTTCTTTTTCCCCCTGAGATTTTCTCCTTCAATATTTCTACACACTAGGTATAACTATGTTTATGTCTCAGGTGAAATTTTTGTGGTTATAAGGCTAATAATAGAGTGTATATGGAGACAGTAATTGCATCAGTACCACAAGCCAGTCAGATAAGCCAGGGATGGGAAGGTAGGGGGTCCTGACTAATATGAGAAGATGTAAGAAAAGACTTGAGAAGGTGAAGTAATTCCACTCAGGAAGATGCGGGACTTTGAGGGGGTTGATCTTCAGTGGCATAAATTGCTTAAAGTGATGCTGAATTACACCAGCTTGCCTTAAACATTTGGGTCATCTGATATGTAATTTAAGCATGGCCTATGTGACCCAGATTCCTAATAATACAACTCAGCAAGTAATGACTAAAATGACACATGAGTGACAAAACCTAGGTTTGTCCCAAAAGTCATAGAACACATTTTCTACTAAAGCTCTACATCCATAATACACCTTTTTTTCCTGGGGTATTCACAAGGTTTAAATAAATGACAGGTAATATTTTCATAAGTACACACACGATTTAGAAATCCATGTCCCATTTTTTAAATTGAAGGAAAATGTTTAAAGTGATTTCAAAGGGATTGAGGTGATAAAACACTATGAAAAAATACTACCAGACTCTTCTTAGATTCAGTATATGACCATAAATGCTTAGATGTCCCTTTGAAGGTCAGTGAGAGCTAATATACTAAGCATCCAAGCTGCTTTCTGAACTGTGAATTAGACCTCTAAATAACAAAAGCGCTTTTGGAAATGAGATCTAGCAAAATTCTGTAGACGTGTTGTGTTTAGTAAGGGTATTGGAAAGACTAATCTGTAGCTTTTAACAGCTTTAGGAGTCTTTGATGAAATCCCATGTTCTTTATGTATCAGCATCAGAATGTAAACTGAGTACAGTCCTATAAACAGAAAGAACAATATAAGTTGGTCTGCTTTTTAACATTCATTCCCAAGTTACTATGCGGTCAAATAATTTCAAAATAAATCCCACTGTCAATCCCAAATGTCAATGTCATCTGGCTGTCTTGAAATCAAGCAGCAGAGTGAAATTCGCACCACCAACCAACACCACAGACCCCATCACTACTTTATCTACTTTCAGGTTTTAGAAAATACATATTGAGATTAATGCCAAGCACTTTCAAAACTTTCTTTCCAAATAAACAGATGACAAATAATCTTCTAAGAACTGAAACAAGGTTATATTTTGATGCATTTCTACATTGTTTTCTAATGTGAAGTCTTTTAAGAGAAGATAGTGACATAGAGTCATGTTCAACTGATTATTCATCTTTATATGATGCAATAGTCCAATAGAAGTAAAAAAAATCTAAATCTCATTTTGCTTCCCATGGCTTTAATACAATTTGTCTTTTGCCTAAAAAGCCTGGAGAAGCACTGCAGTAAATTAAGGAAATAAATTTGACCACCAGGTTTGCATTTTTAAAGTCAATTTTTAAACTGTGAATACTGGAATTCTTCACGACAGTGACCACTACCTAGACAGCAGAACGATCTAAAGAAAGTATTTGTTGTTGGAATAAATGTAAGAGAGAACCTCTGCCTGATTTTTCATGAAAATATTAGTCAGGTCAGCCTTATATAGTGCTGAGGAAACTCTAGATGGAAGGATACATTATTTGTTAATGCTTTTTTACCACATGTAGGCAACATGAAATGTTTGGGTAGTTATGCTTTTAATATGAAAACATGCCTGCCTACAGGTATGATTACCCCCAATCCCCACACCCAAGCCTCTAAACACACTTCTATGAAAACAGTGCAATCATGAATTCAAATCATGCTTTACTCAGCATTCCTCCAAATTCACATCTCAGTCTCTCCTTATACTGCTCATGCAGTTCCTGATTGATCATTTATGCAAAACAAACCTCAAACAAATACAAGTAATTATCTTTGAATACTAGAAGAAAGCAGAATCACTTTTTATTTCCTCTATGGTTGTTACAGTTGATCTTTGTATTTTATTCTTTCTTGACTTTCGGTGTGCGTCAACATCTGGGACTCATCATGCTGTCCAGCATTTCAACAAAGATGATGTCACTGATGCCAGATACTTTGACAAACATGGCTACTGCATAAATCTAAGGCACTGAAACACTAGAAAAACTATGTTTACGATTACAGACAAAAAATAGTTTGTAGCGTGAGTTTAGGTATGTTACATGCAGTCCTTCTTTCCAGAGGGAAGACATTGAAAACTGCAAAAGGAAGCAATTCTTTTTTTTTTTTCTCTGAGAGTTTGGAGGAGCTTTTGATCTTCCAGTGTCTGTTACAACCTTGGGGAAGGTTAAGTTAACCCTTTGAACAAACATTCCTACCAGCATTCAATTCACTCAAAAAACGTAATTTAATCACCAGCTAAATTGAATTCAAACTGCTCTAGAGAACATGAACTAACATAACTTGGCTCTGTTGACAAGGAAATGAAAGAATGAATTTGCTGCTGACATGCACTGAGGGGCCCAAACTCATTTTTTGGAGGCATCAGACAATGTGATTTTGTTGCACAGAAGTGTTGGTGCATCATTTGCCACAGTGCAAGTTGTGTCTCGGTGGTACAGAGACCCATGACACTAACCTCCTCCTGCTATGCTGCTCAGAGGGCAGCATGGGGCAGGACAGCAGCAGAGGGCAATTTTATGAAAGTCTCTCCTTTCCCACCCTGATGAGGCAGTAGAGGTGGCCTTCAAGTACCATCCCCTCCAGCTGCGCATTGGAGGAGGAATTTCTTTCTTACACTTTTCTTCCTGTGCACCCATCTGAAACCTAGCAGACCTTTTCAAGGACTGTTTTGTTGAAAATATAATTCAAAAAGGGAATTACTGTATTCAGCATTGACCACTCCTATCAAGAATTCATAAAAGTAGTATGACTTTACCAGTCTGACAGGAGACTTCAAGAACACACGTTTATTTTATCAAGTAGAAAAACACTATAAGCTCTGCATTTCTCTGCGGCCAGTGTGTATCTACTGCTACAGGAATTGGCAACAGTAGTTTCTCCAATAAGTCTGTTGACAAAAAAAAAAGGGTGATAAAAGGAGGCACAGAACCACCAGGTTTTATTATCAGGCCTAAATGTGGCACTACAATGATTCCAAGGGGTAAAAATTGCACACAGAATGTCCATGACATAGAGACCAATTCACATGACAGCTGGCTTGATTATATAACCACCAAACAATTGTTAGTGATACGGCATGTACTAAGACGTGCCTACTACCTAAAAAGTCAGGTAATTATCTTAGCAAAGACTCTCCAGTCTGTAGAAAGTTAAATACTCAACAGTAAGATGTATTGTACCTAATACAGGAAAGGAAAAGTTAAATTCTAGATTAGTCATAAAATGGCAAATAAGCAAACAAACTGCAACACAACAAAGGTGTTAGACAAGAATTTGGGTCCTTTAAGCATATTGCTACTAAAGTTTGAATAAAATTAAGTCACCCATCATTTATTATACCAGATGGAGTATAAGTTCAAATATTAAGCTAAAATACAATTAACTCAGTTTTCAGCTGACTCTGAAGGCGTTCATCTGCACTTGATATTGGTGAATACTTTCACACCAGCAACTATTACTTTCAGCCCTCGGGTATAACATCTTGTACCCAGAAGTAGCAGGAACACATTAGCATTTTTTTCCACAGATAGAAGGAACACTAGCCTAGATGCAACTACAATATCTTTTCATGCTTAGCCATACCAATATTTCCCATTTGCTTTCTACCACAACCCTTAGTGTAAAATCTCTCTGATAAAATTAAAATGACCAGGAGTTTTATAAAACTGAATAATTCTACTGAACATGCAATTAATTAACTGAAACATAGAGATAGATATTTTTTGAAAGCTCCTTACAGGCTCCAGTAAAACATAGTAAGATAACAATGACACATTGTTTGGCATATTAATTGCAACCAAATGTATGCCATTCTATCAAAACATTCTCAGGAGGATGTTAAAGACTCTTTTTTAAGTAAACATCTTGTGTCATCCTTTTACTGAAGTAGAATGAGGGTCTCCAATAAAAATAGTACACATCAAGGGCATTCAAAGAGGTTTATATATACATATATATATATATTACTGATCTTTGAAAACGCAGCTTGAGAGGTACATTAGTAATTTCACCCAGCTGGGCAATAAACTTTCCTGCCAAAAGAATTATGTAAAATTACATAAACCTGTTTGAAAGAGAATACATTTCAAGGAGACAAAGTATAGACTGAATTACTTCACCTTTTTTTTTTTTTACAGCTGTGTTCTACAGAAAGCATTTTAGTGTGCAAAATCTCTCTCCTTGTAAAATACTCCAAAGAGAAGCCAAAAATCAAACCTGACTGTAATGCATAATAGCAAATAAGCATGTGGTTCAAACTACAGAAAAAATTAGCAGTGAGAAATAATCAAAATTCAATCAAATAAGAAGACTTTTACATCTGAAGCAATCGATAAAATAGCAATGAACAGCTACAGATGAACATATTTTCATCAAGGCACACCTTAACCTTTAAATACAATATGTATCCGAGGGGAACTACCAAATAGTTAAAGCATTTGATCATTCTTAATATGTGGACTGCAGTGCCGGACTTCTCTGTTGAAAAAGGCAAAACAATTAATGCCTCATATTTTTAAAAACAATCATGCATTACAGCAACAGATCCAATTGTTGAATTTACCTTAGCAAAACATTCAAGCATGTTCCTATCCAAACTTCACAGGAAAGCACTGTACTTAACGACGTAAGGTAAAATGAAAAAAATTGCAGATAAACACAAGTATTTTTCCAGGCCAAGGTGTGTGTGTGTATCATAATAATAAATGACCTGTAGATTTCTATAAAAATATCAATGTTCTATAGATTTAAAAGGAATCCAGAATATGTAAACATCAACAAACCCATGTGCATATACCCACGTATCAGTGAAACTGAGACAAGCCATGCTGCATTTAGGACATGCAGCTACTGAGACCCAGTACCAAAACGTAAAAACTGTTAAGAGAGAGTTAAGATCAGTTTCTACTAAAGCTGAAATAAATATTTTTTTTTGTGAAATTGTTCTGGCCTACTCCATGACCAAGAGCACTCAGCGCTTCCATCTTATTCTCAGTGGGAGACACATCAACCTTCCAGTATTTCAAAGGTCCCATCAAGTCTCTGCATTTCCAAACTTTCCAAAGTTGAGGTAAGGCATGATACAATGCAACAGCCAAAATACTATTAGAAGCAGATAGCAATATTATCTAAATGGACATAAGAAAATGCTTCAGTATGATCTTTTACCATATTTTTTTTTTAAAATAAAACAGTTGAAGTCACTGCTTGGAAATTCAAGCTTTTAGTGCTAGATTCAAGATGCTCTTTGGAGAGGCAAAAACTTGGGAACAACCATGTAAGAAAATGAAAATATTTGGCAAAGGGAACTGATTAGTTAAGAAGAAACTGAATTTTCCTGATGTAATAATAGAAATCTAATTGCCAGTTGGTGTTGCCAAGAAAATCTACCTTTTCTTAGGCGGGATTCTTCCATACCTCAAAATCACCATAACAACTATGTCAGAATTGCTCATTCCCATTTTTCTCTTGACTACCTAAATTATTCCACTATCTTCGCTGCAATTAATCAGTTATTGGCTAATATGAATGAAAATGGCAGAATCGGGCACACTACAGCCCACAGGAGATATTATTAATAGTTGCTCTACACATACTTTTGTGCTCTTTGCCAAAGTTTGGCAGCAATCTTTCAGAATATTTTTGTGAGATATTTTATATGAATGAGATACAGAATTTTCTGGCTTACAAATCTCCTCCCTGAGATCTTGGAAGGAATTAATACAACGATCAATGAATGTTTTCCAGCTTTAGTTTATGTCATTAAGATAGTTTGCCTTAATGAACTAGTCTGTATGATCAGTTTTAGTTTTAGTACGACAAACTCTACTCTGACTTTATTCAGGTTATGCTTGCAAAATATAAAGGTCAAGACACAGCTATAATTTCTACCTTCCCTGTCTTCCCCTTCACCTCCTGTTATATTTTGTTGTCTTTCTTAACAGATATGTTCTCCCTTTATGAGTTTTTTTTTTAATTTATGTGCAACCCTTCCTTCAGCCTGAAATTCAGAAGGCAGTCCTCTCTTCACATTGAAATTTAAATGTAACTGAATAAGTTAAGCAAGAATAGAAATGCCTTAACAATGTCTTCAGGTGTTTCTTTCTTAATTAAAGAGGAAAAATATTAATAAGAATTCCAGCCCAAAACTGCACTCTGCTGCCACTGTGAACAACTCCAGCCTCTCTCTCTGATTTGCAAATGAGCAACTGCTATGACAGCCTTTTGCTTCCTATTGTATCTTGGAACAGGTGAAATATTTCAGTTACACTCTTGGCCAGATTGAAGTCACCTGCCAAGACACAAAGTAGTGTATCTTGGGAGCACGTTTTCCTAGGAATGAAATGGGGTACCCAGTGCAGTTCTACGTGGCCACTCTCTCTTAATAAACCAGTCGCGTGTTACATATGGGATTCTGGATCTATTTTGCAGAGACTTCAGAAATGGCAAAGAGAAATGGTTTCAGCAGGAGATAATGGGCTCTATGACTTTTCCCAAATTATTCCCCTTTTTAGTAGCCATCATCTTGTCGTGTGACATCTGGAATGATTAGAGGATGATATTTTAGACTGACAACTGGGCTGTCATTCACACTGTCAGTCACCAAACATCCAGGTTGCCCAGGGTTACAAAGCTAGTTTATGCCTCTGTCATGTAGTATTTAGTGCTGCTGATTCTTTACCTTGATTTCAGATAAAGCGGTTCTGACAGCTAGTGCCAGTGGCAGGTAGAGAGCTCATGCTGATGGTGGGTGTCCCATGGTGCCTTTATGTGTGATGGTTTTAGCACTTCTGTGGCAGCCCATCCGGCAGGACATAGCAACCTGTCAGTGTCACCTCTGTGCCTGGGAAGATCACAGAACAGATCCTCCTAGAATCTCTGCTAAAGCACAGAGAGGACATGGAGGTGATTAATGGCAGCCAGCACAGCTTCACCAAGGACAAATCCTGTATGACTAACTTACTGGTTTTCTGTGATGGGTTATCTGCAGTAGTGGACATGGGTAAACTGACGGATGTGATCTATCCAGACTTATGCAAAGCCTTTGACACGGTCCCCCACAACATCCTTCTCTCTAAATTGAAGAGACAGGGATTTGATGGGTGGACAGCATGGCGGATAAGAAACTGGTTGGATGGTCACATTCAAAGAGTAGTGGTCAATGGCTCGAAGTCCAGACAGAGATCTGTGACAAGTGGCATTCCTCAAGGGTCCATACTGGGACCAATGCTGCTTAATATCTTCATCAATTATATTGACAGCAAGATCAAGTGCACCGTCAGCAAGTTTGCAGATGACACCAAGCTGAGCAGTACAGTTGCCACATTGGAGGGATGGGATGTCACCCAGAGGGACCTGGACAGGCTGGAGAAGTGGGGCTGTGAGAACCTCATGAGGTTCAACAAGGCCAAGTGCAAGGTCCTACACCTAGGTCAAAGCAATCCCCAATTTCAGTACATGATGGGGGATAATGTGATTGAGAGCTGCCCTGCAGAGAAGGACTTGGGGGTGCTGGTTGATAAGAAGCTTGACATGAGCCAGGAATGTGCACTTGCAGCCCAGAAGACCAACTATATCCTGGGCTGATCAACAGAAGTGTGGTCAGCAGGTCAAGGGAGGTGATTCTGCTCCTCTACTCCTCTCTTGTAAGACCTCATCTGGAGTATTGTGTCCAGTTCTGGAATCTTCAACATAAGAAGGATGCGGAGCTGCTGGACAGGTCCACAGGAGGGTTACAAATATTATCAGACAGCTGGAGCACCTATGAGGATAGGTTGAGAGAGCTGGGGTTGTTCAGCCTGGAGAAGGCTCCAAGGAGATTTTATAGCTTAGACCTTCCAGTACCCGAAAGGGGCTACAAGAAAGCTGGAGAGGGACTATTCATAAAGGCTTGTGGTGACAGGACAAGGGGGAATGGCTATAAACTGGACGGGGTCAGATTTAGGCGTGATATAAGGAAGAATTTCTTCATCATAAGAGTGGTGAGACATTGGAACACATTGTCAAGGGAGGTTTTGGCTGCCCCATCCCTGGAGGTGTTCAAGGCCAGGTTGGATGGGGCCTTGGGCAGCCTGATTTAGTGGAATGTCCCTGCCCATGGCAGGGCGGTTGGAACTAGATGATCTTTAAGGTTCCTTCCAACCCAAACTATTCTAGGATTCTATGATAACCCAGAAGCATTAGGGTGGGTCTAGTAAGTTTATCTGCTTTCAAAAAAATAGAAGACCAATATTTATCTATGCCCTAGGAACACATCTGATTATTTTAGGTTTATGTACCTGAATAGGAGCTTTCTTACACAAACCATATGTCTGCACATTCATTATCCTAAAGTAGGCCACAAAACAAAGCAGCCCACAGCAGCCTCAAGACTATGAAGACAAGAAGTCCCTACACCTTCCTCAGCATGCAAGAGCACCCTCACCAAATTATCAGCAAGAATAAATGTGCTCCACAGCAACAACCTCACATTGCTCAACTCTCCCTTGATAGGCAGTCAAATTCCTTCCCACTCACTCACTGTCTGTATGCATTCCTGATCAAAACAGAGGTCTATGTTTTCAAATGTTTCAGTTTGGGAACACAGTTTTGGGCACCAAAAGTCTGATTTTCAAAGGGAAAAATAACCTGCAGTTCTCAAAACTCAAAGCAGTGTTGTGAGCTTGTACTACTTCTGATACTCAAGACCTAAAATACAATAAGGAGCCTAAGCACCAAAGAGCTGGCCTGCAGCTTCCCTTCAATTCTCTTTGCATCATATTATCCTTCTTTTAATACAAAAATAAGATTTCTTACAGACATACTGCCTGAATGGGATATTCACAAACCCTAATATATTTTATCTAATAAATTAGCTCGTAAATTAAGATAAAGAATGACTAATAGTCATTTCGTTACTAGTGAGAAGATAAGTAACTCATTATTTTAGCTCCAGACAGATAACAGCACAAGCTGTCCTAAACAGCACTGTTTCACAGACCAGTTTAAGACTCACAACATGTCTGTGACATCTGCCTTCTGTGAACAGACTTATGGCCTCATCCTTTGAAAACATAAAATCAGAAAGTGTGCTCAAAGTAAATTTGCTTAAAAATTCAATAAAAATACCTTAAAACCCTGGCAGAAGTTGCACAGCCTGAAGGCAAGGAGCTCCTTCAGTAATGTTTCTAGCTAATGTTTCTGAAGCATGCAACAAAGGAATAAAATTTCATAAACAAGTTGCAGAAAAAACACAACTATTCTTGCCTGTTGTAAGCACCTGAGACCATAATCCCTCTATGCAGGGTTATACTCTGCCTCCTTCATACCTTGTTCCTGATGCTCTACTGGAAGATGCTCTACTGATTACAGCAGGAGAGAAGCTGAAGTTGGGATGAAAGAAGTGTATAGATATGTGTGGACATGGCATTAGAACAAAATGAAGAAAAAAAGCTGTTTGAAGCATAGTTTGGTAGCACTTTTCTGGAGTTCAAACCAACACCCTTTGAAAAAGCAACAGGAAAGTAAAAAAATCACTGTAATTTATTTACACTAACTTATTTTTAATAGCTCATTCTGATTCTTTTTGAGTAGCATCTCACAAACCTGGTTGTTAAGTATAAATTAAAACTATTCAAGAGGTAATATTTGAAAAGCATTTTTGCACCCACAGATGCATGCTGCTGTATAATATGAACATTGACATATTTGACAAGGCAAGAGAGTTAAGTGTGATACAGAGTCAGACTAAAGATTTTTTTCTTGTCTGAAAAGCCCTTGTTTTGTTACTAATATTAGAGCTACAGAGGCCTATTTGACAAAAAGCACCTCCTAATTTGAGAGCTGTAGCTCTTAAGCTCCATAGTAGCAGCTATTTACCTGGTTGGCTCACTCTTCACAAAATGTGCCCATTAAGCTCAGGGTATGAAGCCAAAAAAAAATAACAGCTACTCTACTGAGCATGACTGAACAAGCAACTGTGCTGGTATGTGTTTGATAAGAGACAATAGAGGAAAAGGAGATAAACCTTGGAATATAAGACAGGAGTTTAAGTATTCCATTTAGAACAATAGGGAATGCTACTATTTACTTCATTGGGAATAACTTATAGCATCACAAATTCTCTGTGATTGCAGGTGTTTGGAGTATTTTCCCTGAGGGAAGCTTTATGATAGATATATATATATATACATACATAGACAACACCAGTTTATGTAAAGAGAATTTATGCTCACGTACTCAGCCGAGAGTAAATTTTAGCCCTTTTCTTGTTCCCTGACATTATACAAGCATTTTCCTGGCTTGGCAGGGCTAAATTAAATTGGGCAACGTTCTGTGTGTGTTTGATGTCTGCTAAATGAAGTGAGCTTCCAATTCGTCATATTTACTCAAGCTCACTCAACTCTAGTAAAAATTAAAATGTTCCAGTTAATTTAACGAGATAATTTAGCTTTCTCAAATCTTTCTTGCTCAACATTTGTTCCTGTTTAGAAGTCGGGGGTATGTGCTGCCATGTAATTCTTTGGACAGCTCTGAGGACTTAATAGCAGACATTTTAGACAGTGGACTGACATTGTATTTAATCCAAGCAAGCCCCTGAGCTGCCACTGGAGAGGGGAAGTCTAGGATCAGGCCCTTTTGATTCATTATTTCAGGAAAAGGGATTACACGAAAAAAAGCCATGGAATATTTAGGAGTTAATCAGGGTGGCTAAGGTAGCAATTGGAAGGTGAGAAGTAAAAAATTGCCATTTTGAGCAACTTAGATACAAACAGAAAGTAGGCAAGGGCTCCAAGAACTAAAATAATCAAAGTATCCACAAAAAGCTCCTCATGCTTAATATTTGGAATTAACAGTTCTCTCCTGAGAAGAATGCTTGCCTTGATCTTGCAACTCTATTTCATGCAAACAAAGAAGCCAAAGCATCATGCAATATTAGCAGTACAGATGTGATAAAGACCATTGAAGTTAATACTCAGTGAAATGAACCTAGACTTTAAGATTGGCCATACCTCTAACACTGAGATTTACTCACGAGAATTTGGATGATACTCCTTGCAAACTGGCGTCGTTAAACATTATCTGTAGACTTAAGTACTAAAAAGGCAAAAAAGGTGTAGTAACTACCAAGATCAGAAATCCTCTCCTTACCAAAGAGCAGGTCACTCAGCAGGCTGAGTGGTAGATATCAGCACCAAAACATGTACCAGACTGCAGACAATATCAAAACCCCTTTTCTCCCTTTCATTTGGAGCTACTCTAAGACCAGGGGTAGAACAAGGGTTACTTTTACAAGCTTGTTGTATTGAATCACAGTCAGATACTGAGAACCTGCTCTACCAATCACAATGAACTCCACAAACATCCCAAGGACTTTTTCAGTAATTTGTAGGGACTGAAAGGACAGAGCAGCAGATCTGCGTAGTCTTTCTTCTCCCCAGAGGAGATAGGCTGTTAATAATCTGGATCACACCTCCCTCTGTGGAAGCTGGAAGACCAGGGATGCCACAGACACAAGGTGTTGGTGCATTTGGCACTATTTACCACTTCAGTGCACTTAAAATACGAGTTCCTCTTTGCATGGAGGACATAGGAAACCTAGCAAGATCAGCCTTCTAGTAGAGCTGGATGTCTAAAGCTAAGCAAACCAATTTTAATCTCACATACAGGTGCCTTCAAACACTCTGCTTTCAGTCTTTCTCTATTTTCCTATAAGATTGTGGAAGACACAGTTATGATTCGATAGGAATTTATTAAGCATCTAAGCAGCCTGACAACAACAAGTATACTCTGAAGAACATACAGACAAGCAAAATGCAAAAAGCTAGCACACAAAAACAGGGCAATTTAAGCAAAAGGGTGCTGGGACTTGAGTAAAATTACAGCTATGTGCAACTCTTGCCGTAGAATCATAAGCAATGCAGAATGCACCTGGTTTCATTACACAAAACTTGGCATAGGTTTGTCAAAAGGTTTGCAGATCTGGAAAAAAAAAAAAAAGAACTGAGAAGAGCTTAGGATTTTAAACCAGGAGCTGCTAAATACTCTCAACAGCAAAGGATGGCTATGGTTCACTCTCGGAGAGATGTAAGTTAGATGGGTGAAGTGGCTGCATGATAGTGAATACATTTTAATGTCCAAATATAACATTTTTTTCAGTGTGTGTTTTGGTTTGTTTGTTTGTTTTGTTCTAGTGAACCTTAACATGTTTTCACTTAATGTCCATTCAGAAAGGCAGATAACACAAACATCAATAATGGTACTATTGAATTGCAGTGAACAAGCAGCAAATTTGATTGCAAAAAATAGAAATACCATTAAATGACTTTACCAGTGATAAAGTAATTTCAAAAATACAGCACTGTATCCGATTACTTTTGAGCAAAACAGATAATGGACAGATAAATAGGGAGCTGATAAAAAAAAGATAATTAAGAAGAGCCAAGTACCTAAAAAGAACCCTCATCACTCACCTGAGGAGAACTTTAAAGCACAGAGTTATTTACATTAGAAAGAACACATAAGAAGGTCGTGATCCAAGTATGAAAATTGAATAGCTAGGAAAGGTTAGAAGCTTCACCTAAGAACTAGGGATTTACTGAAATGAAAAGATGGCAAATGCAACAAGGATGACAAGAAGCTTATTATATTTGTTACATATATAAACCATGCTAGAGAGCTGAAAACAATATTTTCAGGTTTTTGTTGTATAGTGCAGTGTAGTAAAAATGTAAGCAGTATCTATGATTGTTATAAATCTAAAAAATATTTTTCAGACAAAATAAAGTATTTCCTTTAAATATTACTGTGTTGATTCAACTTCTTTCTTTGTACCACACATTAGATAAAAGTTAAAAATGAATACTTGAATGCTAACTGAGTAAAGTGTTTCAGTGATCATGAATTAACACTCTCCAGCAAAAAATTTAGAACTGGGGATTCTTGAGAAATACGAACTGGGAATTCTTGAGGAGTTTTTATTTTCGTTTTTCTATTTCAGTTTTTGCAGAAAGTTCTCATTTCCAACTACTTTGGAGCTTGCCAATATTGGATTTCTCTCAGAAAGAATTTACCGCAACTAAACATTCTACAAAGTAAAGAACATCCACACTGAAGAGACAGAATGAGAATTAATGTTTTGTAAAGAATGTTAAATCTTGACGACTTTCTTTGGTTTCAGACATGTGGCTCCTCTAGGTGGGAAGGTGCAGGGTTGGAAGGAGCTCCATGTGGTGGGGTTTCTACATTAAGAGTGCAACAGGCTCAAGGCCCAGATAGACCAGCTTACCAGCCACACCCTGCTGACAGGAATTCATGGGATCAGAAGTTCTACCTGACTTTTGTATCAGCAACAGGGAAACAGCTTCCTGGATTGCTCTCAAAGGTTTGCAGCTCTCTTGTGAATGGAGAAGAGAATTGGTATCAAAGGAATTTGGCAAAATGCTATCCTTTTGTAACCAAGTACCCAAGAACTCCAATCTGGTTATTAAAATGAGACAACGAAACTGAAGCCAGCAGTGGGGATAGCAGAATAAAATGCATTTTCAGTTCCTCTCAGGTTTAAAAAAATCCCATTTTTCAGCCCTTGTACTGAAGAAGGAAAACGTGCACATGCACCCAGTTTGTTGACTAAACATTACTTGCAGCTTTTTCGGATGATGGAAAATGTAGATGAGGTTGATTAGATGACTCAGGGGCTTCTACTAGGTGCTGCAGCATGAAGAGGTTGTCTTTCATACAGGGCAGAAAGCCAGATTAGGTCCATGTAACTGTTCAAAATTCATTAGAATGACCTTAGTTAAGCTTTGCTTCCGTGCACACTACGGTATATGATAACATAGCCTGGAGCAACAGCTGTAGCTGTGGTGGCACTTTCTGAAATATTTCCACTACTTGAAAGCCATTGGATTTGTTAAAATTTCTAAAAGGATTACAGCAGGATGAACTGGGTTTTTTCCTTTTACTTCCTCCAAGCCAGTATAATAATATTACACAGGGCTTTTCATCTTCAAAGATCTTTACAAATCTTAGCAATTCACAGTAACTGAAGAGTTATAAAAATACAATAAAACTAATTTTTTCTTATTATTTGCAAGAATTAACTTGAAATAGCAATAACTTCTTTAACTGAGCTGGTTCTGTGAATGTAACATTAAACTCATTACAAAGAGAACTTGAACAGTCACATCTTGAAGAGGAGGCTGAGAGGAGACCTCATTACTCTCTACAAGTACTTGAAAGGAGGTTGTAGAGAGGAGGGAGCTGGACTCTTCTCCCAAGTGACAGGGGACAGGACAAGAGGAAATGGCCTCAAGCTCCACCAGGGGAGATTTAGGCTAGACATCAGGAGGAAGTTTTTCACACAAAGGGTCATTTGGCACTGGAACAGGCTGCCCAGGGAGGTGGTTGATTCACCTTCCCTGGAGGTGTTTAAGGCACGGGTAGATGAGGTCCTGAGGGACATGGTTTAGTGTTTGCTAGGAATGGTTGGACTCGATGATCCGATGGGTCTCTTCCAACCTGGTGATTCTATGATTCTATGATCTTCCATACAATCATTAGTCGTCGTCATCATCATCATCATAAACATAAAATATATTCTGACTCCCTGGTACTCCAATAGAAGATGGTAGCACTTTTCTCCTTCCAGTGTAAATAACTAATTCATTATTTCCCTTTTTGTTTCTGTGCAGTTGCTCTAACTTTCTAACTCCCACAACTTTCAAGTTCCAGGTGTAAAAACAGGTAATTTCTCTATTTAACCCTAAAGGTCTATGCTTGCCAAATGGGGGCAAAATGCTGAAGATGCTCACCAACTGACAAGACTGACTCTTCTGGGCTTTACTTCATTTAAAAAAAAAATACACTACACAATATAAGGTGCTTCTCAGTGCAAGGAAGGGTATTTACATCCAGACCGTGATGAAGCAGTTCTGTGCACCTGAAGACTCACAGGCACCTCTGCCCATTTCTTCCCAACAGTACATAAGAAGCTCAAAGGCTACTGCCTTGCTCCTGGAGACCTTCCTGATACAAAACGCTTATTGAAGTCAGAGCACTTTCTGCTCCTGGCACTATTATAAGTGTCCCAGCTTGAACAGTCTAATAATACTTACCAATAATTTCTTTGAAGTCAGAGAAAGGGTCAGGCTTTTTGGTGGCCCTAAAACATTTCCTAACGGAAACCTAATTCTGCAGACCTTTCTTACCCTGAGTAGCTGTCCAGTAATGCTAAGTTGACAGTTTCCACAGAATTATCACTGCAGAAGTAGAGAAAGAAAACATAAAAATTAAATTTACACATAAAAATCACTGGACAGGGATGAAATACCTGAGTCTTAAAGTTCACTCACTCATTCTTCTGTCTTAGCTTGCTCCACAGTAAACAGGCCTTTCACATCATCAAACTGTCCTTTGCACAAAGGTCCAACAAGGTCCCCTGAACTTTTCTTATATGCTAGAATTCCTGCTCTACAGAGAAGAAAACTCAGATAACTCCTCCTCCAAAGCATGTGGAGTTAGAGCAAGGAGAGCGGCACATCTCCCGGCTTCTGGACTAGTCTTACAGCTTAGTGCAGCCTGTGGAGAGGTGCTGAATAAATAGCAGACGACATACCTAAAATGATAGAAAAGAGAAAAGTGGTACATCATAAGCATGTCTGCAAAGAAAAAAAACCTCTTTTTCTTTTTTCCACAACATCCTTTAAGTATAGGCTTTTTGCTGCCAACTGATTCCAATACCGGACACTAAACCTTGGGTTCTGGCCTCCCAGTAATAAGTAATTTGCAAGAATCTGGTCACAGTGAGGTCAGAAAATCATGTATATTGCTTGGATGGGAAAGACTCTTTCACGGGAGGAAGCTGTAGGTGTTACAGAGGCTCCCTGTCACAATTTTGCATTCCCCAGACATAGTGGTGATACAGAGACAAGAGAGCAATGCTGACCCTTTGACTGCCCTCTGCAGCAAAGATGGGTGCCAGGCCTCTGGTAAATATTGAGGGTGGTTTCTGTGATTTATAGCAACAATTTCTGATTAGCTATTAGTCAAAGAATTTTTCTAAATGAGGTCCAAATGTTGAAAAATATTTTAATGAATTTTACTAAACATCCAGTTGCACGTGTTTCATTTTCACTGTCACACACCCAGAGAAGAGATGAGAAGATACACCTTCCAATATTTGACAAGTTTTCCTTCTAGGGGATTTACCACGGTGTTTGCATTTAATTCCATTACAAATGAAGACTCGTGATATGGGGAAACAGAAGATAACAGAACATGCTCTGGGAGCTCTTCTTCAGCCAGTTATATTCATTCACAAGCAGAGCCAAGCTTACGAGTTTATACGGGGTAGCTTGCAAGAAAGAAAGGTCTAATTCACTAAGAAGTAGCATTCTGTCATGCTTTTCACTTGTGGTCTACCCAAGAGGACAAGAACTCCCTTCCCATGGGACATCTCTCTTCTCCCATGTCACACTGTATGCCTCCACCATTCACTCTGCAGACCCCAGGGAAAATAGCTGGGTCAACATAACGGGAAATACATCACAAAGTAGCTGCTACAGCTGTGATGCATGCAATCCACCACCAAGTTAGTTATGCAGCTTCCTTCCACGTGTCAAACATTTCTTATCCAGTGTTATTACAAAATGAGCTCTCAGCTTTGCCAACTCCATTGTTCAGCTGCATCTCAAATCCTGCTTGTTTGATGCTGGCACTATAGCAATCTTACCACATGAGATTAAAACATTTTTACCTGTCTAGATATATGTCCAGAATATTTGAGTGTAGATCTCACTAAACCCACAGCAAACCGCAGAAGAATTCATTCAGTATTATACATCACATTACTACTCAAACACAAGCCTGAGAATTAAACGTAGTTGTAGCATAATAAACGCCACCACATCTCCAATCTAGAGATATTTTTCAACCAATCTTTGTGCTAAAATCAACATGGCTGGTCTGTGTTATTCAATTAATATCTAGGCTCAAAGATCACCCTTTTCTTTTCTTTAATTTGAAAAAAGAAAAGCCTTTTTTTTCTGGATTAGCACAAATATAAAATGGAAAGGCTGTGGAACATAAAGGCCATGGGTTGCATTTTGCACAGGATAGGTTCTGGTTGAATGAAATCTGGGCCGTGTGCCAAATTAATAGAAAAAATCCTGTTCTTCCTCTCCAATAGCCACAATGTTCATTATTAAGAAAAGCATATGAACCACAGGATTTGATTTTAATAACACCAATGTCTTCATTAATCTGTACTTTGCATTTAGCCTCATTATTGAGTAAATGCAGAGTTAATGCAGCACCTATTATTGCTGGATTTTCCATGAAAAACCTCCTTTCCCTCTTCTTTTTTTATTCATTTAAGGACTATCAGGTGCGTGTGTCATGTTTTTAAACAGGCCATCCACTGTCAATGGGTGTTTTCTTACCTCAGATCTATGCAGCTACTCCAGTAACACATGGTCTACAATGCAGATAGTAACAAATAATTAAAAAAAAAAAAAAAGGAGAACAAAACCCTGATAAAACCACTCCTAACTCAAAACCATATTTGTTTGGGTGTTGGTTTAAATGCTGTTGTGTGAAGGAGCCTCTTACTATCACCTGCAACTGAGCTGATCTTTCCTGGATGCTCCATGCAGCCTCCTTCTAAATCAAGACTGCTGATGGCCAACACCGCTTTGTATCTGCTGAACAAATAGTGGCCTTTTGTCCAGCACAAGTTCCTAAACAAACTTAATCTCTCTAACACTGTGACAGATGACATTTAGATGTCCTTGTTACCCTTAAAATGAGTTTTATTGACAATCAGAGAACAAAAAGAAGGCCCAGATAAAGCCCAATGTTTTATAGGCCTGCTAACAACATCTTAGTTCTTAGTGCAGAGGGTGTAGAGAAAGCCCGGAGTTGCCCCCATTTTCCCCTGCTTTGCTATATCACCATGACAACAGATATAGAAATCACTTAGTGACTCCTAGAAAGAAAACACAGTGACACAGTACCCCTTGTATGGCGAATCAAACTAAAGCCTTCATTCAAATGGCTATTCAGCTTGGGCATTCATGTAGAGGATGGGGTGGATTTTACACAGGTAACAACAACAGAAAGGCCAGCAAGCACTCCAGCCACAGCATATGGTAAAGTCTCTGTTTAATTAATGCATCCTCAATAGAATTTATCCATCTTAAATTTGTTTTCTTTTACTTGAAACATCATTAATGTAAAGGGCAACATTAATCAACATCTTGCAACTTAAAAGGGCATTAAAAAGTGATCTTTCCCCCTCCATGCAACAGAATCTTTTCAAGTACTTTTTGCTCGCTGTGGCTGATTCCAGGCAGTAAGAGTCCTTAATCATAAGGCAAATCTAGAGAGGCCTCTACCGGCCAGCCTCTCCAGCTGCAATTTTTCTGGTTTTCAGTGACTTGGAAAAGCAAACAGCGGAGTAACTCCAAGCTTTTATCTTAAAGTTGCACACAGAATGGATTGCTGATAAATAAATGGCACAAAACATAGGATAATTGTGCTTTTTGAAGCTATCGGACATAGTAAAACTTTGCTCTTTTTTTTTTAAATAAGAATACTAGAAAGATTTATCTTGGCTCTGATGTACTTGCCTCTCTGACATTTTGAGACATTTTAAAATTCTAGGTTTAAAAATTAACGGGTAATCATTTTACTTTGTGCTCAGGGCTCCCCTTAAAGATGGGGCTTAAATCCATTTCAATTTGAAATTCTTGTATGTGTGTGGCATTTTCTATATATATTTCTCACAACTAGAGTAAAACATACATCAAAGCTCAGAGAAATTAAATCAAGAGCACAAGAAAAAAGTTATTGAATGACAGAGGAATCCTGCTTCTCTGGGCTTTCCACAGTGACAACACAAATAACTTGAAAAATTTCCCATTTATGTAAAATTTAACAATGTAAGGCAACGGTCAGTGGGCTCTGTGCTAATATCAGCAGTTCTGTCTGGACAAAAAAAAAAGAGTTTCTGCTGTATTCTTTACACAAAAATATGAAATGTGCGTTGAAGATACTTAAAACTAAATTTACTTATTTTCTTTACTTCCTGTTTTTCTAGTTATCAACCACAAACCATGGGAATAAGAAATATCTACAAGGCAGAAAACGTGACTCACTAGATCTTAACTTACTGCTGTGTAGACAGGGAATTTCTTAACACCAAAACTCATGGAAAATGGGCAACCTGACAGATCTGATGAAAAAAAATCCCCAAACTGAAGGCTGAAAGAAGACTAGACATAAAGTGCAAAAAGTTGATGGCAAATAAATTACCATTGAAACAACTTACCTTGGGCTGTGGTAGCCTAACTTACTATTTTTTTTTTCTGTGTAGAATACACATCACATTAATTCCTTATCTTAAAATTAATACTTTGTTTGTTCCTTTGTTTTTAGATTCTGCAGTCTCTAGTGAATACACCAGAAGTCACACAGATTATTTACATTATAGTTATGGTTACAAAAGTTTTAGTTCTTGGTTGATCTATAAATATGCTTCCCCCCCCTTCCCCACCCCAAGAAAAATGGACATAGTAAATATCAGCTATCTTGAGTATTATTTGCTAAAGTCTTGACATTAACACAATAAATCTCACATGACATAAATTCACCTGTGCTTCACCTCAAAGAGTATTAAAATGAAAAAAGAGTTACACCGTGATGATTTCTCCCTCAGTATAATTTACAAGCACTGTGGCAGTTTGAAAAAAAAGACATATTTTAACAAGCCTGGATTAGCTTGTACTTCTTAACATGCCCAGCACTAAGTCTTTTAAACATTTATTTTCCCATACCTCTATATACACTACCAGCTAATTTTACCTGTGATTACCTTTCCCCAGAAGGACTGGGGGCAGGGAAGGAGGTGTAATACAGGTCAATTCCTACCTCATGGTCAGTGTAGCCTTTAAAAAATAAACAGCAGATCTGGAGCTCACCCTGCTAGTCCCAACAGTGACACCTCCTGGGGCAAGCAGGCTCCAGACAGCTGCAAGATTTTCTCTGCTTTGAAGTACAGTGAGAGCTCCACTCTGCAAAGCTGCACCAGTTCCAGTCTGAGAGTTTCTTTGAAGAAACTTTTCAGGACTGAAGCACTGCAGGGAGGAAAATGAACAATCCTGTTTAATTACATCAGTGTTGTAAGGAAAGCCCAGGAACTGGCAGCCATGTGGACAGACAATATGACACACTAATATTATCCTTCAGGTATTTCATTAGGAAAAGGGAATCAGTTTTCGAAGCAGTGTTTCAGAAATAGGTTAGGGGTACGTCCAATGACTGTGTGTACACTGCTAGCGCTATACACTGTGGCTCTCCTGCTTTTAGTGGTTTATTCTATTTTCTTGTTTTGGTTTGGTGGGGTTTGTTTGTTTGTTCTGTGCTAGTACAACCTCATCTATGAAGAAAAGCAGGAAACAAAAATTACAGTCTCCACTGGACTCACACTATTTCACACCACATTTTTAAAAACTATGAGCTAAATAGAACATAATCCAAAGGTTCAGTCCAGTAAACCCTAGGCAGTGGGCACATGTCTTAAAATAGCAGGAACCCAGTAAGGACTGCTCATTAGAATTAGATTTTGCAACAAGCCACAATGTCCTGAAAGGAAACTGATAAAAACGTATCAGAGGAAAAACATATTCTACTTATACTTAGATTTAGAATAACCTTTCCTGCTTATTTGTCAGTGTTTGACTTAAAACACAAAAATTGTTGCAAATTATAAACAAGAACAACTTTTTCTAAGAGGAGCCTTTTCTTCCTTTAGATTCTTACAGAACTGTGAATAAAAATACTATCAATCAGTTCACAATGACCAAGAAATCCACAGTGGTCTTTGATGTCAAAAATAAATTTTAAGAATCATACATTTTTAGGAATACAGACCATCAACGTTTCATATAGGAATCTCTGGCATGTAGTAATTTCCTGACAGAGATAGAATTACACAGTTTTGGTGACATCAAAGTGTAAAAGAGTTCACACAAATTGGTTGAAAGGGTTTTTGTTATTTACAGTGAATTCATTATTTCTATTTAAAAACCAAAGCAAACAGCACACGAACAGCCAATTAATAAACATTTTCAGTATATGAATTTCCATTTAATAATTCTGTGGACAAAAGTAATCTCAAAATGATACACAATTCCAGTCGAAGGTAACAAGTGATTTCACAGCTTTCTGGTAACTACCACACCAGAAATCACATTTAGCACTACGGAAAAAAACCCAACAAACCAGTAAAGATCTATTTTTGCAGGTGAAACTATGATATAATTTTCTACATTTTCATTGTAATCATTTGACAAATATGAAATTTACTGATTCTAATTCAGAATTAATAAACTGGAAGTTAGAAAGCCACAAAGGAGAATTTAATCACTACTCAAAAAATGTATTCTTTTTTTAAAAAAATTCAGCTGCAACTGAAGTAGAATACACTGGGCAAAAAAGGGAAACAGTACAAAACCATGTATAGTATTATTTCCTGATTTATTAAAAAGCCCAAGGGTTTTACTTATAAAACTCTGTAAATACAATTCTTCTGATTTTCTCCAAAGAAAGAAAGATGTAAAACAAATATTGTACATTGACTACATGGCAAAAGTCACAACTAATAGATATGGACCAATGTTTAAAAACATTTTAAGATATTTGTATCCGCATGTTCAAGACAGAATATGCAGAATGACTTATGAATAGCTTGTTCTGCATACATTCAAAAAATATTTAGACTGAGTTACAGGTAAACAGAGGGAAAAAAAAATCTGCCATTTCTGTCTGAAGTACAGAATTTGTCTCTTTTTACTCTTATAGTCTTATTTGAGATGTTGGATTTACTTTCTCATAGTGTGGTGCTTTTAATATACCATAAGTAGAGTACAAGTAAAGAGTTTGTGAAAGACCACATAATACGGTAACAGTGATAATAGCTACAGTTGAAAAAAAGGGGGAGGTGGGGGTGGGAACAAGCTGGGGATAACACTTGGGCTTGTACCTGGCTGTATGTTTGTGACCAATATCACAGCTTAAGGAGGCCAAAAATTGCAAAATGGATGAAGTTTTCCCAAGTACCTGAAGTAGTAATTCACCTAATGTCTACGACAGCCAGGAAACATATTCCCTTTCTGCCTTAGATGAGCCCATTTACCCATTTCACAGGGGATTTGTGTAGCGTAAAGCGCCTGAAAGCCCATGGGCTGACAGGGAAATGGCATCCAGCAGCACAGGGCAGCCCAGGCAGCCCATCAAGAGCAAAGCCACAAAACAGAGCCAGAGGCAGCTCTGAGGCTGCCAACACAACTGCCTACAAAAGCTGCCAACAAGCCAGAAACTGCTTGTGGGAAAATATCACTTACCCTTAGCATCTGGGTCCAGTGATTACTGTCCAAAGAAACATAGACTGTTAAGATAATGGCAGGATAAACAGCACTTCATTTCTCCTATTTCTTCCCCTTTACTCCCACAGATTTTTTATACACCTCTCCCTTAGACCTTGTGTACAATTTAAAAAAAAAAAATTGTCCTCTTTTTAATCTTTGTGTTACTCATGAAGTAAAATGAGTCCTTCTGCTTCATCTCTAAAAATAGCTTTTGCACACATCCCCTGGCACCCGATGTATGAGACATAGTGGGGCTATTTGTTACCATTATTGACATGTTTGTGGTGAACTGCAAGCATGTTTACAGTAGAAATGAAGTCCCTGCTCTCTTGGAGGTAATCCTGGGGTGTCTAAAACACTCACGGGAGTCCTTGACACAGATTCTCTAAACTGAATTCCTGTTCCCATATAAATAAATTATCTTAGGACCAAATATTTATGTTTACCTTCTATTTCAGGAAGGGAGCAGATGCAAAAGTTCCTGACAGTTCTAGCAACAATGCCATGTGCAATCTCTTTGCTAGTGGGGATAACAAAGAACAGAATTAAGAAAAAAAGGAAGAGAAGGGTTTTGCGCTTACCACTTGCAGTGTAATAGAACGAGAAATGAGGCTTTTTGCGACAATAAATAGGGCAAAGTGAGAATTGGTTCCCTGAGGGGACGGGTGTCAAAAATGCTAGGGAACCTAAAGGCCAGAGATGCCTTATGGCTAGTGAATTTGCCCTAACTTCCACAAATTATACCAAAAAGATGGGCCAGAATTTTTTACAGTCATAAGCTTTTTGTTAGGATTGATAGATTTTCAGTATCTATTCACTGGGGAGGGAGAGGGAACTGTTTTAATTGAAACTATACAGCATTATCATCATACCAGCATAGGCTGCTTATTTTTCCTGCAGAAATTAATTAAAAGAGTAAACTTTAGCCAGAATTACAGTTTTTGCATTTGCACCATACTGAAAGAGCCCCAGACAGTTGTTCATTAAAACTGTCCAGTTATGTGTAACAGATACGGGATTTTGCAATCTGCCAGGGGTTAAACAAAACTTGAGGTGACAACATTCTGTGGATTGTGCTATAGAAAATACCATCTCCTGGCATTTTACAGGAGAAAAAATCCCACCACATTGTTTTTTGGTGAACTGCATACAAAATGATGGAAGAGTATCAGCTGTCGTTCTCTCTCTGTTTTGAAACTGGGCGAGTGTCTGTTTCTGCACACAAATTCATGTTTATAAGCAGAAGGCCTATGATAAATCTTCCCTTAAAAATATTCTTTCTATAATAGTAAGAAATCAGGAGTTTGGAGGAAAATAAACAAAATTTATGGGAATATCTGTGGGCTGGAGATATATTTAGGCATATAACCAGCAAGAAAATATCGAAGGAAGGCTAGCCAATAACATAAGAGGAAACTGTAAATTGGAGGTCCCATAAAATACACAGAGCAATAAGGATTCAGTGCCACAACCTTTTTTTTTTTTGGTTTTTGAAATTCTCACAGACAGAAAGTTGTTTGATTCCAGCAATGGACTCACTCTCTTGACTGATGGATTATTTTATTGAAGGTTACTGAGAGATTATTATTTATATTCCTGTGTAAACTAATGAATTCCCAAAGCCATTGAAATTTGTAGTATTCTTTATCCCTCCGTTAAACAAATAGGAAACATTATTGCTAAACAGTTCTGGCTCCTCCTTATTCATTGGACTAGGACCATATGGAAAACCAAATGCATGTCCAGTGTGAGGAGGAAAATACTGTACATTCAATTAGTATTTGCCAGCCTTGTACTTGGAAACAAGAAAAGAAGTATATGTGAAAATGCATTGCTTTTAGTAAATAAAAGTACAGGAAATGAACTGATGTATTTGTGATGTGCTACATGATCCTCACTTTTAATGCTGTGGAAAGGAGTGCAGAAAACCACATTTGGTAGCTTAGACTACAGTCAAAAGGAGGCAAACCTTGGACAACATCACATGCATGCCAAGAAATGCTGGGTTATCTGTTTTAATACTTGTATAAATACATATTAAAAAGTTATAGGTGAAGTCAGATTTATATGCAGTATTTCTATGTATTGTCTTGCAATATTATAGAGATGTTTTAAAAATAATTTATAAAAAGCAAAATAGGTTATTTGTTCCTTTCCATAGGATGTCAATAAGCAGAACGTTTTGTCTTGTCTGTCCATAATCTGTTTATTGCTTTTTCTAGTTACCTTAGTGTCTTGAATAATTAGTGGCACACAGATCTTGCACAGATTGTATTTTAATTACTACAAAACCTTATGCACAAGCTGCATAATAATATTAATTGCTTCCACTCCAGTGAAACACGTGTACATTTTCTAGAACATGGAAATATTTTTAATTTTTAATATGTAATTGTTTGCGAAGGCACACAGCTTGAACAGTTAGGCCCAATGTTCGAAATAAAATATCACCTACATTTCAGGCATCTTAAAAGAATGCCAATGCCACTTCATCCTTCACGAACTTATAGTTCCTACACAACCAAGAGAAAAATGTTAAAATTGCCACTAGCAAAAATATTATCACTATTATTCATACATTTTAACAAAAAAACCCAACCCCAAAAAAGAGATGATAATTGTTTTTCCTAAGATACATGGTGTGGTTTTTTCGTATGGAAAGATACCGATGCATTTATACAGGCAAGCATTTCTTTTCTCTTAAGATGTCAGCTGAAACTACAGAGAACTAGTTATCTGCACAGACATACTCTATGTTCATCCTGTATTCTTTCAAATAACTGTCCAAATTTTATTAGGATTTTCTTATAATGATGTTATATGATGTCCTCGTTGTGATACCTGCATATATAGAGACCTTAATATTGATTTACTGTGTCTTTTGCCCATCCTTGAGCAGTGTAGATAGCAATTACAGCTGTTGGTGGTATCTATTTTGTCTCTTCATAATTGTCATTTCTGGTTCTACTTAAGATTAAAATATGAAAATTGCATCATGTGCATATGAACAGGGCATCAGCTAAGTTATCAGCAGTATCATGGCAGTGTCATCATTTTAACCACCATCCTCTCCATCTTGTTTATGAAAACTGCATACTGTAATATAAATTTTAGAAGGAATGTATCATCACATGAACCACCCTGACAAGAAACCCTCATTCAGATCACTAATATCTTCCACCCAAAAATCATCAGGGACACAAACTCCCCCCAACCTGTACAGCTGTGCCAGATGTTTCTGAATAGTTTTACTTGGGTTGCTGTCTGAGATTGAACAGTTCAATGCTGATTCCTTAGTTAGATCTATAATTACCTACAAGGTTTTATTCAGCTGAAGTTGCAAAGGTGTAGTGGTAAATCCACTATCTTGATTGCACAAAGGATTTTTTAAAAGCATTAAAAGTAAATACTAGGATAAACAGTAACTGACTGTTCATGCTCCCTGGTAATCAAAATAAAACATATTCCAACTGTATGCTTGCAGACTAAGTAAGTAATTTATGCAAAGAAACAGCACAAAATATTTTCAAACTGCCCAAGTTCCTGGTGTAAGAGCAGCAACTTTAGCACTGGTAAAAGAAATCCCTGTGCAGAGTTGACTTGGTGTTGGTTTCTTTATAATCTGTTCATGTACTACACAAAGCTGAGATAATAGAGAGGAAACATTACAAGCAGTATCATCACAACCATCAATGTTATCCACCAGTCCTCTCAGAGAATTCTGTCAACTGTCAATGAACAGAACCTTCTATTAAAAATGAATTTGAACAAAGAAAAACAGTATAAGAAGGTGCTCATTTCTTCTTTTATCTTTTTTTCTTTTTTTTTTTTTTTTGTTTTGTTTTGTTTTATGTCTTTTTATTTTAAGCATGCTCTGGCTAGTATTTTAAAAGATCTTTTGCACACATTTGGATACAGATGAGAACAATTAAAACCCCTCTAATAATTAATGTATATGCAATCTATAGCATGCATTCTCTTCTTATTAGAGGCTGTGGGGTTTTTTTGTTGCAATCTAGCTAATAAAGGCTTTCTTTTCCACAAGAGAATTTTGACAGGGTTGACTCCAGACGGCTTTCCAGCTGAGGTCTGGGGCCTTGCTGAACCTTCAAAATTTTCCCATTTGAGCTGCATCAAAGTGAAGGAAATTCAAGGATCACTAACGTCTCAGATGGTAGCACTTGCCCTAACAACCAAGGTTCAGGAATTCTTTGGAGCAGGCTGAGGTCATTTTTCTCCCCTTTTCTCCTAATGCTTTTCTCTATTAATCAGAGCTCACAGCTCAGATTGGTCTTCAACTTCCTCCCAATCCTTGCTAAGCCTGTCATTTCTAGCTATTATTTACTTTAATGGACTTTGGCTGATCCCTTATGAAGCTTTGGATCTGAGAATAATAAGGCTGGAGAGTAACGGGCACAGACATGGGTGTGGGTTTGCCTGCAGATTAACCGTGGCAGATGGGCTTTATTGCGGTTTCCTGTGTGCCGAGTGTTGATTGAGAGGGTATAATGAGAGAGGTGGTGTCTGCACAATGGCTGCAGCCACTTCATTGCACCTCGCGTCTAAACAACCCCATTTTTCTAAATCTTTGGGTTGTGAAATTTTAGGAAGTCAGAGCACAAGAACAAGTACAAAAACAACTGTAAATAACCATGAATGTTAATCCAACCCTAATTGGTCCCTTCTTTCATTATGGGTACATTTTGCTGAGCTTCTCTTCCCCCCTCCCCTCTTTCTTCTAATAAATGAATGATATGGACAGTTATGCATACATTTGACTTTTATAACAGTTTAACAAAAATATTACTTCATATCAACTTAGATGATTATTAATATTAATGTCCTATTAGTTTTTGCATTATTAACATCAGCAGCAAAAGCTTACCTTGCAATCATCCTGTTACGCTTTAGGCTTTTGTCATCTTGGGAAAATTTGTTTGAATTAAATTATCTATTGTCTAGAGAATATAAAAAATAACAGCAGGAAAATTGCTTAGTATCTGGCAAAATGTGTCAAAAATACGCTTTCCTAAGTCTAAATGCCATTAACTTTCAACAGCGATCAGATAATAAATTATTTTCAGCTATAGGTACTATCAAAAGATCTTTTACAAATTCCCCATTTTAAAGATTTTACTTAATTCCTCCCTTTCACTGATGGATTAAATCGCAACTATTGATTCTTTTCTTCCTTTGGGGCTTTACCCATCTGTCCTAACGCTTTCATCCCAGCACCCCTTGGACTGAGAGAAGTGTTCTACAAATGAACCAGTGAAAACCTGGAGAAGATTCCAGGTCAAGTTTGTGTACAAGAGTTTAAATTTTTAGTGACAGTCTTCTCTTACTGCAGACGAAAGTTTCCACACAGAGCCGCACAAGCTAGCCCCACCAATTATCCTCCTCCTTTGAAAACCATTATCAAGTTTTTCAAAACTTCTTTCATTTCACTGTTGTCACTCGATGAAAAGGAAACTAACCACCATGTCAAGACAACTCGGCTGCCTGGCAACCAAGGGCCACATTTTAATTCTGACTTGCTTCTGGTCTTGACTAATGGAAAGTGACTATGTTAAGCCAGTCAGAAGAGTTGTTTGTCACTTCTGAAATGCAAACAAAACTATATTGTTTTGAAAGTCCTGGACATGATTGATGTAAAGATTTACAGTAACATCATTCATTTGCCCCTGTGTTTTAGTGGGACTGATGTCATATCTTTTCATGCTTTATTATATGTTTTTGGAGAACTCAAATACATGAAGCTTTTTGTCCTAAAGAATCTAAAGAGATTTCTCTTATACAAGAAAACTGGACTCCGACTTGTGAGTGTTGTTTATTCAACTCAACATGTGTCTGTAATTTAATAAGAAACATCAGCCAAGCAATGTGAATATATATCAAACTGACCAAAAGAGGGGGGGGAAAAAAAAAAGGAAAAGACAGGGGAAAAAAAATCAACAGTTTGGGGGAGGGGAAGGAAAGTTAACTTGCACTGTTAACTTGTTGGAAATAAAGCTTCTTTGGACAAATTTTCCCACAACTGAGTTTTTCACTTCTAATACCAAAAAGTAAGTTCATATTCTGCTCCTCACCTCTTTAACTGTAAATAAATGCACTCAGAAATACAAAACATGCGTCCGTTGCACTAAATTGTAACTGAAAACATCTAAAATAATATAAAAATCAATTATTCTCACTATGTCAGCTTCAAATAGGTTTAAACAGTTTATTTCCGAAGCAATCTAAATAATCCCTTCTAAAAACAATGACAGTATGAATTATTTTTGTAAAGGCCAGGTTGACTTTTCAATTAAGTCAACAACCAGGAGAGGATGAGTGAATCTACAGATAGTTTTCTCCTCTGGAACAGAGAGACACAGAGTCACATGCTCTTCCCATATAGACACAATTTTTTTGTCATTATACATGCAAAATATATGTGGGGATGTATATATACTGATGCATTACAGTTCAGACAAGTGGCCTATGCAGTGGGTGGGAAATGGGCTGACAGGCTGTACCCAGAGGGTGGTGGGAAACAGCTCCTTTTTCAAGCTAGCAACCTCTCACAAGTGGGATCGATATTGGGTCCAGTGCTGTTTAATATCTTCATAAGTGATCTGGATGATGGGATCAAGCATACCCTGATGAAGTTTGCCAATGATACCAAACTGAGCGGGGAAGTGGGCACCTAAGAAGTAAGAGTCACCCTGCAGGAAGACCTGGATAGACTGGAAGAGTGAGCTAACAAGAACCTTATGAAGATCAACAAAGACAAGTGTAAGGTCTTGCACCTGGGAAAATATAACCCAGGAGTGCAGCACAGGCTGGGATCTACCTGGCTGGGGAGCAGCTCTGTGAAAAGAGGCCTGTGAGTCCTGATGGGCAACACACTCAATATGAGTGAAGAGTGTGCTACTGGGGCAAAGAAAGACAACAGATGCTGGATTGCATCAACAAGAGCATCACGAGTAGAGATAAAGAAATAATTATCACACTGTACTCAGCAATTGTCAGGACACACCTGGAATCCTGTGTTCAGTTTTGGTCCCTGCTATGCAAAAAAAAGATGTGGACAAGCTGGAGAGGGTCCAGGGAAGGGCTGTACAGATGATTAAATGACTGGGAAGTCTGCCATATGAGGAAAGGCTGACAGAATGGGGTTTATTGAGCCTTAAGAAAAGAAGGCTTAGAGGATACTTTATAACCATGATCCAGTATTTAAAGGGTGCCTATAAAGAAGATGGAGACTCCCTTTTTACAAGGACTCACGTGGAAAACCTGTGCAGTAATGGATACAAGTTACTCCTTGTTTGGGGGAAGCAATAGGAAAAAATTTCATAATAAGAATCACAGAATCATAGAATGGTTTCAGTTAGAAGGAACCTTACAGACCATCCAGTTCCAAGCCTCTATAGGCAGGAACATCTTCCACTGGATCAGATTGTTCAAAGCCTCATCCAACCTGGTTTTGAACATCTCCAGGGAGGGGACATCCATGATTTCTCTGGGCAACCTTACCACCCTCACAGGAAAAGATTTCTTCCTAATATTTAATCTAAATCTCCCTTCTTTCAGCTTAAAACCATTATCCCTTATCCTATCCCTACATTCAAAACAGGCCATACCTGTTCATAAGCAGATCCCAGTCATTAATTTTTAAAAAAATAATTAATGATTAAGTACAGTAATAACAGACACTGTACATACAGCTGCCATCAGGGATAATTAAGGATGGTCCAAAAAACATCCACCACGTCCATTCTCTGAATAGATACTCAAATTTTTTGATGGGTGGAAGGTATGTGTGTACAAAAGAGAAGTAATTCACCCCACTTTGAGTCCTGGTCCATGGTGGATTGTGAACCTATTTCAAGCCTTCTAAAAATCAAGTTGTCCCATACTCAGCTGATCAAACACAAACCCCTTACCCACCATCCTGAGATGTGGGACATGACCCACCAAATGGTTCAAAACATGAGATATCAGCTCAGGACCAGCACTGTGCCATACAACGCAAGAGGATAATAGATATTGATTACAGGTGGTTGTAAGGAGCAATGACGTAGATGTAGTCCCCAGAGCATGACAGCATTGTTATTGCTGGCATAAGCAGCTGTCAGAACCACATAAGTAGGCTTCTGGTCAAGCACCATGCTGCAAGTGCTTGTAGCTTCTCCTCCCATACAGTCAGGCTCAGCATTTTACTTGCACTGAATATGGTGGCTTGTTGATGCAAGGCTGTTGAAGCCTCACTTCCACAGTCAAAAATCACCAGGTTTCGAGATCCTCCAGGAAAGGGTAAATCCCATTCTGGAGGCCATGAAGCTACGTTTTCTCATTTGCACCCAGACCTCAGCCGGGACCAGTACAGAACTGTGAAGGAGTCCTGAATTACTGTACCAGATCAAACCAGAGAAGTCTTGGTGCTTTGCTAAGCACATAAGTACATTTTGTAATGATAGTATGGAAAGAGGGTAAGTTAGATGTACAGATTTGGAACTCTGCCAGACAGATGACGCAGGGAAATAAGGATGTGTGCCTATCCACCTTCCAGAAAATATTAAGATCTCCACCAAGGCCTGCTACTTCAGGATCTCTCAATGCACGATTAAGTTGAAGTATTAATACCCTCAAGGAAAAAGAAGAAGGAGGAGGAGAAAGGGAAGCAGCTGCCCAATCATTCCACTGAGTGGAAGACAGGACTAGTTCAACCACAATAACTCCATTGACTCCGGAAAAGAAACACACATTCATTCAGAAGATTATCTAACATGTCTATGTCTAGATATTAGGTCAGTGGATTACCTCAGTCTACCATGAGCCTCAACAAGCCCTGAGTCTCCAAGAAAAAACAAATTAAGAACATGCACATTCCACATAACAGTCCTCATCATAGACAAAAAGCAAAAGCTGGGTGTAAAACTGCCTCTCTATAACCAAATTACACATGAAGCATGTTGTAAATCAGCTTCACCCCAGGGAAGGAAAGCTGTAAACTACCTATCATTTTACACAGATATGTTTAACCATCATGGTGGAGAAGCCTGAAAAGGTCAAGAGATTTTTCCAAACTACCTACATCACTGGAGTAGCTTAAAAAGCCATGTAATCTAAGGTCCTCAGATAGTATCTCTGTCTGCTGTTTTTTTCCTTATGGAAATAAATGTGTAGCTTTCTAACTGCCTTCAGCTTCTGCTGAATTAAACACATTCCAATCATCTCTAGAGCAGCGCTTAGGCAGTTGCACTCCTCCCTTGCACTCTCCTGGGTAATCCTTCTGGGAGAAAGAATACATAACGAAGCCCTTAGCTGACAATTTGGGAGGCCTGCCACTGGTTGTTGCTATCAGTTATTTTTCATCTGCTTCAAAGATAACACAAGGGTTGAAAGCTTGTAGCTACTTCTTTTGAGAAAACGGAGTCCAAACAGCTCCTCTTAATCCTGAGGTTTTACCCAAGAATTTCCAGTAACCTACCTTAGACCAACTTAAGGAAAGAAGTCTTTTTTTTGCAGTATTTGAAGGCCCATATTCCTTCCCAGAAATAAACATGCAAATTAAACTGCAGTGCAACTGACTGAAACTTTATACAATTGTTCCAGGTTCATAAACATTTCATGAACTCAGATTAAATTTCAATTACAATAGAAGTACTTCCATGAGAGGCAGAATGGAAGACGCTTGTTCTACCCTGATTTTGTGCTCATAGATTCCTTGGGACCTCATGAGGTGCAAAGATCCAATGGAAAGTTCTGCTCCAGGAGGGACATTCTCCATCCTACAAGGACTCTTGATATACAAGAAGCCCTTCCCAAAGTGGGAACAATAGCTTGTCTTCCTTTGCTACCAATTTCCACAACACTTACAGGAACTGGCCAGCAACTCACTATCTACAGGGCACAGCCCAACCCCAGTGCAAAATACATGCAGAGATGTGTGCTTATATAAAATGTACTTACAAACAAAACAAAAATTAGACTCCCTTGAGTCTAGATAGAACTAACAATAGGGAGAGGCCAAGGTTACAAAAGCAAGGATTAATAAAAGACTTGATGGTGAACCATTAGTGTCCCTGTCTCTTTGTCACAGAAGAGACTTTTTCCTCCGGCTCTTGGCTAAACTGCCCTCTATATATAGCGCTTGCCTTGCTTTCTGATTTAACCTAAACTGTTTCATCTTTCAACTTTTGCCTTCTCTCTTCCAGGCCTGCCTTTCAACTGCTTTGGAGCTCACCTTCTCCCTGCACTGCAGGCACATCGCCTGTCCTGATGCCCCTGCTAATTCTCATCAGTGACGGCATTCACAGCCTAAGCCATCCCTCCTGAGAGGGTAGGTAGACACCCCCCACAACCCCTCCCAGCCTCTAATTTCAATTCCCTCGGCTCTTCCCAAGCCCTTCACCTCACTTCTGGCAGAGTTGGGCTCTTCAGCTGTGCTCACACTGCCCCCTGTCCAGGACAGGTTTCTCGCACTTCTTTTAAAATTCTTATCTCTGGGAAGTGGATCGTGACTTCCACTTAAAATCCTTAGCTCAGGGAAGTGGGTGCACCAATGCCTCACATTGTACTTATCTGTCATCTTTTCATTGTACATTCCTTTCAGCAGTGAATGCAGCTTATTTGCGTTGCGCACAGTGCCATGCAAATTAAGGGCACTATTTTAATGCATGATAAATAATTACTACAATTAACAGAAAAACAAAATGCCTCCTGGCAATTTGTCAGGTCTAGACACCTCTTTCCCTGCCAGATAATTTCATATGTATGGCATGTACATATAAGAACCCTCTTGCCTCTGTGTAGGGACATGCATCTCCCATTAGCAGTAATGGGAATTATGTGTGTTCACTGAGGGGAGACTGTAGTCTACCCTGGCTGGTGTGCTATGTTAGTTGTGTTTTCTTGGATCATATGGAACAAGTCAAATAAAAAAAATAAAAAAAAATACCTTTCCATCTCCATTGTTCAGAGAGAAATATATAGGAACCCCCTGTACACAATCATGCTTTTAATTAAGTACTCTTTGCAGGTGCCATTTCTCTCCAATTTCCTATAGCTATTTCTCAAAGAGGAATAACAAAAATAATCTGCAAAATAAGGTGATTAGGGATAAAAATTAGCTAGAGTTACCAGACTGATGAAAAAATTTCCAAAAATGAGCAATTTTAATAAACTACATTTTGAAACTATAAAGATCCTTGTATGGGTAGATGCTGCACTGCAAAATACTAAACTTCATTTCACTATCAATTTTCTGATTCATCTGAAGAAGTTCATTATCTGTTAAATTGAAGGCAAGCCTCCCACAGAGGAATGCTATCTAAAGATGGATGTGTTTGTGTGTGAAAGGATAACCTTCCTTAGCTGTTTATCAAAAAAGACATTAATGGACTGGTTACTATACTTCACTACTTTGTAAATATGAAGTACAATACACACATGCAATCATATGACAGTGGTTCATTTTTGTCATCTGGTTGTGACACATTAATCCAAATTTAGTCCAAACATCCAAAGTTATGCTGCTAGGAATGTTGCCATCTGGTTTTAATGAATATCTGGGGTCCATTTTTCAGTTAAGCTTTTCTTATTGTGTTTGTGTGCTGCTTTTTCCAAGCTATCTGCATAATTGCTTAAAGATTTTACTGCAAAATTAATATCCTCACAGTGAATGAGGGAGAAGGGCAAAAACCAGGATGACAAAGGCTGAAATGAGGTGAAAGGCAAATTCAATTTTTCCTTGCACCATAGAAACCTCGTCAGGACTAGCTTTATCTGGTAATCCACATTTAAACTTTAACCTGTAGGGGGGCTCTTTGTGTTAGTTAATGTAAGCATAAAAAGAGTCTGAACCACTAATCAGATTAATCATATTTTGTGAGACTCAAAAGCTTCATTAAAAGAACCTCGTTTCCAAGCTACACATTTCAGAAAGGGAAAAAAAGTTGGCTATGAAAAGGAAAGAGTAACACCGAAATTCAAAAAGACACAGACTGTGTGTCTCCTGGATTTAAACCAAACAGAGTTAAGAACTGGAACAACACACACCTTCATAAAATACACCTTGACAATGCCAAATAATTAGGACATTTTACTATTGAAATTATGCTTTCCCAAAATTTACAAAGCTTTAACTTACGCACTAGAGAGAACTATTTCTTAGAAAAATACAATAAATGTCTTTCCTTTCCTCATATTTATGAAAGTCTCCCTCTCCACTGAAGCAATCGTATTTCCTAAGTACTTCAGGTGACCCCTCAGAGACAAGAAAATGTGAACTTTTGAAAAATAAGAACTGGAATCTGTCATCTGTAGTCAGGTTATTTACATTCATACAAGAAACACCCCAGTTCCCTAAACAGTATGGAAGAGCATGCTGCTCTCCATAGCTGGTGCAGTGTTGTCCTCTCAAAACCCAACAGAATAACTCTATGTTCAATAAACAAATGGTTCAACAGGAACTATTTGCACTTAGGACAGTGTGAAACTCGTTCAGATCTCAGTCTACTTTGTACTGTTCTGGAGTTAGCGAGTCTCTGAAATCAGGAGATGCTTTGAGGAAACAATGACGCAAGTGAATAACAAAGCTGAAGCCTTATATTTAGAAGATTATTCAGTACTGAGCAAATGAAACACTTTAAAGCTGTTATATTCACCTGAAAATTTCTTGTATTTAAAAGGCAGGGAGAGAAATCAAAACAGGACACCTCTGGGATGATCACTTGACGTACAGACTCACCCATTTTCCAGCCATGGGACTGGGGAAGTGGAGTTAGTCCTACCTTTGTTTTCCAAGTAGCATCCTCATGCTGCACTGCAGCCAAACTGCTTGCTCATATTTCACCATTACATTTCCATTTTTCTTTCTCCATAACTTGTTAAGACTTCTTCTTATTCCTGCAAGCTGCATGATCCTCTGCATGACCTGTATTCAATAGGCTAGTTCACTCCTGGACCATTCAGGTAATCTAAAACACATTTTTACGCACAGACAGAATTCTCCACTCTATGCGATGTTATACACAAATTATTAATTTTCTAAATGCCTACTTACAAGTTTTGTCCATAATCGTACTGAGACTGTACTCCTTGGCATAGCCTTTTATACCCTGCTTGTACCCTAAGGTGAGAGCAGGTGAGGAATCTTCTGTAGTAAATGATTTGTCACCATGGAATCACTGTCATACTGCAAAGCTCAGAAGGGAAGGACAGGGCTTGGGCGGGCTAATTCCTTTTCCCACCTTCACTCTTCTGTAGAGCTGATGTTGCCCAGTTGTTGCTTGTGCTACAGAGGCTTTAAAGAAAACACGATGGTCACACTTTCTACACTTAGACCTTACACTTTGCAGAAACTTTTACCACAGGCTTTCATTTTATGGCTGCATTTCTGAGTGTGTGCCATTATCTGCCATCCTGTGCCCTGAGGTCTTCACTGTTCCTTCATCAAAACAAGCAGCTGTCAAAATGTGCCTCAGCTCCATCCAGCACACATTCCCTACCTTTCCCTTCCAAGCAAAAGGAGGGGGAAAAGGCTGCTGAATGCCAAAGTCTTGCTCCAGTGAGGAGCCAAAGGACAAAGTGGCCAAGGACAGGTTCCCAGGTTCCTGGTGTAGATGTAGATGTAGACTGTGATACCATTGAATTCCTTGGAAAATAGCCAACAGATCTAAGTTATTTACTAGCTGACTTCAGCACATGTTTGCACCAGTGAGAATCTGGAGCAACTGTACTGGCTTCTGCACAATCCTTCTAAGTCTAAGCCAATGCAATTTAAAGCAAACTCTGGCCTTTTATTTCAGATAATAAGCAATAAATGCTGTCCTAAAACTTCAGACACAAAGAATTTTGCCTGAACACTGAAAGAACTATTTGTAGGTCTGATCCAAAGCTATGAATTTAAATGATCAAAATCCAGCTCAAAAAATTGAGATCTTTGAATTAGAGAAATTAAGAAAAGCACTGGGATGCATTAGTACCATTTTATATTACATCAGGTTTCCTCAGCCTTCTTGATAGTCTGATTTTGGTTTATGATAAGTTCCAGCGGCAACCATATAAACACTCCCACAGTATTTCCATGCAGCATGAGCAGCTATAGTAACAAATATCTCCTATCAGTTTATCATCTAAGCGGTGGTACTTTCCAGTCCAGAGCAGGGAAGAGTCAAAGGGATCAGCTTCCAGCACTACTGTCAGTCTGCTAAAACTACTGGAGATAGTTTAAGTTGGTCTTTGCCCTGAGCTGAACTGAGGCTGTTCCCATACCAGATACATGATTTAGCTGAGGTTAATGAATAGCTGAGAGGAAGCAAACTACTGCAGCTGTTCTGAATATGCTCTGGGTGTGTTTCTTATTTGATAGACTGGGAAATTTGGTCTCAGAGACTTAAAAGTCACACGCCTCTGCCCACAGAAGTTTGTGATGGTGACCCTCACAGAACCTGAGTCTTTGACCTCCATGTCTGCAGTCCTTCCTCTTGCCTGTACGTTGTTTGCACTCCAGACGCAGCAGTGCAGAGTAGTGCATGCTGGTTGTCCCTGCAAGCAGCGCTACTAGGGTGGCAGCATGCTTGGTTTTCTTGCTCCTTGCCCAGCATGTGAGTGTCTCAAGAGGGCACTTCCATTTCCTGAGAGATGGAATTCCAGTGGCATAGCAGCAAATGTGTTCAGCAATTGAGTTCAAAGGCTGGATGGATTCAAATTATACTCACTAGCTCATACAAAATATATTCAATACTTTTTTTTCACTTCCATCTTAATTCTAGGCTCAGGTAATGGGATCTCTATAGAAACCATGTAAAAAAACAGTCAAACATTCAGCCAGAATGATGACAAGTTTCTAGAGAGTACACATTTTGTGATAAGGTTTTCACAAAGATCTTGATAATTTCTGTGAAAATATGATGGTATTAATTTTCAAATGTCTGAACCTTTTTTTGAAGAAAAAAGCAATCAACCCCCCATATCAACAAATAACCCCCCCATATGTTTTATTTACATAACTGTTAGAGAAATTATTTTTTAAAGTAGTACAAACCTTATAATTTCCAAAGAAAGGCAACATTGGAATGCCCACCAGTGATGCCCACAGGAAAGCAGCAGATCCAGAGCTTTTACCACTTCAAATAAATTTCTGTTCTGCAAGGAGCAATTCTCTCTCTTCAGTAGTTCCAGACTCTACAGATCATTAGGTAGGTAAAGCAAACTTCTGAACTTTTGATCATTTACAACTCTTTGGAAAGAAGTTTCCCACAAGGCTTATGATACTCTAAGTCACTTTTGTTTCTCTTCTGCAGCCTCCCTCTCTCCAGGTTAGAACTCATGCAGAACAAAAACAGCACTGCTGAGCTCAGCAGCATTACCAAGGAGGAATCTGTGGCACCCTAAGGCCTGATTGTATAAAAATGTCTAATGTTACCAAGAAAGTGGAGTGGGAAAACATTCCCATGGCTGCTTGGGTAGGGCTTCACACCTATGAGGCATGTGTGAAGGTAGCTTCACAATCTATGATTATCGCACAGATTCAGACACTCATTTTTATAAACAATATTCCAACTGAAGACCCAACTATAAACATTTTTGCACTTAGAGAGCAATAAAAAGAGAACACATGGGACAGGAAACACTTGGTTGAATTTGCAGCTTTCTCAGTATTATAAATAATGAGGATTCATTTTTCCCTTCCTCCTCTGTTCTCTTCTCTCTGCTGCACTACCACCTGAATACTTCTATCTCCAATCTTTTAAGTACCTGGATCAAGTTATAGCATCTACTATACTCTGGGATTCAAAATGCCATATGGTAGACTCCTGTAGGAGAAGAGTAATATTAGCTTCCTTTTCAATGTGTTTGGGGCAACCCAAGCAGAGGATACCATCCTTTAAAATTTCTGAGATATGTGACTCTGCTCAGGGAACTACAAAATTCATCCATATTCTTCAGTGAAGTTCTATAGAGAAAGTCAATCTACGCACTTGTCTAGGTTAGGCTTGAGTGCATGCAATCGATGACAATACAGAAAGTGACCGTTGCTTGAGCATCAGAAATGATTTTGAGGGAAAAAGAAAGTACATAAGATCAGGACAGGTCTCTAGATTGTCTGTGTGCAATACAAGCCAAGATCCAGTTGTTTGTATTTCTGTTTACTCTTGCAACTCAGAGGAGGCAGTTCACCAGAGAATCTGTTGGTTTGCGGTATTTCAGAATGTTATTTCAGCTGGACAAACTGTGAGCAGTTTTGCAGGTGCAAACATGTATTATGGCTTAAGATTTTAGTGACAAAGTGGCATTGTATCCTTAAGACATTATATTGCCATGGTATAGCATTTTATTCAGATGATCAGAATAATAAAACAATATTTTTCTATTGCCTGAATTGCTGTTGAGCCAAACAGCTTATTTCTCTACCTCTAAATGAAGAGAAATAAGGTATTTCTCCAGTGTTTGAGACCAACAGAGTATATATAGAATGTTTCCAGTTATGGACCCATCTGCATCCTTTTCCACTGTTACTGCACAAAGGAAAGAGAAACAGAGCTGCAAAATAACAGAGAAGGGACAAAGAAATTACTCTTAGTATTTCCCCCTCTCTTAACATGAAAACAGATTTCTAAATATGATCACCTACCATCTCATTTGAGAGGCTACACTTCACCAGTCATGAGAGAATTTGCTCTGTTAAATTCATAATATGGGCACACTGCTAACACGTTTGCAAGCTAGCATCACCTAAATTACAGTTTTATGACACAGTATTAGAAAAAGGTGTTTATGCACAACGAAGCCAGGTTTTAACTGAGAATGTAGCAGCCAATTTACACGAGAAATTTAGTCACTGATGGAAATACGCTTTTAAAAGCCATATTGTCTAAAGGAATAGATACAGTGCTATCTTTCAGGCTACCTTCTCATGGGCCTTAATAATAGTACTTTACAAACTGCTTTTGGTAATGAAATAAGCATTAACTCACGTACAGAGATGGCATGTAGGTTTCAGTTGCTGTAGCACAATCCGACTCCGTTTCACACTCACCTTGTGCTGCAACTTCCCTACTTTTAAATGGTTAAACTTCCTCCAGAACAGATTTGCTGGTAAATATATTAAACACTTAATGTCATGCTGCACCTATCGGTTGTATCTTCAAACCACTGCACACATGCAGAAGTGAGGACCCAAAAGGCTGAATGAGTTGCCTAAATTTATAGAGCAGGGTAGTGTGAGAACCAAAGAATGAGCTTTATTGCTTTCAGTTCTACACTTAGGTCACAGTTTCTAAAATAACATAAGCAGAAACTACATAGAGCTTGGGTAGACTGCTGCATTTGCCTGGCAATTCCTTTTTAAATGGACTGCAATTATTTCATCTGCCTTTTCTAAGTATACAGATTGAGATCACCCTAAGAAAGTTCAAACTAGATGTCTCAGATTAGTGACATTTCTGAAACTTTCCTGAAAACTGCACTCTTTTTCTGCTTGAAAGTAAATGCTGCAATCCGTCATGCTAGTAGGTGAGTCTCCTCTCCCCCCTGCACCACCAGTGCATTTCTCTACCCTTCAGTGAAAGAACTGGGAAGATTTGTGCTCTAGTCTTCACATGCCAGCAGAGGAAGAACTCATTCTAGAAAAAAGTGCCCTTATAAACTTTACAGGGCACATGCAGAGTAAGCCAAAGAAATTAGTATGGATACTGATAGTTATGAGACATGGGTGAAAACATGATTCGTTTAGAACTAAAGATACAAAGTACTGTCTGAATATTAAGTGTTGATTTAAAATAAGGGAGAAATATAATCTGAGATATAACAAATCCTATATCCTTCTCTTGCTCTTCCATCAGTAACTCCCTTGGCTCTCCAGACAGATAAATATTCGGTGTTCTTGAAACACTAATTCCAGGGGTGAATTTTCCAGTAGCTTTTCAAATTATTCCAAAAATGTTTTACAAAGTGATCCTAGGTAAAATGTATAAACAGTCTTCAATACAGCATAAACTTTAACACTCAGCAGAAAAACAAAGAGATTCCAGTAAAACACACCAATTTTTCTAAACAGTTAGATGTGAGCATTGATATACTCAGCTGGCTGGTGGTGGGTCACCAGCAAAAGAGTTTGGAGGGTCTCTGTGTACGAACTGGGAAGTTAGGATTAGAAATGTGTCTGAGTTAAGAGGGAGTTTTAAGCAATTAACTCTGCAAGCGAATAAAAGTGAAGTACAAAGAAGTACTAATGGGAAGAGATCATTAATGCAATCCATCCACATTCTCCATCTATACACTCATTACCTGCTGACAACACCAGTAGGATTTGCCTATATGAGGAAATGGACCAAAATAGCTATTACAGAATAAGCCATTCTTCAATAGCTTTATGTTTGTCCCTGTGTAGACACTGTAGGAATAATTAGTGCACTTATTCTGTTCTAGAATAATCAATGCACTAATTATTCCAGACTTAAGTGTCTTTTATTCCAAAACACTTTGTCCACAAGGGGAGCTATTGTGAAATAGTTTGTGCTCCTCTGCTCTATTTCCATGTCTAAAAAAGACATAATCCGTGCTGTTGGAATAGTTGCACCCCCAGATTCCGGGAGCAAATCAAATCACAGACAGGTTCCAATTCTCCCATCATTGAGGCTGGTTTGTTAAAGTAAGCAAATACATAGAGCTGTTGTGAAAACAGGACTCCTCTATAAGGTAGTTAATTTTCTTTTATGAGCTTTTTCTTTATAAAATTATTTTAGTCATGTTTGCATCCAAGTTTATTACATGGTAGATGAGACTTTGCCTACTTTCGCAAAGTGTGAAATGCTGAAATTGGATGAGCATATCATGTAATTAGCTAATTTGATAGGGTAGCTTTATTCAGTCTTTGTGTTTAGAAACATCACTGATCTAGCAGTTTTTTGTGATGCAATGCAATTAAACTGAAGACCAATATGCTTAGACAGTGACCCCACAACACTGTTAAAATCCTCTTAAAATGAAGGATGGAAATGGTAGTGTCCGATCTTACTAAAAACACTTTTCTTTCAGCAGCTAGCATATCAACTTTGCAGAGCAAATTGTAGAAGCAGAGTCAAATCTTGATTTCAGTCTGTGAGTTTTAAATTTTTTTTTTCCATTTAACAAGGGAAGTATAACCATATTTGAAGAACCAGTCCCATCATTTCTGCTCAGAGAATGGCAGAATAACAACTGGAAGAGGAGGATAAAAGCATTTTTCTCTCACACCACACATGTTTGGTCCAATATTTGTGAACTATAACGGTCACATAGCACGGTTAAGTAATATCCTATCTCGTGAAACTGAATGCAATATATTTACATGCTATTAATAATAATACTCTTTTGGACTTCCATGTCTTGTACAGGTTGCACTCTCTCACCATCACCCTCTGCCTTTGTCTCACTAGAGGGAAATGAAATGCAGTTTGAGGTATACTTTAAATTAAGTGGCATCATTGCTTAGCATATAGTTTCAATAACATTTGCAATGGTTGTGGCATTGCTAAAACCTTGGCAAATTCTACTTTCCTGTGTCTGGCTAGGACCTAGGATGTCATCTGATATTTTTCAGAAGACACTCATCATCTTGCAGCATTCAGCTCTGTCTCAGAGTATATTTTGCAATCGATTCCACAGCCTTTGATCTCAAAGTTTATTTAACCCAAGATATACTGCTAACCAACAATTGATCCAGTTTTACTAATAATAAAATTTTATGTAATATGTTGAAAATGGACTAAATTACATTGATTTTTATTAAACTCACTATTCTGCATAGAAAAGATGTTATTAAATAGCTCCTTGCCAGAAGAAAATTGACATATCCAATGCATCTGTAGCTCCAAAACAGCTCTACTGCTAGATTTATTTTCCCTTTTCCAAACTAATAGAATAAATTTCATTGCCACAAATAATATTTGTCTATTTAAGGCTCATAAGACAGCTTTTTGTTGCTAGTGATTCCCATAAGTTTTTCCTCAATTGAAGTTTCTTTTCATTTACAAGATGGATGCAATTAGAAATACAAGATGTTCAGTACACTTAGGTCAGATGCTGTTATTATCTTGTTTCTCCTGTGCTACTGTAGCTGTTCTACCCTGAATTGAACCAGATTACTAGTTAAGAACTGAAAACACTGTCACTTTTACTTCTTTCTGTGAGTTACTTTATAAATAAATACTTTAAATTACAAAATTGTTCCCAAAGAAATGGGAATTACATTGAAAGTACCCCACTGCTGCTGTAACAGTTTCAGATTTATTGAATCCTTCTCACTGTATTACAATAGCTCCTGCTGTTTTACCTGGACTGCTGCAATGGTAGACTCCAACCTTGTATTTTGTAATGTTTCAAACCATCTGGGGAAAAAAAAATCCCCAACATTCCTCTGCCTTCGAGCTTTTGATTAGAATCAGAATGGAAATACTAAGAAGAAATTTTAATATGTTCCTTTCTCATATTCAATAGGTTGGGTAAGAGCCACGCAGCCACATTTCAGTTTTACAGTTCTCAGATTTTACAGGCAAGGGTCTAATTTTATTTTATTTGCATTTATTAAGGCCAACTCTTGCACAGACGATACAGCTGAGCGAGGCAGATGAGAGAGGAAACATGTTTAGCATTAAAACAGCATCGAACTTGGGAAGATGTGCTTCTCCATCTGCAGCTATGCTACAGCTAGTGCTGTGCTCTTAAAGTCATTCTTACGAGGAAGTTTCATGTAAAATTTCTTGATTTTATGGTCATAATCATTAAAGTGAGAATACAGGCTCTGGATATGGGCTTTGCTACTGTATGAAAGCATGCTGAAAATTCAAACGTTTGGATAATTTCACCATCCTGTTGCTTTAGTACTAGATCATTCTAATTTTTTTTTTTCAACACAACAATAACTTCAAAATAAAGCTATGTAGTCATACTCTCCCTTCCTTATATTCATACTGATCTTTGTACTCAAACTTTGCTTCAGTGTTTTAGATTGCTTCTTCTTTCCTTTTTCTACACGTTTATGTACATTCACCCATTTTAAGTGTACATCAGAACATTTCGATTACAGAAACTACAAGCTATATCTGGTTCGCTGATCATTGCATCACAAACAGCAAAGACAAACAAAGTGGCAAAGTTCCAGCGTGAAGAAAAGCACTGAGTTTTATTTCACACAATAAGGAACTCCAGTGAGTGCTTCTGGACCAAGAGCCATTCCTTTTCTTTCCCCCTCCTTTTTTTTCTGCTTAGTTCTTGCTCATTCCAGTACCTAGTATTCTAAAGTCAAGTACTACCCACCCCTTTTAACTGTCTCACTGAGGTCAAAGGTAATATCTACTTGTCTAAGCTGGTTCTAAATAATAAGCAAGAGAACTAAGTGATGCTTAGATATTGTTTCCAATAATGCTCAACAAGAATAAAGTTCCAAATAATGTTCAACAATATGAAACAAAACAGTTCGGTTATCTCGTTAGTTGCTCACACGGAGATTCCAGAAAAGCTATCCATAACACATCAAATTCTTTCTTTTTATTTTCATTCTTGACAAACTATTCTTTCATGAACACAAGGGCAGGAAAAATCAACTGCCAGATGGTGAGCTGGGGTATCAGCTATTGGATCCAATGGCACACTGAAAGCAGCCAACATTCTCAAGGAAAGAAATTAACGGTTACAGAAAGAAAAAGCCTGTAATTTCTAGGAAAAAGTAAAACAGATTCAATGAAATGGACAACTGCAAAGCATAACCACAAAGACAATCTCTGTGTAAGCTGAGATCAGAAGAAAGTGAAATAAACCCAAGAAAGTCATTTAGACAGTGACTTTTGTTATGAATTACACATACAGAGCTAGTCCTGCAAATAATCAGCTTTTCATGCCAGGAGGACAGAGAGTCTCTATCTAAATTGATGCTGCCTTTGTCACAGGTAGATGACACATTGGGCTTTTCTGATATTCTTGTCCCCATTCTTCTTTGGTGTTCCCTTCCTGAAGTATTACAGAGTGCTTTCTGCATTCTGTCCTTTGTCACCTCTGCAGATGCATTCAGAGTGTTAGACATTACTGAAATTAGCCCTCCATGAGATTCTGGCAGTTTAGAACAGCCTCAAGCAGAGAAAGAGATAAACACATATTTGTATAACTATGAAATGCCTCAGTTGAAGGTAAGGAAAGAAATTATACTTGGAGGCTTCATAAGGGGAATGTAGATCATAAAATCAACCGACTCCCTGAGATCAAAATAATGACCAAGCACTTTAAGCCTGTAACACACTAAAGATCATACAAAATGAGCTTGGCAAAGCACAATACACAGTATAGCCATTTGCAAACACCATATCATGCTCAGATCAGGGAACCATTCCATATAATTTCACTGATTTCAGGATTTTTTACAACAGGCTACATAGTGAATTTCCAAACATGCTTTCAAATCAGACTCTAATGTAATCTCTATTTACAAGATGGAATTGATTCCTTTTTGAGTTTCTTACCAAAACCCAGCTCCCTGCCTAAAATTTAAAAGGGCTTTAGATTTCCCCATTGCAGTTAGGGGTTTTTACATTTTTTAATTCACCACTCAAGAGTAAGAAGTGTCTTTGGACACCAGTTTTCTTCCACACCATCACTGTCAAATGAGTAACTCAAGCAAGTACAACACTATAACTCCAGACATTCACTAATTTAACCAAGACAGACAGTGGCCTTTAGTTCAAGTCACCCTCTCACAATCTGTCTCAAAACGTTTGTTGAACATGACAGATGAAACATGAAGATACCTCTAGAAAACTGTGACAATAAGAAGTTTGAGAAATATATAAACTTCATATATGGATTCCAGTTCCATCTCCTGAATGTTAGAGAAATGCATTCTCTGAGGACTGATTATCCTGCAATACTGGAATTATGCTGGAATACTCTACTATTCATGGTAGAGTTATTTTACTTCCCTGTGAAATAGATGCTTCTAGTTCCTCCCAGTCATTGGACTAAATGAACCACATGAAATAAGAGAGAAAGAAAATAGATATTTGTATGCATCACCACTTTCATTCATGGACCTAACAAGAAAAATGACCTTGTAAAATTATGTTCTTCTGATTGACACTTAATACTTCTCACTATTCTTTACACAGTTCAAACTGAAAACCACCTGATGTCCAGATGTTCCACAGGTTTATTACCATAAGAGAACAGGGAGGGAAAAAGGACCATTGTTATGCCCTTCTGCTACTGCATACAAATGCAGAAGGACAGAAGAGGTGAGGAAAAAGCAGGACCATGGCTGAAATACATCCAATGTTTTGGCTATCAGAAATGGCTGACTACTAAAAGAAAGATTTTTCATCCCCTGAAGTGGAACAGCAAAAGAACAACTTCTCTGGGTTGCCAGGACACCTAGTAGGGCTTCTGCATTTTGAGACATGATTCCTTGAGGCAATATGACTGAAGGGATGCGGCTCCCTACAGTGCAGGGTTCTGCTTAACTGCAACACTAAGCCCTGGGAAAAGATATTAACTCATTCCTCATTTGAGCTGCCAAACGTACCAGGAATACCTGGCAGCAGCTCCCTGCCATGTTGCCAACCATTCTAGGTACACAGCCGGCTATTTCAGCGATTTCAGAAGAACTCAGAGGATTTCAGCACAGCAGCAACAGCAGTAGAGGAACAAAAACAACATTTGATATCTTTGCACACATGTCCATCCCAGACTGGAGGTAAAACCATTCAGGCACAACCCTCCAGAATTAACTAATGTCCTGTATGGTCCAAATCCAGGCTCAACTCCCTCTCTATAAATCAGACAATTAAACAGTCGGTACCAAGCAATTGCCTCTCCTGTTTTCAGAATGTTTTATGTTCGTGTCACAAGCAATCCTGCAAATCCCTGATAGGTGTATTCATTATTTATGGTCTGCCATAATTATATTGGGTACTTACAGCTTAGCCTGCAGGAGGCAGTGTCATGTGTGGAAAGCAGAAATTATCAATGCTAATGAACTTTTGCAGGGGATGTTGAAACTCTATGATTTGTCTTAAAAACAAGAAATGCAAAATGGCAAGAATTTTAGTAAGAACAGCTAGTCTAGGGTAGAACTGGGAAAGGGTGCTATCAGTTTGAAACGTGCGATTTTGCCCTCAAAATATTTTCCCCTCTAAGTAACAACTGCAGCCCTTCTTTTACCTTCTGCTTATATGGTGTCTGTGGTTTCTGTTCCCTGCACAAACTTGCAAAGACTACACTGGCATTTCTTAATAGCAAGATATTTAAGTAGAAGCAAGTGCCCACCTTCAGGGTGAAACTAGCTACCACCCCCTGGCAGCATATATACAGCCTGCTTCTTAATGTTAAAAAAAACAAAACACCACAAAGGTGATGTTTGGATGAAGATATCCCTTTCCATTTTTACTAATGCAATTCCAGTGAGAAAAAAGCAAGATAGTGGCTGGTATTCATTCAAATAGCATTGTTCCTGTTTGTGTATATAGGCCCAGTGATCTCTCTGGGATTACACAGGCTAACAAATGTTAGGTCCAGCAGTGTAAAGAAGGCAGAGGGCTTCAGAAAATGTGGAAGCCTATGGCAGTTGTACAAATAGCACATATAAGACACTGGAAATACCAGGAAGGTTTTGAATATAAACAGTCAGCTTTGAACTGAATTAGTCAAGAGAGAGATGATAAACCAGACACTCAGTAAAGGCTCTTTGCAGAATGTCAGACAAAGTTTTTGTGGGTTTCCTCCCCCCCACCCCAAGTCTGCTAATTTGTGTGAACTTAAAAGCTATAACTGGTCTGCCTACATTTCATTCTGCTTTTATTAACCATCAGTGAGTATTCTGCACAGACACAGCCCATGAAAGTAATAACAGAGAGAAATTAATTAGATGACTGTATTTCAATCACGGGGTTTTCTTGACATTTTATACCAAAGGAATGCAGCTTAAGCAGTTTGTAACTGACAGCAATGCCACAAAATTGCTCCATATCCTTGATAATTATCCTCTTCATTATTCTTATAATATACAAAGAAATAAAGTACAACATAGCCCTTTCATTTTATAATAGTCTGCAGTATAATGGAAGCAGCTGAAGGAGGATGCTTGTATTACAATGCTACAGTTTAAATCTTGCGATAAGGAAAGAAGTCTCACATTAACAATGCACAGAGAAAAGCACTACAAACAACCATTCTTTATGTAACTATTCTACACAAACTGTAAACATAGTGGATAAATAATATATCTTAAACTTTTTTCCCTTCCACTTTTTTCTTCATGTTCAAGAATTATCAGTGATAACCCATCAGAAGGAAAAAAAATTAACCTCATTAGCATAAGTTTCCTTCTTTGCTAAAAGCTACTATCATCAAAGCTTAGGAAATGATTGACGACACAGAAAGTGTTGGACATTTCTTTTATGTAGCAGTACCAAGCACTTCTGCACTTTAGATGCTCAGAAAATTACTAGAAGTGGGAAGAGTCCTTTTTGCTCCAGATGGAGACATGAGAGGAATAAAGGTATTGTATCAAATATTATGGATAATTTTAATTAGGACAAGTAGCAGTAAAACAATAACAATTACATAATTTGGTAAACTATTTTAGATGATATTCAGAAAATGTAGGTAGGAAAGTCTCAGCTGGAACACAACAAACATGTATGAGGAGATGAGAAGTTCATTTCCCTGTCTACCAGTGTCAGCTCAACTTGGTATATGAGCAACAGAAGTCAGCTCCAGATGGCTACAAAAGAAGTCAGTCTGTTACCTTGGTAAAGCGGAGTTTGAAATAAGAATAACTTCAGGAACAGCAACTTTGGAGGTAGTTTCAGCAGAAGCTGCCAAATTAAGTCTGCAGAGATAAGAAGCTCTTAAAGCAGCTGTGGAGAACAGTAGCTTCCTGTCTCTAAGCATGAAGTCAGGATATTCTCTTGGTGTGATCCCTATAAAAAATAAAATATATTTAGTCTAGGCAACATCAGTTTCTTAGCCTGAATTAACTGATCCTAATAATATGATGATACATGCTTCCTTCTGTAGATTGCAGGGCTCCAGCAGAGGAGGTGGATTTTTAATTTACCAACATGTAAAATTTCTTTCTTCAGTCATTGTAAAATTTCTTTTTAAAATTTCTTTCTTCAGTCATTGTAAATAATACCCCAAAAGGAAGATGGCTTATGCATAAACTGAAAATCCATCAGTAACTTTATCATTTTTTCACAAGACGAATGTGAGACTGTGATATCATGAATCTAAATATGAGTGTTGCAGACTTGCATCATATTTGCCGCAGTATAGGGACATTAAATTCAGGGTGTCTGACTGAGGCTTATTTTTTACTGTTGTCATGACACGCATGTTTGTCAGTACTCTGCGCCAGTCATTTTCCCACAGGCTTTGCCATACTCAAGCTTTAAACAGATCTGTTAAAACTTCATGGAGAAAAAAGCCAGAAATATTTGGCTGTTTACCCAGGTATTGCAGGAATGATAAAATGTATCTTTCTGCATTTTCAAAGCCATGTTTCTTTAAATATACCTGACAGGTCTAAGTGTTTTAGCAACACATATACTTTTGCAATGAGTTTTGGGTAAATCTACAACCAGCCATTCATCCACTGTCATACAGTCCAACTGACCCTGTAGTTTCCTGAAAATATGGACTTTTTGGGCATTGTCCGCTCTGCCTTGCTTGTCTCTACAGCACAGAAATACAGAACATAGGGTAGGCAGGATAGCTCCGCAAATCACAGACCATACATCTCATCTGTGCATCTATAGCACTACCAGTGCACATATCTACTCTGCATGTGTCCCACACACGACAGATCTGATGCTTCTTCCTTACAAAAGATTCACTGTGTACATGATGTAGAGCCAGTCCACATGTGTACTGTGAGTACAGAATTGTCAGATCTTTTGTGCACATGCAGATTAGCTCCATGTTAGCAACACAACTCAGATACAATGAACCATTGCAGTCTTTCCCAGTGATGCAGTAGAAGACAGCCTCTAAACACATCTAAAGTCAACCTTATCACTAGGGGAAATACTTTTTCTGATTTAAAACACACTATGGCCATTCAAGAATGTTCTATTTGGTCATGTATATACCCCAGACAGTTATTTTCATTTTTTTTTACAATGGATCAGAGCAGACTACGATATTTTAGGGCATATATTTAAGGCAATACTAGTTTTTGATCCTGAAGAACAAAAGGCATGCATTAACCTATGTGCAAAGACAGAAGAGCTGACAAAACAGGGGTGGGGGCAGGGAGAGAATATGTCAGAACTTTGAAGTAATCCAAGGTCAAAAGTTTCTTCTTAAGAATATATGAGCAATGTGAGCTTACCCTATCCAGGAAGTCACCTCACAAGGTAACATTTTCAGAAGACAAGTCCTGGAAACTCTTCGTAGTGTCGAAGGTTGAAATAAGCAAAGTGGCTGCTGGTTTAAGGCATCTCTCCTCTGAAACATCCAATCTTCTTTATTTTTCAGAGATATTTTGCAGATAACACCAACAAAAGCCTCCTTGGTGTATACAAAATGAGCCTGAACCCTTGGAGTAAATAAAGAGACTCAAGTGAAGCCTCAAGGAAAAGCAAAACCAACACACACCACCTCCTCACTGGAAAAGAGATCAGTTATTTCTAAAAAAATGAATGTGACCCAAGTATCTGGAAATGCAAGCTACTAAAATTGCCCATTAGAATAGAATCGGAGTGTGCTTTAGAAAGAGATGAAGCATTAAGGACCTTTCCACCCTTCAAGTGTTCATTATTTGCCTCGGCTGAATTGCCAGAGCAGATTCCATGAACTTGCTATTGCTAAGCCTGCCCACATCACTCTCCAAGCAGTCTATGCTGAGAGGCTAATTTTGCAGAGACTGGCAGTGAGTGCTTACACAAATCCTTTTAGCAATTTAGTAAAGAGTTAATGATGATTGCCTGAAAGTATCTGAGACATCCTCCCATTAAAATTATAGAATTTTGTTGCCTTCATGTATACCTGAAGAAAATTCACACTTATGGAAGCAATAGTATAACACTTCCAATTAGTTGTCACTTAAATACACATACATTGATTTCATTTGCTCAAACCAAAGTTATTATTTTCACTTCTTCATCACTAATTCAATAGGATATTAAGCACAAGAAAAGTTTCACATACACAGATGGGCCATTAAATTATACCTATTCTCACAGGTAATACAGCTTCACACTGACTAAAGTACCTACAATTAGAAAAGGAACAGAGAAAGGAAGTTTCTGAAAATGAGAGCTTGAAGGGACATAAAGTGTACAGCTGATACACTATCAGATTTCTTCATATGGAGGAATTACTGACACAGTGTTGTTTCTTCAAAGAGATAGCCCCTCAACAATATAAAAATACACAGATTTTCAAACACAGTGAAATATTTTCTAATATGAGCATCCTAAAAAGGGGAAATCAATAAATGGCATGAAAAACTTCAAAGAAGGACCTCCTGTCAATGACAGAGGTTCTTCAGCGATGTAAAGTCTTTGAAGAAGGACTCCCAGTGCTGGGAAACCTTTGAAGTGACAGAAAGCAGACATTTATAATTACAGAAAGGTGCGGTGTCCAGCAGAGATAGTAAAAAGATATAACTGGGGTACGTGTGGGGGAGGTTGAACGGTGGCTTGGGCCCTGAGTGACCCTGTTCACTTGAAGCCTAAAAGCCTGGAAGGTCAACACTATATCCATATGAAAGCAACAATTTGTGAAACGGAGAGGTGGGTAGGGTTTAGAAACCAAATTACTGCAGCTTTCACACTTCTAGCATATGTTTATTAAACAAAGCATCTCTTTCTTTCTCACTACACTAGATTCCAGCACACACACAACCACACAGCATATTTTCTCTTTGCAGCCTATAGTTCCCCTGAGGGTATATGTGGGCTTATTATGTTCATTGGCTTGGAAGCTAGTTTGTACTATGAAGTGGAGTAGTCCAGCTTTACAGATATTTATCAATAACGTTTTTCATGAGCCTGTGACTCCTTCCTTCTCCCCTACTCCCTGGCTATTCTTTGATACAGTGATATAGAAATCTAGAGAAGTGAAAAAATATACTCTGGAAGAAAGGTGTTAACTGATTGGATTTTGGAGCTCTTTAAATGCTTGGCTACTTGAAAGGGAAAACGTGGAAGTGCAGTTTACAGGAATAGATTTTTGGTCTCCCCTCAGACCACAAGCTAAGACCCTGCTGTGCTTTTGGGGCAGAACAGAGTCTGCCCATGCTTTGACAGCCTGAAGGCAGAAGTCATTTTAGCAGGTATTGAGCTCATTCTAGTGTGCTCAGCTGAGAGAGTTAAAGTTCACACTTGTCCTTTCCTTTCATACCTTCACAGTTCTTGGTTGTCCTAAAGCACAGGCCCAGGTCTCTTGCTTATGCCCCACGGATCACATAGCTACATGCAAAATATTAATTTCTAGATGTCTGCTGGAAATAAAACATTTACAGAAAAACAACAGCATCTGATGCCAGCTCAGATTTTCTCAGAAGCCAAAACAAAAGTCAAGCAAGTAAATCAGCTGAAGCTGCCACCTCATTCAAACTCACTTGGCCTTTCTTGTATAGTTGGACCACAACCTGGAAGCAGAACTGCTCAAAGTGGGCTGAAATGGGTCCTCTAGTCAATAGGTCAATTCTTCTGCCCTGGTGTGAGAAGGACACCAGAGCATCCTGTTCCTCAACAGCCTACAGTTCCACCTGAGAGACTCAAATCCATACAGTCCTGAGGAAGAAAGAAATTGAACTACCAAAAAGAAAAAAACAGCTCAATTTTCCTTGTGCTTCCCTGCAGGCTTGTGTAGTTAAGTCCTTCCAAGCAAAGGTTGGTGGAAGATGGCATTGAAATAAATACATGGACAATGATGCTTGGTAATTTTCACACCCCACATGGCATCCACAGATTTCAAATCCAGCAACTAACCCAGTTTATGAATGAGAAACTGAAGTCCTAGACAGAAATTCATCTTGGGTCTGTAGAAAATCTTGAAGTCTTTGCTCAAACATACCAATATTTCTTACTGCAGGAAATTCACAGTAGACAGCATTGAGTCTATTTTCGTCTTTAGATAACCTTCAGTCCCAGGTTAAGGTCAGAACTAGAGAAAATAATACCAAAGTCCAATGCTGTCTTTAGAGAATTGCTGAAGGTTATTTTGTTGAGCTCTTCTTTTGCTGGCCAGGCAGCAACCATGTAATTAGGATAACTATGCAATAGTGTTTTTAAGGGAGTGCTACAGAGAAAAACTCAAAACTACAGTACATATAAAAGCACTGTATTTGTTTTCTCATGCATCAACAATTTAGTTTTTCTTCTGTTCAGGAGGTTGGCCTGAAGGGAAAAAGGGAAAGGAAATCACAAAGATTATTACCTTTTTATAACTATCTTTCTGAAAGTTATGGCATTAGCTACATGAGGTGCGTAGCAAAAAGGAAAAAAAAATTCTAAATACCAATGGAGAGACCGTATGGAAACTCAGAAGCAATTAACATGCAGACAAAATTTTTAAGAGTAGTGATGAAATTAAGTATTGTTGCCAGAAGATGTTTACTGCTTAAAATTTCATTCAGGTCTTTCGAAATATTGCTTGGAGGATTTGGCATGACAAAGAAAGCAGATGTCAGATAAGACATAACACATCAAGAAAACAATAATATATTCTGAGCTTAAGAGTCCTGCTGGTGATATGGGACAAAAATACGTCTGGGCAATCTGAAACAGCTTTTAAATAAAAGAAAACCAAACCAAATTTAGATGTTATTTTTGAAGTGCCTACACATCATGTAAATTTTGTGTTACAAAAGTTAGGGCAACAGGATGAACTCAGCAAAACCTGAGATCTCCCTACATGCAACAGATAGTGGAAACTCTTTTCTGATGTTTAGTATTTGCTAGTGGCATAACATGCATTGATAAGGTTCAGAACACCTTAAGTATGGTAAATGGTGCTGTTTATATCACAGCTTTTTATTGCCAATACTTTCATCAAATAAGCGCCTTAAATCCACAGTCAGGCATCATTACAAAAAAAGTGGATGAAGATGTAAATATCTTTCCAAACTGAGAAGCAAGGATACCTTCCTCATGGCTGCGATGTGAAAATTCTTTTGCACTCTTAGCAATATCACATTCAGTCTGTTCTAGTACGTGTCATGTAAAGCTCTGCACCCATTAAGATACGTGTCTTTTCTCCTGTTCATCCTAGTTAGTGGGATCCCTTAGGAGTCACATACTAGTTGTTCCTCACTCTCACATCCTGCATTCTAGGCTATTTTTGTGGTCAGGTCAGCAAAGCACAGACTTAAAGCAGTGGCTTTCCCCCTTCATAGAGAGGGGACATACTCCCTGCTGATGATTTGAACTGCAGTAGCAACAGCAGACCAGGTGTCATAGTACCACCACAGCCATTTGAGTAATGCCTCACTTACAAACAAAACAAAGGAAAATAAAACTGTGCTTAAATGCACTAATTACACAACAGGGACGCCCTCATGACATAGTAAGAAAGAGTTCTGAGTGACCATCCACAGAGGATTCTGTAGTGAAAGGAGGACAAAACCATCCTGAATTTAACAACATAAAACCAACCATGAGTAGACAGTACTATGATCTAGAAGAAGGACTCTGGAATATCAGCATCAGTATTTCTGGTAACTGGAAAGACTTCAGGGCTCATTTCAGGGGCAGACAACTGCTGTCACTTGTCTTACAGGTAACAGAAACTTGAACAACAGGCTCAGCTAGCAGATAGGATGGGGTACCTTATTTATGCATTTAAAAGAAAAAAAAATGTCACATTTGTCATAGTCTGAAGATCAAGAGAACTAGTAGTACAGAATGACCCAAAGGTATATGCCTGGTTGATATTCCAGGTTTTTATTGTAGATGATAATAAGTACAGTGAGTTTGCCAAGGTGTCATCTTTGTCATATCCCTTTTTGCTGTTCTCTCCTTATAGTTTGCCTGAGAACACAAGAATCAGATTTATGAAAAATGTATGCTGTTGTCAAGTACATACAAGTAATTTCTGTGAAGTGTTAACTAAGAAGGACTTATCTGCCAAAATTTAAGTATATGTTTATTTTTCAGCACTTTTTATTTTCATTCTTCTGTGGGAATCATCAAAATATGATAATGTATTGTTTAAATTCTTAACTTCAAATATAATAAACTAACGTTAGACAGGACTAACGCTGAGAACTCAGTAATTCCTTTTACTAACCATTGGATTTCAGGCACCTCTCAAGCTCATTCTAGAGATGTCTCACAAAAAAAAAAAAAAAAAAAAACCACCACAAACCAAACCCAAGCCAGACCCCAAACCCCAGCCTTTAATTTCTTTTTTTTTTTTTCAAATATCAGTCAGAATTTATTGCTTACTTCATCAAATAGCCTCTCTCAAACATACAGAAGCTGCACATAATGAAAACTTGGAATGCTGTATTAGCAGCTAACAGCATAAATCCATGGAAACTGGACATTATGAAACAGATCTCCAAAACAGATTCAACTGTTGTATCCAGTTCTATCAGGTAATATCCACACACAATTTCCACAATATAGGATGGGTTTTTTTTAAATACCAGTAAGAAAGAATGGCATGGAACAAACCACTAGTATACTTTATGCAGCAAACCACAAACAGGAAAGAACACCTTGCTCTGATGCCTGCACTATATTATAGCCCCTATCTTGCATACGAAGATACACTTGTGAAATCCAAAGTGAGTAATTGTGAAATATTTTATCAATATCAGTAGGTTTAAATATGCTATTGAATATTAGCTGCTTAGCAAGATTGACCTGATACATGAACTATAATAGAGAGGATATAAGCCACCACAGAACAGAAAACGTTAATCAGTTTAGTTGCATCTTTCTTAGGATCTTTGCTGTTTCTTGCTACAACCTACATGTCCTTTGTGAAAGACAACTGTATTTTTGAAATGAAAAGCACTGGAGAAGAGAAAAGTTTCAAAGATCACAGCATAAAGAATTCTAGAGCTTTCCATGCACCAAGTACAATATGGATATTCATATATTTTGCAGTGAAAAGACAGCAAAATAAAAGCCTCACACTTGCACAGGAAACTCCCATCAAGGAGAAAAACACAAGATGATTAGTGGTTGGGGTATGGACTAAGTTAGGTTCTAGAGAAAGCACATCTGAGGCTTCTCTCTAGCATATGGAGTTTTGCACACTTCTTCTACAGGTTACTCAGGGCTCAGTTTGACTGGCTAAATATGGCTATATCTCCAACACATGGAGATGGCAGATATGATACAGGACATGCAGATACTGTAACTTTCTGGAATAGTTGCTTGAGGCCAGCAGAACATAGTAAGGTACTTGAATGGCACTAAACTGCTATACAGAGGCAACTGAATGCTCTTGCACCCATCACATGTGGGGACCCAGCTCTGCAGTGCAGCAGAAAACCCCTCCCAGTCCCTGAGACAGTTTTCTCTGCAAGTTTCCTGTGCACACCTTAAAATTTATCCCTTAAGCATGTTTGTGATTTTACTTGGGATCCACAGATAAGAGGTTGTGCTACAGGACCAATCCAACATACAACTGTACGTAAGCAAATCTCACTAAATACACCAGCAGCAGCTAAAAGCTCCCTCAAAAACTTGGGGAACGAGGCTCACTGTCAGTCTCACCTCCTTAAGATTAGCAGTCAACGTGTTTATTTAGGGTCTGGAGGACGGTAACATTGCCTCCTGCAGTAAAGCAATGGCCAGTGAAGTATCCCAGCTATCGGGATTGTTTGGAATTAAGCAATTAACTGCCTACAGATGCCTAAGTCTTCTTATGTGCTATTACAAAAAGCAAAGGGCCCAGGGACTACAGTCTCTGGCAATACTTGACCACCACATCACCTAATGTTTTGCTGCTCCCTGAGCTCTCAGTCTACTGATTAGCCAGACTTGCTTCATCCTGGCCGAAGGGTCACCCTTTCCTCCAAAACCAGGGTGCAGCCACCACCTGTCAAAAGCCTGAATCCCACCCACATGATGTATAAGTCAAACGAGTACTCAGGCCGTGATCCATGTCCTACAGTTCAGAAAACTTCTTACAGTCACACCATGTTCCAGCAATAGCCATGACTGCCCTTCCTCAGGCATGTTGCAGTGGGTACAGACCCTAACAATTAGGAGGTTTTAGCTACTGTGAAGAAAAAGGCTGTCTATTACTCAAGGCAAAATGAATTCCATTCCCACAGCTGCTAAATGACAGAGACTTCAGAGATAACACTCCTTCAGCTTTGAAGAATAGCAGGATACAGAACAGGAGAGGAAGAGGTGAGCCTCATCCTAAAGGAAGGATGGCTACTTAGAATCTCCCCTCCACTATTTTTTTTTTCCAAAGGGAAATCACGCAGGCCAAAAAGCCACAGGGGAAAAGGAAAACAAGAAGGAAGCAGGTTTTTCTTACTTCTGTATACTTTAGATTCCTTGCAAATAACAGGGATTTGTTATGTTGCAAGACTGAGCATCTAGCTGGAGCCATCCTGCAGAAATCAAGGTCTGATGTGTGCAGATCTTTGACCTTACCTGATTTTCAAGGGCATTTTTCTCAGCTCTTTTGTAAATTGTTATCTCAATTTCAGTGGCAGTATCAGTCTAAAATTCAAAGTACAAAATTCAGATATCTCCTAGACTGTTTTAGCGTCATATTTTCCTATCAATACTATAATACAATGTATACAGAGACTAACTTTTAGAGTGCTTGGAATTAATCTGTTCAAATTGTTATTTTTCGGGTATCGTGCGTTTTTCTAACAATCACCCTCCTCTCATATCCATAAAGTATGCACAGTATGGTGGGCTGGATAACATCAAAGGAAGCAGATAATTTTCAGTAATATATCATATTCTGTAAATCAGCTTGAAAGGTATTTTTCAGCTCATTTTGATTTTTATGCTTTCTTCTTCCTGCTGCTTGATGTAAAACTGTCAAAGTAAAACTGACAATAAGCTGCATAGAGATGCAAGCTTTCTAGTACAGAAGAGTAAACGTTTCTCTTAAGAGATGGAGTCATTTTCACTTTTATTAGCATTAACCAACTTCAAAACTCTATGCAAGTGGAGGAGTCAAGAAGCTAGAAATGTATTCCTGAATGTTGCTTTATTGTTATATTTTTACAGATATTTCTGTATTATCTTTAGCAGATAATAAGCTAGGACACTATCAATTACACTTAACGAGTATCCTCAAGGCCTGCAGTCCAATAGTTTTAGCAGGACCACAGCAACTGGACTGTGAAGAATAAGACAGGCCACTCTCTTTCAGTCGCTATCACTCAAAAGTCGGTATTTTTCTTCCCGTAGCAACACTGGACTGTAGTTATTGCCTGCTGTCCGGCACAAACCAGCTACATTTTCTATGTAGAACACAGATGAAATTAAGAAAGCACACCTATAGGTTGAAAATGGGGCAGTAATGCAAATAAGGCCACTGCTATACTGGTGAGGAAATGCTTGGGGGAGACCTGATGTCTGAGTTGGCAGAGTCGTGCAGCTAAACTTTGTTTGCAACAAAAGACTAGCACCAAAATGTCCACAGTATCAATTCTTCTTTGTCCCAGTCTTTATGAAAGTTCCCCATACAAACCACCCCTGCTCTTTCCACAGCACAGTCAAAGAGAAGGTTGTTATTCTCAGCCCATGATCTGTTGCTAGTAATGCATGTTACTGAAAATAGCATCACACAGCAATTAAATCAAACTTTTAATTGGGAAAATGACTGTAAATAATTTTTATGGCTGTCTAGTCTTTTTCCATCTAAAATATGATTTTTTCCTATTGTACAAAGATTTAGCATTCTGAGGTGCTTTACATAAATTATTTTTGAGAGGAAAATGCCTTATGAGCCACAAGGATGTTAAATGACAACTGTACATCCAGACTCGTTGAAACTAGCTGAAATTTATCATACAAGCTTCTTGGATAGTTTTTTCCTTTAAATTTTCTGTTATTTTATACGCTCAAGTAGCTGGTGATAAATTGTAAAAATTGTAAACAAGGATAAAACCTGCAGAGAACCTTTTATAAAGAGTTTAAAAACCCATTTAAGATTTAAACCACTGGATTATTAATCTACTTCAGCATTTGTGAGCTGTAAAACTTTAGATATAGCATTTTGTTTTCATGTGTGGCTTGTTGAGTTTACTCATCATAAAAAGGGTGGATTTTTTTTTGTTTTCTCAATAACTTTTTGCTCCACATCTCTTTTAGCTGCTGACTAATTTGTAAGAGCATTTTGTCTGCCTGAAATGGGCAGCAATTTAATTTTCTTTAGGCATCTTTAGCATATCAGCAGAATCAGTTAGATGCTACAAATGAGCAAGGAATCATAATATCCAGAGAAAATTACAGAAATAAAGAGTAAATAACTCAGTGTTAGAGAAGAATTAATATAATGGGATCACTCAGAAACCATCAGAATCATTAATGAAATTAAAGTATAACCCATAGTAATTTAAAAATTCAGTTAAAGGCTACATTTAAAATCACTAAATGTCAGGGGAAAATATTTAAATTATGAAAATAATTATCATAAAGCTCTGACTGCAAAGTATCCATTTACACAAGCCTAAAGTAATTTTATATGCATTGCTACTCATGCTATATGTTTGAGCATAAAATTATAAAGGGAAATGGCTTAGTTGCATTTACTTTTAAATATAGTTATGATACAAATAAAGATACAAATACACTTACTGTATTTCTTGTATTAGCTCCATCTGACTTTTTTTGATAGTTACTTTTAAACTAATTTGATTTTATGGAATATATGCACTTGTACTTAAGATTTACTGACAACATGTAGAGTGGTGAGGGGGTGATAGCAGTATGTAAGGGACAAGGCTGAATTGCGGCTGGGTTCTTGAGCTCCTGTCCATCAGACATCGTAAACTTTCATCCAACGCTCCTCATAGTTATATGCCTACAAAGCATGCACAAACACGACTATGTCTGATTCACTGGTTGAGTTTTCTGTGCAAATACCAGCAACATTTTCAAACAATGTTTAACAGCCAACAAAGATTTGCTGACTATACTGTAAATGGAGGTTGGCAAATAAACTCTGAGAAGGGAGCCTGGAAAATCTGCTGCCAGCAAGAGACTAAAGCAGCTGAAGAGATGATTAATATATATCAGGATCACAAGGTGGCATCTCAAATACATGGATGCCATCATTGATCATCAATGGAGAGAAGACAAGATTTTAGTAGTTTATGGGTGTTTAATAAAAAAAGTTTGTAGACAGAAGTAGCACTAATCATTTGTACAAGTCACTGAATAGCTGAAGCTACAAAAGCTTTCTTTATCAAATCACCACAGGATCTCCTTGCCACTTGAAGTCTATCAATAAAGTTTGGATGTCCACTAAACTCATACAGTTCAGCTAAACCCCGTGTATCTAATGGAAAAAGCTGGTCAAATTCTAGGGCATGCTTACGGAGGAAGCCTGAGCAAATTTCTTCAATACTTTCTTTTAGATAGAGTTCAATTCTGATAATTAATTCATATTGTAGGTATCTATTGTGCTTCATTGCCACAGCACTGCCAAATTTAAAATCCTGGAAACACTACTGGTAGATTTTTATTTTCCTACTTATTTCACATCTTCCCTATTTATGTTTTATGTTAACGCCTTTTGTATTTCCTACTTGTCCTGAGCACAAGGGCAAGTGTGGGAGAACTGATGTTGGCAGAAAAGGAATGAAGACAACTATAGCTCCTTCAAGGTTTCTTATAAAATAAGTCCCATGAGAACCATAAGGTAAATAACTCCTTCATATACTGTACATCAATTGCAAACTGTATTTGTTGTCAATGACAACCCTCTTGGTACCTTTAGAATCCTTCCACGATTACAGTAAATTGTTAATATACGAAAATCCAGATGATAAAATCAGTAAACCTGTAACATTTGAAGTATCTTGTTGACCTAAATGCAGTTATTCCAAAGTTAGAACAACAAAGCTACAGCCAGAATCCAGATATGCATGATAAATTACTGTAAATACTATAATATCTTTCAGATGTCTGGATAGAATCCCTAAAGCCTCTACAAATATAATCAAATGAATGCTGGTCAATCACAACACTATCAAAACAAAATCTGAATGGTTACGGTCTCTCAAACAGAATTAATTTTGTTCAGTTTGTGAAAAGAAACATTTTGGGTGAGAAGTGAGAGTTGAGAGGGGTCTTGAAAAAGTTCTGCTGTTGTTGTTATTGTTGTTTCAGGTGATCTCATGATTGATTTCCAAATCTGGAACAGTCTACTACTATCCTTTAAAAACAAACTAGTAAAAAAATGTGGCTTTAAAAGCAAAAACAAAACTGCAGAAAGACTTTTCCAAGTGTATTCCTCCTTCATTCTACTTGAGATGATCAAACAGTAGGTTTCCTTTCAAAGTATTCATTGGCTCTCTTACAGCCACTATAATCAACTATATTTAATGTGCTTTAAAGCAGTAAGAAAAAGTGGAACAGAGGAAAGAAAGGAAGAGAAAGGGCATTATCCTGTTACAGGTCTCCTGGTCAAAAAATATTTTGCTGCCCAGGGAAGTTTACTGCTCCAATTCTTTGATGGCACTTTAAAGAAAATAAAAATAGTTATTAACACAAACATACACCCCTTCCACCCCCTTCTGAGATGAATCATTAATCTCTGCTAGTAATTCAGTGACATCAATTACTGATTTATTATTTTGTCTGCCTTTCTCTCAGGATGTGACCCTAGCCCAGTTCCTTTAAAGTTTGACATATGCAAGTTCCATTAGAAGCAGTAGAAGCAAAGAGAAAGAGAGATAGAAGGGGAAACATATTTTCTCTGCAATAGGCAGACTTAGCTAGAAAAATAAAATCCCAGCAGAGCACCTCAGTTGAAGCCCATTTTATGAAATGTAACTGTGCAAAACACCAAATGCAAACCCAAGTGTTTTAGGTAAATCACATCACCTCCAGCCTCTGACACAATCAGAGAGCAAGCAGAGCAGGAATCAAACAGCAAGTGGTTTCTTTGTTCACAGATCCAAGCTCTTCCTTGCCAGTACTCAACTGACATCACTTTTGCACTCTCCCTCAGTCTCTTTGGTCTGTCCCAGAGCAACATTAGCAGGGATTCTGCAGGCAATGCTTTGGCTTTTCATTCTCGTCTCTCACTGCCTGTGTTCAAGCCACTGACAGCCATGATCTTGTCAAACTGCCCAGCAAAATCTGTCCATATGTATAATCAAGCTTCTCTCTGACCCACCATATGGCTTGTCTTTTGCACTGTCAATTCCCACCAAAATTCTTTTTTTTACTCTGAATATGAGCATTTGTATATGTTCTATTCATGCCGCATTGTCTTAGGTAGTTGTCAGGGGCTGCTTGCTTGGAAATCTCTCTCTCTCCTAATTATGATTGATGAGAAGAATATAGCCCCTGGCAGGTGTGTTTAACAACAGACTGAGAGCAGACTATTCTAAAGAACAGAAAAATATGTAAACGAACAGTTTACGAAACCTAATAACAAAGCATATTGTATTTTAAAATGTTTTAAATCGCGTGGGTCTGAAAGAATCAGTAGCTAACACTTTTGAAAGCTCAATCTTTAAAATACTATTAGAAGCATATATGATTTTGACCTCATAAAATGGAAAGGTAAGAAACATGGTCTAATTTGTTAAAAAGGCAGCCCTGGCAATAGTGGCAGCATTGCAGCAAACTGCCCTTTAGCCAAGAACCAGGAAGGATTGTGCCTTGATTCCAGAACTTCTCAGGAAAAAATCCAACTTTGCATTGGACCTCACATAATTCCTTGGCTTCACAAAGCTTCCACTAGATCTGAGTTTATGGGCTCGCAAAGGTGAAGGCAGCATTTTGTCCAAAATATTTGGCTTATAAGTATATTTTAATATTTTAATAACATAAATATCTGGTGGGAAGTTTTATAATTCCAGAATGCGTAGGGGATAAAATAAATCAGGATAACAGGACTAAATGAAGAGAAACAAAAATCAGTTAAAAGATCACATGTGAACTACTGTGACATTTTCTGTGGGTTCACTTCAAACCAAAATCAAACAAATCAGCAGACAAGCTATCTGAAGCACAAAGTGCCTTAATAAAAAGCAAAGAAGCAATGTTTAAAATAGGAGCTGAAAATACTACTTCAATGGGGGCTCCTTCATGAAAATTAACACTATCATAATGCTAATAGATATATAACACACAGGAACAATTTGTGCATATGCAGTAGAGCAATAGAGACAGATGCTTTAGCAACATCAAAATAAGTATGTAAAATAATCCTGTTTACCAACCTTAATGCATGTACAGTATAACAAATAATTCTCTGCCTCATTGTGAAACTGTCCACTTTTTTCCTTGCCAGCATCTCATCCAGCCCAGACTTTCTTCTCTGTCCCAGCCCACAACTACCACTGCTTTACTACCAGTAAGACTCCAGCACATCCTGACCCCAGGATTTTACTATGGAAATTTTTCTCATTCCTATACGTCTGGCCTTTTCTTGTCTCTTTGAGCTCATTTTTATCATAGTCCCACTATGACAGTCCCCTGTCTACAGGAAGTCTTACTTCTACAACCACACCAGCTTGTTAGAGATTACTGCCCTTAGCCCACACAAGACCTGCCATTTGTGAAGTTTTCCTCAATGCTTCTGTCCTGTCAGCAGTCGTTTTTTCGCACTGATTTCATTGTTCATTTGGCTTTCTGTGCCACTGCCCTCATGCAAAGAACTACTTGACAGACTACAAAAAGAGACCTTTTTCCCACACCACTGTAACTTGCAGTCTTCTACTGCCTCGTTCCTCTAGGGAGTTCCAAACATAGCAGGCATCTGACTTTCCTAATGGCCCCGTCATAGAAAAAGGAAAATTAAGCAGCTTTCAAATAGCTCGTAACATTGCCATCCAATGGAAGTAGTCAAGCTCCTTATTTGAACTGTTTAAAACTAGGCAGTACAAAGCATTGCACAGTACACATGGGGAAAACCCAATATTGGCAAGGGGCTAAACTTAATAACTTAAAAGGTGTTTTCTGTCTCCATTTTTTCTGGTATCTGGAAGTGCTTTCCTACACTAAGGCATAAATTGATAACTGGAGATGAACTTTTCTTCCAATGTAAATAATGGCTCTAGGATACATCATGTGACTTGACTTCCTTACCTTAGGCATCCATCTGCAAGTGTCAGTTCAATTATCCTTAGTGTTTTTTTAGTTACTCCTCATAGTACCTGGGGAAGATCTATTTTTGTTTCCTGCTAAGTGTACAAGAGTGATTCAACAGAAGTCATGGGAGCAAAACCAGAGCTCTGAGGACACGTCAGGTCTTAATTCCCTTAAGAATCAGGTCTCTCCAAACCGTATGCTGTGCCCCATTGCTAGTCACCTTTCAGATTCTGTTCTGCCTTCTTTGCCAAATGGAGATGAATTGGCACGCTTCCCTGAGAGGAGACAGGAGAGCACAACTGCGGAAGGTATGGGGAGCATGCACATTTGGGTACCACATGGGAATGCAGCTGCATGAGAATGCAGAGGAGAATGAGTGGAGAAGTCAGAGTATGTAACCAAGCAGTACCTTCCTCTCCACTGAGGAGTGCAGGAGAAATGTCTTTGGTTCACAGTCTCTACATGACCAGAAGGGTCCTTTCTTCACACATGTAGATCTTCACGATTTAGCTGAAGTACCCTGTGACCAGGGAGAGGTTAGTCTTGAACACCAACATTTACAATTAGTCCTCATAGCCTTCATTTTATTGTTTCAAACCCTAATATTTACATGAATAAGTGTCTGACTCGACCACTTTCTAGGCTCCTCTGTGTACGTATGTCCCAGTTTTAATTTTTTCTCTCAGGTAGCTGAAAAATACCAAACAAACCAAAAAGCCAGTGAACAACCCAAGGGGAGAGCAGGGCTAATACCTTGTATTCATTATACACCTCCTGATGTATTACGTATTGCAAAGCCTCTTTCTTGTTTTACTGCACACTGTTGGCAAAGTTGGAGCGGGAAGCTTGTAATGTCAGCTGAGAGGACCCATGCACAGTCACCAAAGCCCCAGGAAGAAAAGAATTAACAGTTTTCAAAAATTGAAAAGTTTTAAAAAGAGATATTTAAAAGGTTTGACTTGCAGCCAAGTGTTAAACAGTAAATACAAGTTTTAAGTGTCTTAACGATTAAGATGAAGGATCATAATTCAGCAGGATGGAATGGGACCTCTTACTGGGAAAGGCTAAAGAAGAAAACTGAACCAGTACAAAAGGAACCCCCTCTAGGGAAGATCTCACACATTTGGGCCTGGAGTCTAGTTAGAGTAGGCCAAAACCTGATACTTTTATCTCCAACCTTTGACCCTGACATCTGGAAACTTAGTTTGAGTCAAACAGAAGGAAGTTTTCTTTTCTATTTCAAATACTTTATAGAAGAAAAACTTCAAGTATCTACAGTCAAGTCTGTTAGTACAAACTACTTTTATTTGTGCACTTGTAATGAACTCTAAAATATGGAACATTTGTGCAGGAAATGCATGCGTCAGAACTTTTGGGAAAAGAGAGTAACTTGGTAAGACTGGCACATTGTTCGATGCTTGTATGGGATCCAGATAACAGCCCAGATAAACATCTCCAAGGGGGTGCTGAAGAGTATAAAAAGTCCAGTTCCTTTGATGTTCTTAGATGTTCTCATTTAATAGCTATCAGCCCTGGTGCCAGAAATAACAACATGTTTAAATATTCTGTATCCAAACACAAATTAAATTCATTTAGCATAACCTGTGTTTCCAAAGTTCATTTTCATCTTTAGCTGGAATACTAAGTGTAATGTAACTCATGTTCTTCCTGGCAGTTATTTTCATTATTATGTTTATTACTCATTTAAGAGACTTTTTTTTTTTTTTTTTTTTTCAACAGAGGGATTAATGAATTTAGACTGCACATTATAACATCAAAAGCTTTGGTTTCAAATAAGCCCATCTGAGCTACAGGAGATTTTCTCCCCTTATATGAAGCTAAACAGTAACTTCAAAAACATACCTCAGTTATAGTATTATTTTCTAGTTGACTCAAGTCATGGGTTTTATGTCAACCTGTTATATTTGCATATAATAAATTAATACTTATTTGTATTGTCTGAGGGACTCCTTTAACCCACAATCTGTTTAGAAGTCTGAGGATACCAGCTCTCTACTGTGAAGGTTTTCTGATCATGTGAAAGAACAAAAATAATAATAAAGGGTTCTCTTGTTCAGGATTCAAACAACTGTTTGAGATCAATTCATCGGTAGAGGTGAAGACACATGGAAGCATTTTAACATCACGTTGCTCAGGCCATTATTGAAATATTATAGCAAATAATAAAATAGTAAACAAAGAGTGCACTATACAACATTTAGCAAAAATATTTATAACCTGCTATGTTCCCTTTGATCACTAAGCCTTCTGTTTACAAGTGATTCTCCCCCCCGACTACTGCTTAACAACAAACATGCAAAAACTCTCATTGGAAGTATACAGAGGTCTAGGAAATCAGCCTGATTTTATAACTGAAGGTAGAAACTGCAGAATTTTTTGTTGAATAGGACTCTTTAGGATATATTAAGTCCTTCATCAGTTATTTTACTAGAAACAATACAATATTGCTTAGCATGCTGGCCAAAATACTGAATTTCTCCAGATAAAATATTTTACTCATTATTTTCATCAAGTCTAGACAGTTTTACAACGCTGATTTTAAAAGAGCATAATGTCCGAGTTAAAGCTCCTGCCTTCCCATAAGCTCCTGCCTTCCCATTTCCCCACACAGGCAGAACCTATCTTGCATCAGTGTAAGATAGAGGTCTCAGCTAAGGAAATTATTTCAAAAGACTCACTTTGTATTGTCTTGAGAATTTTATCATGCTTGAAGGAATTTGACCAGCAGGAAGCATCTCCACACATCTGCAGTCAAAACCAAAGTATCACCACTGAAATTGTGAAAAATTCACTTATGTAGATTGAAGCTGCTGTGGATAAACACTATGAAAGACCAAATCTTGCAGAAAACATGAGCATATTCCTCATTGGAAACAGGCACCTGTTTAATTGCCTCTGGTCTAGGAAACAGGCACCCTTGCAGGAGACAAGCAAACTGAGAACTGCCCCGTCATTCTGAACTATCAGAGTTTGCTCTGTATTGGTTTACAAAAGACTGTGTAAAACAGTTTTGCAGATGCTGATATTTTCATTCTGACTCTCAAACTCAGTTCAGTAATTCCCATCTCACCTCCCATTACAACAAATGATAGCACTTTCTGAAACACCCCTCATGCCTTTCTCTGCAGCCTCAAACCCTCCTCTGATACCTCTCCTCCTGCACAGTTTGTGGTTCTCTGTTAGCCCTTTACAGCTCTATTTTTCATAAAGGTGGCCAACAGAAGAAAGCACACGGCCACTAAAAATGTTAGGCCCTGCACTTCAGCAACACAAGCAGATCATCTCAGTTAAAACTTCCATTACTACAGAGTAAAATGAATAAGTCGTTCCACAGTCATAGCTTTGGGCCACTTCGCCTCAAGCAGCACACTACTCCTCCCCTTATCTTATCTTCCACATGAGCACAGCTGACTGCTGTACAGCCTGTTTCTGAAGCTGTGGCTGACACAGCATTTGGCTCTTCATTCTTAGGTAATTCCAGCTCCAATTCCAATTCCAAGAGGAATGACCTGCTATTCAGCATAAAGGGTTTGGTTTAATAAACCATCATTCACATTTGCTTTCTTGAAACACAGATCTGTGGCATATAATCTTTTCCAGGTTTGCAGCAAGTTGTAGGCTGTAGTTACTGATGCACATATTCTTCACGCCTAGACTCATTACCAAACTTTGCAATTACTTCTTTTTAAGTTTTACATTAGTAGGTTCCAAGCATTCAGTGCACTAGGAGATAAAAGGTCAGGTGACCTTTTGGTCAGCGATCTGTCTCTTGCCTCTGTTTCATAAGCAACGTAGATAACTGAGCCGGAGAAGTATTGATCTGCTCTATTTTACATACAAGCATAGGGAGGAGAAGGAAAAGTCAATACAGAAATTAAGACAAGCAAGGAAAATACCACAGAATTAATTTGACGTACTCATGTCTGGTTTTGTATGCAGGAAAACTATATAAAATTATGTAGATGACAGAGATTCAATTCCTAGCAGAAGTGCTGAGCCAGATGGGTTTTCCCATTTCTTAAATTTTCTTATGTCTCAACTCTACCATACAGCAAGGGGCATATTCTCCTTTTGAAGCCCAGACCCAGCATTAACATTTAGGGGTTTTATGCACACATCAAAAGAAAAACCTACTTTAAGCAATTTATAAATCTGAATATTTTTTCTCAGGCCAGTGCAATTGCAGGATTATCTGCAGGAAAGTGCCAAAATGTCTCATGTTATTTCTGCTGCTGAATACCTGAATGGGGGATGAAAGAGGGAGAGAGAGAGAGAAAATAAGAGAGACAGAGAGAGAGATGGGGGGGTAGAATGGGGTTGGGAAGGGGAGAGGGAGAAGGAGAGGGAAATGCCCCACCAGATGTGAAAACTCTTTTGAAGAGTTTCTATTATTCTTGGTATGTTTTCCTTAGCATTTTGGGGATCAAAAGCACATTTATTTATATTTAGAGTTGTTTATGTTATAGAAGTGTTTCCCTTCCTGATAAGACCTTTTCATGGCTTTTTGTCCAATTCAGAAATGTGTTCACGGCACAAGTTCAAAATTTAAACCCTCTTTACATAATGTCATGAAGTACTTGTAGTCCCATTTTTTCATTGCCTTCTGATCCTACAAATTAATGTATGTTCCCATCATTACTTTGTGATTAAAACCTCTTGATCTTTCATACATGCAAAAAAGGATTCCTCGGTCATACTTTTCCATTAGAGAGACAGCTGATTAAAGGAGTCCCTTATTCAGTTCCATTCTATTCCTTTCCAGTTTAATCTCTCGGAGAAATAACTCCATTTCCTTTTCTTTGCTTCTTCTCTTGACTATTTTTAATAGATTTTGCCCCATACATATTCTCTTTTATCTGCCGTGTTAATTTAAGTTCAGCAAAAAAAGTAAAATGAAGCACTTCCTTTAGAGAAGTAAGGTAGTTTTGTCACCATTTAGCAACTTGCACTATAAAGTCTTCAAAAATATGCTCTTGGCCATAGGACCAAAAATCCCTGCTGAGACTCTCTTGGATCCCAGACTTATATTCAATGAGGGGTCAGTGTATCAAGATGTTTTTTTAAAAAAAAAAAGAATCTGGGCTCCACAAATAGATACTTCCCAATGATGTCATATTTCTTTGGCAAAAGCACTGTCCTTGCTGTACTCAAGACAAATCTGACACCGTGATTATACGAGAGTTGTCAGCTTATAGTGCAAAGGATCTTGTTTGTCTTCTCTGACGGTAAACTGCAAATCTCAACAACTCAAACTCATCAGAGATGCTACCGCTAACTGGTATTAGATCTTTATGTATTTGCAGTAGTAAACCCCACAATTCCCCACTTTATTTCTCATTATATTGTTTAGTTCCTCTAGAGGGCTTTATTTCATGAGCTGTGGTGTAAATTAACCCCAGCAAAACTTTCTGTGGCTGGACTGGTCTGGTCCCTTATTATTTCAAGCTGTCTTGGGTACATATACATTCCCCTGGCACGAACAACATAGACCCTAATTTAGTCCACTCTCTCAGGTAAGACACCTTTCTTGTAACACAACTTATCTGTCACCATCTTATTTTAAAGAAAGGAAGCCTGATGCATGGTCACTTGAATAGTTTGGTACTGGTGATGTTTTCCATACCCGCTTCTGGTTATGAATTGTTGTTCTTCCTCCAGGCAGAAACTTAAGGCTGGCCAAGTGAACTTCCTCCAAATTACAGCAACTCAGGTGCTTCCTCAAAATACAACTGTTGTTCATGTGAGGTTTGCTGCTCTCTTAAAAAACAGTGCCAAAATATTAATCGGGCTGTCAGATAGAGAGCAAGAGCAGTGAGATATACAGGAATATATTTGCATTAAAAATCACCTGGCAAAAATATTAAGATTTCCTTGTCAAAACTTTGCAAAGTCAAGATAAGAAGTTAGTATAAACAAGACAATTAATAAAACAAAATGACAAAAGCAGTAGTTGGCATATTAGTTCCTATTTGGGTGCTACTGATCAGATCCTATGAAATAAAAAAGAATTTTAGATGTAAGCTAAAACATTTATTACAGGTGCTTAATCATGAAATCCGCTTAATCGGGACATTTCCCAGGGAACCAAATTAAGCCTAATGATACTTAATGGCAAGGACTGCTGCTTAATTGGGGTGGTAATTCCAGTTAATTGGGATTCCTGCAGGTGAGTAAATGGTACTCAAATAGAGATACTGTATCTGGCCTTCATGATGTTGTAATATTGGTGGTGCTTTGTCTTCCCTAAAACAGCTTCTCCTGCTACTGGATCAGCAAAGCAAAATTACTTCTGTGCTCCCATTTTGGTCCTTCCAAACATTGCTTAAAGTTACAATCACCCCCTCTGGGTTAGCCATAGAAGACGACTTCTTTGAAGTCTAGTGAATCTGCATTGATTAATTTATTTGCATTCCACCAGGATTTTAGAAAGATCACACTCAACCTCTTGTGTGACCTTTGGATTTCATGAAGATGCCACAAAGATGTTTGATAATTGTTGGTAGCAATTTCAACTGCAAAACAGCATGTCCTAACTGGAAAGGTTTCTGCACTGGCTTGAGAGAACCAATATGTTACTACCAAAAAAACAGTACTATAAACCTTTTTTTCCAATACTAGAAAAGGAAAAGACCTATACTCTCATGGCACAGTTATTATTGCTTGAGGTTTTATTTTTGTACATCACACACACATAGACACACACTAAAATATTTGGAATTTTTTTTGTACCATTATTAAAATACGGTTAAATGTTATTCAAACTTTTACATAGCACCAGAGACCCTGAAAATAAAAACTGCTAAAGGCATTAAGCTTATTAGAAAGACATGTTTTCATCATTGCTTCTTGAGGTCCTTGTTGTTCTCAGGGGATAGGTTATACAGCACTTTATGTGCTGCACCATCTCTTTCTTGGTTGAAAGACAGGCAAGTTGCCAGTTCTTAGGAGAGAAAGCTGTAGCTGCAGTGCCTGCAGCTACCTGGGGAAAGCCACTGCTCTCTGTGGGTTTTCTAAAAGCACAGCAAAGCAACCTCACTCTGGAGCTGCTGCCTCTTAGAAAAGCAAGATATGCACCTCAGCTTCTGGGCCCTCTTGGGAACTTTTAGGAGAGAAATTTGGTTTCTACAGACCCTGCAAATCTTAGATTGGCATTAAGCACTGATCCCTGAGTGTGCAACAGGCTGGGCTGGCTGCTCCCCACTGCACAGCCCAGAGCTGCTGGCTGGAAAGGAAAATCCCACTAGTCAGCTAAGAGAGGCAGCTCCAAGATTCAGGCTGCTTGACAACAGCATCCCCAGGTGAGTTCAGCTCTAAGAGCAAGGAGATCCCCAGACCTTTCCTTCCAGAGTGGCACACCCAGCCACTTGCATTTGTGAGCTTCAGGGGGGCTGCTGCAACCCAAACACATCCAACATGCAAGAAGACAAGCTATTGCCAGGAGCTGTGACCCTCACATCCCCCCATCCCTCACCAAAATCTGTACAGTGCCTCTGCCAGAAGTAACTGCTCCTGACTTTTGGCTCCTGCTGAGATCAAAACCATACCTGATTTTTTCCCCCTCCCACTTCAAGGAGCAGTTCCATCAAAATGTTTCACAACAGAAATGTTCTGAACAAAAAAAAAAGGAAACATTATGAGAATGCACAAGGGGGTTGATTTTTCTATTGCACAGTGTACCTGACTGCCCAGTAGTGTGTTGCACAGCTAGCGATCAGCAGCTCTGCATGCACTTCTCTGAGCCTCTCTCAGTATACTCTTTTACACAGCAAAATGCAATATGTGATTTTGATTCAGCCTTACAGAGAGAGCTCCAGAGTGAGAGATCAGTCTCAGAGTGAAATATTAGCCAATAAAAGCTGAAGTCAGATTCTAGTGTGGCGGGGTTTGTGTTCTCAGGTCTTTATAAACTGCAGATACATTTGAAGGTTCAACAATCAGCACTTGCAAAAGGAAAATGAGAACAATAACTTCAGAATGAAAACTCTGTAGTGGAGCTGCTTAAGATAAGTGCCATAGTTAAAACGCAATGAAATTCTCAGGTGAAGTATTCCATAAGATTCCACTTCAATTTTCCTCCCTCACACCACTTTAGTTTTACTACAAATAAAATAATACAACTGACAATTAAATGATTGACCCATGATGATCAAGAATATCTGCCAATCTACTGCTAATAAGTTTTTCTTCATAATAGTACATAAAATCTGTACTGTAACAATTAACATTGTTTTTTTATTTATAACTGACCATGTATTTCATCAGATGAGTAAGGGTGGAGCTATAAAATAGTGTATATACTAGGAAAAAGCCTATGTGAAAGCCATTTTTCACACTGATTTTACACTTGAAGTTACAGATTCTTCATAAAGCTTATAATAAAATATTCTCAGAATTAGAAGCACTATTTAATTATTCACAGTCAAATCAAAACAGCAGCTTTTTCCTTTCTTCAGAGCATTCACATAGAGAAAATCTCTCACTGTGTAAAGCTAAGACCAATCCTATATGTGGGAATATCTTTGATGCAGCATTTGACCAACAATCTCATCCTGCCTTTCCTCCATACATTTGATCAATAACATTGCCCCACCTTTCCTCTACACTGGACGAAATCAGAGATTTGCAGTCAAATATGTCCTTGGAAGAATAATAGCAGCAGTAGAGAAAACATCACTAAAAAACTAAAACATTCAATATACAACTATTTTTCCATATGAAATTCCAGTTCAATTTTTTTAACTGTTTTTGACTGTCTGTTTTATGTTGCCAGTCCCAAAACAAAGAAAAGTGATCAGGATTACTTATCCTCAAGAAATGCTACTCTAGCAACAAGAACTCGAACAGACTGCCAGAATCCATCAGGAATTAGCTGAGGGATTTTAATGGACTCTACAGCAATTTTCACTGTGTAAGGGAAAGAAATTGAATGAGTTTAAATAAGTAAAATGTAAATTAATAATCATAGTCATCATGAAAAAAAGCTGAAGTGTTAGAAAAAAATTTTTGGTGAGAGAAGATTAATGAGGACACCAAAGGAAAGTGGAGGAAAAAGGAGAAAAAAGAAAGTAAACAATGATTAGAAAAGTCAAGATTGTTAGTGTTAGAAATTAGTTATTGCAATGAAATACAAGGGCTCAAAAATGATTGAGTCAGCAGGTGATCAAAACCATAAATGAATATTAAAATAATGAAGGACAATAAGTCAAGGTGAAGTAACTGAAAATCAAGCCAGAATGAGTTTAAGGAATTAGTAATGAACAAAAAGGGACAGCTCCTCAGCAGGTATAAATCCACCAGAGCTACACTGATTTAGACCAGATAAAGGATTGTCTATGTACAGTCAGTAAATACAGAAAAACCCAACCTTTCACTCCTGGAACTTAACTGGAAGAAAGAAAAGGCATCGGTCACCAAGACGAATTTCTGCCAGGAGCAAGCTAAAACTTTTCAGACAAATAATCTATTCACCTAGAAATGTAGTCAGAGGTCTGACATAACTATCTGCAATTGGAGCAGGCAGCACCAGCCAAAAAAAAAAAAAAATATATATATATATGTATCTATATCTCCAGAACACAGGCAATTCTGAAACATTTTATTTCAATGTTTTTGAAAGCATTATTAGAGTTTTTCATCTGAAGCATTTTAAACTGACAAAAATTAATAACTGAAAAGTTGTTAAAAATCCATTTCAGGTTGGGAAAATGTTTCACTTGACCTAAAATAATTTGGGGTGGTTCAGAAAATTGAAAATCCATTCTTCTCACAGCTCTGTAGCTCAGACCATTTATGGAGACTCCGATATTCGCTCTAATCTCAGAACTATCTAAAATACAATCAAAACCTATACATCTCTGGTATGTACAAATGATTACCCTTTAAAGAATGCAATATTCATAAACAGACAACTTTACTCCAAATTCCACTGAGAATAAAAAGATCTGTATTTATATTTAGGAGCATAAGTTCTTAAATGAATGAAAGATTCTATGACATAAACCATGACTAAACCTAATACGAGATACTTGTATGTAAGTATGGAGATGGAGATACTTAGCAATGGAGGCAAAATAACTCCTGAAGAATATTTTGCAAAATTTAGAGCACAACATTGACACAATATCATTTAAATGGTCCCTTTTTGAACATATTACTTACACCATAACATAGAGAAATTACTTTAGCAGAGTAGCACACTTAAAGGCTTTAAACAGGAAAATTAGGGAATTAAAGCTGACCATGACTTTCCATTTATACTTGCTTAAAAAAAAAGTAAAAATAACAATAAAAAATTAAAATAGACACACTGGCTGTACTGGGAGGAAGAGGGTTGGTACCTTAAGGACCTCTGTGCTCAGGAAAGAATGTGAGATTGACTATCACCTGAGTTATGCAAGCACATGAGAAACCACAGCATTTCTTTCCCTTCTGAAGCCATCATGAGGAACACCACTGAAACCAGTTTCTGTAGAGCCATATGGAATCTGGTGTGACCGAATAGAGATTTTGCCTCCAGTCCTGAAAACAATCAAGCATTCCTCTCATTCACTTAATAAAGTTCTCAGCTACCATCTGATATTTTCATACTTGCTTTTGCCATCTCCTCAGTAAGTGTGCTGGGTTGTTTTAACAGATAATACAATATCTACAGATCAAATTTTGCCTTGAATCCATCACAGCCCAAAGGAAAAAACATCCCAACAGAGAAGCTAAAGAGGGGAATCAGCGAGCCTACATTTTAACTGTGTACGCCTCTACTTGCAACAGTGATACATCATGCTTTGTTTTACAAAGGAAAATTCATTAAACGCTTATAAAGAATTCTGAGTTTCTCAGAGGGAAATCGTTACCAACACTCAATATTATTAGAAATAGCATGTGGAATAAGCTAAAGCAATCTATCTCAATTTAAGTCAATACAAACATTTTTCTGTGTCTCCAGCATAATCTTCCTGCTAACTGCTGGTAAATGGCTGCTTTCTGAGACTGGTTTAAAAAAATTGTTTGCACAATCAAAATTGCATCATGTGCATTTTAAACAAGAGTAGAGCCAGCAGCTAACTCTAATTCCACCATCCCCTCCCTTACCCAGTGAAGTTCACACTGATGTACATTTTCAATTACTTTTCATTCAAAATTCAACAATTCAACAAACTGCCGTATTAGCAACAATTGCGGCTTGTTGGCAAAACCTAACACTATTATTACACAGAGACTGTCAACACAAAAATAGTGTCATTTCTCATTGAAAGGAATGTTCTTGTAGACCTCCATCCAGCAGCAATGGATGGCACAATTTAGGCTATATATTTTCTAAGCAGAGCAGTGTCATTTAAATATCATTTTCAAGCGATTGCTAGCTCTGCCTCAGAAAATATAGTAGCATCCAACACCTAATTATTATCCTGAAACAGTATGCACTGTATCTCAGAAAAACATGAAAATGAACTTCTATTTGTCTATTCAAACATTGAATAGTTTAATGTTATGATAAATCAGACTGAACTAGAATTAATAACTATCAGGTGCAAAATATTATTCCACTAATTCAGAATGCACAATTCACACTTCCTAGTATGATGAATTATGTTGCTAATGAGGGCTGAAATATAGTAGAGCAGCTAATAGACAGACTCTTTTAACTCATGCAATATAAGTCACTCCATACTCAGTTACTTAGTTTAATCAGGTAAAGTATTATTGTATTACATTTCCAAGTTCCTTGGGGAGATACCGTATCTTTTAATGGAAAGCAAGGTTACCTGGGAATAACAGGTCATCTTCATCAACTGAGGGCATCACCTAAATTATCTCACAATTTCTAAAGGTTTGGGAACATACCAAGCAATTAATAATAGACAGCTGATGGGTGGTAACTTGCAGCCTCACTGCCTACACAGTCACTGCATTGAATCCTGCAGTAAATAGAACACAATTTGAGATAATTTATTTCCTAAAAAGAAGATGGGTAAGTTGTCTCAGATATATATCTATATGTGTAGTAACCACAGAAGGGCTGTTCTCTGATTTCTTGTTTATGTGGCCATACTGTGGTTCCCCTCATTGTATTTAAAATGGGAACAACGCAGAAAAAGACTGGTCAGAATCTCATAAAGATACATTCCCTCTCTTGTGCTTCAGGAAAGGCAGAACATCCTGGGAATGGGCAAAAAAAATGCCATGCACGTTAGTACAGTACCAAATATGAGTTCTACTTCAGAACTGTGTGAAACGTTTGAAGCTGAACATGATACAACTATTCAATATATGATTGACTTGCCAAGATGTTATATAGGTCTATTAGAATTAATGAAATTCAACTGAATTAATAGCCAGGGTGCACTTTTGTACATGTCATAGCACAGCTCAGTTCCTAAATCTGAGAGACTTGATTGTATTTTTCAATTTTCTTGAACACTAAGCTCAAAGTTCTTCTGCTGTCCAGTGAAAGACACTTAGGGAAATGTTTGCAACAATCCTAACAAATAAAAACCACAGTGCTCTGCACAGCTCTTTTCTGCTAATGCAGCCTTGGTCACATCTGGTGCTCCTTTTATCCTAAAACAAAGATAAATTCATGTGCAAGAACAGAGATATGCATGTCATTTGGTGTTATTTTACAAAATAGAAAAAAAAAACTTTCTGGTTTTCCCATGTCAGCAATCAGAGCCTTAAGTCCATGAAAGGAGATTTGCATTCATTATTTAACCACAAGGCAAGACAACATTTTTAGAAAGCATCCAAGATCGACTAAACTTCCCCTTGGGTCTCCTTTCAGATATATCTTCAGCAACCCCTCGCACTGCAAACATTCCATTAGAAAAATGCATCTGCCAGGTTTTAAGATCTCTGCAATGCACTTTATTAGCATATTATTTTCCTAGCCCACCCCCAATCAATAATACTTACCTTTTTTGTTAAAGCATTTGATAGTTCTTAATCCATCCCGCAGTATCTCACTCACCCTGCAGCTCTGGATGTGTCCTGATTTTAGAGCTTGTCATCCCCAAACATACCTCAGATAATTGTTTGATTCTCTTCCTAAATCCACTTGCAATTTTGGAAACTTGCGCTACAAATAAAATTATTAATTTCTTTAGCTTCAAAACTGCTGTTATTAATTATTACCATGGAAAATGTTATTTAGTGACTTAGGGCCTGATCCTGTTCCCACTGAATTCAATTGCAGGACTCCCATTGCCTTCAGAGGAAGTAGGATCAAGTTTTAACTTCCAAAGGCTTAAATGCATCATTAATAGCGTTTGAATGGACTTTACAATATGATTTTGCTTAACTTGGACATAAGAGATCAGCACATTGAAATGCTGAACGCTGAAAAACCAAATATCAGAAGAAAGATGGAGGTTATTTTACCTCTGCATTATGTGGTGCGTGTCAAGTGATTGCAACTGCTGCAGGTAACTCTCGGTGCACGGTCTAGTGCTGGGCAGAATTGCTCTAAACACAGCAGGACATTCTGAGCAATTTAAGAATGCAGAAGGACATGGGGTGGCAGGGTAAATACTTCTGGCATTATGTGGATGAGGAGCAAGTACCTTCTTAAACTTTTGTTTGTTCTGCAGAAACAACCATAAGCAAGCCACGACAATAAAAATGGTGTTCTGTCCCTGCCCTGCAACTCCCCCCTCAAAAAAGAGGAAAAAAGACTCATATACAGACATTTTGGGGCATATTATAATTGACCTTTTTAGCATGAAGATTTAAGTCAGTTCTGGGAAATGACTACTCGCATGCTTGATCAACTGTATGCACCTCTTTGCCTCACTGACTTCAATCTGACTGCCTTCACACGGGGAGTTAGGTATATGTGTAATTATGTTTAGGATTATCACTTCAACTGTAAGCTCCCTGGGCCAGGCTATGTCTACATCGTTATCCATTACTAAGTAGGGTCCATAGTAGCAAGCAGTGCAATTGCGTTCTGAATTATACAGCTCACAATAAGCAAAATAGAGCACTTGGATTCTGTTCATATTTTATTGTTGTGATTATTTCTAAACTGTAAGTGCTTCCCACACCAATTGATGCAACGGCTTAAATTCATCTCTGGGCAAAACATGTGTGACTATTTACTCTACAGATCTATTTCATATGGTTCAAATTACATCTGGTGGCTGCACATTTAGACTCCAATTTGGCAATCAGAGCCACATGTGTCAACATGTAAATTTACACAGACTTAAGCCAGAATCTGCTTTTTTTGACAAAACCTAACATCTGATCCCTTTTCCCAGAAACATCAATACAAGTAAAATCCTGTTGACTTCAGTGGCAACTACCTAAATCTTATGCCACTTAAAGGTAGCTACCAGTATTACAGAATGTGTCAATGGGTATGTCTAGATCAGCATTTTACTTCAATCTGGAACTCATTTTGCTCCTTGCCATCCCCATTCACATTCTGCCTCACATGACAGGGCTTCCTCAGGTTGTACAAACTGGATTCCTCTTGGATGAAACTAAACTAGAAGATGCACTCGCAGTGCATGTACTGTGAATCAGCTGCTAAAGGACATTCTGTCCATGGTTTCAGAAGAGAGCTAGCTAAGCAAAATCCCCAGCATTCATGTGACAAACACTGGGTCCTTAGCTCTAACTACACGCCTCTGCAGATCAGATCTACTATGAGAGCTCATAGAATCATAAAGTCACCAGGCTGGAAGAGACCCATCAGATCATCAAGTCCAACCATTCCTATCAAATACTAAATCATGTCCCTCAGGACCTCGTCCACCCGTGCCTTAAACACCACAACACTCAGACATTAATATTTGGTTGTCTATGACATTCACTTTATTTATATTCCTCTGTAGCAGGAATTTTGTAAACAAGTTGAGGACTGATCACAGGGTCCTCTTCTACACAAGGACAAGCCTAAGCATTCAGTTATGTATCTATTATTTATTTCAGACTTCAATTTCATACTCTGTTGCAAAGACATAACTAAATGCTGATGGAAAAGTGCTAGGTGAGTTTTTGCTGTACTGAACATAGCTTCACTTTGTTATTAAATCTTTAGCACCAACGGTTAATAAAAGTACCATTGCAGCCTTTCTGCTAGAACTGAAAATATTTGTTTGACAATTTCCATTAAATCAGCAGTTCTTACGCTATGACACCTATGAGGAAATCAATGACATCTGAATCAGAACATCCTTTTCACTTGCAACTCCCAATCTCTACGGCCATTTGCAAAGCCCAATTTGTCCTTTTGCTCAGTTTTACTAATCCAAGATGAAGATCTTAAAATCTTCCAAGTGGCCTTTAATTAATGGTTGACATGAATACACAAACACCCTCACACAGACTGACACTGGAAGTTAACAAATATGTCTGCAGTCCCTCAGGATTTATTGACATTTTTTCATAAACCACAGCTTGCAGAGCTGTTACTTATTTGCCCTCTGAACATCTTGGTTTAAAATTGGCCAGAAAGCCATTTTCCTCTCCAAACATCGATATAGTTTCACAAAGGAAAATGATTATGGTTTTGTTCAACTTTTTCTGTTCTACTTTGTACAGAAAATCACCAAGCACACCCACAGTAATCATAAGTTCTCTCCAGGATGTTCAGATGGCAAGGTTCAGCTCTTGAAGTACTTTCTTAGGAAAATCCCCTTTCCTGTTAAATTCCTTCCTTTTCTAACATTATATGATTACAGATACAGAAAGACATGCCAATGCCTCATATAAAAGTAGAAAGACAATTTGTATATTTCCCAGTATATCATAGATGATAACTCACTGTGTACAGCCACTCTGCCGCATCATTACACATGCACATGATGACTTCCTTGGCATCTGCATTAGTTGCATTAACAGAGATGTCAGAGTAATGTACTCTACAAGAGTGCTGCTAACACAACCAGAATGCCATTGCTCTTTCCAATACCACTTCCGCCTCCTCACGTTTCAGCAAGACTGTTTCTGTTTATAACAAAATATAACCTTTTTATAACAGAACTCTAATCCTACTTTCTTTATGGCAGCTCTCATAAGTAAGTAGGGTAATGAATGCTTCAATATGCTACTGGAAATTTGCCATAGTTGGAGTTTGGAACACGCTACATCCCACTCACGAGCACAATAGGAGCATCTCTGCAAAGGACAACCTTTTCTCCCGTAGGCTCACCCCAGAACCACTCCATGGACAGAAAGGAACCAAGCCAACAGTCATGTCACTGCTGCTACAATTTAAACATACGAAAATACAAAAGCAGCTAAATGAAGCAGCAGCAAGATCCTGCAGAAGAAATCATGATTCAGCAAGACCTGGACAAGCAAAGGGATAATCAGTAAAATAAGAATATGTAAAGCAGTGGGAGATCTGCCACAAAATATAAGCAGAACACCCCCCCCCAACCTAAACTGTTACAATAAGTGGAGTACAAACTAAGTCGGGTAGGTGAGGTAAAGAAAGGCTCCAAGATACTCTAGATGCATCTTGTGCCTCCTATCTACAACATGGCACTTTTCCATAGGATTCATAGATACCACATGGACCTAAGCTTGTTCAGCTCAGCAGCAGGAAAGGAATTTCACAGACAGTGATGTTTTATTTCACAGAAATTACACATTGGGAAAAGATTATTTGCAAGTTGTTCTGAAAGCCGAGAAAAAGTGTAGGTGTTCTTTTAAGACAAAAAGTGAAAAACATGTAATTACTTCATAGCAGTTAGTATAAGTAACAATACTGAACAAATTGCAGTGATTACAAAATCCTCTATAAATATGGGTAACACTATTCTTGACAATAATTAGTGTACAGCATCTTTTCAATAGTATCATGATTAATATTTATTTTGATGTCATTTTTGTTCTGGGAGATGGAAGGGGACAAAAGGAAAGAGAGATGACATTTTAAGAGAGCTGAGTATTTTTAAGCAGAACCAAAAGCATAGAATGATTTGCATTATTTTTCTGCTTACTGTCATTCACCCTCCCCTCAAAAAGGCAATGCAAACGGTGCTTTATTGGTTTTAAAAGTAAAGCTAGAAATTATGTGGAGTTGGGACTGCTGAATTATTCATTAGTTCTGATTGAATGGGATCATTATCTCTGGCCTTACAAGCTAATAAATACCGTCTAATGCCTGGGTACTGTTTTGATCTAATAGTGTCAGAGAAAGAAAAAAAAAGACTTCTTTTTTTTGCAAGCTAGAGCCTAAATTAGGGAGGAGGTCCCTGATGAGTTCATTGCAGGAAATCCATGGGGTTTTTTTCCCCCTTCCACCGACTACAAGGTTCACTTTGCAGCTCTCACTCTCATTTGCTGTTAAGGCATTTTAACTTGTGCACAAGGTTAAGATGTTACTCAGTGGTATCTCTACAATGACTTATCATTTGTTATTCTTTTCTTATTTTTGATAGTCTTATCCTTCCCTGCTCTCCCCATACCCCCTCTTTTCTAATCTCTTGCACCTCGCAGTACAATATACCCCAAACCAGAATACTTTCAGAGGCAGAAAAAGCACAGGAAGTGATTATGCTATCTAATCATCTGCCTGTCAGCAGTCAAATAATCTTAAATTGCATTGTTCTGTGATTTATTTCAGGGTTGATAGTACTGAGTCTATACACACTTGATTTAATATCACTATAAACTAAAGATGTTGTATGGAACCTGAATTAAGGTTCTGCTTGGAGAGTTATTGAAGGAGAAGGGGAATCTGTTAGAGATGCAATACCAAACTAATATTTGTTGATAATATTTGAAACAACAACAGCAACAAACCAAATGAGTTCAAAATCCATGTCGGTTAAAATTAAAGCCCAGATACCTCATTGGATAGCCTTTGATATGCTTTCTTGAATAACACATTTAGAACAGGACTTGTTTCAATAAGATTAAATAATTAGGATATTATTACAAGTTAGCACGCCCCCCCTCATAATTAGATAGGGATTAGTAACTTCGTTTTCATACAATTAACACAATAAAACCCATTTTCCCCCAAAGTAATCGGAGGCCTATTAAGCAACATGAGATCATATATCAAGGGGCCTTTTAGTAATTCAGCAGTTTGTAACATTTACGCAGACTGAAAGTCTTTCACAAAACAGCTGGCTTCATTCTATCAAGAAAACCCAGGTTTGGCTGCATTTATTTTGAGGTCTAACACTATCCTTGAAATCATACCATTTCATTAAGGATATTTTTTAACAAGAGTTAGAAGTGTGAGAACAGCTAGAGGAAAAGTGTGAACAGTTTCACATCAGTAATGGAGCTCTCTGGCCTCCTCAGCAAAGCGTGGGAGGGACTCACCTAGTACATCTGGATTTAAAGGAGCAAGCGTCTATTAGCACACTTAAAGCTTACGAATGCCTAGTTTTACGGTATTTTGTTAGTAAAATCATGTTAAATGCTTAGCTCCATTATGATAACTAGGCTAAATATGAAGCAAATTAGACACATTTGCTCTTTGCACACACAGCTCATAAACAATAAGTAATAAAAACCAGATGCAGCATAAATTTAGCTTCATGAGTCTATTCAGTGGAATAATTCTCCAAATATTACCTTTTTAGTCTCCCCTTTTAGTGCTTTTAACTACAGTGAAAAATCCAAAATTGTTCCTTTTGTTGTTATTAAGTAGGAACGTGATCACTTATTCTGGCTTTTCCACATTTTCTGCATATGATGCCAGTCATTGCAGCCAATGAGACCTTCAGACAGTAGCCATTATCTGTCATGCTCCTGGACCAAAATAACAAATAATATGCCTGGAGGTGCTGCGTTTTGTGACTGCTAGTTTCCCCGCATGGCATATGCCTAGATAGACTCAGATGAGAGGTGATTGCACAAAACTGTGATTGTGAGACGACATAGCAGAACCCGTGATGATGTCCTAATGGCCTCCTGCAGAGGGGAACAGGGGTAATTGTCAGGGGAAGGAACACATCTGTAAGGAGGCATCCATTGCAAACCAAGCAGCCATGTGGAAAAAAGAAAGGGAGAATCACAGTGCAGCAAGGCTGTATTCAAGCCTAATAGAATGAATAAGAAAAAGACATAAAAAAATGAAACAAGGTATTAAATGACCAGGTTTAAAAGCCTCTTACTGGTGGGCTCTGGATTAAAAAGAAAACAAGTCGTCTCCAGCCAGTATGCTTCTTTTAAAATAATTGGGTGAAAATCTGTGGCTCCCACCAAAAAAGTTAAGCAAACCCAGGAGATGCAAGTGCATTCCCCCACGGCAAAAATTAGCACAGAGCAACCAGTCTTCTTTTATGTTCTCACTTGTAAAAAGGTGACTTCAGAGGGACCAACATTTTTCTGCAAAACTTTCTTCTTCCAGCTTTTTAATCTTCTATGTAAAATACTTACTTTCCACGTGATCACTGCATAGGAAACTGACATCATCCCAACGTCCTTTTCCAGGGTAAAGCTATTGGTATTGAGAAATGAGAAACCATCAACGTCAAGCCAGGCAATTAGGACATCAGTCACATCAGTGGGAACTTGCCTTTAATGTCAGCTGGGGCAGAAACAGGCCCTTGGAGTATATTAAGGACCTTATTTTACACTCTTTCAGAATCTTCTATTTGATCACAAATAAAGTGGAGCAAATAAGATAATTAATTGCATACAGAACAAATTCCCCAGTCTTTTCGATCTACATCTTAATTATTTATATTCTAACTACAGAATAACAAACATACAAATCTCAGCAGAAGTAATTTTTACTAGAAATAAATCAACTGGCCTACAGGCTATAGAAAAGAGCCAAAATTCTTCCAGTTTCATAAAATCATCTGTACTCGTTATTATGTTCATTATTACCAATGTGCTTCTGGAAGGGAGCCACACAAAACAAGAGTTAGGAGGCGTAACCCTCAGAGATCTTATGCTCATTTAGCTATTTTCTTTTTTTTTTCCACTTGTAAATTATGTCTTCTCAACTCTCTATGAAATAAGTGGACCATTGAAAAATACCTTCTAATCAGATCTATCTGCAATTGAAAAAAAGCATCTACTGCAAGTAATTAAATGAAATTTGCAAACAGAATTGGACAAATAATAGCTCTTTTTGTTTTGATGGGTAACAGGGGCCAAATAAAGTTACAAAAATATTTCAAGAAACAAACATCACAGAAATCAATATAGCAATTACTCTGCTTCATTTCATTTTCAAATAACTTACTGTAAAAGCTTTTTCTGTAAATGGAGGTTGATTTTTAAACAGGAAATGAGTCTCTGAAAAGTTAGTTGCATTCAAAAATGTTCAAGAGAAATATTTTGGTACATTAAAAAACAACCTGTATTCTTATCTTTTCCTTTCATTTTTTTTCCCTACCACAATTATCCATTGCAATAAAATAAATATTCAAATATTTCCAGTGTCTTAAAAAATGCTACTTTTTGGGAGTTTATTTTCCTAGAACAAATGTTATTCAGTCTATTCAAAAACATCTGGGATAAAGTTTGCAGTTTAAGATTCTCTCTACAAAAAAACATATGCTTCAAGGTAAAGTACAAATTTTAACACTTACAATGGGGCATGCCGCACTGGAAATGAATAGGTTTTTGAGCACTGTGCCATGCAATAAATTCAAGACTATAAGTAGTTGTATGGCATGGGGACATATATTTTACTAAAGAAAATACCAAGGAAGGATATGGGAGCATCAGTTAGACAACCAGTGAAAATACTGACCTGTTTGACCATCAGTTAAAAAACGGATAACACTGTAAATACCCTTCCACTCACACTGGAGTGTGCCTGTTTGAAAGTAAAAAAAAGGATGTCTGTTTTGTAACTACAGTTACTCAAGGGTCTTGTTAAAGATGCACAGGTTGTTAATATGGTGGTGACATGAGGACAGATATATCTCAGATATATCTCTTAATGGGAAATTGGGCTTTCCACTTAACAAAATGGTCTTGGATTACATACTTAGAATCATAGAATCATAGAATAGCCAGGTTGGAAGGGACCCATCAGATCTTCTAGTCCAACCATTCCTATCTAACACTAAACCAAGTCCCTCAAGACCTCATCCACCCGTGCCTTAAACACCTCCAGGGAAGGTGAATCAACCACCTCCCTGGGCAGCCTATTCCAATGCCCAATGACCCTTTCTGTGAAAAATTTCCTCCTAATCTCTAGCCTAAATCTCCCCTGGCGGAGCTTGAGGTCATTCCCTCTTGTCCTGTCCCCTGTCACTTGGGAGAAGAGGCCAGCTCCCTCCTCTCTACGACCTCCCTTCAGGTAGTTGTAGAGAGTTTTATTTACAAAAAAAAATAGAAATTCAATTGAAAAAAAGGTAGAATGCTTTCTTCTGGAAAAATAAGTAGGGAAGGAGGTTGCCCTGCCTCTGACATTCACAAAGGTGAGTCTCCTACATGCAAACTAGTCATGGGCAACAAGGAAGCATGTACTGTTGAAGAAAGATGAGTTTGTTTTCTCAGTGACTAACCCACATTTCCCATTGCCAGACCAGAATTCCTGAGGTCTACCTTCAGTCTCAAAGTAGATCATGCAGAAAAAATAGCAGAACAAACAGAACCCGTGTTTGTAACTTCCAAGTAAGTTCGCAAAAAAGGGCAGGCCAAAATACCACTCAAGATATAGTAAACATGATAGTAAAAAGGGGTGAGGGGAAAGACACAAGTAATTTTTTTTAGGCTTTACTTATTGGTTCTACGCTATCACCAACAACCAAGTTTATGTAGCCTTGTGGTGCCTATAGAGTATGCTTCAGAGCTCAGAGCACTTATCATTCTACTCAATTCAAGGTCCATGTAAATCTGTACAATTTCTATTCTGCATATGCTACACTTTTTCTTTTTTACACTTATGTTAGCATTTTAAACAGTTGGACTACGTGATCATTATGGGTCCCTGGCAACATGAAGAGCTGAAGGGATTAGTAACTTCACAGATGGTCCTCAAACAGGATATGAAAACAGCACCCTGTGAGGATCCATCACTCTGTGGAGAAATGGCCAGGGCTGGCCATGATAACCGTTGACCTTTAGCAACTCTTCAAGCTCATTCCTCTTACAAACTCCTCAAGAAAGACTGTGATATAGCTGTAGCCAAGGAATCATGTTTAGACTATCAGAGGCAGCTGTTGGCTGTATGCCTGTCTCTCCAAACCAATGGATAAGTCTTAACTATATTAAATGGAATTTTATATTGAGAAATCTCTGTGCAACATCCAAGCTACTCACCTGAAAGTCCCTAGTTTGATCAAGGCAGGACTAGAAGGTTTCCAGGCAAGTATCCTGAAGTGGGTGCCTCATATTGTGCAATTTCAGAGCAAGTATCAAAAAAACCTGTTAAGTTCTTGAAAAAAAATCTTTCCATAAATCAGTTCTTCCTGGAAAAATATTTTCCCGTTCTTTCCACTGTGAACTAGTCTTACATTCTTTCTGGCAGATATCCCTGAGAAATGGCATGCAAAATACTAAAAAAGTGTTGATTTACCATGTTCTACCCCAGTCTGATTTAGCATAACACTGCAGTATTTTTCTGTGTCTTTTATATCCTCAATCACTTGATTACTGAGTAGCATCATTGCTGAATCCTGGCCCATGAAAAATGAGGGAACACAGTGACAGTCAGCCAAAACAACACAAACAGCTGCATTGTCTAGACATGTTAGTACTGTCCCAATACCTTGGCAGCCCAGTGACATAATCTAAAAAATTTTGCACCACTATTCTTGAAATCCTTCATTATGATTATGTAAATCTAGTCACTTACTTTCACTGGAAAACATAAAAATGCAGGCAAAGGAAATCATGAATCATTTCCCCCCTTGGTTCCTAACTAACAGTATGATTCAAAGGGAAGTATCTGCAAGCCTTTTTCTCTAATGAAAGACTCCTAAGAAAAGCATATTCAATAACATGAAGGGACAAATTAATAACAGTTTTATTTTCTTTCTGTTATGTGTGTTTATTTTGCTGTGGCAATTATTTGTTTATAAGCCATTAAGTTATTCACAAAGCCTATTTGATGTTCCACCTCTTATTTAATTAGCAGAAGATAGTTCCTTTGCAGTAAACAAAAAAAGGCTTTTTTTTTTAAATTCCCAATTGAATTTATCGTTTCATGTCTTTATTTTTATAGCCACTACTAATTATAAATACGTGGCTTTGTTCAATGCAAACATGTGCATAAACTCCACAAAATATGTAACAGATTGCCACCAATGATACAAGTAGTAATAGTCCCCACACAATCCCCCTGTACTCAAAGCTATCAGTTCCTCAAATAATGAAGAAAAATAAATAAATTTAAGAAAGAAAAACAGATAACGGACTATGATTTGCTGTAGCTACAAAATATGTTGACTACTGTAGTCAAAATGAAGAAGCAAGTTCTAAGGTCACAGGCAGGAAGTTTGGGTGCTTCACTTCCAATCCCCTTGTCTGTGTGATTTTTCAAAATTAAATTAGGTTGTCAGTGATCCAACCTACAATTTTTCCTGACTTCAACTGGATTGAACCCTTTGAAAAACTAAGCACCTTTGAAGACTGAGCCCTACATCAAATATCTCCAAGTTTCAAGAACTTGTAGTGGCTAGAGAAAGTCTCACCTTCTTGGCTGCTCAAAAGGGGCTTGGAGGTAGGCAGGATGAATAAAAGGATCAGAATTTGACCCCTTGTTTTTGTCACTTTACTATTTGGCATTTCTGTGGCCTAAAAAGACTAGGGAAATCATTTAAGAACTAATGAAGAGCTATTTACCTCCTAAATCTCCTTCCCTTGAGTAATGAAATAATTACCCTCCCATAATCATGGAAATATTCAACTTGAATTTTAAATTGAGCTGTTGTGAAAAGTGCTAGTGATGTTACATAGGTGATCACCATGGTAACGTTTGGAAACTGCACTGTCGTCAAGCCAAGAATATAGTTTTGCTTTTCCCATAAGAACAGTATAAGAGACCAGGACTGAACTCTTCAAAGATCCCATAATTATAAGTAAAACTAAACATTTATCTGTCTTACCCACTGGGACAAAGGCTTTAAAAAACAACAAACCAAAAACCCCTCAAGACCCCCACAACCAAACCGCCAGCACACCGTCCATAAGCTGAATAACTTTGTAAGGTGATATTACTGTTTCTTAGTTTTGTTTTATTTACTCTCTGTACATTAACTCAAGGAGAATCCCAAAGGAACAATGTGGTAGGACTACAAGGAGAAATAAAAAGATTTTATTTGCATAGTCTAAATAATTAGACATCCCGCAGACTATTAGAGCAGTTACTTATCTATTAAACTGTGGCCTTTACAAAAGAACCTCGTCCACCTCTTTGATTCTTTGATTTCTGATGCAATATGGTTTTCTAAACCAGGTAGTGGTGAGAGAATCTGAAGCCCATTTGCTTCAAGCTATGTAGTCTGAGTACTACAAGCGTAAATCTTGCTCACTGTTCAAGGGACAATTCAAGGAATGTTCCATACTAAGAACACTTTTCATCAACAGTCTAAGAGGTACAATGAGAGACCATACTTTGAATATTCACCCTTTACAGAAATGGCCTCTCAGATTATGTAAAACATACAGGGCAACACAGGAAAAAATGGGCAATTTTCACTATGTTTTTGCAGAAAACAGGATACGAAGCAACGTTCACCACAAATAAGTGACTGGAGGTTCTGTGTCAAAGCTAATCATCTCCTAACTCAAAGATATAATGATTTTTACTTTGACGGTAGCTTTTCTGCCTAAATACTGTCTGGTATGAACACTTAATTATTCAAAGGGAAGATTAAGTAGCTGGGATACTAATTTTGTTAAGTAGGATAGAGAAAGCCAACCATCAATGATACCAGAGCACTCGCTGCTGTGGAGAAGGTAAACAAGATGCTCAAACTGCATCTGTAGTTTGAGATAAGAAGGGTGATTTTTTTTTTCCCCTAAAATGTCCAGTTCATTAAATTATCCAGATCTTAAAATAGAAGATTTTCTGAGAGGACGTATACTGCCAGCAAATTACCAGGAAGTGGAAGATTATATTCTTCTGTAAAGAACATTCTTTCTACTAAAGAATTAATACGCCTGAGGAACATTCATGTTCATTCTTTGAGCAGTATAAGGAAAGCTTCCCCACAGGATGCTGCAATAAAATAACAAGTAGCAGGTGAGGTGAGAACAGTAATAAAGACAACATACCCAGGCTCTGAAAGATTCTCAGTTTACCTTGAACTAATAAGTGACAGACAGAGTGTGTGGTGGATTTCTAAAGACCTAACCTTCGTCTAGTGGTTACTGAGTTAAACTGTTCTCTGATAATGGTGGGATTCTTCTCTCCTAACTTTAGCTAGGTAAAACCTAAGCATCTAATGTAAACTGGCTTGCTTTGTAGCCACACATGATGTGTGAATTTACACAGGGTAACATACTCTACCTTAAACACCTCAGCATGCAGAAGGCAGTTGCCCTACCCTACTGCTTCTTTTCCACTGTGCACAGCAGAGTTTTATCTCCTAAAATTGGCGTTGCATCTGCTAAACTCTGAATTACTTGTTATTGCAAACAGGCTCTAGCCTTAACTAAAGAAACAACTTTCCACACCTACTCACATCTTGATAATATCAAGCCTGGGATGGGATGGATGCAATGCCACCATGTGGCCTGCAGCTCCCTGCTAATCAGTAGTTATAGTGACAAACTGGACCACTGCAAAAGGCAGACTAAATTCTGCCCCAGTGAAATTGGAGCAAGGGTCACAAAGGATTCTTCTGTCTGCTTAGTGCTGTAGTAGAAGTTGCTGATACTGCAGAAGGAAACAGAGCTCAAGATCACTGTGGCAGATGTAAAGAGGTGCTGAGGCAGAAACAGCATGTGGTATCAAGTGCAAAAAAAACTGCTCTAGCCAAGTACCAATAAGGACAACTCACAGACTTTTAGACTGCTCCAAAGGCATAGACCAGTGTGAAGTGTTAGACTTTGAGCAGCACTTTTTTCTTCTGTGGACAGCAGGGGCATCTGCCTAACACAGGATCACCTACGGCTCACTCTTGGAGACTTTAGAAGTTGTAAGAGCTCTCTTTATTCCTGGAGAGCCTAGGTTAACCATTTTAACAGATGACACATTCATAGCAGACTATGGAAGTGTGAAAAAATCAGCAATTTCTTCCTTGGAAGAAGTTCTGAACCAAATGTCCCTTTCACTGACTCCACTGTACAAGTCACTTTAAATGTGCTTGTCAGACAGCCTTCTTGGAGGCTTTCCTGTTTCCCTAAACATAGGACATTCCAGTTGCAGCACCGATTATCTCCTTCCCTTGGCTGGGATCAAATAAGTTATCTTCTCACAGCCCACTTCCCAGAGCTGCTCTCTGGAATGATCCTGGTTTTGGTCAGGAGACCAAAGGGGGCTCAGCACTCCAAATGGTTCAATCCCTTCAGAACCTGTCAGTAAATCCACAGAGACAAGAAACATTTCTTTCAAAAGGAAAGTTTTACCTCTTTGCCAAAGAATACATAACTGAGGAAAATGGGTCCAAAGCACAGTAGAGTGTTATCTAAGTATCTTATTACCTCAGTGCAACCACTTACTCCAAATCAAGAGGGATCCAACTTATTCCTGCCTCTCCTGGAAGACACAGCTGTCTTGCTATAGTACTTCATCTCTCTGTCCATATCTGCCCATTCAACCTGCTGACAAAGCCTTATTCCCTTTTTAAAGTAAAGTTTAGGATTGAGTAAAAATAAATCTAGTCAGGTAAAGATTACTTTTTTTTTTAGCTCAGGTGGATACATGCCATAAGCATTAATATTATCTAGGATGGATTCTGATATTTGCCTTTTTCTTGGCCACTTTGTTTCTTTCAGAATCTCTTTGATTACCTCTGTGATGACCAACAGACAATTAAGGTCTTTTTTTTCATCAAAAGTAAATCTTACATTCATAAACAATGTTTTACAGGTTACAGTTCTCACTGTATTCAGTGTCTCATACTTGGGGGACACACATACAATAGGAGTGGAATCTCTGTACATGGAGCGTAAGGAAAGAAATAATGAAATTAGAGACGTTTATTCATCAGCACAGTGCACCAGAAAATACTTCCATCACTAATAATTTCATGAAGCAGTGCTTAGAGTAAGACCTCATCGGGAAAAAAAGGGAAACACTAGCAGTTCCTTCTTTGTGCCAAGGTTTGCATGCAATTGCTCAGATTAGAATTTGCTGCTCATTTTGCACTCACATAGGAAACAAAGCAGAAACAAAAAGCTGGAAAGATACAAAATGTCATCTACCTTGTGTCCCAACAAGGGAACAATTGTTCTTAAAGCATTCATACCAGATACTTGTTTGTTCCCAAAGACTGTTTACACTGGGTTTTTCATAGCCTCTTCTGATAGCTTATTGAAGTAATTTTCACACTATGCCATTAATATCTCTCATTATTAAGAAGTATTTTAAATATCTACCCCACCTCATGTTTCAGCCCACTCCACCTGTTCTTCACAGACATGGAGAACAAATAATTTCTTTTCTATTTATAAGCAGCTGTTTCTTTATGTGTTGCAGCTATCACGTATTTACATACACATACAAACACACCTCAGTATCATTTTATTTAGACTCAGTTATTCCTCTTTAACCAGTCCTTGCAAGTCCCAACCTCTAAAAACTCTCACTAGTCATCTCTGGACTGCCTTTCTTTGTTCTATAATTCATTTGAAGTGTCCAAAACTGGAAAAAATAGTCCCACTGAGACCTTCCTGGAGGTTAGTATGGGATTATTCCCCATGTTCATTACCCAGTGCATCATCTGAAATTTCTGCAAGAGCTTACCAGTTTTCACTTGCTTCTAACCTGTGGTCCACCATGATGACCACATCATCTTCTGCAGAACTCCTGTTTTACTGGTGCTCTGCTATTGGGAAGTCCTATGAGTTTGGTAGCATCTGCAGATTTAAGGAGTTACTCTGTAGTCCATCAGTTAGATCATTAATGAAAGCAATATAAGAAGCAGAACAATAACCTCATCCAATGTCTGCTTTGGTAGTGAACCACTGTTAACCATTTGCTCTGTACATGTTTTTATACATTTTTGTGTCTTTCCAGCAATGGGAATAATCTGGGTGTTCTATAAATTCCTTACTTTCCCCACTCTTCATGCATAATCACTATATTTGCATTTTCTAGCACCTCGGTAACTTCCCTGTTCTTCAGAAGTTCCTACAGACAACTGTTAGAGGCTCTGGGAGCTTATCATCCAGTCCATTAGGTACAAATTCACCTGTCTAGCTGGCATAAAGACATCTAAAACTTATACATAATATTTTATCTATTCTTCCTTATTCTCTCCTCACTTTAATTACAGCTGACCTCAACATTGAAATCTGACACTAAGAGTGTGGCACTTCCACTGTCACCCTCAAACAGCTTTTCCTTTTTCTTGAATAGCTTCCCCAATTTACATGCTTGCATTTGGTCTTAGCAAGCTGACCTAGTTTGTACAATCTTCCTTCTTATGTTTGAAGTATGTGAAGAGCTCTTGATTTAGCCAACTCGGGTTCTTACTGTATCTCCTATCTTACCTCCTCAATAGGATAATTTTCATTGTTCTCTTAATGGTGTTTCCTTAAGGAACCACCAGGTCCCTTCTTACGTTCTCACTTAAATCAGGCTTCTAACAACCCTATCTCTACTATACATACAGTAGACATATTTTGACTAATGTTATTCCTGATAAGGGCATTAAAGCTCTCAAAAATCAGATCTGTACTACTGTTATTTTTCATTTCAGACAGTTAGGGAATTGTTGGATAAACAAGATCTTTCATTTCACCTAGGAGTGCCTGAATTCATTGACACATTTCTATATCTTCTCAACTGCAGAATTTCTTCTGATCATTTCAATCAATTCAATATCAATCAGTTTAACAAGTGAAGGATTCAAATAGTCACTAGTCTTAACCTCTAATAAAAGTAACATGCAGATACTTAGAGACTAAAGTTATGCATCTTATTTTACTTGAGATATTATTCTAATGAGTCCAGTCTCACTGTTCATGGTTATCCTTGTCTCCTTTTTCTTGAAGTCATTCTGGTCAATATTGTAAGCTTTGGTAATACACTGTTCCCAAGAGTTCTAAGCACTTGTAGCATCTTCTAGCATGACAGCACAAAGAGCAAGAAATGTCATGTACTGTAAAGCTGGAGCATAAGTCAGTCTCTTAAATCTGCATCCACTGAGGTCTGGGGTTTGAAGGGGATGTGGAAGTTCTATCGCTTTTGACAGTTTTATTCAACTCCTTTTGATGGAGTTACCAAGGTTTGGATATCCTTCACTTTGAAGGGATCCCAAGCTCTTAACATGAAATAAGTATAATTTCTTTTTGACCAAACGTGAAAGTGTAAGTAATTTCAGGACATAAGACATTCTAAGAAAAACAATCCAAACCTCTCCAATAACAGTGATTTATAAGAGCAAGAGGGGCCAAGGATTGATCCTTATACTCTATGAAGGTTATAGTGAAGGAATAAAGAGAGAATTAAAGCACCAAAACTTTTCAAAACAATCTAAGTAGTTCAACAGTATGTATTAATTGACTTACGATTTTATTATTTAGCCACCTTTGAAAAACCCTGCTCTGCACTACAAAATTATTAGTGTTCCTTGTTTCAAACATTACTGATATAAAAGTATAGCTTGCCTGTAACTGGGCTGCCATTTATGATGCAAATTACTAAGGATTTTTTCCCCCCATAAAAAATGATTAATTTACTGTTTAGCAAGTTTACATTCTGGACCAGACAAGATAAATCATTCACACAAAATTATACTGAAATCCAGTCAACATATCGTTTGTAAATATGCTTTGAAGTGTCGGAAATGAGAAAGCTGGCATTTTTTAATTCCACCCCCACCCTCCCCAAACTCTTAAAAGAACAATACCTGTATATACCAAGTTTTCCTAAAATACCTTTTTCAAAGAGCTCACATGGTAAACATATTTTAGAACACCTTGATCACAAGTGATTGTTGAAAATGAGCTTTATACTAACAAAAACATTCAGTACTTCAGCTATTCAGGGTTCAAGACTTGAAATTATTTCACCCAATTGACATTCTAACATCAAGGCAGAGCTAGAAAAGAGAGAAAGCTATAGATACGAATACAATAACTTTAAACCACTACACAGGGATAGAAAAATACTGATTATCTTCATAAAACAAGCTATTGCCCGGTCCATAATTTGCAGGTGACCAAATAACAACAAAACTATCTGTATTTTTCACAAACACATAATTATAAAAAAACTATTCTTACCATTATCTGTAATCATATACACGTACTCAACATAACCACACCTTGAGATGCAGCTCGTGTCCTCGGCACGATGTGCCATTCCGCAAATGGAAGGGTACTTGTGTTTGAGGGCCAATTTGTCCCAAATCTTGCATTCTGTACTAAAAGAGCAGCAGCATGTAACTGCACTTATTCATTCAACACCTATGAATCAACTGTGACTCAAAGTGACAGTTTGTGTACTGTTTTCCCATTCCTCTGAAGACATAAGGGGTAGAGAAAGGAAAATTTGACTTAAACAACAATAAGGTCTGGTGAGCAATGGGAATAGCACCAGTTTTATTTTTACTTGGTCTTATTTCATCCCCAGAGATTAAAACAGAAGATAATCTCCACATATGTTCTAATTAATTTCACTCATGACCTGAGGAAGGCATGGGAAAAAAACGTGCTCATTTACTTCAATTGCTAAGTGAAACAGATGAATGTGCATATTACATTGCAAAATATCTATTTAACTACAATGCACAGCAATGTGCAAAGCAGTGCTAAAATTTCGAAAGTTCTGTGTCTAGCAAAATTAATCTGATGGAAATTTGCTTCATGTTCAAGCTGCAAACTATCAAAAGTGATTAATAACCCAAGACAGTAGATATTATACATAACATGGCTTCTCCATATTATGATCTAAAATCTGTGTTCTTTACTAAGAGGATATCCAATGTGACGTATCCTAGTTTAATTAGCCTCAGCAACTACTCTGTTCTAAATGTGCTCTTCTGTGTTACTGGCAAATAACTAGTACACAAGTATAGCTAGGAAGAGGGTTTCAGGCAGGGAAGCAGCCCATGCAGAAACCTGTGGCGGTTTTGATGACCAGGGAACCCAGACCAGTCCCTTCTAGACCTATTTCCATGCTATATGCAGCACTGGAATGAACTGTTCTAGCTCAGAGTTTTACAGCCTGAGCTGACAATGGAAACTCTTTGGAAGACTGTCTAGAAACTAGAGAAGGCCATTATTTACTTACACAGTTCATCATTCTAAAATAGGACATTTTCTTTCTGATTAATTTTATTGATACAAGAAACTTGTATTATTCCCCCATAAAAGTTAATAAAAAGCAACACGTGGTGCTAGAATTCACGCCACTGGCAATGCCACATACTGTCAATTAAAACTCTAACAACCCACTAGCTAATAGCAATGATTGGCAGAAACACTGGACTTACTAAATTTGGTGAAGTAATGTGCCTAGGAATGAACAGTACAGTAAGAAAGAATAAGACCTGAAGCAGGATACTTCAAACCACAGTAGGAGAGTTGATATTTCTCTCCTTTCTTAAGCAGAAGGTAGATGGTAGTGGGATGCTTGCATATTGTATGTACATTACACCACACTTTGATGGCCCAGCTCTACAGGTTAGAAGAAGCCTGAAAAGCTGAAAACTAATTCCTGTCTATTTCTTGCCTCTACCCACTCAACTATTGACGCAAAACCATCTATAGATATGTCACTTATTCCAGACCTTCTGGCCCTCAAGGCCTTATACAATTAACGGTTCTTCAGGTTGATGAGACACCTCCTCATCATCAAATCCTGATGTAACATTTTTAAGAGCTAGAATGCTGAGAACTTTGTCTAGCGGCATTTAGACAAAGAACAATCCCCTTAACGTTAAAAGCAGAAATTCATAAAGCAAGCTTCTCCTTGCTGTGAATAAAATCCAGCCCTTCACTTTCAGTGGTAATCCTCCATGTTATACCACTTTTGCATGATTTAACCATCAATTTGTAAGGAATCAGGCATCGCTATTCTGATATAATTAAAACTTTACTGAAAAGAGCATTGTAAGCTTTATTTATATTCTGAGAAAATAAAAATTGATAAATAATAAAAAAAAGATTTTTAAAGGCTAATCACATTATTCTTATATTATAAAATTATTCTAAATAAAAAAAAAAACAAGACAAGAATCAGGATTTCCTTTCCTCCCTTATTTCTAGAAAAACATTATTCAGAAATTAAATTCTTGCCTACCGAATAGTTTCATTAAGAGATGATTTTAAAAATTTTTGCGGAGTTTTAATAACATCCTTGTTATTGCCATACCCAGTTTGTAAGCAGAAAAATCCTTCTTCTTGAGTTTAGTTGTCAGTAGAATTCCTCATGAACAGATGGTTTGTATAGAACAAGAAAAAAACATGAAAGATTTTGTTAAGAAAGCAAATATTTCCAGAATTTGCCAGGTACAGTTCCTAGTCTTCATTTTTTGATTTATGATGAATTTTGACTGACTGCTTGACTGAGAACTGTCTTGGGTGAGACCTACTTGATATTCTCAATCGTTTCTTCCTGAAGTCCCCAGAAACTGAAGCAGTGCTTTTAACTGTTCTTTTACCAAGCCCTATAACTCTGTATCTCTATGTGGCATGAAATACTCCAGATCCAAGACAATCAAGACCACATGACTGAAGAGCGAACCAATTGTATGCAGATCTAGGATCCCACATTGTAAGGTTAATGCCTCCTTGTTGAAAGCCTATAATCATTTTGAAGCACCGTCTTTGTTTTGTGGGGTTTTTTTGTTGGGTTTTGTTGGGGGTTTTTTTATTTAAATAAATAAAAAAAAAGAATGACAAAAAAACCCAGAGCCTAATTTTATGTGCCTGGGAGTAGCTATCAAAGCTTCAGGCAATACAAACGCTGCTATTACTGAGGAGTAAAAGCTCTGCATAATTAACAAACATCATCAGCCTTACAGTTCCTGTAGAATGTAGTAAGTTCCTTGCCTGAAGGCTGCTCTCAGCCTAGTAAGTCTGTTTACCCTGTCCAAGATTAGATTAGTTTAATTATTATGAAAAAGACTGCTAAGATCTTACAGCCTAATTATGCAAATGTTTCTAAATGTTCACAAAAGTAATTTATTTATTTGGAGATAAATGAATCTGTTTTGTCATAAACCAGATTGCAGTCCTGGCAATGTACAAGTAGGGTTATGTGCCCTTAGGCATATCTTTCACCACAAATATCAGTGGGACCCCTGGATCACAACATTTATAAATACATAAATGTTTTTAGCAGGTTTTTATTGTTTTTGTAAATTATAGTAATCCCAGAAAGAACTATCACAGGTTTAATACTCACCAACCTTGTTATGAAAACAGGGTTTCTCAGCAGAAGCATTTAAAAGATGCTAACAGCTAAAACATTCCTGGTAGACCTATTAAGATGCACCTGTTTTATTATGCTTTAGAACCTATATCTTCAAAAGAGTCCTTCCCTCCTACTACAGACTCTTGCTGCTGAAATAACCTACATCAATAAAGTACTATTACTCTAAATAAGGTGTTAGTGTTCTTCTAAAGGTATACAGTGCTAAGCTTAACCAGAAGCAACCCGTTTGATATTAGGAATTCTGTAGGTTTTCCTCATAAAGCTCACTGCAGCTTAGAGATTTAATTCTTCATCTATCTGTAATTACATGACAACACATGAAATAGATGCAGAGAAACTGTTCTATATTTAGGTACTGCTCTAGTTTCATTGCTATTATCATAGACATAACCCCTAGGCAGCACACTGCTGCCTTCTGTGAACTCATGAACATTCAAGGCAGAGTATTTAAATTTTGGGATGGTAGACACTTAAAATCTGATCTTGACCACAAAGAAAAACAAAAAGCTTAACACGTTGCACAGTTATGCAAAATTAAGTGGGACAGAAGGCCAAAAGAAGATTGGCCTTTAAAGAGTTCAAATCTTTTCTTAATGAGGCGAGTCATCTGTAGGCAGAGGCTATTTTGTGCACTGCAAAGCAAACGTCACTGACTCTCACAAGCATCAACTTCAGAGGGAACTAATTCTACAGGCACTTTTAAAATTATAAACATGAGAAGTTTAGATGGATGTGAGTAGCAAAGCAGGTAAAACAAAATTGACAGTTAAACCGGGATATTTTGAGCCAAGTTAATTTAAATTGTAACATCAATTTGATGCAGTAATGTCTTCTACCATCAATGTTTATTTTTTTGCTTGAGACAATAGCATGACACTTTACTGGAAACATATTGCATTAAAGCCAATGCAGAGTGACTTCTTGATTTGTTTATAAATTAACCATTCCTTAAATAAGCAGGGCAATAGCTCTGTATGGGAATTACACCCACAGTTCTCCTGTGTATTAAATGGAGGATGTGAGCGATGATTTTAACTGGCTGCTATGACATCACCATTATCATGGATATTCAAGACATTAGAAGCTGCTTGCTGTCAGTTAAATGATCACATCTCAAGTGCACCTGCTTTCTAATTATTCATTTGGAGCAGGATCATTAACATATTCCTTAAGTCATTTACAGGCAATTTAACTCTACAGTAATGATTTTTTCCCTCTTTGTAACAAATTAATGATATATATATAAATACATGAGTACAAATGAAATTCACACAATTCATATTGTAATTAGTGTATACCAAAGGTCTGGAGGTTGTCTAACTTGCATTTTTCCTGTGGTAGGCATCTATTCTGCAACCACTTAACAGCTACTGCATTATATATGATTCTTTCAGAAGATAGTTAGTTATCTAAATAATTTCAATTGTGACAACAAGGTTAGTAGTCATGCTAGCTATTGGCACTTTGGAAGTACCATTTGTGGTCCAGGTGCAAGAGTTTAAATGGCAAAAGTAGAAGAGCTAAGAAGCTGGAGATTTATTAAATCTGTCTATTCAACTACATAAACAACACAATTAGTCGTCTAGTACCACCAATGTAATGAACTTGCCCCAGTTTCATAAAATCCATACAGATGTTTCTGGCTAGACAGCTTTGAGAATAACAGGGTTAATTGGGAAGTGTGTATAAATACAGAAGAGCACATCGACAGAGCTGCAATACATCTTAAATATTGATAACTCATATTAGGGTTTTCCACACTTTGCATGCTGACAGAACTTCCCTTAAAACCATAAAACCTCCATCATTAGTGCAGAGTAGTGCTGATCTCATCTTGACTTGCGTACAAAACTCTTTCTAGAGGATGTTACTGCTGGGGTGAAGAATGCTGCAAGACGGTCAAAAAACTGCTGTGCACACTCATTTTGACCCAAAGAAACCTCAATGCTGTAACACTTGAGATGCAATAATTGCCTACTCTAGGCAACATCTTCACCTCACACACAAGATGCAGCAGCTTGCAAAAATGCACAGTAGCATTTGCACAGTTCATTCCTACATACTGCTTCCCCTTCACTTGTCATTAACTGGTATTATCTGATTTCTGCAGAGAGGCAGAGTGAGGAATAAGGGATTTCAATAAATTGTTTTACTTTACTGTAAAAACATAAAACAATTCCCTCAGTCATGAAAGAGAGAGGCAATATGGCTCAGTGAACTGTTGGGCTGAAATGTAAGCACTGTCTGCCCTGTCTCTAGCAATCCTGAGCAGAAGACCTGTGGGCACAGGGCCATGAGACACAACAGGATGAAGCATTTCTTTTTGTAACCCACTGCCCCTAAAAATATTTGGAAAACACCTGGCATTTGGGGAAATTCTTTGCTTTCACATCTGCTCTTTAGGGGTGGCTTGGGACTATCTGGAGAGACAGAGAGGTGGGATGCGGAAAACATTTCCAGCTTTCACTCAGTAGAGTATCCTGAGAGTGCTAGAAAAGTCCTGAATGTCACAGTAGTGATGTCACCTCTACCACAGGCAAGCAATCTCTCTTGGACAATTCTATAGGAGGAACTATAAGTGACTTTGGAAAGAGCACCTGCACGTGAGCATAGGAAGCTCTGAGGTAGGAGTTTACAACTCAAAGCATGAGACCAAAGCATTCTGGATGATACACATGATCCTGTATGACTAACAGAAGCGGAAAGAATCCTAGCTTTGTCTGCAATTATTTCTGTGCCAGGTTTCCATTTGGAAATTTTACTGAGATTTTCCATTCACTTCTGCCACAGCCAGTATATCAGACAGTGATGGTGAATCAAGGCATATAAGAAACGTAGTAACATGACGCAAACAAACCTGAGCTTTTGTGATACATTTTTCTAATTATCCTGGGGAAATCACAGCACCCTTTATGGACTGAGATAATAGTTTGTTCTATGGTTATCAGATTCTCTGGTTACAATGTGCCAATTTGACAGGTACATGAAAAATTCATTTGACTGACTTGCTAATGTCGTTGGTAGGTGAAGGTGCCACTGTTATTACAAATGTTACAGAAAGCTGAAGAATACTAATTACCAAATGGCACACCAGTCATAAAATCAAAGCACAGAGGCACTAGAGTTGGAAGCAAATAGAAGCTGAATTCTCAGGATATTTTCAGGATACAAACTACTCACACTTAGATAATCTTATACTATAACAATACCCACTGCACAGTTATAGGTATTATTTCCAAGTATCAATTAGAAATAGAGATTCAAGAACACTGCTTAGACCTTTGAATTACACTCACACTTCTCAGTGTAATTTACTGTTTTTAATATACAACTGAAATGCCACTGAAAACAAAACACTGGGTCATAATTTATTTTGCATTACTGAAAGGCACTCCTTCCAAGAGTGTATTCTACATTACTGAAAACTGAGCATTTGCCCTCTGTCTTCTCCTGGTAAAGTGCATGTCATCTTTACTGGACTAGATTGCTCTGCTCTTCAGCCCTTCCTCAGGATCTGATGTTCATGGTGTGGCATTGTCAAGACCTGTGTCTGGCCCTTCCAAAAATGAAATCCAACAACTCACCGTTTCCCATATCAGCACCTAGATTTTACATCCCTGCATCCCAGCCACGGTTAGCTATTCCCTAGCCAAGAAAGATCGGATGGGCTTCTCTCAGGATTTATCCTGTGCTGTACCATGACAGCAACCATTTAAAGCAATTCACAAAAGGGTGTCTTCACTATTTTTTCACACAGTGATGAAAAGCGTCAGTGTCACTTTATAAAACTAGAGAGTTACATAGGTATATTCCCATACCTAGAGCATAACATGTTTTTCCAGTGCTTGAAATAATTTGACCTACTTGTCCAGCTTAGGATAAACAGCAATTTTTCAGCCTGCAATTCCTTGATGCCCCGATTCTTCCCAAGGTCTGTGGTATACTCTCTCTCCCTTCCTCTCCTTACTACATCTCTCTGGAACACCCTTCTCTTTCCTCAGGACAGAAGAATATAAGTTAGAAAACTAAACCATCCTAGTCTGGACTGTTACTGTGACAATTTAAAGCTGTGCATCTGAAGTTAACTCTGCCAGCACTTTCCTTTTCCCTCTTCTAACTTTAGAGTGTTCTAAAGACTTCCTTGACATAAAGCTACATTCACTCAGGCAGCAAAGCACAAGTATGAAGAAACCACAATACACATCAGAATAATGCAGAGAGCTCATCATGACTCATTCTTACTTTCCCTGTATTCACTAAAAGCAGTTTTACATTTGTGAACTGCACGATACCACTGAACAGTACCTGAGTGCCTTCTCTGGGTGACAAAACTAACCACTGCCAATTTGTTAGACTTCTATTCACAGCAGAGCAGTATCCATCCAGTCCTTTTCCCCAGGTCCACCCAGCACCAGTCAACTTCCCTCAGCCTCTAGTCAGCAGGCACCCCACTGAGCATTTCTTTCAACCTTCCTGAGCCCCCTTAGCCACTGGCTCACCACAGCATCATGGACTTGCAGCCCTTTTTAAGATGGCAAAAGGGAGGGAGATGGATGCTATTTGCTTTGAATTGCTGTATCATCAGTGTATGTAAGTGAGGCAGAGACTGCTCTTCCCCCTATCTTCGCTACAGTTCTGCTTGGATCACCTACCAGTTTGTCAACTGAAAATATATGCCACAGTGAAACAATTATCTTTAAGACATTAACATTTACCAGTGGTTCAGGTACCTTGACATCTGACAAAAACTAAGAAAATATTATGGCATCTGTACATTGCATAGGCAAATAACCAAACTTAAATTGAATGTTACATTACTTTGCATCTCTGACTACTCAAGTGAAAAACAAAACAAAGTAAAAGCAGATTACACAGCACTTCACAACTCAGAATAGATTTATCTGTATTACTCATCACTGAAGTATCCAAAACCAAGATGTTTTGCTTATAAGAACAACAGCCTGTACATTTCTGAATCTGAAATATTAATGAGAAATAGGTAATGGCATTTGCAGCTTAACACACACGCACTTTAGGCTTCTAATCCAGGAAAAGCTAGAGTGAAATATATCATTATCCTTTGGGTTTGACTGCTCTGAAGGAGTCACTCTGTGTCAGAAAACAACTATTAGGTTTTGTGTATTTCCAGTTATAGCAATCATCATCTGGAAAGAGGTCTGTGGCTGAAGGACAGTGGTGCCTTAGAATTGATAAGCAACTGTTATAGAGCAGGATCCCATCAAGTAGAAAGGAATGCTGTGTCCTAGAATAATGCTAATGGTGGAGCAGGTCCACCCAAGTCTGACTCATTAATTATCATATACTGGTAAACATTTAACTGTCCTTTCCATTTGATATGGGGTTTGGGGGTTTTTTTCAGTTTGGCTTTTGTAAGAATGGAAAACACTATATCATTTAGTAGAGGAGAGTTTCATTCAACTGAGAGGAGACCTCATTACTCTCTACAAGTACCTGAAAGGAGGTTGTAGAGAGGAGGGAGCTGGTCTCTTCTCCCAAGTGACAGGGGACAGGACGAGAGGGAATGGCCTCAAGCTCCGCCAGGGGAGATTTAGGCTGAAGATTAGGAGGAGGTTTTTCACACAGAGGGTCATTGGGCATTGGAATAGGCTGCCCAGGGAGGTGGTTGATTCACCTTCCCTGGAGGTGTTTAAGGCACGGGTACATGAGGTATTGAGGGACTTGGTTTAGTGTTAGATAGGAATGGTTGGACTAGAAGATCTGATGGGTCCCTTCCAACCTGGTTGTTCTGTGATTCTGTGAATAACTAATCTGTGTTTTGAAATAGAAGAGTAATAGTCTGCCAAAATCATTCATTATTTCATTTTAAACCAACAGTATCACATCACTACATATTTGCCAGCTCTATGTAACAATTATTTAATTGATTATTTCTGACCCCACACATCACAAACATATATTCTAATATTTATAAGCATATCACACAGTTCAGTCTACTTTCTGAAATCTCAGATGTGGCACATCATAGATACACACCTTCCATATAAAACAGTATTTTCAATGTGCAATCCAAAGTCAAAAATACAACAAATAAAATGCCCCTGGGAAAAAAACCAAAATGGATCAAACCCCCGAGCACTATGTTCATTTCTGCATCAAAATTAAATATGTGCTACGATTCTGGATGCAAAAAAATTCTCTAAATGAGCATTTATTATTGAACTATCAAAAGATCACATCAGACTGAATTTAAATTTGATATATCCCTATGAATCCTTTGCAAAATAAGGCAGAACAAATAGGCAGCTTAAAGAACTCAGCTAAATCAAAGATAACTTTCCCATTGGTAAAGAAATCAAGCACATGGAAAGGGACTGACATCTTTGATTAACAGGAATTTCAATATCCTCAAAGCACCCGCTGACCACAGCATTTAACATAACAGATAGTCTTACGCTAACTGCTGCATAAACCCTTACACAGATGATTGACCAGAACATGTAATAGGCCAACTTGCACATGTTCAGCCTGTCCACTCTGCTTTCACAGGACATTTCGATGACTTAGCACCACTCTTTGCCTCATACAGGGACTGCAAACTACAGCTTATCCCCTTGGCTCAGCAGGGAATGCTAGAATATTAGGCATCATTTTCATTTTCCCTTTTTCAGGGGCTCAGGCCTCTTCAGACCAACACCATTTGCTCTTACCTTAAAGATGCCTTCTCTTCTTTTCTTCTGCTTTAAGTGTGAGCCCCTCTCTGCTACAGAGAAGATCTTGTCACTCTATTTGCACAAGCTTTGCAGTTGCACTAGAAGCATTCTCAACATCTCAGGCTGGAACCTGTAGATGAGAACAGCTTTTTAATGTTTGCTGTAATCTGGAAAAATTATGCATTTATTCAACTCAAAGCAGTAATGAAGGGAAAAATATTATTTTCAATTCTACTTCCACTGCACATTTCCAAGATGAGGCAGTGAAGCTTCATTTGCAGTCTGTTACAAAGTAAATCAAGACATATATTTAATATCTAAATTCTGCACAGCAGCAATATGGAAAGAAGAGAAGAAACTACTAATTGTGTGGTTTGAGATGGGGAGAAAGAATACGCTGTTCACACGTTATCAAGTGCCAGCAGTGAAATGTTGGAGCAGTATTACTCCCTGCTCACTTCATGTGCCTTTGGGCAGAAACCAACACATCTGTATAAATCCTATAGGATGTATAAATACTATAGGATACTTGCTTGTAATTGACGTCTCTCAATTGCAAAAATAAGGTGCACAGATCTAGAGTTTCAGGAGTGTCTGGAATCTAAAACTGGAAGATATTAAAGTAATCTTCCACTAGATGGCGCTCTCTCTCTCTCTGTGTTCATGTTACTGACTCAAACCTAGATAGAGAAAATATAAATAACATTCAGAACAAAAATGCAATTACAGTTTGAAGGAGTAAGAGTGCCTCCACATGGGAGCAGAGACACTTCACTGAATTAGGTCAGTCTGTGTGACAGTGGAAAACCACACACCATTTTCTGGTGTAAAGACGACAGAGTTTCACAGGATTATTTCAAATTATGTTTTTCGAAGGGCGTGTGTTTATTCCACCTGCACTTAAAGCTGGTATGTTCTGATGCAGTTTCATTTCATCAGCCATATATTTAAGGGACAGAACCCAAACTAATAAACTTTGCTTTTCAGGGCTAATAGAAATGCTCAGCTTCTGGACACAATTTGAGCTGATAGTTCCTGGCCTGCTGTAGGCGTTGGTAGTGAAGGATCTTTACAATGTAAATTCATACTGGCACTCCAAACTTCAGAAAAAAAATGAAGCAAAAAGAATAATAAAAATACTTCCAACAATATTTGTTTTTAACGTATTTTTTTTAGACATAACTTTAATACATCTCTTCTGTAACAGCTATGGAAAAATAAAAATATCTTTGTGACATCTGAAGGCATGTAATTTTGAGCAGCTTTAAAACTTAATGGACACAGAGCCCTTTTACCTGTATTTATCCTGGACCATTACGTATCTTTACCTTATTTTCAGTGAAATACACTTTACTATACATTGTACCATTTAATATGCTTACTGGAGCCTTGGAGATCAGACTTATGTTTGGGACATACTTATTTATGCATAAAGTGTTCATTTACATTTGCAGAAAATTCTACCAGAACCGATGCATCTCAACAGTCTAAAATATATTTGACTGAAAGAGAAATGCTAAGATCCTGCCTTATTCCACCAACAGTTTCATATTAACTGATGATCTGTCTATATATTCGAAATTATAAAATGTGCTTTCCTCCTATGTCCAGTATTTGAAGTGGCTCATCTTTAAGCAGTCGATTTAGGTGGATTCAAGGCAGTTGCGTTACCAAGTAACTGCCCTACTGAACAAAAGAAACAAACATGAAAATGGGAGAGTGGGAACATCTTCCACACTGTTGCTTCCTTCATCTCCTAACAGTATACTGATGCAGAGATAGATGCAGAGAAAAACTTGCAATCCTCCAACCTCTGTTTGCTACAGAAAGTGGGATTGGGCTGTGAGGGAAGTTTCCAGTTCCATGGGATTGCTATTACTGTTTGAAGCAAGTGCCATATTTCTGGTAAAGTGTGAACTTGGGGAATCTTGAGGAAAAGCTGGGACACCCTCTTACCACAGGGTTTATCTAAGGCAACTTACAGCGTCAGGCTACCTCACTTTTACCACAATAGAAAAATATATCCCTGGCAGCTGCAGCAGGGCAGCTGGGACACCGAAATTATAGTATAAGTCGCTCTCATGTGCCCATGCTCATTGTCCCTGGAATGACATCCTCATTTAGCCCCTTTCTGACAGATATGTGCAGTGTGGTAAACAGGGATCTTCTTCCTTCTCGCATCATCGTTATGTTGTCTCTGCAGAGCTGTAAAAGGGTACTAGAAGTGTAGACCCGTATTTGCCTTGATAATAGCCAGCAGAGTTCTCCTACCACAGGAGGACTCCTCAGTGAGCATTTGCTGCTAGATTACATCTCTTTTTCATAGTCTGAGCACAGGAAACTGCTTACAGGGTCCCCCAAGAATATGGTCTATTAAATTAGCAAAACCAGGATTAAGTCTAATGTCTAAAAGGAGTGAGAGAAAATGGCCTTTCCTACCCACTACAAGCAAGTACAATTTTCACGCAGTTAGAACTGGTTATTGACCATCCCTTTGTTGTCATACACACTGCATCCCACCTCATAAGCTGGCACTGTGGTTGCCTTTGTATCATTTTCCTAGCAATTAAAAGGAGTTCTACTCACCCTGTTTTATCTCACTCACATTAAGGAAATCACATTTTGGGTTGTATTACAAGACGATGGAGAAACCAGAGCTCTACAACCACCTGCCATTCCACCTTAGCTGCTATCAGCCATTAGTAGGGTGTGCAACCGAGTGATACCAAAGAAAATGAAGAGAAATGCCCAAACTCTTGTCCTAGTTTATGATGCCACTTACACTAGCTTTCTGTGAGGCAACTTTACTGTTTGTTTGTGTGGTTGTAATAATATAAGCCAGCAGAACATAATCACATCCATACACATGCACAAAAATATGCAACACATCATTGGTTCACACCATCCAGTTCTGTCTCCATTTCCTATCACAAATGATGACTCATGCTTTAGATTTAGCTAGGTTCTGCCACTCATTTGATATACAACCTTAAAATTAAACAAAGAAGATAGAATCTTTTTTTTTCTTCAAAGTTTTCTTTAGTCCAGTAAGATATGCCAGTCATTCATTCCACTTGTTTCTTCACTACTACTTCACTTCTCTAGCACATTAGGCAAAGTCAGTCCCCAGTGCTATCTCACAGCCCAGGTACTGATCTTCTCCTTTGAAACACTGACCTCCACTTCAAAAAACACTCTTGCTTTTATTTGTGCACATAGGTAGCTGTGCTGGTGAGTGGAGTTCAATTGCAACTTGGCAAGCTGTTCACTGTAAAGCAGCTGCTTCTTCTGTTGGGATAGGAGAAAAGGCAGATGTAATTCATAAGGAATATAAAGGTTGTCCTGGCAGCAATATGGCTTATCTTCACGCTGAGAAAAAGTAAGGCAGACTTCTGGAAAGGAACACAGGGATATATCCCTCACACACTCTCCATCTGTGTTAATTAAAAGTTGCCTCGTTTCACTATCAGTGAAGCTTAAGCACGTTACTGAAACCTCTAAGACCCAATTCTGGTGCCATAGTGATTTGAATCACTTGTAATAATCTTATTTTATAGCACCAAACACAAGGTATTCTGAAAAGAAAAGGAAAAAATAAACTAACGCTTTTGCTTCCAGCCTTGTAATTTCACTGAATCATGCTGTGATGTTGACTTTTAAGCAAAACATTTTATTGAAATCCACTGGAAGTTCTATTTAAGAACTGGTGGCAAGATATGGGCCATTGACTTCAGTACAATTAGTCTGAGTTGTACTGCAGAAGTCTGAGAATCTAGTCCCGAGTCTTTCATTTTTGCTTAGGCATGCTTAAGATACATTATACAAATAAGAGACATTGAACGGAGCAAAAACATACGCTGGAGGCTTGTGCGACCCGCACGGAACTCTCTTTTATTTGGTTGTTGCTTCTTTGGGTCTGATTTAGACTCAAATATAGACTCAATGTAAAGGTAGTTAATTTACCTTGCATCTGAAAGTTTACCTGAAAATTGCTGTCATTGCATTACAGACTATACATTTTTAATTTGTATGACATTTTGCAAAAATGCACATCTCTATTGTAGAAATCCTTCAAGAAACTGCACTAAAATCCAAATAAGGTAACTTAAATGTAAATAGAAACGGTTTGTTTTCCTCTACTGGGATGTTTTGATGTTTTTGGGAATATTTTATGTCCCCAGAGACCCAAAAGGCAAGTTATTTGAAAAAAACTGTGTGTACGCAGAAAATCATCACAATGCCCTGTGGAACCAGCCTGAGCACATCCAAATCCACCAGAATCTGCCTACTGACTTCAGAGTACTCCAGTGGTTGTCTTCAACACACATTTTCTACAGCTAAAGAATCGTTAGCCCTTCCAAACAGCCCCTGATACTGTCTGTACTTCAACAGGCTCAAGGAACTACCAGAACAACACAGAACTAAAGGCTGATGCTGTACTGCACTATGAACTGTTCAGTTCTGTTTTCTTTCCATATCAATGACCATGATATCTATCATAAAAAAAACCACCACAGCACTGGAAAAAACTGCAGAGATGGAGAAAGGTTGAGTCCTGACAAGAGCAGCTTGAGAGCAGCTGCTACACTAAAAGGTAGGGATTATTTACCGTGAAACAAAGCTAGAGCCAGGATTAAGCCAACAAATATAAATATTTAGTAAATACTAAGTGAAGTCTGACACTGGGAATGCAGACCAGCAATATTTAGGGAATTTTCACTAAGTATAAAAAGATTTCCAGAATACTAACAGTCTGTGCAATCAAGGCCCCCAGGTAGGTTTGGGATCCACTGTCCAAAGCCAGATTGCCACATAGAAGTCACCATTACAGAATCACCTATAATGAAATGAAAAAGATTGCTAAAATGAATTTTTAAGTCCATGGCAAATGTTTCCTTGAAGTCTGGACCTCTCTATTGTCAGAGCAAACCACCAAATCCACTTTCTAACCAAGCAGTACCAGTAGCATCAGAAAAGTTTGAATGTCTTGTTAGAGAAACCTGTAACGTCTTGACACACATTCACTCTGTACAGGGAAAATCAGTTGCAATTTTTTGAATAATTTTAATTAAGCTTGTTCATATAGGCTTTGCCATTAAAAAAACACCAGAAATTATTAAGAAGTACCATGTGGTCTGAAAACCTGTTTTTTTGGATGTCAGTTAACTTCGTTTTACACTTAACATGCATTTTTAGTGCAGACAGAGGCTGGAGAAATTCCATGCTTGAATAGTAAAAAAATATAAATTGCTTAACTAAATTATTGACTCCTATGAACGCTCAGCATGCCAGTTTTGTTCAAAGGTACTCAAAAGACAGGCTGCATTGTGAATACCTATGCAAATATTCATGAGTATTACAACTTGACACAAGTGGTTTACCAAGCGATATTTCAAGTGGCCAAACAACTTTCTGATGTTAGATCAAGGAATTTCACACTGAGGGACAGGTACCAAGAGGACACACACCTCCCTTGGGCAAAGCAGCAAAGGTAGATGACTGCAGTCTGGAAGAGTCAAAAATGCTACAGAAGGTGCCACTTGCACTGCTGAGGTTACTGAGCAAACTGGGCTTTAAGAAACCCTGTCCTGGGTGTTGTGTATATGAAACAATTACCCTTACCCAAGAAGCACAAGCTGAACTGTTGCCTTACCCAAAAAAAGTGATTTTATGTAGTTTGGAGATTGTACATAGGTTTTTGAATCTCAGTATTAAATTTTTGGAAAGCCTTTATCTGTATACCTGTAGTCTACAGTTTTAAAAGAGCAGAAGAAATAAAGAAGTCAGTTTAGATCTCAGCCAAACTATTTATATTCTCTTAGCTAGCACTAGGTCTGAGTTCCCCACTGCTTATCTAATTCCTTCTATTTTATATCTCTGTAGGAATTACATTGACCACCCCTATTTTTTTTTTTTCAACCCACCCAGCAAGAATATGAGAAAACTGGTAATACTTGTAAGAGGCATGAAAACTCTTTTATACAACAAGAAAATTCCCCAAATGCTTGGAATTCCTGTAAATTTCTTCCTGGAATACAGCTGGAAGAGGATAGTTTCTACTTTTACACAAAAGTCTGCCAATCTTCTTAACAAATATCTCCAAGCTATAGCAGCCAACACATATTTATGTGTGAGATGGCTCAGAATAATTGATTAGGCTTGCTAAGGTTCCAGTTAAGAAACTGCAACTCCAATCTCCTTTATTCCTCCTTCCCTTACTGTTTTCCTGCATAACAATTTTTTCCTTATCATTTCTCATTTTTATGCAGAGCATGTTTGCTTGTTTGCTATGGTCAGTAGACACTTTAATTAATTCAAAGGTAAATGTATTTGAAGACATTTGGCAGTCATTTCAGGTAAGAAAAACAATTAATATAATGGATTTAGAACTACATAGGAAAAAAATGTGAAAAAAATGAGTTGCCAACACCACAAACCCAGCTACATTAATAAATATACTGTTTGCTTTGCCTTTTCCTAGACCTTTTTCTAATGAACACAATAGTAGCAACAAGTTAACTTATTTGCTATCTAAATCTTACCAAAGGTTACCGTACAGTTATTTATCAATTACAAACAACAACTTCACAACTATAATTATGTAGTAACCACCCAATCAACTTCTGGGGTTGAGTGCATATCACTCTTGCACTTTCTGCTCCAATACATGTACATTCTGCTATAAATTTTTGCTGTTACTATGTATGTGATACTGCAGCACTTACAGGACTGCTTAGAGATCAGAATCGCACTGTTACTGACTCAAGGCCATGGAATAAAACAAGACAACATGCATAGTTTTAAGAAGCTGTTGTTGCTATGTGAGAGACATTTCTTGTAAAACAAAATCAAAGGGAGCAAGACAGAAAACCCCTATTCACTGTAGCCTTTCCTTGTCCAAGGAGGGACAAGATGGACAGAAGGAACCAGACGACTAGCATCTATCACTGTAATTTCAATGAAGTACCACCAACCTGTAAGAAAACTGTTTCCCTTCTCATAACACTAAAAAAAGAAAAAGTGAAACTTGATGTGGAAAGTAATAGGAGAGAGATATGGATACAGTCTATCCATACAGGTGTAGGTGCTGTTCTATGTTGACGGATGTAAAATTCAATAAGCCTAAAACCACCATTACAGAAGTTTTACATAAAATTGAATCAATAGCTAAGTAAATCGAGGCACTGAACAGTGGAATCGCTTTTGGGTGTCTCCACCTCCAAACCTCCTAACTTCAGCTCCTGACCAACACGATGCGGATCATGTTCTCTGCAGTCAGCTGGTGCTCCCCTGAGCCAGCAAGCAGAGTTGCATGGCTGGGCTGCTGTACAACACAGACACTCCACAGGCAAAGCCAATGTTTCAGAGGCAGTTCAGGCACAGAAAGAAAAACTTTGCTATTCATTCTTCTAAAAGAAATTTAGTATCCTTTTTATTATGAAAATGTGAAAAAAAAACAGGCTAGAAACTTTTCCAGACATAGGGCAAAAAGAAGCATTTTTGAGAAATGCAAGAAAGATGTAATAGGGTCCCTCCTGATGATTTGCAGCCAATAGTACTGTCCTAAAATCCAGCATGGATGAGTCTTTTCCTCATCTCAAAGCCACCTCTGGGAATACATTTATTGCCCTCATCCTCTTTCAGATTCCCCAGTCTCTTCAAGGGCACGTTAAAAGAATTGCTCGGCAAATAGAATTTAATTGCATTAAATAGCAAATTAATCTTCTCCTCCTAGATATCATATCCTACATTGTCTTGCCACACCAGAAGACAATTGAAAATATAGCCACGCAGTGACTGGAGTCTCATTGTAAAAAGTTAATCCAGGATATTGGCTTCCGTCCAAAAGGTAAGTGTAACAGAGGTAATTTAAATACGCTCTGAACACAGGAACAAATGCCTAAGCTCTGTTGTTCTCTTTGTCAAAACCCATTCTTTCAGAAAATCGTTTTCTTTACCCATTGGACAACAAAATGCATTGTCAAGAAATTTTATAGCAATAATTATAAAAGATGTCCATTTGAACCCATTGAGGTCTTACTGATTTTATAACACCCAGCAGACCTCCCTGCAGGAGAACAGTATATTTATGTTAGCAATATATGCGAGAATTGAGATCATAAAATTAAATGACCACATAGAACTGTCATTTATATGATGAGCGCCTACATATGTGAAGGCTGGTTTATCTTGCAAGATAGGGTAGTACTAAATGGTCCACTCTCAGTGAATGGTTTTAATCACGCATTTCTTCACTGTTTCTGCAATATTACACTTGAAGGACTGGTAAGCAGTTTACTATGAAATGTTAAATGGCTACTGGCAGTACAAGCCCGTTGGAAGGGCTCACTAAAATAGAAGTACAGTACATATTGTATGCAATTGTTTTATGAGAGACATTATGGTTACTAGAATAACATTTCACCATTACCAACTGCTGAGAGAAAAGTCATTAAGATATTTGGCAAGCCAGTGTAATTTTTCAGCAGAACTACAGTACAAGACCTCAGAATAGCTTCTGTACAAAAAGGCTAGCTGTCTCAAGAAAACAACTTAAGTCTTTGGTGTCATTTTATTCATAGGGGTTTATTTTCAGATTCCAATGAGAAAGTTATTGCTGCCTGAGAGTGAACAATTGAGCCTTAACCCTTATTATAACAGTGCAATTTCAGAGTCACTATAATAAATCTTGCAGTATTGTTTCCATTAAAAACCTCTTTCCTAAAGAGCTTTTATGGTGTGTAGTTTCAGACACTTTTATGAGAGATTTCTTCAAACTATCGTTTTAAAACTAGAGAAAGATTACCCACGTGTTTAACCATTGTGAAATGCTAAGATGGAAATAAACAGAACTCAAGTCATTGTTGTCACCTCAGCCTCTTCCCACGTTTTTGCAAATACTGCAGCAAGAGTAATGGAAATTCTTACCCTCCACATAAGTAGCTGGGTCCATGCTGGACGGAGTCCGCCTCACTACCATCAATGGAATCAGCAACTGCCCATTTTTCATATTGCTATTAACATATTAAAGACTGACGCACAAATGCACAGATGTCATTCCACCCTGATTGTTTCCAGTAAATAAGCGTTTCCTCTTCCTAGAGCTGTTCTTTAATGATGTGATGAGGCATTGCAGCTTCAAGGTGCAAACATTTTCAACAGAAACAGCCACTATACATCACCTAACTAAATCTTTTTCTCTATAACAAGAACAGTAATGACCTATTACAGTATTATCACAAGGTAACAAAATAAAAGTAATGAGGCCCAGTGCAACCAAACACTTCTAGTTGTCAATGTTTCCAATGGAAACAATGACTTCTGGTTAATGTGAACTGACAGGAGATTTCTTGAAAGCTCTGTAAATGATGTAGGCTAGCATTAAACAAGTTGCTATTTTATCTGCTTCTTTCTTCAAGTCTGATCATGACAATCTAAAAATGGTGCATGGTTTCTACTGGACTTCCCATTTATATGATTAAGAAGAAAGCAATTCTGGTACTTTATTTTTTAAAAAAATCTGATATTGGATACTTTACACACACATATTTAGTAAGAGAAATTAAAATATATCAACTACATTCAAGGTCAAGGAAACATTCACCAGGTGATCAAGTTATCAACAGAAGAATAAGTGATTAGCACCTTCATTAGATGCACTGCAGTTGATATTACATGCGAAAGGAATTATACTGAGGAATATTTGTCTATGAAACATTGTACAACTGTTTGTGTTCTACAGTGTCTACAGGAGAGTGAAGCTCACATGAACAGAGTTTTTCCATTCATCCATTGCTGTCACCTCAGGTCAGAAAACTCTAGTCATAATTCCAAGAAAATGTTAATTCTAATTTGACGGCTCCCATATTCTGAATAACATTACAGTACAGTAGTTCCCATGTCTATAGTTTGCCATACCAACTAAACATCTTACTTTGGAAACCAAAATTATATAGAAACACAGTTACTTGCCTGGACCTCTCAGATAATTACATTTCCATTTTACAGTCACTCACTCCTGTAAGAAGGTTTTATGCACATGTACATGTAGAAGTAGACTAGAAGTCTGTCTAGAAAGCTGCCTGGAGGAGAAAGACCTGGGGGTGTCGGTTGACAGCAACTGAACATGAGCCAGGAGTGTGCTCAGGTGGCCAAGAAGGCCAATGGCATCCTGGCTTGGATCAGAAACGGTGTGATCAGCAGGTCCAGGGAGGTTATTCTCCCTCTGTACCCCACACTGGTGAGACCGCTCCTCGAATCCTGTGTTCAGTTCTGGGCCCCTCAACACAAGAAGGATGTTGAGGCTCTGGAGCGAGTCCAGAGAAGAGTGACAAAGTTGGTGAAGGGGCTGGAGAACAGGCTTATGAGGAACAGCTGAGAGAGCTGGGATTGTTTAGCCTAGAGAAGAGAAGGCTGAGAGGAGACCTCATTGCTCTCTACAACTACCTGAAGGGAGGTTTTGGAGAGGAGGGAGCTGGCCTCTTCTCCCAAATGACAGGGGACAGTACAAGAGGGAATGGCCTCAAGCTCCACCAGGGGAGATTTAGGCTGGACATTAGGAAAATATATTTCACAGAAAGGGTCATTGGGCATTGGAACAGGCTGCCCAGGGAGGTGGTTGATTCACCATCTCTGGAGGTGTTTAAGGCATAGGTAGAGAAGGTCCTGAGGAATATGGTTTAGTGTTTGATAGGAATGGTTGGACTTGATGATCCAGTGGGTCTCTTCCAACCTGGTGATTCTATGATTCTAAGTACCTGAAATCCTTCACAAGGCAGCAGTTTGCTGAAGTTCTCTGCATGAAACTAACAATTTCCAAGACTAAAGCAGAGTAGAATGAAAAACCCTAGTTACCTTGATAATGATCAGGAGTAAGCTCAAAAAAAGGAATACATTTCACAGAAAAGGACTGTAGAAATTAACTTATTCTGTAGTAAAATTATATGAATGCCAGCTGAATTGAAACGTTTGGCCAAAGACATGCTGTTCAGAAAGACAGGTCTCCTATCCTTACTATGACTTTCTAAGCTTGCATCATTATGGCTCTGAGTTTGCAAACATTTACACACATGCTTGATTTTGCCATGATGAGTAATTTCAATTTACTTATTCAATACAAATAACTTCTGAGATTGAAAGTGTACTGACACTTGACAAGATGTTTATGTCCCTGGCAGTTTCATTCTCACGTCCATCACCTCTTTCTGCACTTATTATGACAACTCCTAATAATTACCAAGTAATTTCTGATCAGTTGTAGTTCATTTATGCATTTAAATTTCTGGCATGTATTGATAGCAGGGCAAAAGTTTTAGAAGTATGGATCTAGACTTTTAGAGCCACAACAGAATATAAAAGAAATTTAAAGACTGAAAAGTTAAAAATACCTTCTAGAACTCAAGAGCTGAACTCCCCACAAATCTAATGTTAATAGCATGTGGGGGGTTTCTAACTCATTAAAAAAGCAAACATGTTTTTCTTACACAAATAATGGCCAAGAACTCAAAGGAACCACCATTATATCAAGAAATTACTCTTAGTTTTCTGATAAACGACTTTTGAGAACTATATTCTGCAAATTAGCTGCAAGTGTATACACAGAGGTATCAACCTTTTTATTTAATTCTCATATGCATTTGAATTCTACAATATTAATAACTGCATTTATTAAAGATGTATTTTTACTTTCCTGTGTCTTGACTTAATGAGTTTGCTTGTGTTAGAATCAGATGACCAGAACAGATATGGGAACATACACATCCATGCACTGGGAAAAAAAACTGTTTTCCCTTTAGTCTTAGTAATGAATAAACTTTGCTTTTATTTTAAAATTCAGTTATTCACAATTTTCCTCGGGGGAAAAAAAGTCATTCTTTTTCTTAAGACTTTTAAGAATAATTGTGAACATACACACAGGAACACACAAACAAATATCTTGTCTTGAAAGCTCATCTGTTGTGCCAGAAGGGTGTGCTCTTCATCATTTTTAATTTAGAATGCTAATTTTACAGAATGTGAGAATTCAGAGACAGTTCCTCACAGCTCCTATTCCCCTTAGAGTTCTCTCTGAAAATTTAATAACATTAACAGTTTTTCTATTTAATTAATTTAACTTTTCACTGCTTCTTTTCAGGGTCAGAAGAAAGGAAAAAATCCCTAAACTTCAAAACATTTACAAAGAGGTTGCTAAAATTTTCCTCATTAAACTGAAAATATCAGGGCTAGTAAATGCTAGTAAATGCTTCACCAGGCTTTCTAAAAATTCAACATAATTTCAATAACTCTCAACAAAAAACCCTCGTGAAATGATGCCTTAAAGATAATGCATAGAGTTATATAAAGGAATTGAACTTAACACAAGTGAGTCTTGTGTTTGTACGTAGATCTATGCATCTTTTATATTTTCTTATGTAACCTTTCTTGCGAGTGACCCACAGTTCTCAAAACCTTCATGCTTTAAAACCTTAAACATTGTCATGAGCGAGGACAGTGTTGGCTCTTAGGCCATTAACAAAGTTTCCTCTCAAAAGACACTGTTTTCGCAGCTGTAAAATCTTGAATATAGTTCTCCAAACTGGCTTCACAAACAGTTGCCTCTTTTTTGCAAGACCAGTTTTTGGTATCGTAATAATGCTGAATAGCAATAGTTCCAACGGTATTTAAGAAAATATATACTTCAGCTCAAAAGTGAAGTTGGGATAATGTGATAAGTAAACAAGATTACTCATTTAAGCACTCAAAAGTTTGCCAGGCATGCAAACCCTAAGGAAAACTTAATTAGAGTCAATAAAGAGGAAGAGAAAACACAGAAAAATTAAGTAATAAAATCTGACCAAAGTAAAATATGAACCGATCAGTTATCAGCGCCTGTGGGATACTTTTGCAAATCTAAGCCTTCAGCCTACAGCATGCTGGGATGGATTCTGAGCTTTGTGTATTTATCATATACAGAACTCACTTAAATCAATAAAGTTATACTGGATTTATGGTGCTAAAACTGATACAGAATTTTGCCCATTCAAACAAAACTATGATTGCTGCCACCCCCTTCTGAAGACTTAAAAGAAAAAAAAAAAATCAATCCTCCGCAGATTCATTTCATTATTCCAGCAGTCTATTTGACTATTACTTTCATGAAGAATTTAGAAATTATGAAGATATGGGACTCAATTACCTTCTTTGCTATAGAAATTTAATACTAATAAAACTGCCTATATGTCCTCTGGTAGGCAGTGAATATTCATTGATATATAGTGGGCAGTAATCAAGTTCTTAACTTATCAACTCATTATTTTCTTGTTACATTTCTTCTTTACATTATGTATTTGGTAGCATTACTCAGTTCACATTCCAAAGCTTTCAGGTATTATCAGATATTTATCAACCATGTAGGAAAGCATGAAAGCACTCTTCTGACATGAAGAATTCTGAGAAGCTTTCTGTGAAAATGGGAACTAGATATGTTTTTTACAATAGGCAAAGGCAAGCACACAGCTGCTCAAAATTTTATACAAAACCTGGAGCAATTACAGGCTTTCCTTCCTGTCAGTCCTTCTCTTGAGTCATCAAGTCAGCATTCTTCCTTCAGAAACTACAGGGCATCTACAGGGTTGCAGAAATTTCACAGCTAACTCTTTTGTACACGAAAAATAAAAATCTATATTCCTTTCAACAAAGTATTGCTGTAGCAATCCAGTTGTGAACTTGACCCCTTGCTGCAACTTTGCTACGAACTTTACTGCTGACTCCTGAAAGGCGGAAGGTTTACATTTCCACTGCCTCAGCAACATCACCCAGCGTTTTGCAGAGGCTGGTTTGTCATCAATCCTCAGGCCGATGGCCACCACCAAGATCAAAAAGTGCTGTACAGGTTGTCAAAACACCAAGACTCTGGAATTTAACAGGTTTGTTTCAACAGTGTTGGCAGTTCTACTTAGCATGCAACAGTTGAATGGGCATTAGACTCAGATTTGATGTAATAACATGTCACTTAGTTTGAAGCATTTCATTTCAAACTACGGCAAACTGCTACAAATTCCAGAGAAACAAATCTCTCATGGTGAAATAGCAACTGGCTGATATCTCAAGGGGGTTTCATGCTCAACTCCCTTTTCAAAGGAACCATTTGGGCAGAGGAAGGAATTTCTTTTGTCAGATGTCTAACTGATGTAGCAATAGGCATACGATCACCAGTATCACTTTCCAGGCTTTTAATTAAGCAGAATAAGGACAGGAATTTATAACTAGGAAATAAAAAATACTCAAATGTTGCTCCAAATAAAATACAAAAAGGTCTCAAATTTTCAAATTTAATGAAAGAGTTAATACTACTTGTAGGAGAAATGGTAGCCAGTAGAGTTTTACAGAGCAAGATACCTCACAGATGTGTCACCATTCTCTCTAGTAGAAGATCCAAATGAAAATATATACAAGAATTAAGCTGAAAAGAATGAAGCTAATCCTAAATTTAGAAGGAATGCCTAGAGATACCCACTAGCCCTATTTAATACCTACCATCTAAACATAAAAGCGCACATTTAGCTTCACCCTTTTCTTCTCCACTCTTGCAAATTCGTAAAAATGAAGTAATGCCACTTTTGGATCAGTCACAGTATGTTGGTGCTCCATTCACACATAAAACCTAGAAAAATAAAATTTCTGAATGATACCACTTTAGAAGTTACTTGAGCAAATTCAATCGCTATCACCAATCTCCACTGCTAGTCAAAGATATTTCAGTAATTTCAAAGAATGGTTGTTTTACATCTATTAAAAGATTCAACATATCTGTTTCAAGAGTTTCTTTCATAGTTTTGCAGAATTATGAGAAATGGTATTCCTGATCAGGAAGGGACGTAGGAAGACAAAAAAAAAACCAACCCAAACCTGTAGAAGTGACCTTTGCAGATATTTGGGGTAATAGCAATTGATTCCACTGTTTCACATGAAAAAATAAGTGAATATTATTAAATTTTATTATATATATTTTATATATATTATTATAAAAGTAAGTGAATATTATTTTTCAAAAGGGCATCAGAGAGAATATGTTAAATGAGTTACTTAGAAACCACCATGTTCAACTGAGCAAAATATTAGACAAATTATTTGCCTCCAGTGACCCCTGTAAAAGGCTTATTTTTGCAGTTTGAATATAAAAAGCTTAGAAATGCTAATCATTCCATCTGGAAATCAAAATCATAAATTGTTAGATTAATGAATGCTAGAAGTAGCTCTCACATGCAGAATAGTAAAGACATTGTTAGCAATTAGTTTTGACAAAAGCGATTAGAATATTTATTTTTGCTAACATTTCTCCTACATGCAGACCTGGAAAAATGAAACTTATGTTTGATTTCTATAATTCAACAATACACAAATCTTTATTAAAACTTACAATGTTGCTACGTTAATTATATAACATTGCCAAGAAAGGGATAATCAAGAAACCCTCTACAAGTTAATAATTTGAAAGGCAAACACTGCTTCACTGGTCTGATCTGTAGTACCACTTAGAACTATTTTAAATGTAATTGCTAGTTTTTCCTTTTTATTATTAAAATGGGGTTAAAAGATCATAAGGAATGCAATGCAACGGCACCTTTCTTTATGTTTGGTTTAGACTACACTGACCACAAACAGTGCCTTAAAAGTGAGAGGGGAAACGTGAAGGGTGTTCTGGTTATCGGCTTTGTATCTGCTTTGTATCTGCTTATTTCATTATGGGTGACATTCGCTCAGAAATTTAGAGATAGTATGTTTCCTTGGAGAAAAAAAAAAATATCTTTTTAACAATACAGAAATTAACATTAAGAAACAGAAAAAGATATCTTAGAAGTTGTAACAGACTAAAATCTTAACTGTGGTTTCAAACTGACCTGTAGGATTTCCCTTCAACTTTGCTTTCAAAATAACTACTAGTCCAGAGAAAGGGATAAATAAATAGCAATTATTCACAGATTCCCAGTTCAGTAGGACTAATTTTGTTTAGGCCTTCAAGCATAGCATAGGCTAAAGATTAAAGAAGCATAGTATAGATTGGGACAGAAGGGACCTTAAAGATCACCTAGTTTCAGCCCCCCTGCCATGGGTAGGAACATCTTCCACTGAAGCAGGTTGCTCAAAGCCTCATCCAACCTGGTCTTGAACACCTCCAGGGATGGAATATCCACAATCTCCCTGGGCAACTTGTTCTACTGCCTCACCACCCTCAGAGGAAAACATTTCTTCTTAATATTTAGTCTAAATCTGCCCTCTTTCAGCTTAAAACTATTACCCTTCATCCTAACCCTACACTCCTTAATCCCTCCCCAACTTTCTTGAAGGTCCTTTGAAATACTGGAAGGCTGCTATATGATTGCCCTGGAGGCACAACACAATGATTTCCATCTCAAGCTCCTTACCTGTGGCTGAGGTATAGAAAGACATTCTACCCTGATTACAAGCAATAAATACTCTTAACCTCCTTCAGTTCCAAGGATTAATTACTCTCACTGTATAAATCAATTATGTCTGCTTTCATTTTCTAGCCACATAGTTTCATTATGCCTTTTTTTTCTGCTAGATTAGAGTCCATCTAATATCAGACAGTTTTCTTCTACAGGAATAATGATAGGTTACATACATCGCAGTTTATATGAACAACGCCTTTTATGCTTGATTCTAAACAGAAATTCCAGCTCTGCCCTGGGATTCTCCCATGTGCTTCCTTTTGAGTGGATCAGATTAGCAAGAGCCTATGGGTCCTAAAGCGTTTCTGCAGACTGTAAAACCCAAACAGTTGGGTGACTATTCCTGCAATGAATGGGAGCTTAACCTCAATTTTGAGTATGACCAAGTCCCAAAGTCTGTAATAGATCCTTTTGATCTTTCAACACTTAGGTTCACACTGCAAAATCTACTTTTCACTTTGGCTTAGTTTTAGAAATTTTTCCTTTGAGAAAGTATGATAAGGAGGAAAGGAGAAGGAGGAGGAGAAAACAAGCAGCAGCTCTGAAGAAGTTAGAGGGATATAATGTTTTGAATTAATGTTTTCATAACTCTAGTGCTAAGTGAAGAGTATTGGCAAACACACATTTTTTGCTACGTATGGTAGGCAGGGCTTCCTCTGCAACATGACCAGTATTCCCATATTCATAGTTTCTCTAATTACTTGCAGGCCAGTCACTAAACTGAGGTGAGGGGCAAGCTCTAAACAACTCTGCATTTTGCTGTAATGAGGAAACTGCAGCTGTACACGATCACATCTGACTTGACTAGAGGAACCCACTCACACACATTGTGACTTTAATCCAGTACTGGTAGCCTATACTAGGAAGAAAAGAGGAAAGTACCAGAACAGGAAGAATCTGCTACAAAACAAACAATTAAGACAGTCCCCATTTCCTCATTCATTTGGCATGGTTTGGGTTTTGTTAGCAACTTTTGTTCATGTATGCAAACCAATGTCTCCACCTTCTCCAGGCAAACAGCTGCCTCTGAAACATTCAGGGCTGTCTCTTGGCAGCAGCATTTTTAGCGGTACACGGGTGAAGCATCACCTCCCTAAAAGGCAGCAGCTGCTAATTCTGGTGTGGTACGTAACAGCATGCTGCCACATCAGGTTGGGTCCTGCAAGAAAATGAATCTCCCTGGCCTAGAACATTTGACAATAGCTACCATATGAATAATTCAATCCACAAAACACAGCAAATGTAAGCAGCGACTCAAACAGCAAGCTGTGTATTGCACTGTACAGCCAGAAGCAGTACCGGTTCAGCCAAAGGGTGTGACAGCTGTTTGCTGATAGTGATGGTTGGCTACTGCATACAGACTAATCGCTGAACCAGTGGGAGGCTTCCCTGGAAAACATTTCCATGTTTCAAATTGCATGGCTCGCCATCCCAGTCCCTTTGATTTGACTTAGTAAAATTGGGGTTTAAACCTGTAAATGTATGCTCATTATATTTCCTCCTCTGGATTAACTAACTTGATTTAAAAGCACATGTGTGCAATTTTCCCATAGCCGAAAAGCCTTTTTAAACTTTGTCTTACCTTCCTTTGGTTTCTGGGTCTAAAATTCTGTGCAAAGAGAGTAAGCATCAATTTTCTTCAAAAACGTTTCTCCAGCTTTATTTTCAGCAATAGGTATGGGAAATGAACACTAATGGAAAGATGTAATCCTTCCTTCTCTGTCCTTCAGTTTGTTTCCCTGCCCTTGTCTCATCCACTTTCAAAGCAGGAAAGTAAAACACGTTCAAAGAGAACTTCGGCATTTCTGAGATGAATTTATTCTGCTCATCAATTCTGAAATACTTTCCAAAAGAGGAGGTGACTGCAACTCCCCACCAGGCTGCCTGGTGGGCTATCTCACACCTTTAGCAGTGCACCTGCCCTGGCTCGCAGGTAGTAGCCTGGAAGTCCGGGAGCCTCAGACCCAGGGTAGCCCACCTGGCAGAAGAGCCAAACAACCTCCACATCCTTTGCATCTCACTTTGTAGCTGGCATGCTTCCAGCAAGCTGCATGGGTGAACCAGCAGGAAACCAGGCTGAAACTTTACATATCTCCAGAAAGAAGTTTGTCAAGCTGAACTACTACATGGACTATTCAGAAAAATTAGCATCCTCACCATTGGAAGTTTTCTGACTGAATCTGCTCCCGTTTAAGCTTAGTTGACACGGTAACCAGTGAGTGTTTCATGTTTGGTGGGCTATTCAAAGAGAAAAGAAATTTGTAACAACAAAACCTGACTGTAAAACTGCGGTTGTTCGGGACTTGTTCCAGGTTAGAAGCATTTCTAATGTTTGCCATTAGAGCTTTCAGCACTTAGGTTCACATTGCCTCTTTTAGGTTATTCTGTTCACCTACAATCACTCCCTCATATACTTCATCACTGACTCCTGTTTTCCTACTCTGATTAGCTCTAATCACCTTTGGCTACTTCGCTCTTCTAAAAACAGTCTACCCACAGCAAAAAAAAAGTAGCAGGCTATCAACAGAGACACTTGCCCGGATTCTTTACACAGGAATTCTGCCTGCAATGGTAGTTTTGAGTAATTTTATTTGCTCAGATAAATGAATATAGGACATTAATTGTGACTGACCTTGCCTTGATAACTACTGACAATATTTGCAGGACTTTACCTCTATACAGAGGTAATTCAAGTAAAGTAGATGATTTTTCCTAGTTTACAGTCAGTATGAGGTTTCTTAAATAATCAACACCTGAGCATAGATCTTGATTTCAACAAAGACATAAGTAGTAATCCTGCAGCACTCAAGGACATTAATTTACTTGTCTGTGAGCTTGGATTATTAAGAAATGCTTAGCTAACCTCTCTCTTAGGGAATTAATAAGGTTAGCTTGATCACAAATAGCTAACTAAAAATCTCTCAGAGTCTGGCTGCCCAGCTCTGTGCATGTAGCAATTGCAAAAGAAGCTGCCTCTGGTACTTGCTAGAGTATAACACGGATTAAAGGTTCTCCAAATGAGGAATTGATTGATTAGAAAATTATAACAGTGGGGCCTGGGGCTACCCAACAAACAAAAACTAACTCCTCGTCTTTATTTGCCCACAAAACTAACTCACAGAAGTTATTTCATTAGCTAGGGTTGGCTGATAACGGGCAAAAAATGAGGGACCCTCTACCGAAAGAAAAGTAAAAAGCATTTACAAACCAGACAACTAATCGTCTAAAAGAAACAAAACAGATCAGAAAAGATCAGCGAGGTAAGCAGAGTCCAGCTTTTATGAAAAGAGTACTTTCAACAAGAGATAACACACTGTCATAGCAAACAAAAGGAAAAAATAACATTGATACTTTAAAGCAAATCAGAAAACAGTTTTGCCTTCAAGTGAGAGGGAAGGCATCTACAGAAATAAGAAAAAAGCTTTTCATAGATTCATCAGGTTGGAAAAGACCTCTTGGATAATCGAGTCCAACCATTGCTATCTGCCCCTAAACCATGCCCCTGAGTATGGAATATTTCTGTAACACAGAAAGAAGATTTTGATGAGCATAGTGAGGGACGGGAGCTAAGTGAATGGATCTTGCCAAGAAGTCAACAAGATTAAATAATCTCACCCCAAAAGCTGTAAAGATTTATTACCTTTACGACTACTGACTCTCCTTTGCCACATCTGCACCTCACAAGACACTTACACAATTTCCTGCCAAAATTTGAGAATTTTTTCCTCCAAAGTTCAAACGGGAGGGACTTGAACCACTTACACTCTGCAGCTAGTTCTGCCCAGTACAGCTGTGTACACATGCTTCCCCAGCTGGTCCTAGCAGCACTTTCATGTCCTCCTTCCTCCCCATGTAACACGCTCACTTTCCACACAGTTCTTGCCTGAATGCATTTTAAGAGCTTGTGCCAATGCTAAAAGTACCATAGAGTACAGGCACATTTCAGAGGTGACTTACACAGCCCTCTGAAATCATCGTCCTTCTAGGTAAATAAGTCTCTGATGACCCATACTATATATATGGCATTATGCTGCATTTGCAATTCAGATGCCTGCTTCAAATCTAAAGCACACCCATTGTACTAGAGAACTTTCAATATAAAGGAGGTATAAAAGTGGAGCTGATTCACAGTCTTAGCTGCAATCAAACTACCAGAGGATGCTGAATGATTCCCTCTGCTCTGGTTTTGGATGTCATTATCTGACCTCATTTCTCGCTAGTGACATTTTCTTGGGCAGCTCAGAGCCTACATATTATCATTCAAGCCAGCGGCACTCAAAGTCATACAAATGCGAGTATATGTGTAAGTCTCTAAGGGGGATAAGGGGTGGGGTAAATTAAAGGCTTTTAAGTATTACTGATTGAGAAAGAGAGAAAACAACATTTAAAAGCCTTTTAAATCGCTATTCCTTCCTTTTGATCCCAAATTTCTCTTTGTTTTGTTCTATGCAGCTGGCTGAATGATAACAGTGGTTTGCAATTATCTGGATGACATTAGATGCCAGCTGAAATGGACACTAAAGGAAAAATCCAACATCCTGCATAAGTAATTCCTACTCCATTTGGCATTGAACCAAGTCAACAAAAATACATTTCTTCCCTCCCCCCCAAGTAAATCCTATGGCCACTGAATGCTGCTATGGTAACAAAAGCCTGAAAGAGGGAAGAGCTTGTGTGTAAACTGAGTTTACAAAATGTTGGAGAAGAGTTTTAGATTCAGAACTGCATGTGCCCATAGGTAACTCCCACAAGCTCTGCACATAGAACGTTTCTGTACACCACAGATCTGGGCTTCCAACGCTTGCAGAATTCTGAAGGGTTCTAATTAATCTGGTGGCTTTCATTTTCAGTCACCATACGGCTTACTCAAACCACAGGTACTTGTCTGCCAGTTATGTGAGGCTTACTAAGACCTTAGAAACTGAGCACAGCTGTCAAAATAATGTTATTGTTTTCCTGAATCTGTTTGGAAGATAGTTATTCCAGAGAAAGTTAAAAGTTATATTCCTGTATTAGCACACTAAGTAGTTCATAGCAGTTTAGTAAATCAAATATTCCATACTGCTAGCTTAATAAGATGGGGAGTCATGCATGAAATGACTGCCAGGTTAATGACACAGGGAGCCATGCATGGCATGTATTTGCATATAAGAGCACAGAATGTTTCCCCTAAATCCTTTAAATTACTCATCAGTTCTTAAATAGGCATTTAACTAAGCCTTCATCCAGAATCAAAAAGAGTCACCTATAATTGAAAAGAACGTTAGAGAAGGACTGAACATAACCTAAAATGCCAGCTTGTAGGAAGAGCTACAAACCTGCACATGCAAACAAATCAAACCTTACTATAATGTCTACAGTGAAAGTAAATAAACAGAATTTGTGCCTTTATAATAACTCTCAATGAAAATAAAGGAGTGGTTTTCTATCAAGTTTTGACAGAGGGAAAAGACTGAAAACCTTGAAACCAAGCCTGGAGCAAGCTGCAGATGGGATGAGGAGGGGAATAGCATTTGTGCCTGTTATTTTCCCCGATGACTCACAAAGTCAGCCAGAGAGACTGTCCAAGGTGAAGAATTTGGTTTGGTTTCCTTTTGCTAGCTCTTTCGAGATTGCCAGATATATATTCTTTCACGCTGCAGCTCTTGTTTTGGAATCCATTTGTAGTAGTAGCTGAAGAAATAGGACACTAAAATCAGAGCTACAGAGGGGAAGTCAGGATAAAACTAAAGTCTAGACTCTTCTACATTTTGAGGGAGGAGGGTTATTGTGCCAAGCCATACTTGGAATCAGAAAATTCTTTTCAACTCTGCATTTTGCACTTTTTTCTTCCTGTTGTCTGTTGCAACTGCTCAGATGTCCAGCTCTTCAGGCCAAGGACAGGTTTTGAACATGTTTGCAAATAGGCCCTCAAGGATGCCCAAGGCTTTTCATGTCATTGCAATATAACAGAGAAGTCTGCACATTGTTTAAACTCTTTCGGATCCAAATACCTGTAACATGGAGGAATAGCTACCTGGAAAAGTTTCTGCCTTGATAAGCAAATATTACCTCATGTAAACACACTGTCATCATACATGCTACACTGTGCAGGATAGAGGCATTATCTTCTGGATGCTGACTTGTTCTCACCTCCGCTTACACCAAAGAAACCATCCTCAAGATCCTGCTCCCACTATAAGTTTTATATAATTGGATTTAAATGTCCACTACTCTAAGCTACAGAATACTTGCAAAAGCAAGTTATGAATCTAAATAACTGAAGTTTCAAAATCTTACCACAAGATATATTATAATTCCAACGTGCAAGATGATAACGAGTTACTATATTTGGGTATAAAAAGACATGAACAAACTAATTCAAATTAAGGAAATATGAAACAGTAAGCCTTGAACTTTCACTTTATAACAGCAGAATGTATGTCAGACAAATTATACTGGCCAGCTGCTTTTCCTGTAGCTGAATTGTATAGCATTTATTTGGGGCAAAAATAATTATCATTTTTGTCACTGTAAATTGAGATGCTCATTTTGACTTAAACTTTCATTTAACTACAGTCATGTAGTATACCTTTTTAAAGTGTGAAATTCACTCCACTTATTTATGCTAATGTTTTTGTTTTCATTCTTTATTCTTTTTTATATTACACTATGAAATTAAAGATCGGGGAAAATGTATTTGAGCTGTTTTGGTTTATAAGTTCAAAAGAGGCTGTAAAGCAGTGGAAACTGCTAGCAACGCCAACTGAGGACTTGGTCAGAGGACTGTCACCAAATGTACAACTTAACATTCATTCTAAAAATTTCTTAACTAAAATGAGCCTTGAAGCAGAGGAAGGTTGCAGACGACCTTCTGTGTTAGATGACAATCACTTAAGGGCCACTATTGAAGCACCCATGAAAAAGAACCCAAGAGATTGCAGAAGTAAATACTGACCATTCAACAGTTGAACATCGAATGGAAGAAACAGGATAGAAAATACAAGGTTCCACAGACATACTAATTCATCCTTTTTATAAATCAAAAATTGTGTATCTCTCTTCACCTTATTATGGACTAAATACTTTTGTAAAGGAAAAGGTTGACTTAGGTTCATTTGCAACTAATTTCCCAACGAAGAAAGCCAAAATGATCCAGCAAAAATATACTTTAAAGACGTATGAGAAAGCCAGTGTTTTAAATGAAATGGCCTTATGGTGTAAGAGGTAAGGCAAAGTAAAAAGTAGGAGAAGCACATTGCTATGTAATATGGATCCACCTCTAGGCAAATGGCAGATAATGACTTCTGGAGGAGTTTGCCCTAGGCCATTAGCTGATAAATACATTGCTTTGAGTATAGAACATATATTAAAGGAACACATAAATAGATACTATTCAACATCAACAAAGAGACTGCCACTGCCTACACATACTGTTAACGCCATTTACCAAAGAAGTTAAGAAAAAATACCTTTTTCATCTAAAACAGACCACAGCAGACACAGTACCACGATGCTTTTTGAGAAAGATGCTTTATGTTAATGAAATTCCTATCCTTTCTACAAAAGATTTACCATTCATTTTCAGTAACTGGATACCATTAATTAACATTAGATATTAAGGTTTAACCCTCCTCAGCTGTAAGCAACTACAGTATCAGGCTATAGTTTATTTTGCATGAAATATTCCTTCTATTTCCTCAGAATATAGCATGTTCTGAACCATATTCTCATTTCTCTTGACTGATGCTCAAGCTATTATATGTACTGTAGGAAATGCTTTTATTTGTAAGTATGGTCTTTTGTGTTAAGAAAGATAAATGTCAAACTCATTAATTATGTATCTATAATTAGATACTGCTGAAAATGAGCTGAAACTTGTTTTGACATCTTCTTTGAAGAATGTATTTGTACATTACATGTAACATGGCATATATGCATTTGCAAAACCTGAACCAGCTGAATGGCAACTATGTACAAAAGCCAGTAAGCTCCGACAGGGTAAACAAAGTCAAAGAAAAACATAGCTGAAGAGTTAATAAGCACCAGCTCACAGGAGGGAGATTCACATGAGATAGCTCGCTCAGAAAAAGCTAAAGGGCCATCAAGATGAAAAGAAGTCTCTGACCAGGAACATACGATGAAAGCTGTACTTCATTGATGGCAGAAAGTTTTCTTTTAAATACACCCTTCTAAGTCTTCAATTTCCAGAAGGCTTGATTGTACTTCATACAACTTCAGGGGTTTTTTTCCTACTAATTTGGAGACAAATTGTACCTTAAGGCAGAGCCAGGAACATGAAGTGTGTGCTTAAGTGGAAGGAACCCAAGAATAAGCATGGGAGGCATTATGCTTGAGCAACAAAAAATCCCTTCCCCCACAGACCCAAAGGAGACAGTCAGCTCTACTGTTATGAAAACCACCAGAGTGCAGAACATGCTGCAGAATGAAAGCAAACTCTTCTTTTGCACAATCTAGGAATTTAAAGAGGTAATGCCAGCAACCTTTTTGTGTGAGTGGTCTCATGTATGAGGAAACCACACGTACTTAATAACAGTAATAATAATACTAGGAGTATTTAATGAAAACTCAGGAAGAAATGTCTGTTATTGTTGTAGGATAATGATAAATGGTTTTACAATGCTGTTTCTGGGACTGAATAAACAATTCAGCCTTATCACAGCTGTTGGACTTCAACACCCAGCATTTAAGTGCTGTTATGGTCAGAAAAGTGACTCTGTAAAAATAATACCTTCTTAAGAGAGCTGCTGTTTCTGTATTTTCTGAGTTATCTCTGATAACTTAACTTACAAAACAAGTTGTTACTAACAGTAGCATCGCAGTGCTAATCCAGCTTTAAGAGGAGACTGGATCCCAGTTTGTCTCACCACAACGCAGGTCTCACTGTGGCACAGCCCAGATCTCCACTAGAGATGAAATGCAGGAGCACAGCAGAACAATTCCCAAGTGCTTGGGATTAGGCATAGTCACAACGTTTCTCTTAAGGACAAACACAGTGGTCTTGGAGAGCATGAGCCTCCTTATTGAAATGGGAACAAGCAGAGGGATTTGCCCTGAAAGGTACCTTCCACATCACAGTATATAAATCCATGGAACCACCGAAGACAAGCAGTCAATGCAACTAACTTTTCCCCATGCCACCCCTTCCAGTTCACATGTTAAGATAAATCTAGTTTCTAAAGCAGAGAGAACTACTAGTCATGCCCTTATGTTTGCACATTTCGGAAACAAATTAACCCTCAGTTGGGATTAATCCTAACAGTTACACATGTGGATCTCACTGTTGTCAATAACTTTACAGGTTGCTTCACACTTGAGCTGTTCCAATAAGCAGTAATTCCCCTATTACTGATCTCAGAGCTTACTCTGGCAGGTAAAGCTTGGCAGATCCTCACAAGCATGGTGTTGCCAGTGCTTCCCAATTTATTCCTACGCTGTCTCACATTCTCCATGGGTAAGAAGCCATTACATGACCCGTGTGTAAACAGCCACGACATACAAATACGTAAATGGTCAGTGGGACTTCTGCCAACAGCTGATGTACATTAAAATGAAAGTTTTCTATAAAACTGAGAAAGGTAAGCACCTAATTTCTGGTGCTTATTTTAAAGCTCCCTCCAAATTGAAAATGAATGGGAAAATTACATTCCTTCTTTTCAAGGCTCTAGAAGATAAGAAATTTGAGTGAAAACACAAAAATGTGAAATTAAAATACATTTTAACTTCAGGCGTCAGTGTTTCTGCATCTGTAAGAGTCCATGGTGTAAGAGTTCTATTTTATGCCAGTAGAGTTCACTTTAAAGGACATAAGCACCAGAAAGGCGAGTTTTTCTCCTGTAAAGCTTTCCCCAAATGCCATTAACACAGCAGTGCTTTCAAACTTGCTCAGTGAATTCAAAACAACCTGAAACACAGTTGAGAATGCTGTTCTCTATCTTGTGCAAATCAGAGAAGGGAAGAAGCTTATCTCCTGATTAGCAATTCTTCAGTGGTAGTGGTGGGGAGGGAGAACCTGCCTACAAAAATCTTACCTGTTTGGAAATATCAGCCTGTCCATAAACAGATGGCTACTCCTCATGGGATACTGTCTTCTCCAGGAATGCTGCACTAAGTCCTGAACCTCTTCCAATGCAGCCCTGAGCAGGCTGTGCTCCTAGCAAAGGTGAGGAGAGTTAGAAATGGAACAGAGCCAATCTATGCATATAAAAGCTCTAAATTCATTACTCTCAATTAAAATGAATGAGGATAAGGATCGCTTCCAAGTACATCAATCAAAGAAAGTACTTGCTGCAGGAAAACAGAAGACACTGGTGCATACACGAAGGAATTTATTCACATATTAACAAAATGTGTGCAGGCAAACTTACACAGAATTGGCAGTTTATTATTCATTTGACAAGCTGTGACTGTAGGAATGAGGGGTTAAAATGCTATTTTTATTTTTTAAAAAGCCAGTTTTTGAAAGAACCACTTGTATGCTTGCATACCTGATTTTATAAAATAAGAGGGATCAGACTGTTCTATGCAGTATGTGATATTTAGTACACAAACACAAGTTTGCTTCCAAAGTAATTTGTGCTCTTAACTATTCTATGAATAGAGCACTGTGCATGTCCTTAACTCTTTCTGAAATCAACAATCAGAGAAACTGCTGAGCACTGCAGAATTATCTCTTGAGGGGAAACAAAAATCCTCTAAGAAAAACTAATGTTTATTGTCAACAAAAATACAGTCCTCTCTGATTGTGACATACTTCTCATTGTGGTTTTGCTTTGCTTGTTTTATCCTTTGCTTGCAAATGAACAAAACTGAGGCTTGGGGCAATAGGAATAGCTGAAAATTGACTGAGAGTAAGATGAATTAAGTCGTGTCTGCAGCTGCTAGAGACTCTATTGAAGACTTATCATGGCATGCAGTTTCTTAATTTCCTTAAAAGAAGATATTAAGTCCCAAATACTTACAAATGTACCTCTTGCCTACAAGTTTTGCAATTATGTCTTGGTGAGAGTTAGAGAACACCAAGATAGTCCAGCAACTACTATACATTTAGAAATGTTTCAAAATATTATCATGGTCTTAGAATGTAAGAATTTCTGATATCAAGGAGTATTGCAGAGGGGATGATAAAGATAGGACTCTGGGCTTGGGGTGCTTGAGTAGGTATTTGGAAAAGAAGGACATAAAGCACTTTGTTTCCATCTCAGTTTAGCTAATATTACCCACCTCAAACACAGTATTGGGAATCCAGGCTCATTATTTGTAAGCGAGTAACTGATATTTATCTTTATACAGGTCGCCTATAGAATCAGGCCTTCCATTAGTGATGATGCATCAAGAGCTTGTCATTTTTAAGGCTATAATTTTATTAACCTACACCATAAAGCACAAGAAATGTGTTTATTTCATTAGGCATGGAAAAAAGGGAAAACCTATTTTTGTTACATTGCTGCATTTGAGCTTACAGAAAAAAAAAACCCAAAACCTGAAGAAGTAACTCTGATGCATCAAAATAGGCTGAGTGCCTTTCTCAGCCCTGAACAATGCATGTAATCCTGCTCTGAGTGTTCCTAAGGGGCAATTATCAGCTACGGAAAAGTTAGAATTTAACCTGCAGTACAGCATAAGGATTTTAGCTTCTCCCAGGATGACTTTCAGTACAGGCGCTATTTTTAGGAACACAGAACTAGTCAACTCTGGCAGATGATAATGATGCCACAAACTAAGACTGCATTGCACTTTCTCGCACTAACATGATCACGTGATAGCTGTTGTTTGAGAGGACTAGCACAAGATTTGTGCGATAGGATGAAATAAACTGAACTCAACCTATGGCCATAGTAGTGAAGGGCCAAGAAGGAAGTATGGATTATAACATTACTGTACCTAAGCTGACCAGGGTAGGCAAGCTAAGGTTACAGCTGATGTGTCTCCCACCTTCGCATATTTGTTGACTATTTCAGGAAAACAGACATCCCCACTGAATAAGCACAGCCCACTTGCAAGTTGGAAATCCCAGCCACCCTTGTACTTATTTATATCTTTGAGCTTTTCTTGCAGGGGTAAAAAGGATGTGTGGTGGGCATCAATCCCATTCACCCTGACAAAACTGTGCAGCTATGCTATGCAAGTCTTATTTATTTTTTTTCTTATTTTTCTGTCCAGCATTCCAGTGGATCTGTGATGTGCAATTTATTGATGGGAGTCAAACAAACACACACACACACACGACTGAAACAAGCAGCTGTATATAGATTTTTGCCAGGCTTCAGAGTAAGAAGAGCTGCTGCTTCAAACTGTAGCATGAGGCTTTTTTATCTACAGGAATTTCCAGGATTCAAAAAATCATGAAAAAACCTATGACCAAAAAGCTCACAAGAGCAGAGCTATCTCTCAGTGGTATCCCTACTAGAAGAGACACCAGTCTACCAGGAGAAACCGATTCTATCAGAGAAAAAAGGAAAATTAAAACCAAGGAAGACAAAAGAAAACAGAAGTGTAAGAAAAGAACATTCAGAAAAGTCTCCATACGGTAGAGAGCAATATTCTTTTAAAAACCTTAAAACTTCTGGCAAAATAAGTCCTTGTTTTATTATCTATATACCAGCTAAGCTCTTATGGAAATTCAGTCCCATAATAAAGGACAATAAAGACCTAAACATAAACCATGAGAAAATTTTAAGAAAAAGAAGAGGTACCTAACTGCAACACGGTCACAGAAGCTACCTCCCCTATGGCCATTTTTAGCCTACAATTAAATGTAACTATAATATACACTTCTTGTAGTATCACAGGTCTCATTAACAGCTGCTCACAGAGAGCTGTGAATTGAGCTGTATGGGTAGTATACCAGAGGGTAGGCTTTAAAGACAAAGACTTCAACAACTGTAAATAATTTAAGGCATAATAGCTTTCATAGAACTCCCCAAATTCAATTTGTCAGTAAATATACAATTCACTAAAACATCTTTGAGGCAGTATTAAGATTTGTATGATAGTTTGAGTCTGACATGATAATTAAAAATAAGAAGGACTAACATACTAACATATAATTTTGCATTTGGTTTAAGGCTTAGATCCAGAGCATTAGTTGGTGTTCCTAGTTTAAACCCAAGCTTTCATCCTAGAAAAAGCCACTACATCACTTTCCATCCCAGTCTACATCAGTAACAGGAAATTATGTTTATCTCCTTCCCCCTTCTGCACTTAGAAGTGGCTGGTGACAGCTAAAATGTGTATCAAAATTCATTACTGATAAAGCTTCCTGCACTCCTACCTCACACTCCGCACTACAGAGCTCAAGTCTTCATTGGGACTGTGAAGTGCTACTGAGATATAAATAGCATCTCTTACAGGAACACTATAATTAAAACACATACATTTGTACACAAGCATACTTCTTTAAACTGGGGACTGAAAAAGTTTGCTTCATTAACTCACAGTTCTTTCCCATACACCAAAAAAAAATTGACCAGTTAGTCCCATTGGACTTTTCAAAATTGAGTTAATAGCAGAGCCCTCTTGGGAACTCTTAGAATTCACTAAATAACTCAAGGAATACTTTCTTTGATACGTATTTCATGCTTATATTCTCCACAAGATATTTTCAGATAATGCTCTCCAACAACAAAAAAATCTATCCATGTATCATTCATTCATGTTCTTAGCCATGTTGTCTTGAGCTAGGATATGCATATGCACACTGCCTATAACGTTTTGGTTTAAATTTACTGCTGCACCATGACTCTCTCCCTCACAGGACAAAGTTAGCAATGTTGAGTTTAAATGAACTGCTCTGTTCCAAAGAAACATAAGTCCCAATATTGCTCAAGCATAAAGAAAGGTGGATGGAAGCTGCAAGACAGTTCTCATTCTCTGTGAGTGTGTTTGATGCCATAAAGGTATGGGAACACTAGATGGCAATAACTACTGCACATGTTTAAATACAAATTTACTTTTACTCCTGTTATGATACTGTCTACTGCACAGTTTCTTAGGCACTATTTTTTAGAAGGCAGTTTATTCTACAAGCAAATAAAACCAAAAATTCAATCCTCCCTCCCTCTTCCCCTACACAAAAAGCACCCCGTTGTGGGTTAGTTTTTTTGTTCTGTTTTGCTTTTTTTGACCCAAAACAGACTACCTCAAAGGTTTAGTCTTCAATGCAGGTTTCTACAGTATTTCACACTGAAGTGCTTCGGTATAGGTCAAGATGGCATCTTTCTTATAAGGCGCAGAAGTTGCTGTACTAGAAAAAGCAAAAAGGGCAGAAATAGTGAAACATTGCTGAAGTGTTCTCATTCCTAATTAAATATTTATTTTAGCTTTTGGCACTGTGCTGGCTTTGGCTAGGATATAGTTAATTTTCTTCATGGTAGTTAGTGTGGAGCTATGTTTTGGATTTCTGCTGAAAACAGCCTTGATAACACAGAGATGTTTTCCTTACTGCTGAGCAATGCTTACACAGAGTCAAGGCCTTTTCTTCTTCCCCATCCCACCAGTGAGAAGGCTGGGAGTGCACAAGAAGCTGGTAGGAGACATAGCTGGAGCAGCTGATCCCAGTATACCAGAATGACACCATATGACATCAAACTCAGCATATGAAGCTGGGAAAAGAAGGAGGAAGGAGGGGATATTCGGACTTACAGCATCTGTCTTCCCAAGTAAGCATTATGTGTGATGGATCCTGGTTTTGCTGGAGATGGCGGAACACTTGCCTGTTAATAGGAAGCAGTGAATGAGTTCCTTGTTCTGCATTGCTTGCATGTGAAGCTTTTCCTTTACCTATATTAAAAACTGTCTTTATCACAACCCACAAGTTTTCCTTTCTTTTACCCTTCTGATTCTTTTTCCCCCATCCTGCTGGGGGGCATGAGTGAGTGGCTGTGTGGGGCTTAGTGGCAGTTGGGGTTAAACTGTAATAGGCATATAAAATAAATGAATAGAATACACAAACATTATGAAGTAATCATACATGTTCATTAGGACAACGATCTGTAAAGGCATTAATTAAAAAAAAAGAACGATTTACTACTTGTTGATCAGCAGCAAGAAATTCAAAAGAATTCTTAAATATCAAGTAATGAAGATTGTTTAGGAACTTCTACAAAAAGCCCAAGTAATTATAAATCCCATGGTAAAATACTTCAAGAACTAGGATCATGAAAGTGTCTTGAAAAAGAGAAAATTTTCTAGACTGGTTCAAACCATAGAAATATTAAAATGCAGAAACTCACAATAGTACAATGAGAACACTAACCCCAAGGCAGTAAATTCCTATTTGTATCCTCATGGCATTCAGGAAGCCTGACCACGATCAGGGGTCCTGCAGAAAGCTCTGTCCAGCTACCAAAGGAGAAAGCCTCTGCCCATAAGACCTTACAATCCAATCACTATGGTTAGTGTTTATCTCACTTGACTTCACCTGTTTAAAGTTATTAATTTCAGTTGTTCACTTATCCAGTCTAAATTGTTCCAGCTCTTTCTGAAGTGGACTAAAGCATTTCCAGAGAGTGATTTAACCCAGTGTCTGGGTTCTGTGGAAGAGCCACAGTTGGGAGTTAGCTAGAGGAAATTCATACAACATTTACTGCTTAAAATAATGAACACCTCAAGATGCACCTCATCTAGTTTTGATTGGAATATCTTCCAGGACAGTCACGACCATGTTATTGGAAAACATTACTGGAAGGTACAGTGCAAGGAACCAAAGTTAGTTCTCCCCCATCACAGGCCACAGTGCAGCCAAGCACCTTGAAGCAACTTTGCATTTGCTACAATCATCTCCATAATCAGGAAAGAATGGGACTCTGAAATTCAAACAAGGGAAAAAAAGCTTACTAGCAAAGATACCTTCTGGTGTAGGGAGGCAATTCTACCACTCTGCTCTGACAAAACCTCATCTGGATTACTGTGTCCAGCTCTGGGGCCCTCAACACAGGAAAGACATGGAGCTGCTGGAATAGGCCCAGCGGAGGGGTCTGGAGCACCTCACCTACAAGGGCAGGATGAGAGTTGGGGTTAGGAGACTTCAGTATGAAGAAGTCTTTGGGGAGACCTTATAGCAGCTTTCCAGTACTGAGAGGGTGTCTAGAGTGAAGAAGGGCCTGGATTTTTTAGCATGGCTTGTTGGGACAAGACAGGGAATTTTAAACTAAGGGAGGATAGATTTAGACTGGATATAAGGAAGAAATTTTTTTACAATGAGGGTGGTGAGGCACTGGAACAGATTGCCTAGAGGGGGAGTGGAGACACCATCCCTAGAACATTCACGATTAGGTTGGACGGGGCTCTGAGCAACCTGAGTTGAAGATGTCCCTGCGGGGCGGTTGCACTGGATGACCTGTAAAGGTCCCCTCCAACCCAAACCATATCATGACTGTATGGGGGCTCTACCACAGGCAAGTGTTAAGTGTATGTGCTGCTACGTGTCTCTAGAAACAGCAGTTTCCGTATTTGAATACAGTTCAAAGCAAGCTCAATAGCTTTGCCTTTGAAACTGTTGCCTTACAGAGACATCTACTGGCAGCCCCAGCCCCGCACCCAACCCGCAGCTCGCTCTCCCCGTTACAAAGCAAACTGTTCATTAACAGTCTTATTGTTGATCCCGTATTAACGAGTATTTTTTAATTTTCCCAAGTGACCTTTCACTCTCCCCTATACGGATGGGGGTGCCTAACTCTGGTGTCTTGCACTGCACCTTCCAATACTGGTCTCTGCTACAAAAAGTGCAACCTAACACACCCTTTTTAGTTGGGAACAAAAATCAGTAAACAGTAGATTGTGCCAAAGGACCCCCAAAAAAAAATTTAAAAAAAAAAAAAAAACAAAGAAAAAAAATTAAAAAATAGGATTAAATTGAAACTTGCAGAATTTCCTGTGAAATTAAAATTTAATTTCTACATCGATCAAGCTCAAATTGGCTAGTGTTGCCTGTCTCAATACTGCACAATATTTGATGAAAAGGTTAAAATATTAAAACTTTGAACAGTTCTTTAGACCTAGAAGTCAGTCTGACTCAAGAATCCATCAGCTTAATTGTAAGAAGATAACCAAAAATAAGAATGAATTATTTCAAATTTATTTACCCCTTTATGTTTATAAAATCCCAAGAACCAATGAGTATTTGATGTAGTTTTCAGGTGTTCCATAGCCTTCATGAAGAAAGTGCTACTATAATCATTCAAGTTATGATTAAGGAAAACTTTCTTTTAATCGCAGACATTGATTAAATGTGTATGTAACACCATTAGGGAAAAATGGTCGGTTTAAAGCACACACATTTCCCAGCCACCTGTGGCTACCACACATTGGTGTTTATAGCCAGTTACTTCAGTATTTACTAATCCCAGGAGCTCAGAAAACCTGAACGTCCTCAACTCATATCCTCCAAGTAGAGACTCCCACCAGCACCAATTTTCTGCAGAAACTGTCTCTCTGCTGCAAAAATAATACACTCGCATGCTAACCTGAGCATATCCCATTCAATGTAGCAGAGAAGGAAAGAGTGTTCAACCTAACCTTACCCTTTCAGAACAACATTAAACTTATTATGTTTTTTCCAGATAGTAATTTATAAGAACCCATTAAAACTCATCACTTTCAGTTGTCTGCTCTTCTCTTCTAAAAGAGGAAGCAAACCAAAATATGAAGTGTGGGGAGAAAAAAGAAAGGGGAGAAGGAAGAAGAGAGCTATCTCTTTGTGAGACCAGTGAGGTTCCTTAATAAATATGAGGTTCAGTTTAATAAAAATTTCACTTGCAAACTGCTTTTTCTAAAAAAAATCATGAGGAAATTTTTTTTTCATCCTGTGCCCTCCTTCAAACCACCCCAAAAACCCCAAACCAAAACATATCTACATTAGAAAAAAGAACAGGTGTTTAGACTGCAGTCTAGAAAGCACAGTTTCACAACTGGTCAGTAACTCAAAAAGCGGAAATTAGCACAGAAACATTTAGATGGCTGTCTTGACAAAATTTTGGGACATGTTTGCCTTTATTACAGACCTAGAAAAAGATTAAATGAAAATAAATAAGCACTGCACAAATAAAGATATCCTAAAGTAAACATGCACAAAAACGCATTACACGACACTAAATTGGGTACATATGTTAGAAACACAACAATTCTAATTTGAAAAGTCTGTTTACCGTCCCATGCAGTCAAGTCCAACTGTCACATACAGCATATAGTCCTCACGGGGCAGAAGACTTATCAAAGATGGGTTGAGGGAGCAGGGTTCCCTAGCTCACAAGCTGACAGAGAATGGAGAGTTCAGACTGATTAAAGAGTGTATCAAAGACACTGGCAGTTGGCTCCTTACTGTGTCCATGTATCCAGATCCAAGGAAAATGGTATTTTCTGCTAATTCAGTCTATGTCTGAAAGTCAGCTGGGATTGCCATCACCATAATGAAAGCATAGTTAACAGGTCCTACATCATCAGTAATGGAAACCAGCTCTCCATCCAGTACCTGTAGGTTTTGCAATATGTAAGAAATTATGAAGTAATATATTTCGAAGAAAATAGGTGGTTCTCTGAGTACAAGTGTGGAAGAGTTTCTGTGAAGAAAAAAAAATAAAAATCTTTCTTGCTGTAATTTTGCTACCACAAAAGTATTTTAGAAACAAACACGGAGAATAAGATGATTTATCTCCATATTTCTTTATATGTGACATCAGAAAGAGTGACCTGTTAAACAGATCAGGAACAAACAAACAGATAAAGGCCTTGATAAAGTAGGAAAACAGAAAGCAAGAACCGTAACCTCCAGAGTTTTTACATTGTTCATAACTGTAGCAGGAACTCTAATGAAGCTTTTTACGTGGCTGTGCTTACAAATGAACTTTATTTCATTAGTCTTACTTTCAAAATTCTTTTCAAGAAAATAAAGCTGCTCAGAGAAAGCAAATAGTTTTCTAATGAGTGGAGACAAGAATTCTGCTGCTAAATCACTATGATAATAAGTCACCCCTCTTCTCAGAACTTCATCTTGGAAGTTACGAAAACAGTTGAGAGGAAGCAGCAGGAGGGAGGTATGAAAAAATTCCAGAAGCACAAAATGTTTCTCCTGTTTACAGAAAACCAAATTCTCTTTATCTTAGGGTAAGGAATCTTGAGGAAAAGGCAATTCTAGAGGGGGAAGACTGTCTTTATCTCTCTTCTCCTCAGCTTTCAATACGTTGTCAGAAGGCAGCAAAGACACCTCTAGGAAAAATCGCTGGGATAGAGCTTAACAGCTTAACCTCTATTTTTGATTTCTTGGTTTACCTGTAGCAGACCTGTATTTACAGTAATTGCAACAACTTATATGCTCTGCTTTGGGATGGGAATATCAGTATTACCTAGCCACAGAAAATGGTTCAAAATTAAAGCCTCTCTCAATCAGAAAGCAGTTAAAATCTGCTGAAAATAAGGCATCACTGAGCAGCAGGCAACACTGGCAAGAACAATGGGAGTGAGACCAGAGCACGCACCTCACTATCTGTCAACCACCCTTTCTAGCATCAGATTGAAGAGACCCACTGAAATCAAGGAAAAGGTTTCCATGGAAATCAATGAGGTCTCAGTAAGGCTGTAAAGATGCATCATTAATTTTTTCAGCCTCACTTTCACACGCATCCATTCCCTCTCTAATATCACTTCTTATACTATTTATATAACTCAGGATCTAATCAAGACATGTGCTTCTACTTGCTAAGAAAAGATCATGCTGATTTGTTACTTCTCTTAATATTTAGGAGGTACTCAGTTACACTAGAGGCAGAGGCTCTACGAAAGCCTGTACAGTGATGTTGAGAAGCACTTTGGACATCTGTACACAGGGACTTCTACATCCAAAGACCTATCACATAGTCACTGAAGCAAAAATTCCTTAAAACCTAGCTTGGAAGTATTTAAATATTGCCACCACTGTATTATTCATATACAGAGCAAGCGCTACATTTTTGCTGGCTAATATAAATCTCCTTAAAAAAAAAAAAAGAGGCAGCATCAATAAACATCTGCCATGTAAGCATTACATAATTAAAAACCCATTTTTAATCTCCTCTCTTTCATGCCTATATGACACTGCTTTGTAAAAACCAAGTTTCTCAAACAGATGTCCCTAAAGTTGTTGATTTATTGCTTTGGCTTCTTCTTTAATTCACAGTTGCTAGTGTATATATATATGTATGAGAGTGGAGAAACATAGAAATTAATAACTGCAGCAGCTGTGAGACACTAGTGGCATTGTATTTTGCCTGACTAAAATGTGGGCAACAGACTATATTAGTATTGCAAAGTACAGCGCAAACTACATGAAAAGATTTTAAATTATTTACCTATCTACTTCAGCACAAATGTCCTATAGCCAATTATCATGAGATATTGCCTAGAAATTAACCAGTCATCTTGTGTTTCTATCTCCAGATTTACAATTAGTAATGCTATTAATGTGGATCCTGTACTTAGCATCACTAATTACATAGCTATGAACTAATGGTGTTAAAAATAGCAATAGCCATCAACTACCAATTAATGCTTAATGAGAGCATATAAACCCTGGCATTGTAATGAATTTCCAAATTATTGTTTCTTGTGTGTCTCCTGAAATCATACAAAAATGGATGTAACCCATGAAGTAAGGCAGTGACTGAAAGCACATTTCTCAAAATTTTGAACAAAAAAGGGGAACAGAAATTATAGGAATTGTTTAAGGAAAAGTGCACACCTTTCACGCAAGTAAACAGTTGAATACAGATAAATTTTAGAAAGAATCTCCCAAATTTTGATGAAGGTGGTCACTGAGTTGTTTAATTGTTAACGGTCTTGGGCACAGCAGGACAAGAGCCTAAAATGCAGGACTGTGAATACTGGAAAGAGCATTAATAACCTGCTTGTATGTTGAGCTGTTGCAATGCAGAGTAACACCCCATCCAAACAGGTTTTGTTCTGCGAAAGACTATGGTAGACAAACTAGAAATTAATCCGCACCACCTGCATCATAAAATATAGCAGATGCTGCTTACTCCAGCAACTTTCTGAAGCAGAAGCCAGGATGTACTTTAAGTCACAAAACATAGACCCATAGTGCCTTAGTGGAATGAAATAAAGGTTCACTACAGGTCTGGCCTCTCTCCAACATAAGACCAGCTGCATCCAAGGCTAAATGTAAAGGCAGAGAAAACAAAGGAAAACAGTAGGCAGGAGCAAGAAGAAAGCAACGTTGAAAGCAAGTGGGAAGTTCTGGTTATTTGGGAGTGTCAAAAGGGATCCTTGTTTAGTAGTTCAAACTAAACCAGATAACACTGAGGTATCTAAACAGAGTGCTTGACATAACCTCAAAATTGTGGATTTACTGCTCTTCCCTAATTAGGATCCTTGGTTTACTAATGCAGTTATAATGAAGCATTAACATTTCAAGCGACAACATGTAAGAAAACATTTACTGCTAAACCAGGGAAAGTTATCTTTCTAGAAGGGAGCCAGTTGGATAGAATCCCTAGAATGAATAAACAACCTTCAGAACCATGACCCTGCCACAGGACGTCACCCTAATTCAAAGTTTGACAGTTGGGAGAGATGAGCGCCAGAATAGTGACTGCAGTGGAAGGCAGAGGGAGCCCTGAATTAAACTGCCTTCCTGCCTCAAAAATGTAAGAATAGGCAGTGGATAAAGAAGGGGAAGAACAAACTTCCTTCAGTCAGAGCCAACTTGACCAGCCCTACCCTGCCACTGAGAAGCACAAGAGCTTCCTCCCTGTCAAGGCACACAGGCAAAAGGACCTAGGGAAGCCACAGCTGTATTCTCTGATGCACCACAGGGTAAATGCAGCCTTGGGACACCATAAGCAGCTCTTCCCTTCATGGAGAAATGTAGCAGAGATATCCAGCCTCACACTTCCACACAGCAAGCACACCAAGCTGTGGGGGCAGCCCAGTTGATATGCTCCAGCAGCATGAACTTTCCCAGGGGATACTTTTTCAAGAACTATATTGTTCACCAGACAATGTAATTTTACTCATTGTTGGTCACTAAGCTCTGTGCACAGCTTTGATCAGAAATAAATCCCAGAAATCCCAGATATCTTCCTAGCAGTGCTGTATCATGAACACATGCTGGGACAACTATAAAAAGACAGTAGTTATCACTGGGAAGAAACTCTATGTTTCACATGCTGTTTTGCATGTCTCTGCAAGGAACAGGAGATACACAATTCCAAATGAGGAAGGTATTACCCACTGTTTACATTCCTGGTTTAGTTATGACATAAAATTGTGGGATGTCTTCTGTTACTCAAAGAGTTGCATGGGAAGTGGATTCCCCCCTAACTTCCTTCACATTTCATTTTCTTGCAATGTTTTCTTCCTCCACATTGGGTCTTTGTAGTGCTTTTACCTGAAGAGACTGATGTCCCACCAGAGCAGAGCAGTGTGGGAGACAAGAACAGATAAATTAAGAGATGGCATTCCCCAGGTACACTAGAAGTCAGCACACTCACTGCTCCCTCCTGCTGCAAACAGAAAATTAATCCCTGCCTCCTACATGCCACGGAAACACCGTAGCCACCTTGCTACACTCATTCAGACTCAGAGCATCCTCAACCTGAGATTTTTTTTTTTTACAAATAAAACTTGAGATAGGTTTATCTACTAAAAAATAATTCCCCCCTCAATAAATAGCCAAATAGCTCTAATTTGCAAAGTTTACCTTTCATACTCACTATTCATGTTTCTCATTCTGCAAAGAACTGCTCATTACAAACTGAAAGGCACATAGGACAGCACTAGAACTCATTTTACTTCTTGGGAGAAAAATTATCTTGATTTCAATACAGAGGCATATATAAATGCAGTGGTTTCTTATTTGGATTTTCTTTCAAGTTCAAGGTAGTAGAGTTTTGTTCAGCCTTTTTTACTATATGCACCTGTACTGTGGCTTCTTACGGCATACAAAGACAATGAACTTTTCTATTCGTCTCTTCTAGTTTCCCTACTAACAGGATACTTTCTCGGTATCCTAACAAAAATGTGAATTTTATGTGATAGTAGTAGGATATTTATACTCCTCCTCTTTGAATCCTTACAGTCAATACACGTAAACACTTCCCGAATATAAGATTTTTCTTTATACTAAGGTTGTTGTTGCACTTTCTCATGTTAGTCTTTTAATAACACTAAACTGTAGAGTACTAGAGGTGCTCTAGTACTAAAGCAAACAAACAAAATAAGATTCAGTAATATTTTTTAATGGCAAATTAATTTTGACCAGAAATTATTCTAAAATATTGAAATGGAAATATCTTCTTACACCTTGGCTCTTCACAAGTTTTTTACCTAAACTGATCTTATTAAGTCAATGCATACCTGCTACAACTACTTCACTGAAAACATTCATCTCTGATACCTTTGCACAGGAAATTCAAATGCACTTATTCAAGATGATGTTTTGTACAAAATATTTGTATTTCCTGCACTTTTAAAAATGCATCCATGATAACTTTAAGTCAGGCACCAGAATTGACTCTGAATTCTCAGTCAAACCTACACCATCTCTGCCTCCTTTCACCAAAAGCATCAATCTACCATGACACCATGGTGGGAAAACAGGCTTTATCTGATGTATTACAAAGGATTTGGAGCAGAACTGATAGAATACAGCTGGGATATTCTGGGAACACATGTTGGGAACACATGCCGGGATTCTGGGAACAGCAGGGAACACACATGTAGACTGACAACCACTGTGGTTAGTTTATATGGTTCAGGGCAAATACTCAAAGCAAGAGTTGCGTAACTATCTACAGATCCAGACTTTTTACGCATGCAGTATTCACTGCTGGGCACCATGTTGTATATCATGTCTCAGTCTCTGAGATCAAATAACTAATTCTGAAGCTTAGCTACACTTTTTAGTATTTTAGAAGTATGTTAGAGCTTAAACTCTAGCATAATTCTTGGAAGCACAAGATTTCTGTGTTTTTTCATTCACACTACATATATTTGTTTCCTTCATAGGGGAATCTTTTCAATGCAAATACATTAAAATCCTCTTTGATTCTTTGAGTTTTTTCTTCAAAGACCTATTTTTCCTTATTTTCTGTTTCTTCACTTACAATCTGTTTCATTTAGAATCAGACATTTGTATTCAAACTTAGAAATGCAAAGATTTATTCTTTGTTTTCCACTGCTCCATCATATGGCGATCCTTTTCTCCAGGCTTATTTCCATGCTGGAAGAGCTATGTTCCTTTCACAAAAGCTCCTAATCAGAACACAGTTCTGTCTGTAAAAAGATTTCACAAAAAGCCAAGATTATCTGTACAAAATGAGAATGATTAAGGTCCTGTAGTAAATTGTGAATGTTCATCACAGGCACACACAAAAAACCCCACACCTTCACAAAAAAAAGAAACATGATCAATTTAGTTTTGTATAAAAGAAAATAGATGAGTTCTCAAACTTTTCCCTGTCTTCTCCACAAGACCAGTAGAAGGGAAGTGAAGTTTAAATAACAATGCAAACCCATCACCTGTATTCAGATTGATTACCTGAAGATTGATAAGTAAGATGAAATGCATTCATGATCAAGAAGCCAAGAAAGTTCTCCTAGGTTTACATACTCATGTGTATCACTTTTATTCAACACCTTAACAAAATATTTCTTGGAACACTTCCCTAGCTTGTTCATCAGCAATGCACCTATATTACTATCTGCATCACCTGAGATTAACTGGTTCTGTTTGTGGTGTTAATAAAGAATAGATTAGAACTATTAAAGCCAGTGTTGGGTGGGGTTTTTAGTACAGTTAAGATAAGTTAAACACGTTCAAAGTTTCCATTTTTAAAAAGTATTTCAAAGATGCTGAAAATTGACTGCTAGCATCTTAACTTTGACTCCAATTCCATAAAACTGACTCCTGCTTATTTTGCTTATGGTAACTGAAAAATATTGCAGAACTCAATGCAGAACCTGGGTTTACTAATATTTTTTTTCTTTAACGCAAAATAAGCTTCTTTGCTTTATTATAATTACATGTTACACAACCTGAAATGTATTTATAAATTAAGGAAATGAATATCTCAAATTTATCTTACCCTTTGGGGAATTTATATAATCAAATATTTGGAAGTTTTAATTTTCATAAGCACAAAATATCTCTCTCTATATATATATAATGCAAACAGTCCAATATATGCAAAGGGCCCTCCCAAAATACACCAGCTGAACCATAAATCAATGAAGTACAAAGAAAAGCTTCAGTAGAAATTGATGGTAATATAAACTCAAATGAAGATTTGTAAATCTGCCATTTCTTTGGTGGCACCCACCTGCAGGACGGTGAGTACTGTGGTTTTTCCCCTGAGCCGAGAGGGTCCCAGGCAGGGGGGAAAGGCTCCCGGCACCTGGTTCTGTCAGCTGATCCCGCGCAGTGCCTGACGGGGAGGGGGCAGTCCCGGCAGCTCCCATGGGAGATTTAAACGGCCCCCGGGAGCGTGGCAAAGAGGAGCGTGGAAAAGAAGGGTGTGGCAGTTTGAGAAGGCGGGGCACAGAAAGGTCCCTAAGACCAGAGAGGAGGCAGCAAAGACCCCAGTGGCTACACGGCAGAAGGTTAAAGCTGCTCCGAGTGCTACAGCCTGCAGAAAGGATGCTGCCACCCAGACATAGCCACAGTGGGTACATGCAGCTGCCCAGACCATGAGCTGTAGGCAGTGCCCCCCTCTCAAACTAGCTCGTGCCTCTGCTTCTGTTATGGGCTCCACTTGCGAAAGCTGCCTTTGAGTGGAGGAACTTCTTTGCATGGTGGAGGAGTTAATGGAGGAGGTTAGGAGACTCAAGACTATCAGGGAATGTGAGAGGGAGATAGACATGTGGAGCAGTTCTCTCTCACTCCCTCAGCAACCTGTTGCATCTGGTATGACTGATAACCAGCCACCTGCAACCTGCAAGCTTGGGGCTATAAGGGATAAAGAATGGCAGCAGGTTCCTTCCAGAAGAAGAAAGCCTGCTCCCCTCAAGCAGTCAACAATACCTGAGATCCCCTTGGCGAACAAGTACCGGGTGCTCCAGGAGGAACCTAGTCCTGAGGATGATGGCCACCATAGCCTTGAATCTTTTCCTAGGCCACACCATCCTCGGAAGAAAATTACAACATCCTCCACTAAGAAGAAGAGGAGGGTTATTGTTGTAGGGGACTCCCTCCTCAAAGGAACGGAGGGACCCATTTGCAGACCCAACTCGCTCTACAGAGAGGTCTGCTGCTTACCAGAAGCATCAGGGAGGGAAGTAGCTAGGAAACTCCCTTCCCTGATCCACGAGACAGACTACTACTCTCTGGTAGTAGTCCAGACTGGTAATGATGGCCTAGTAAGCAGTAAGGCTAAGGACATCAAAAAAGACTTCAGGGCCATTGGGAAGATGGATGGAGGGCTCTGGTGCACAGGTGGTGTTCTGCTCCATCCCTAGGCTAAATGGAGTGGACCCGCACCTTACAAAAAACAACTCAATTAATGCCTGGCTCTGAACCTGGTGTGAGGAAAGGGGCTTTGGATTCTTTGATCATAGGGTGGTTCGTGCACCCCCTGACACGGTTGCGAAGGTTGGGACACGTGGGTCTCCTGGGGGGGCTAAGGCCCTTGCTAAAAACTTAGCTAAGCTCATAAATCGAGCTTTAAACTAGACGCAAAGGGGGAGGAGATGGAGTCAAGGCTAGGCAAGTGCGTGCCTGGACGTGGGGCACTAGAGATTAGGAGAGGGTGTGCTGGTGAGGACCACCAGCACATCACTGTGCAGGAAGTGGGGGAGCGTGGACCCTGGAGCAGCAAAGGAGATGCAGGTATACTGGTGCATATACTTTAAATTTACTTAATGAAAAAGATTTTTCTGAAGAGCACTAGATCACACGTATTTTAATTTTGTATAAGAATTTGAAATAAGAATCTGAATTAAAAATAAATGGAGTTCTGTCAGTGCATGCACTGGCACGTAAGTTCTGGCCCTGAGACCACATACCAGCTCTTCCTTGCTACACTTGAAAATTTTTTCTTTCTTGGCTTTCTACAGCACTAGGACAAGACTGCTACGTGAGAAAAAAAGTTTATTCTTTGAGTTCAGTTCAACTGTAGAAGAAAGCATTCGTGGACACTGTCCCGAGGTGTAGTGACTCACTAACACAAGGTGGTGCTCTCTTCTTAGTAAATAGTTTTAAGTCTGGTTTACATATAGAAAGGAAAAGGTGACTCTGACATCAGTTTTCAGAAGCTTGGGAATTTTTGCTCCAGAAGAACTACAATTTCAATGTTAAAAATTTAGATAAGTACTGAAACACTTTTTTTCCCCCCGAAGATGTTTTACCAAATGAAATGAAGATGTTTTAAAACATCTGATGTTTTACTGAATGAAATGAAAACCTTCTGATCTTCATCCACTCTTTCTCTAGCTGATCTCTTTCATGCAGCCCACCAGATAGATGTCACTAGGACTAAGGATTGGATGTCACTAGGACTAAGGATTTCAGCAAAACCTCAAATAAATCTATTTCTTAGCTTTGTATCAAGCAGTAAGAGAGGATCCCTCAGAGAGAGTTTATGAACAAGATTTCCTCAGTTTGCCCTAATGAGAGTCTAAACATGAAATTTAATGTCAAGTCTGATACCATACTAAAGTCTGTCAAGTCATTAACAGACTTTAACAGTCAAAATCTGTCATTAACAGTCACAGTCCAAGTCTGTCACGATACCATATTAAAGTCTGTCAAGTCATTAAAGTCAAGTCTGATACCATATTACCACTGTGACTTGCTTCATATTGCTGTTACTAACATTTAAGTGTCAATACTAAAGTTTTTCCATTTCCCTCCTATGAAAACACTGGTAGGCCTTCATTGCTAGAACTTCCAAATCAACTCCAAAAATATCAATCACAATAGTGTCCATCAGAACCTGTGCATGTGCAGCTTTTCTGGATGGTGGGGGAAGCAATCCAACTTGCTTGTTACAAAACATTTTCTTCAGATGCCAAGAAACATTTAGAGCTATGCATTTCTCCCACGTTTTGAATTTTCTAAGGTTATGTATTTGTACAGCAGCAACAAAATCGACATACCAGTGACGGAGGTCCATCACAGACCGCGCTCCGATAACTCTTTGGCTTTCAGTGTGGTTCAGATACGTGGAAACCTATGCACTGCCTTGGAATGCTGGCAGCCCTTTAACTCATTTCACACAAAATCATCAGTGAAAAGACTCCTTAGACTCTTACGGACCATTCTGACTTTCTTGTGAAAACTGGCCACCTTCAGAAGCCCTCTCAGAATTCCATGCTATAGTTTACAGAGACACACCTTGTTAAGTATAAGAAGATTGGTGCATCTAGTATCTAATCCCTCGAGCAGCTACCAGTGGTGGAAATTTCCTACTAAAAATTGGATTATTGCCCTGTTCAAAAGCATTTGCTACTAAGCAACTGACTACCTTTTCAATCACCTTCATAAATTCTATGATAAACTAGAGACAGTGGAAATCCCAAAGCATTAAAAAAGCAAGATGAACATTTCCTCATCTCTCCTTTAAAACTAAAGTGCATCACAAGAATAGTAAGCATATGGGAAATTAGTTAACTTTTAAAGACCTGTGTTACATAAACCTCTCTTTAATCAGATTACTTTGGTGCCACGGGATTGTGCCATGGTTTATTTCCTCAAAGAACACGTTGTTCGGTTACTATAGCATTTCTATATCTGGATTAATTAGAAACGGAAATGTGGATACAATTAAGTTTGAAATTAAACACATTTTGTAGTAGGGAAGATAATCACTGCTTTAGAATGATCTGGCTGCTTCAACCTGTGAAGTATCAAGCTATTCTCTCAATTAATTGGAACAGTACTGTGTGTTCTTGGAGGCAGTTAACCATGGCACTCCGTACAGAGTATCTGTGGACATATTGCTTCTCTGACCTATTATTTGACCTGTATTATTTGATGATAAAAATAATTAACGTCCTTCCACAATTCTCTTCGTCAAGCATAGTACTTCACTATTAAATTACTTTGGTGTATTCCACGTCTTCTTCTGAATGCCCTTGATTCTTGAGCCTCACCGTGTTAATCAGTGCATCCTAAACAAGGAAACTGAAGTGTCACTGAATTCAGGCAAAGTTCTCCCCTGTGAGCCAGAGTAAAAGTTATTATCAATTTTAATTCCCATGTATAAAGGTCTTCATAAAAGGGAGGTTCTCACAACAGGAAAAAGATAAGTCCTGTTCCCCAATCCTGTCTCGTATCAGTAAAGAATTAGAAGTTCACAAGTTGCTGAGGTTCAAGACTAGAGGAAGTAGGTTAGGATGGAATGGAATTCAGTGCTAACTAGCATCAATTAGTCTCTTAACATAAATACAGCAGAGTAAACTTTACACTTCATCCTAACAAGAAGATGCACAATATTCTTGGGGCTGCAGCTCTAAGAATTCAACACAACTCAGGAGAGTCATCTGCAATACGTGGAGATCCTACTTCCATTTTTGCACATATACTAAGTAGGCAAGGAAGACACAGAACCTCTGACTCTGATGGTGAGATTTCCTCCCATCCCACTAGCCACACAACTCTGTGTTGCTTTGCACAACGTTTTTGATGCACTTGGAAAAATACCTTCTCTCCCTTGTTTGAACCACTCTCTGATCCAGGGGAAATAGAGCCTTCATAGGAAGAAAAATTCCCAGTGTATATAGGCAGTCATCCAAAGCGCCAGAGCAGTTCCAGGTAGGCTGAGAGGCTACTATAATTGGGGAAAAAAACTCCCTAATTGTCTGACAAAGGGTGTTGATAACTGGTCATTTCAACCAGTCATGCTGGTGTAAAGAATACCAGTTGTTACAACAGGGTGATCTGGAGCACTTGGGCGCTTTCCCAGTGCTCTTGGGGTCCTGTGTGTCTGGAAAGAGGCCCCATCACTGCCTGACAGAGACTGACCATCAGTCACACTCCCCTGAACACCTGATACCTCGATCATGGCCCAAGTCAGGTGGTCTGATGCAACTGGTGGGAAGTTGCACTAGGATGACATCTTCCAACTGCCGCCAAAATTAAATTTAAAACATCAAAATGAATATTAAAATATCTGACAAAAGTCAATTATCTCAAAACCCCATAAGTATGTGATTATGTAGAAGGCCCTTTGAGCCCCTGTGGATCGCAGCAGGCTGAGACAAGTTATCTCCCCACGGGTTAGGACGCCTCCGGTGTAACGCACTCATAACTAACATAACAAATGAGAAGACCTCAGGCAAAGTTATCTCCCCTTGAGAATCAATCTTCACCTGTGGGGGAGTGCTGGTGCACTGAATGTGAATATTCTCACCCATCTATCCAAACATTGCCTGTCGGGAATGCTAGTACGTTATGTGTGAGTATTCTCACCAAATCTCAAGAGGAAAATTTTCAGTTTAGTCTCTCTCTCTCTCTCTCTTTCTCTCATGACTGCACTTATGCTTAAATATTGAACTATATTTGTATGCATACATGTCTCTGAGCTTGCATATATACTTATTACATTGTGTAGTTAAGTAGGCGGAGTAATCTCATTTTTTAATCTGATTAAGTCACTGATCAATTTTATTACCTCACATACATTGAATCATTATTTTATCACTTTTCTAACCAATTGATACTTAAATGTTAATAGGAATTTCACAATTTTACCTTAATAAATTGTAAATTGATGATAAACCGAGGTTTCTTAAAATTCTATCCGTAACAGACTCTTCTACAGATGGCCTTAAACATAATCATCTAAATGGTTGCTTCCCCTTTACTTTCTGGTCAACCACGACAAGCACCTTATACTGTCCCTATCCCCAAGTGTCATGGAAGAGAGTAGATTCATAGGATTGAGGGAACACAACAAGATATAGACTAGGTACAGGCAGCACAGTCTTCATATTCAAGGCAGTATTCTAAAGTCTTCCCTTCCTAATAAGACTGATGTGAATACTCAAACTAAAACATGTAAGGAAAGTAGAGTTCTCCAAACAAACCCTGCTAGCAACAGGCCATTGGGAAATTCAGAACCATGAGAGCAAAGAGCATTTCTTCCTGTGCATAGGCTGAGATCAGCTCTGTTCATCAGGTTCAGGACAGCGGTCTTTATATGTCCATTATTTCTTAGGCACCCGAGCAGGTTAGGAAAAAAGGGAGAGTGAAAAATCCAAAAGAATAAAATTTACATAAGCTTTCCACATAGAGGCTTCATAGACAATTATGGGTAGCTCCAAGTTTTGAACCCGATTTTCAACTTTTAAAGCTTCCACTGCACATGCATGAACACAGTAAAGAAATAATAATTACAATGGAAAATTATTCAAACTGTATAATTAAAACACAGTGATCTTCTTATTGCCAAGCCCTTGGCTTTATCTACTGGATCACATTGTTCAGATCCTAATTAATAGAGAAATTCAATGTCATAAAAATTTCCAAACCTTCTTTTCTTTTTGTAAACCTGAGATGGAGATTTCCAGTGTTAAGTAATTAAAGGTGTCTTAATCCACTCAGATACATAGTACAAAGCTTAGCATGTGGCAAGAACATTTTGCCAGTCTTATTTTTTGGCTTCATTGCTTTTATTTTCATTTATTTCTTAACTTCTATTAAGAACTTTTTCACATTTTGTAACCTTAGTCACAAGTCAGCTTCCCTGAAGATAGGAAAGGACCTTATGGTCTCATACAACGCTACGGTGTAAATTTAGCAAAGATTCTATTATAAGCCTAAACCAGCTAAGTTTTATCAGGGAGTTTTATACATTAAGCGTGTAAACCATCTTGGGAACTTGTAGAACAAGGAGTCCTATGCCAGAAGGCTGCAGCATAATTTTGAGAAGGTATTTAGCAGTTATTTGTAAACATAAGAATGATTGGTAGACGAGAGGATTTAAGTATCACTATAGAAGTATTTACACTAATACCATAGAAGGAGAAAAAAGTAAAACGTACTCTGATAGTCTCACGTGCAAGTGCTTTCAGACTACAAAGCAGGAATGAGGTAGAACAAACTCCTGAAAGTATAAAATATATTATCAAATCTACAAAATTAAGAAGAGTCTGTAAGTTACAGAACAGTTTCTTTTTTAATCATGACATCTCTTTGTAAGCCCTTGGATTTGTGGCAAAAATTTCCAGTATATCAGAAGACTATCATATGTAGTCATTACTCCATATAGAGCATTTTTCTTTTAAAGTCCGAGGATGATTAGGCTACCTGAGATTCTTTAAACAGAAAGTAAAAATCAATATAGCCTTACATTTGCCAGGTCAAAACAAGCACAGTTTTTAACAACAACTGGAAGTCTTAGATAAAGAACATTTAATAACAACCAGAAGTCTTAGATAACTTAGATAAAGCTTCTCCCCTAAAAAACTCAAAGGCATCTTATTTTCATGTACATGATGTTCAAGAGAAACTTAATGGACATTATCAGAACACAAAATGCATCTAAGGGTCTTGTAAGGGAGCTCCTGAAATGTACTTGTGTGGTGAAGAGACCAACAGTGCTTGCAGTAGTGCCACAGGTTTCACCATCAAAAGTTCAAAAAAGTTTATACCTAGTTTTCCCAGGGAAACCATAGTTTTCCTATGATACTTGATTAAAATCACTTCTCCAAATGGAAAAATAAAAATTTCCAAGATAGAAAACTTAACAAGTCCAAGGAATTCATAACCTTAACTCCCTCTGATGCTTTTGACATTCCTGCTGTCTGTGGTTGTTTTCTTGCCTTTAAAATAATGGCATAGTAAACACAGAAATATTGGCTAAACTGGTTATGAGCTCTTTCAGAAATTCCACGCTTAGTGTTCCCTGAGGTCACCAATGTATTACAATAGATGCTCCAAGGAACAGCTCCTACTTCGGGCAAAAAAATCTCTGCAAACAACTATTCTCAGGACAACAGTGAGGGAAAGAAATAGGAACCTTCAATCCAAAGATCTTTTAACCCACAGCTCTATTTGAAGTTAAGCAATCATGTTGAGCATGGCACAATCAGTTCTGTAATCATTTTGATATTCAATCTCACCATTATTGTCACAATATCTAAACCATATCACTAACACATTCTGAAGACATTGGATTTGGAGTGGCTCTAGTGTTGGTTACTCAGTTACCATCCTGGTTTGGGATAGAAACAGGAAATGTATTATATAACTCTTAACGTGCAATTCTCACGATCAGAAGACAGCAGACACAAATAGATCCACTCACACAGGGCTGAGAAATGAAGGCACATTTCAGATCTAAAGCACAGCAGGCACCATTTTCTTGCTGACCTTTTCTTTGCAGCAAAGTGATGGCTCTGGTGAATAAATGACCAATCTTGGTCTTTTTCCATTAAACTGATTTTTGCCATTTGGAGGGTCCAGACCTGTCCCTTTCTCCCTGCTGTGAGTGGCGCTCTTGGTCAACAGCAGGAGGTAAGGCTGGTGGCAGCTGCCTGAAGAAAGAATACAACAACTTATTACTGTTTCACATGGGAACAGCAGCTGCCTCTGATTGTGTGAAGAAAGAGAAGGAACACTTGTTTTGCCCTTAGCAATCTCCCCTATTTCTTCTCTACCTATAAAAGGTATTCACACTGTTCCTACTGTGGCCATGCAATCTCCAGTGTCCTTACGAGACTTCTGCATTACAGAAAAGCATATCTTATATTTGTGCACATCAAGAACTGAGGCATAGGGAAAAACAAGTTGATCAAGATAACAAGAAGTTTGTAGCCCATCAAAGACACTCACTTCACAGTTTCAGAAATACTTATAAAAAATGCTTACTGTCTAGACAAACTCCCCAGAAAATTGCAGGTAAAAAAGTTGATCAGTTTGATAAAAACAGTTCCATTGCCTCTCCAAATACTATATAACATCATCTGTGCTTTCAACTTTGAACATTTGTAAAGTTAAGCTGAAGAATGATCCAGCCACCTTGCAATAGATCAGACAGGGAGACAGGCTAACCCTTAAGAGTGAACTTCCTTTACAAAAATGCCTTGACAAAAAATGCTTCTACAACTTCAACCTGCTCTGTGGTAAGTCCCAGCATGCAGAGTACTTTCTCCAGACAGAGAGCTGTGAATGCACCAGTACCTCAATGTGGAGTGGGGAAGATAGAGGATGGAGTAAGGAGTTAAAGGGTATGGGTGGAGTGACCTCACTCTCCTTTTGGTGAGTGATTATTTCTTCTGGATAAATCTTTGAGGGAGCCCTCACTCCTTTGGGTGAGTGAGTCTATCCTCTGGGTACTGTACCCTTGAAAGAGAGATTTCCTTTCACAAATCAGTAAGTGGGCACATTTTGGGTCACTCTTCGGAAGGACTTTTTGCAAAATTTAGGAATTCTTAAGGCAGTTGTGTAGTAGTAATTCTCAATGGACATCTGAGTCTCTAGTTAATTTAGTTAATTTTTCTTTTCAGAGTACTGAGTCAGTTCTTATTATTTTCAGTGACTGACTCTGTTTTGGCATCTGCTGACCTGCTCAGGGCCACCCTTGGGTGTCTTCACAGCCTGAAAAACCCAAGGACACAACAGGGCTGTGTCCTGCTTCTTAATAGAGGGCATCAGTGCCTGGGAGCAATGGAGGTGGGTCAGAATATGAACATGGACAGTGACACAGAGAGAGCTTAGGGACATGGAGAACATAAAATCATAGAATTGCTAGGTTGGAAAAGATCTTTGAGATCATCAGTCCAACTGTACCTGTCCACTACTAAATAATACCCCTGAGCACTTCATTTATCTGTCTTTTAAACACCTCCAGAGATGGTGACTCAATCACATCCCTGAGCAAGCTGTTTCAGTGCTTGATAAACCCTTTGGTGAAGAAGTTTTCATAATGTCCAATCTGAACCTGCCCTGGTACAGCTTGAGGCCATTCCCTCTCATCCTATCACCTGTCACTTGGGCAAAGAGACCAACATCCACCTCACTACAACCTCGTTTCAGGCAGTTGTAGACAGTGATAAGGTCTCCTCTCAGCCTTCTCTTCTCCGGGCTAAAGATGGGCTAGGGACATGGAGACAGGGGTCAGACTCAGCACAGAAGCAGGCACGGAAATGGGCTATGACATTCTTCCAAAGGATTATTTGCAAAACTTAGGAATTCTTAAGACAGTTGTGTAGTAACAATTCCTGATTGACATCTGAACCCAATATTATTTTTTTTAATTTCCTGCCACCTCTCTAAACTTTGAAAAGGAATTTAAATTAATGCGTATTCTTAACTGTTTCGTACAACCTATTTCTGATAACCATTTGTGTCTCCAGAGCACATAACCACTTTTGTCTGAAAGTGACTTTGGCAGAAGTAGCAGGCTTGTGGATTGGCGTTGTGAAAACGTGAAATCCCCTTTACCTTTTATGGAGCTCTGATGAACATAGAATCATAGAATCACTAGATTGGAAAAGACATCTAGGATCATCGAGTCCAACAATTCCTATCTGCATCTAAACCACATCCCTGGGCACCTCGTCTACCCATCTTTTAAACACCTTCAGGGAAGGTGACTCAACCACCTCCCTGGGCAGCCTCTGCCAGTGCCCAATGACCATTTTTCTGATGTCCAGCCTGAACCTCCCCCTTGAAGAGCTTGAGGCCATTCTCCCTGTCACTTGGGAGAAGAAGCCAGCATCCTCCCCTCCACAACCTCCTTACAGGTAGTTGTAGAGAGCAACGAGGTCTCCCCTCGGCCTCCTCTTCTCCAGCCTAAACACTCCCAGGTCTCTCAGCCGTTTCTCATAAGGCCTGTTCTCCAGCCCCTTCAACAGCTTTGTTGCTCATCTCTGGACACGCTCCAGAGCCTCAACATCCTTCTTGTGGTGAGGGGCCCAGAACTGAACACAGGATTCGAGGTGTGGTCTCACTAGTGCCTAAAGCTCCTTAAACCAAGCCTGTGCAAACACAGGCCTTTAAAGGGAATGTTTTAGACCTCTTTTGCTCTGAGTACTTATGATAGAGGATCATGAATAAATTTTTGTTAGGCAGCAGGAATAATGTTTCATTAAACAGTTCTTCAAGCCTTCTTATAAAAACGGACACATTCATTTACTAAGAGCAAACAACTAACTATAAAAGCAAATGAACAATCCCGTTAATGGAGAATTTGGCTTTGAAATTATTTCACGATTTATCTTAAGGTCTTCTCTTACTTATACAGGTGTTTTGAAAACTAAATCCCTGATCTTCAAGAAAAGTGCACACACAGTTCTTTAAAATAAATGGCTGAGGCCACAAAACCACGTGCTCCACAACACTGGATTTGAGACTCTGGATTTTCCCAGAAAAAATTGTTTAACTATAGCACCAGTGTAAAGATACTGAGACAAGGAGTCTACACTAAGAATTATAATTAAATGTATTGTATTGACAGAAATTACATATTTCATTGCAATTCTGATAAAGGCATGTTCCAGTTACGACAGTTCAGGAGCCTTCCTCAAACTACTTATTTTTAAAATCTGTTGGGAAGGCATCCACGAAACAGACAACCAGTCACTCAAGAGCCAAAAATACAAACTAAACCACAAGTTCTGATGCAGGCAGGTATATTACTACATAACAAACTTCAGGATTCTCAAGTTTTGCAAACAATCCTTTAGAAAGACAATCCAAAATGTGCACTATGACTTACCTATAAGATAAGGACTCTCAATCTGAGTGAAGTTACCTTAAAGCAGTGTCATGATGCAATGGAGGAACCAACACAAATCAGCTTTCTGGCAGGACTCTGTTTATACCCAGTCAAATCTGATCTGTGGTCAGTTCTAACTGGCTGCGGGTTAACATCTTCCGAGGACTGTGTGCCAGGGAACACCATAAACATGCCAAAGACTGATCAGGTTTCAACAGCCAGAAAGCCCCAGACTTTGTCAGGTAGCTATCAGGTCCCAATCTTTGTCAGGGCAGTTTTATCTGCTACAAATGTTGAAGCCATTTCATGTTGTGGGTGACTGGAAGAGGTGAAATAAGAAAGAAACAGCAAGTCAAGCAACAGGAACTACTAGCCATTTAACTCTTGGAAAGTACACTTTCTCAGCCTTTCAAGCTAGGGTTTAAGGTAGGCATCAAGTTTTCTATCACATAAGCTTTAATTCAGATTCAGTTTGAAATTCTGAATCTTTTGTCATCATCATTGTCAAAACAACCCCACACCAAGAGGAGTAACATGAGGAAAACTAAATAGGGATGGATCGTACCAAAACCTGTTTCCTCCAATGTGAGTAAAGAACTCCTTGATGGCTCTTCCTCTTTCCCCCTTTTATGTCTCTACAGGAGACGAAAGTACCTTAGAGGTTTCTGCTTCCTACAATACTTGATTTTGCCATAGGAATGAATGCTTTTCCCCTCATTAACACAAAAGAGACTTAATCTTACCAACTTCTGCATAAGCATTGTTTCCACACTGACAATTCACAACCTCTGCAAGCGTGCTCAAGCAAGCAACATGATATTATGCATTTCTGTCACAGTACTACTCATACCTCCCCAAATGTGGCCTCTTTTCAGCCTCATGTCTGAGGTCTTCAGAATTTCTTGGCCACAGCATGGTTTTAATGCACTGCATATTCTTGTAAATTAATTGAATAATTGGAAAGGGAAGGAAATACTTTACTCAAGATTCTCTTCACAAATCATACTCATGTTTATATAAAGGTCACAGTCCAATTCTCCAGGGTCTTAAGTACTTCTGAAGTTTGCTGTTTCTTTTTTTTCCCCCCTTATCTCACTAGTATCATCATTTATCTTTAAGAATTAATTACTCTCCTCTTGCCGTTTTTTCCCTTAGTAACCTTTAACAAGTACAAAGTCACTCCATTTCCATGTGCGATCAACTAAGACTGAAGTGTATTAAAAATGAGTGAAACAGCATCTCGCTGGTTCTACTCCCATTACATCGCCTGAGAGAAAATATTCCCAAACTCAGGTCTGTGAAAACAGAAGTCTTACTTTCAACATATGGATTCGTCTTTCTTTTGCAAGAGCAATGATGCTGCACATTTGTGCAAAAACTCATGGAAATGTCTTTCTGAAGTCCCTCTTGGATTTGGTTCAACTTAGATATATGTTTTCCATCCAATAGGAGTGAAAACACAGTGTTCGCTTCCAAATAGCCTGCTGACTTGTACCTAATTGCCAGGGTACGTATGCACCTCCAACAAGCACATCTACTCAAACTAAATACAGAATCAAAAACTGTGTTCCACAGGCAATGGACCTTATCTGCCTCCCTAGGGAGATACTTTCTACTAATCACTAACTGCTTATTCATAGTAACACGCAGTAACAAATTCTTCTCAGGCAAGATAGCCCCCAGAGGCTCTCTGTGACATTGCGCTTCCCTTCGGTCTAAATCTGTTCTCCAATACAGATTTAACATAAGGGCTTGGAGTCCTTTAACATCTCCCTCAGGGTAATACTTCTCTAGTCAACTACACAGAGAAAAAGAGCTGTTTATTGCTTGCAAGGATTTACTAATAGAACTCCTTACAGAAACAGAATTCTTTTTATGGGTCTCTCTAAAGAAAGAACTAAATTTGGCCATGTTCTTACTTTCTTTTACCAAGTCCTGTCTACTGACCACAGAGACAGCATGGTAGCATTAGACAGAGAGTGGGCTTGTTTTATACTGTCATTTTGATGCACTTAAGAAATTAAATGCATCAAATAGTTATTTCATAAAATGGTCATTCTACACAGAATCTACTTCTAACATTGGACCAGTATGCTGACATTTGGAAACATTAAATAGATAGGCATATGGAATTTGTTATTTTGTTTTTCAAGTCATAAACATTATTTCAAAAGAAGTCAAGTTATAAGATTAATGACAGCTGATCACAGTGACTGGTATGAGGACACTGAAAGATGTGTCTTCTTGGCATTTGGGAGAGGGTGTGTGGATGAATCACGTAACTGATGGATATCCTTGCTTAAAGAAGGCAGCTTTTCTGCCAAGCCATGTTCCTCCTTATCGAGTACAATTAAGAAAACATAACACAATCTAGCTTACTACTTTTCCTGTATCAAGTACCCATTTGAAAGATGTTCATTCATCACCATGTACGGAACAAGCTTCAGGAGGAACAGTTCAGTGCTATGTATCGCTACCTGGAAAAGGGCAAGCCTAGACTCCACAAAATCTATGTTCTTGCTCATCCAAGAGAATCATGTTTGCAGCATATTACTAATAAATCATGATATTTTGTTAGCATTAAATAAAATACTGTCACCCTATTGGAAACCACAATACAAAGGAAAAGTACAGAGAGAAAACATTTACCACAGCAGATATTATTTCATTCAGTCTTGGGTAATATACAAAGCTATTAAAATTAATTATTCTGTCACTAATTTTCATACAAGTATTACTGCACATGATAAACTCAGCTTTAGACATAAAGAAAGTTATGAAAACAGAAATGGTAACCCAATTACTTGACCTGTATTATAGCAGTGCCATAAGATGGATGACATGATTTTAACAATAAAACACTTGTTCAGGATCAAGATCAGTCTTTGAGTTATATATTGCTTTTTAGAAGACTATGGGTACATTATGCTACAGAATGAAAATCTAATACGTGCAGACATGCAATTTTGAGTGTTCCTCAACACCAGAACAGGTCATTCACACAAAGGCAGAAGTGTCATAAATTTACCAGCCGTTGGCTGGTACCCTAGAGGCATGGCAGCCTTCTCAACTCAAAAGATAAACAACAGACAACTGCAGGCAACATTTAGCTTTCACAACGGTCAGAGGCTAAGAATAACAAAGAACATTGTATCTCTCAACAGCAATAAAATCTGCACAGCATCCCTGTGTCTGGCTTTATATACCCTTGTTAATGACTGGGGTCCAGCACTGCTCCATCTGAAGTCAACAGGGCTTCAAACAGAAAAGCCATCACTTGTGTCTTTCCGTCTACATGATCAGTGAAAACAAGGAATGGTTACATTGTTCTCACAACATACCACCTTATAAAAATCTTCAATATGAACAGACTGTTTGAATAATAATCAATTTCAGAAAGAATTAAAAAATATCAGGAGTCATTTTAAGAAAATCTCGATTTTGGCAATGTAATGTCATGAAGTTACCAAAATATTTCTTTCAGTCTAAAATAGCAGAACCTTGTATTCAAACTATAACCTAAATCTTATTCACTCTGGGTGGGAAGTTTACTTCATTCAGGGCCCTTTATCCACAGTATTTTCAAATCTTTACAGTCTGGCCCCAGTGTGAAAACATGAGCAGTATTTTACTCTGTCAAGCAATAGTATAAAACTGCATGCACAAAACACACAGCTAAAGCCTTCTAAGTCAGTACAGATTCTTGCACAGATTGCCTAAATCCCTGATCTTATTTATAGTGCAAAATGCACCTCAGTACACATCAACCCATCAGAGTTGGGCCATCCTCCAACTGGAAGCATCTGTGTGAAGTTGTGTGGAGGCTGCACACTCCAGTTGTGAAGAGCCCTGGGTGTCTGATGTGCTCCATCATTTAGCCTTCACACTGGCAAATGAAATAAAGATGCTATTTTGCTTCTCTTCAGGGCTGATTGGCACTTTAATTAGTCTACAGTTAGAAGTGTTAATTACACAATGAAGCGAGGCAATAATTCACAGCTAGTAAAGTTTCCCACAATGGTTTTACAAGCATCAATATACAATTTACCCCATTTCTTAACCATGAAGGTGATGAGGCACTGGTCTAGGTTACCCAGGGAAGCTCTGGCTGCCCCATCCCTGGAGTGTTCAAAGCCAGGTTGGATGACGTCATGAACAACCTGACCTAGTGGAAGGTGTCCATGGCAGGAGGGTGGAACTGGATGATCTTTAAAGTACCTTCCACCCCAAACCATTCTATGATTCATTTGTACTAAACAAAAAACAAACAACACAAAAAAAGTCAGCATCCACAGTGGTATAAATTCTTCTTCAAAGAAAATCACCTTCCAGGATTCCATTCCTAACAGAGGATTTTTCTTCTCTGCTATAAGATTATTTAAAACCCTAATGAGTTATTTCAAAGGACTCAAATACAATAACTTTATTTACTACTTTCATTTTTATAGATTCATAAAGATATATGCATAATAGCCCAGACCCCTCCTTCCCATAAGCTTCCTTCCTTCCCCACACTGATAATATTGCATAAACAACTTTTGTCCTTTTTATTTTTCAGGTATAGATGAAAAGCTTTGTGCTCCAGCAATTTTTTAGAAAAGAATAGCTATTGATAATAAAAATATGGAGCAAAACCACACTGAATGACACACATAGGCAGCTGAACTGGAGCAGCAGTGTATATAATGGTACCATTCAATTTTTTAAAGAACGTAAGTCCTTCACAACAAATATTTTTTAATTAATCATTCATTTGTTTATTTATTTGGGAAGTGCACATCTGCAATGTGATTTATCTTCAACAAAGCTCAGCCATCTGGCTGTTCTGAAAGCCTAAAAGAACATAAGAAAAACAAATGGCTAAGATATTCCCTTATTTTTCTAGGGAATACTATGGGTGTGGTGGGGCTGTTCTGGCACTGTGTATGTGTGCGTATCCAGGAAGGCTATAGCATAACATCATCTGCCTGACTGACAGAGCAATTGGATATAATAATCATAAGAAATACTCAACACTTATATCCAGTGTTTTCAGCAAAGGAAGGCAAGAAAAGATGGTATTTGAGAAGCTGAAGGTGCCCTAGTACAGGGATGCATCTCAGATTTCAAGAAACACATTTAATAAAAATGTGCCTATCATGCAGACAAAGACGAACTTTATTCTGTCACCAAGTGTACAGAAAGCTTTCTAAGCTATATTACCCTTAAGCAGACCCTATAAACACTCACGCAGTGTTTCTTTGCAAAGAATTTTGATTTCTTTCTTTTACTTTTTTAAAGGGCTTAAGAAGTTCCTACATCAGTCACACCCATGAACCAGTTTAACCAATGCTAACATGCCATCATCTGCAACTACGCAGAATTTTCTGCTGTCATGCTTAATTCCTGACTCTGTAGACCAATCCACTGTGAAAAAAATAAAAACAAGAAATGTATTTACACACTGAGCAGTGTGGTTTTACAGGGATATTTGCCAAATCATTTTAAAGTGTGTTTGCCAGACAGTTAAGATATATAAAATGTCTTATATTTTCTTCCTACTAAATGTTCACCCTCAAGTCAGTGAAACCATTTAATCTGTTGTCAGCAATTTGCATATGCAATGATGTGTTGCTAAGACCTTATCACATTCCCTGCGATTCTTACATATTTTTTATCCTTCGCTGGATACACATATCACTAAACTTCGAATATAATGGAATGCACAAAAATCACAAATAAGTTGATGTTCAAACTACACATTGCTCAGACAGACAATTTCAAAGCTAACTTCACATAAATGGATACAGGGTAAGCAGGAAATCAGCTTCAAATCGATCACTTTCTCACACATCATTAAAACTTATGATTAAGAAATGGGGCAAGGGTAGCTACAGATCAGGTCCACATGGTGTTTCATTTTCCATGTGAAATACAGATCCTGGCTCCATGAGCATGTCTTAGAGCCAGAATGGAGGGAGAGAGGAAGAAAAGGGGATTATTTTCAGACCAGAAAGAAGTGAATGTGATCACGGGTAACTGAACAAAGTGAAACATCCCTCCACCCTGGCCTTTTTCATAAATCAATAAACAAACAAATACACATTAATGGGCCCAAGGACTACAGAATCACTAACCACCACATTAATCCTTCCTCAGTCACAGGCGTAAATTCCATGCACAAACCTTTGACTTGAAGCTGGCATAAATATGTGGGATGGAAAATACGTAATATTCATAGCATTTCACTTCTACTTCACACCAAAAGCAACTAGAAATTTCATAAGGAAGTCCCTTAAGATTAATCTAGCCTATTTTCCACTCAGTGTTGTTCATAAATTATCTTAAAAAGCTCTACAAAACTATCTGAAAAAAAATATCGTCCAGTATTACTTTAGTACTCAAAGCAAAGATTTTTTCTTTTGTTGGGGCATCTTCTCAATGCTTTTTAGGACAGGATTAGTCAAGCACATTAAACAATAAAAATACACATGGCAAGCATTTACTGATGCCATAGTCAGATGTTTCACTGTTCCTAAAAAATTATGTAGTTCAAAGCCAATTATATATTTAACACTAAATCTTTTGAGTAAGAGGAAAACAAGAAACTCAGGTCATCTTTTCTTACATTATTAATAGGAAAAAACTAAATTTATTACTAGGAAAGCAAAACAAAATAAACAGTTGAACCTTGCCTTCTATTCCATAGGTTTTATTGAAAGAGCGACTAAAGAGGGTTTTCCTCTGGTGGGGAATTCAAACTCTGTTTTACCCCGAAACTTGCACTAATTATGACGAAGATAAGGAGATCCTTCGGCTAGTTAGTGTTCTTCAAAAGGTGGGCTTATTTATGCAATTCCCACTTCTTTGTTAAAAGTTGTCAGTGTTACATGAAATGCAGTAGAGAAATTATTCTTTTTCTCTCCCTTTCCTCAATGTAACAAATAACACGGCTGTATTTTTCCTCACATGCTCTCAAGTGCTTAGTCAATACTGAAAGACACTGTCACCACCTCAAAGTGCCAACGGATGTTATTCAGCCAGTCACTGTAGGCGTATTCCCCTCTGTCTTGCACACTGCCAGCTAGTTTTTCCTGCTTGAAGCTTGTCTGTTCACAATGAACTGCAGAAAAGTCCAAAAGCCAGTCTTCATGAAGAAGAGGTGGGCTTTATATTTTTTCTTATATAAAATCAAAGACTCAGACCATACCGTGTCCTCACTCACTCATTCACCATTGCATATCTGCCTGCCACGAGCTGGCAGCAGAGAACTGCAGTATTTCCCCACTTCTAAACTGAACTTGGCAGGGGAAGGTGCTGGGGGTCTTTCTGCAGGAGAGGCAGTGACAAAGCCAGTGCAGCTCCCATCAGAGCCCCACATTTACAAGAGCCTTATCTGACTTAACACACGCCCCCAACACAACACAGACTAATGTCCCGTCACAAGAAACCATGGCATCTCACACTTCAGTTTAAAAGCAGCCAGGACAACTATAAACATACAAGAAAGTCTGGAGAAGCTCACGTTAAGGTTGCCAAATCTCTCAAAGATAAAAAATTGACAATAGAGAACATCTTACTTTAGCTCGACAACAAAAAAGCGTATCCAACTTATTAAGACACAAGAATTGTGATTATTTTTTTTACACCCACTATTGCTGGGAAGTAATATTTATCTTCACTCCCACCTCCAGAAAATATTAAAGATTATACTTTTAGAATTTTCTTTTTATTTACAAAAGACCATTGTAACATTTGGTAATTGACAGAGGATTAAAAAAAAAAGGCTTATCAAATTCTACCATTAACTTCTATCTCATCTTCCCCTATTTCCATAAAAAAATAACATATTAAGTACTTTGGTAAAGATCTCCAGTTCAGATTCTCTCAGAAGTCATTATCAATACCATTATATTACTGTACACAGGAAGGAGATAAATGCCTATGTTGCCTTTGGCAGTGTAATAGAAGGGACTGTAGGACTCACGTTTTTGTATATCACACATACTATAGCAAATCATGAAAACCAAAAAATTTATAGGATTATGAGAAAATGAAATATCTTGTAATATCTTTGTTTTATTTGGGCATGTACATTAATATGTTAACTGAAAGGGCTTACTTCTATGGGCAAAAGTACTCATATAAGAAAATGAATCCACAGCTGGGCATCAATCTTCCAACACCATTCAGAACTGGTCTTCAGATCAAGTATAAATTTTCAAGTATATTTTAACAAATCTGGCTTTAAGTAAAGGCTAGATTTAGAAGCAGGAACAAACAAACAGCTCAATACATATACAGTAATTTTTCAATTAAATACAGAGCATGTTCTCAAAACTACCACCTTCTTCAACTGCACTAAAAAAAGACCATAATTTACCATTTTGCCATCTTCCATACACCATAACATCTACTAATACTTAAAAGAGATGTCATGTTAAGAGCTTACACTGGATCATAAAGCTTCTTCCCTTGTATACCCAAAGGTCACTAAACTTTTCACAGTTGACTGAGATTTATAAGCCAAATGAGAAAGTTGCTTGCATGAATAAGGCTTTGTAACTAAGCAAGCAGAAGGCAGAACTAACCATGGAAGTAAAGTACATTATTAAAGTCAAGTAACTTCAGTAAATATAGCACGGGGTAACAACTTGACAAAGGCAAAATACCAGGGGAAATAAGTCATGGGAGGGGGGAGAAATATGTTAATATGGTAAGATATATTGTGATTCATTAAACATTGGCAAAATTAGAAGTAGCACATATGAAGAAAGCAAGATATAGGCTTGTCCTTACTGGAAAAAATCTGAAACAAGAGCAGAAAGAAAATCCAGGAAAATGCAAAATCAAAATCAGGATTCAGAGATTTTTACATAGCAGATTAAAAAGTAACAGAGATTCAATACCTTCACTTTTTCACATCAACAAAGTGAAAGAGGCAGATATCAAAACTTTAGAAGGATATCAATGCTTTAGGAGGATATTGATTGATTCATAATTTCAGAGAGCGCCTATCTTGATCATCTGCTAGTGAAACATTACTTTCTAGTAGATTTTGGGGGAGTGTATAAAATAACATACTACTGTCCTTTGAGTGCCCCAAAATACGCACATGTAGGGTTCCTACTAATCATTAGACATTCCTGAAAAGCGTCCAACTTCATAGACAATTTCTTAACTTTCGGTAAGGAAAAGCAGTTATGGGAAGGGAGATGTTAATGCAATCGCTCTAAAGCCAAGCAAGCCAATGACAAGAAAGAGATGCACGTAATTCCACGGAGTAAAAGAAGCTGTAAGCACTGCAAGAGTGATCCTGTGGTCCAGCTTGCCTTTCCTAAGAGAAACTGCAAGGCCTAGGTTTTATCTCACCATAAGTGCTTATACACAGATGACTTTTCTCTTTCTTTCACGTCTGTTACTGTCATCAATATTTGTTAATCTTTCCAGCATGCAGCTCCCAAAACTACTATTCAGGAACACAGGGGTTCAGTTTTCTTCATATTCCAACCACCCAGAGAGCTGAAACAACAGCCAACATAAGAGCAATTATAGTTCTCTGATCAAACTCTGGCAATCAATCAGTGCTGCTATCCAAAATAACAGCACCAAGCGCAAATTGTTTACATTTCTGCAACCAATACTGGACTTCTTTAGGCAAACAGACAAGGAGCCAGCTCAGTGCTATAAGGTTAAAGAGCTCACACTGTGCTATTCTCAGCACAGGATGGAAGAGACAGAGATGATTTTTCCTGTCCCCCAAGAGCCCACTCTGTGAGACAGATCTTCAACAGGACTGAAGTACACAACTGAGGTACAAACTACTCTAGTTGTAAAACTGATTGACCCTGGAAATAAGAAGAAAAATTGCATATTTCTAATTTTCTACATCTAATGTAATATATTAATTTTATGATCAGGTGTAGGAATGCTGATTTACTCCAAATGATGATCCAACACAGAGTCAGTTTAGGAAACAAGAAAGACAGCTGACAGTCAGCACACTCCTCTTAGCTATCTGCTATCCAGATAGTGGCAGAAGGGCTCCCATCATTCCAGGAATTACTCTGGCTGGACTCAGCACATCTTAGCATCTCTCAGCAGTCACGTGTTTCATGACAGCACTTAATAATCTATTTTGGGATGTACTTTTACATAATTTTAAAAAAATGCAACAAAAGATGGCTGATGCACAGATCTCTCTTACTCACAGAACTCTTAACATTAGGTTGAGTCACCTTCCCTGGAAGCATTTAAGGCACGGGTGGACAAGGGGCTGAGGGGCATGGTTGAGTGTTTGATAGGAAAGGTTGGACTCAATAATCCGCTGGGTCTCTTCCAACCTGGTGATTCTATGATTATACATACTATGAAGGACATTTTCTTCTTAGGTCAAAAAAAAGTGTGCCTTTTTAACTTTCTACCCAAATGTCAAAGCTTGTTCCACTTGGGAAAGCTTGCAACTCACAGAAAAAAAAAAAAGGTTTACAGAAGTGATTTTGAATTATCTTTTGAAAAAATATCATCCCATTTTTTTCTATTCATTTGTCCATTTAGTGCAACTAAAAGATGAATGGCTTTTGCTTGGATTTATACTGTCCACCCCACTCCAGGAATCTCCTAGACTGTCTCTTTTTTTTTTTTTTTCCTGGCTGTTCAGCAGACATCTGGTAATCTCCTGCAAGGACAAGGACTAGCAGTCATGAGACTTCTCCCAGTTGCTTGCAGAATATCTCATTAGTCTTCTTCCTGGCTGGCCAGTCTATAGCAGACTCCATGCAAGATGTTTACACGTGTCCGTATAGTGGATGTGCTAAAAGTGCTCTGCAACAAGTCAAATTGCTGTCAGTCGCTGCAGCATCTATAAAAGTAGTTCATACCTTCTTTCAACAACACTTTAAAGCCTAGTTTGATGCTTCTTCAACTACTTGAAGTAAAGAAGTAAAATCCTGTTCAGAAAAATAATACATTTCTTACATACAAAAATAACTGAAAGTTCTAGATATGTTTTAAAGTTATTTCTCCACAGAGTCTATTTGGTTCACAGTTAACGGCATGAAAAATAATTTATCAGTAAGAACCAAAAAAAATAAAATAAAGGAAGGGACCTTCTGAAAACACTAAGTACAGGACTGGTTAACAAATATGGTAATTAGAGCTACACTACATATCCTTCCTGATGGGATTACTGCTCAAGGTTCACTCATTAAATTGTGTTCACAGTCTTCTGTCTTCTGTCAGGTGCTATCTGATGGCAGGACCTTCCCAGCACATTACTGCAACCAAGTGGCTTGACAAACACCACACAAAACTGGAATACTGTATGCAATGGAGTTTTGCCAAATGCCTAACAGCCCTATTATTTCTCCCTGACAGGCTGTTTTACAGAAGTTGTTATTTTCTGATTACACTAAATTAAAGTAAGGGTTGCTGGACAGAACAGAAGGGTATTTACCTTGGACCTCTGGCATCATTATAATGAGATAAAGGGCAAATACAAGTCAGAAATGCGTAATTCAGAGTGATGTTATAACCAGTTATATGGTATACTTTCCAAAAAAAAAAAAAAGATAAAGTAATTTAATTCTTACTGCAATATACACTTGTTTTCCCCCATAAAGACGAAACCACCAAAGAAGATACTAGGACTCAACTTTTCACAGAAGTGAGAAAAACTTAACAGCAATGGAGCTATGATAATTCAGACCAGCTGAATTATCCTCAAAGTGATTAACCCTCAAGATTAATAACACATATACTATTAAATTGTGAGACAAATGTATATCAAGTTCAAGAAGTACATTGATAAAAAGACCCCTCTTGGTTCACAGTTGAAATCAAGAAACTTCAGACTGTATTTTTTTTTACATGTATTTTCTGTTGAGGAGAATTACCTGCCTACCGTTGTCATTTATCTCACTTCTTAAGCACGTAGCACTAATTTTGTAGTATTGGGGACCTATGAGAAAAAACTCCCATGGAGATACAACCAATGAAATTTTGTCTAATAATTCACCTTCTTTTCTGTACCACTCAGCTGGACATGGAGTGGATGAAAATTGATGAGGGGGCAGAGTCAGCTCTGCTGTGCCATCAATGTATCATCCAACAAAGATGAAGCATCTAAGAGAAAATAATATTACAGTAAACAGACAGAAGTATTTTTTTCAGACACCAAAATACCAGAAGGTTGTTTCTTTGCTTTGCACGCCTTCTGTATGGAGATGAAAGTTACATGTGTTCAGTGTACAGCATGCTGTATGCATATGTTGATACATACAGCAAACAACTAGATATTGTTTTCTAATTTCAAAAAGATCAACCTAATTGTAAATGGTAATTAAGACATAATTATTCTGGCCTCATATCCACCCATATCCATTATTATCATAAAAATTGAATCTTCATGACATTTGTAGTTTCCAACAATACAGCAAAATAAAGCTGCATAGAAAAGAAACAGGGCTTACATCTGTTATTTTAACTATGGGAAAAGAAGAGCACATATGTTAAAGATTAATCCTGATCAAATTACACAGAAATCTGCACTCCTAATGCCAAGGATGAGGAAACTAAACACATATAAAGGGTCATACATGAAATCTAAGAAACAGAATACAATAACCTTTCCATGTTTGCGATGTATCACTGATCTGTGTAGGGATCAGCACTGTGGTACTTGAACAGAACAAAATGTTGTTGGTTTTGAGGTTGAACTTCCTGCTAAGGTTTTCATGGTTATAAAGTCCATTTGCTATCAGTAAAGATACTTATGATCTGCAACAGAGTAATGCCTTGACAGTTGCAGTTAAGTTGTTATCATCCTTTTTGCTAACCAGCCCACAGCACAGACAACAGAACTGGACTTCACCTGACTTGTAAGTGTAACTAAATTTTCTACTCTATGCAGCCCCCACCACCAAACTTAGAAGTCCTCACCTAACAAAGAGAAGTCTGATGTCTTGTCTGACTGCAGTTAAAAGAAAATAAGCATAACAAAAATTAAATCATCAACTTAAATACCTTGATGATATAATGAATACAGCTATTCATATGAGAACATTACCTTTACAGCTCACGTCCAAAGTCTTTCAAAGCCATTAAGATTCCCATTCAACTAGCAGGCATAAACATCATCCAAAAAGTGAGATTCCCAAGGATTTAGAATACATATAACTATTACAGCTACATAGTCTGGAGGGTATTGTTGGCTTATAGAGGAAGATGGGCAGGGAAAGGCAGAGCGCCTCTCTGAGCTGGTTTCAAACTCCAAGACTCAGGCTCCCCAGAAGAGTCTGTTCCAGGCAGGACCAGCTCTGATTCAACTGAAAATAGAGCTGGGCATATAGTGAACATCAGTTCTTTCTGGCTGTAATTTGACTACATCTGAATATCTGAAGTACAAAACCCATTGTTTATTTCAATATTCATTTTCTTGTCACATACTTGCTACTGTGAACTTGGGATTAGACCTAGAAATTCAGTACTCTCGTCTCAAAAATAAAACTTTCTGCCATGCATCGTTTGAAGGGAAAGAGATAACATCTAACACTGACAAACATTTCATTGTCTCCTATTTTTGAAAACAAAGCCCAAAAGCACTGAAGTAACTAGGCAATTTCAAAGCCTTCACAGTTGTTGTAATTGGATGATTTATTTTTTTATAATATAAGTAGTTGTAAATTTGCACATGGCTAGTTGGTACAATTTGGACAATATTGAGATACGTTCTAAAAAGTTCTTCTCTTTCCCCTGTAAAATAGTCACAATAGCCTCTTTGGGTTTTCTTTTCTGACATTGAAAAAAGTCATGCATTTTTAATCTCCTCTTGTACAGGACCTTCTCCATTCTTCTGGCAATCCTGGCTGGACATTCTAGTGTGTATCCGCATCATTTGATCATGAGCAATTAGATCACTCACAATGTACCCAAAGAATTCTCCTGAGTGATTCAGTGAGTACTCACTCCCTCACCCTGGGGGAGCACTTCTTTGAATACACATTTAATGTTTCCACTGGCATGTCACAGTAATGGATCAGTACTCTTCCTGTGTAGGAAGAATATGCCATCAATGCACCCAGATCCTCTTCCTCTGTGACTACTTGCAGCTGGGAACCTTCAAAAGAGATTATGTGAGTCCCAATTGCTCAGCCCTGAGACATGTTTTATTGGCTTTCTATTACTTTGGTCTCCAAGGCTACTCAGTTCTTTCCTTTGTAATATAACTGTCATTATGGTCCCTCCTAAACTATTATCATCAATAGATTTCATCAGCATAATCCCATTGTTTATGCCAAAGTCATTAATAAAAAACACAGAACAAAAGTAATTCTCTCCAAGCTAATCCTCAAGGAAATAAGAAGTAAACTCCATCTGACAATCTTTTTTTCATAACTATTCGTTGTTGATATGTTTTAAACAGTTCCTTATGTGCTATGTACATTTTCTACCACTCATGATCATAACCAATAATTTGCTATTATTTCTCTGAGTCCCTAACTAACAGTTTCTCAGTATTATATTTAAATTATAAAGGCTCTGGAGAATAGAAGAGTATAAATTATTTAAAATTTCTCTGTAAACTCTCATAGTGAAACTATTAACTCTCTTCATCAATGGATAGGAGATGATTTTTCTCTTTTCCCCCATGAACAAGTAGATGCAGATCCCAGTTGCAGTGAGACATTGAAGGAAAAGAGCAGACCTAACTCTAGAAACAGAACTTGCAAGAATATTTTAAATATCCATCAATTAAGCAGAAACCCAGAGAGCTCCAGCAGGAGACTTCTACATTAGGAAGTTAATGCATTCCTTGACAAATCTTCATCTAAAACAAAACCATGTTGCATTTCAAATTCATTCCTCCTTAAAAATACCTCCTTTACATGTCAGTATGTCTGAAAAGGGTTATCCATGAATCTTCACTATGGTCAGCTCTATTTATAAACTGTCAGTTATATATTCAAACTTTTATCAACATAAAATCCAGACAGTAGGTTTGTATTTCCTTAATTAATTTTGGAAACCTTTAGGGAAAAACCCAAGCATTTATCTTCCACAAAGAATCAGTCTGGGCATATTTAGCTCAAGTTTCTTTCAAAGAACACCGTAACATCCACCAACATATTCCCCTCAACCCCTGGTTTACAGTTCCCTGAATAAACTTTATTTCTTAGTTATTTCCTAGCTATTTCTTAGATATTTCACGTCAAAACCAATTTTATTATTACTAATTTTGAGACTAGTACTTTGGTCCACAAATTCACTATTCATTTATTTGTTTACTATTCTTCTAGAATCTTTTCTAGAATTCACACCTGACAAGTTAAAAACTCAGTAAGAATCTTCATCCCAACCTCCACCTGCATGAAAATGTTTGCCCTCACTTGCAGTATAAAACTAACACATGTGGTAGGTGATAACACTTCCTAAATGCATGATAATACCGTCCACGTGAAGTGGGAATGCTTGAATGTAGACCTTCACCTCTCTCTCTTTTCTTTCCAGATACTTTTAGATCAAATGCTGTGTGTATGTGAGACCCCTTTCCTACACTAGGTATGGCAGCTAAAAGCAAGAGAGATCCAGCAGCAATTTCTTTCGTGTATTTTCAGCTTCAAAGACCAGACTCTACAAAAGAGAGCAAGGTTTTGGCAAGAGATTTAAAGTTTCTGGGTTTAGCAGTACTAGTACACCACAGATGTTTATGACACAAGAAATGGATTCATGAAATTTCAATTCTTCCATTGATTTCTAAACTTATTTTCCTGTGCTCAGAGAATAATAGCACTTTAGGTTGTAGAAGTCCCCAACAGAGCACCCTAGCTTTCATACACCTAATTTTCAGGGATCCAGCCACTAAAAATTCCAACACCTTTAAGCACTAAAAACCTACTCAGAGTCTAGGCTCTACCCACGAGTTTCTGGAGCTCTAGGAACAGTTTTTGTTTAATTCAAGCTTAGTCCATCACATCCTCGCAGGGCAGCTGGAACCCAAAATGACAACATATACTGCTCACTCCCATCAGAGCTCCCCTGTTGCAAATTCTCACTACAGATTTACTTCTCTTGCTAAAGATTAATTCTTCAGAAGTCACAGCATGAGTATATTCAAACATGTCTACATGTAGAAATAAGTCTTGGGACACGACTTCTAGAAACTACGTTGTGAATAAGAAAACAGATATGATGAACCACTAAAAAAATCCTAGGCTGCTGCTTCTTCTATATAGCCATTCCTTGGGAATCCATTCCTGCTCAGAAATGACTGAACTTCACTGCTTTCTCAGGTCTTTCTTCTAAAACTACCTCAACTACCCCATCACTAGGAAGCATGTTCACTGACTCCCTTACCAATTAAACCTCATGCCCCCATCTTCTCTGTCAAAGACCTTTTCAAATTATTTTTTTATGCTTTGTCTTGTTATTAATAGCTTTCCACAATTCCAAACACCCTTGTTTCACTGTTTTCATAAATAGTGGCAACATATTGCTGGGCTTCAATTATCCAGCTGTCTACAATACTGTATACCACAGCAGCCCTTCACTTAAAGATCTCATCCAAATTTAGCAAACACATTAAATAATGCAATTCTACTAGCTCATGATGAAAATATATAATAAGAGAATCTTAGTCCTTTTGTGTATTCTCAGACACATCACTTACTCTTTCTAAGTTTCATTTCCTCATGTATAATACTGGAGCAATACTGTTCTTTGACTGGTCTCCAACGACCCAATCCCTGCAACGTGCAGTATTTCTGAGGAGTCCCACAGTACATTTTTCCTACCACGTGTTTATAGCACTTTACAGAACAGGATTTCAATCTTAGAGAAACAATTTCAGTACTATTCTAATATAAAAACTTATTGTTTTGTTTTTGCATCAGTATTAAGTGTTTAATAAACAAGAAACCACCAGAAGTTAAATGACCTCTTGTATAGACCCTGGGATCCCAACCACAAACACTATAAAAACCATTCAAGAAGTGAATCACATAAATATAAAGTTGGGAATTAGATTAAAAATAAACCAGGACATATGAATAACAATCTTATTTAAACTTGGTTTTAAAAATAAGATGGTTTATTCTGTAGTATCAATCAAATAATTCAGATCTTGCCATGAAAAGAAAAAATTAATCAGAAACACGAAGGAGCCAATAGAATAAACACAAGTGAATTAGTTTTCCACTGAAACAATAAAGAAAAGCTGCAACACCACTGACTTCTGTAGGGAAAGAAACTCGTGATAGTATATTATGACAGATGTTACATGTGGTCATTGATTATTATAACATCGCAGGAATTTACCACCATAAGCTTTCTGTAAATAAAGAGTAGCTGGTTAATGAGGCCATTACCTATATCAAAAGTTGGAACTTTGGTAAAAAAGCAGGATATTCAAGGGTGAACAACAAAAGAAGGAGTTGGTTAATAGTAAATTTATTCACAGTCACTGTAAACTAACTCCCATCACAGACTGGCAAGGGTGAGATACAGATATAAAAAGGTAACATTATCATTTAAATGAGACCTGCCATATTGGGCCACAGCTGTAATTCAACTGTGCAAACATACTGCCTCTGAAAGCAATTTTGAACATTTCTCCAGAGGCACTATAATGCCCCAAACTGACAACTACAGATTACTCTGCCCACAGACATTTTTACTTAGATCCCTATGGCTATGTTTTCACAACAGATTAAGATGCATCCTAAGAACATTTTCAGCACTGGACTCATTCTCCATCCACATTACTAATACAAAACAAAAGAGAGCTATGAAAGGAGACTTTGGTCCCCTACTCCATTACTCGATGGAAGTAAGGGGCTGAGAGGGCTCCTCAGTTTGCTTAGACCACGCATTGTTTGAGTATCGTAGATGCAGCAATCAAGAAAACAGTTCCCAAATAAGTATCCCAGAAGACCTGCTGAGTAGAATGCCACATTAGCACGCAGCTCAGACACATCAAAGCACCCTATGTAAATAGCATGCACCATCCAGTTTCCTAGACAGGCTCAGATTCAACCTTTTCTTCCTTTTGAACAGAGATCTTCCTAGGAACCAGGAGATGGTTTGTTTAAGACCAATGCCAGTAAAACTGTGAAGACGGGATACTCTTATCTATTCTCAGGAGCCTGTACACGCTTCTAAAATCCTTTCTTGCAACCAGAGGTCTGGATGTTATGTAGACAAGAGTTTAATCTCATTCTAAACAAATACAGCAGCATACCAAAGCAGGCAAACAACAGCAAAGTGAAACAGGTAAAGACATTAGTGTGCATTCAAGGCCAGAATGCAATCAGCTATTTTTTCAGCTAATATAAACCAGCATCAACCCCATTAACTTCTTTGGCTCGGAATCATCTTCTAGACTTAGAGTGTACACACCACACATGACTTCCTCCATCAAATTTTTCACAAGATGAATCTCAGCCTCACCCACATCCTTCTCCCAGAACCCCTCAACTGCATCCTGTTACCACCACATCTGGTCTTCATTAGTGCACCCTCCACAAGACAGCAAAGGCACATCCCTCGCAGTGCTAAACACTCCTTTTGCTTCTCTCCTAGCAGCTTGAAAGCACCACCTAATGGCACAAGCAGCATCCTGAATATTAACTTTTAAAATTGTTACCAGAGTACTTTATGGAGTACTTTATTTCCTCTGTGAAAGCAAATACGCTTAAAGTAGGTCTCCAGCACTGTGCAGGTTGGAAATATGAAATGTAAAAACCCAAAACGTCAAGAGAAAAATAAACACAAATGAGAATGTTTTCTTTTTCTTTAAGAGCATCAACATTAAAATTGTTCCAACACCCTCACTTTTATCATATAAGAGAACTTTCTTCCCTGTAGAATTTACATCACCCAGCAGGGTATAAACTTTTCATACTGAATGCATGACAAGCAAGTACTCAGATGTCACATGGGCTCCACAGATACAAAGGAACAACAGCGTTAATCCCCTTAAAAGTACTCATCCATGGATCCAAACATGAACATACCTTTACAATCTCTGATGTCAGTTATTCTTAAGTATCACGATACAGATGTAATCTCTAGCTACATTTTGGGGTTGATTTTTTTTTTGTTTTGGTTTAGTTTTTTCATTTAAATCCTAGAAATTAAATAGGTATGACAACAGGAGATTTATGTTTCATTCTACTATAATATTGGTCTCTGACAAGTGGCTACCAGATTAAAATTTTATAAGGAAGAAAAGGTATCTACTTTTAAATAAACTGGTACTGAAGCTGTTTCTGTAGAAGCTAGCAAAAACCTGCACCTGTAAATCCTTATTACTTATTACCTACATTGCTGCTAGTCTATACAGTTTTACTCCTAACCTTTTTTCTTTTACTACTAGCCAGCCAGGTTTTTTCCATATGAAGATCTGCTTTATGGAATATTTGCTCCTCTTCAGAACCTTAATGTTTTCACTAAGACCAGAACCAAAGCAATTTGAAGTTTAACTAGGGCTTTAGAGTACATAATGGAAGATATTTTTATTTTATTCAGCCTTACTAACTATACATTAGTCTCATATTTGCTTCATTTGTATTTTTTCTTATTCTAATGGCACAGATTAAATACTAATAATAGTCAAATGACTAGAGAAACAATTTGAGCCTGGAATCATCCATGAATGATCAACAGTGAAGAAAGAGTTAATTCCACTTGTTAAAGATTATAACATATTTTTACAATGTTTTGACTTTTCCACAGGGTTGCCTGTTATGTTGGGTATATGCACTAAACCACAACAATATTTAGCATACCAAGAACTACTTATATATCTTATACTTAGAAGTTCTTGCTGTGTTTATGTTTAAACCAGATAACACAGATGATTTCCCCCTCCCTAATGGTAAAATAAACCTAAATTGTAAATCCCTGTTTACTTTGTTTTGACAAGACTCCTTTGAAATTATCATGTATTTCATATAAAGGATTTTTTTCAATTTTCCCATGTTAAAAGGAATCTCCTGGGAAGGAAAAAAAGCTCGCTCAAAACAAAGAAGTTCCATTATTAGAAAAATATTTTTAAATGGTAAAAATGTAGCATATTCAGAGCTTGCTATTTTTTTATCTACAAATTGAGCATGAGAATTTCTTCTTTTTTTCTGGATTATTGTTCTTTTAATTAATATAAATTGAACTATCAGGAGAAAATTTTTACTTGAGTTTTAGAGTTTGCATTGTAACTGAAGAATGAGGTACCACTGAATACTATGGTCTGTTTTCATTTTAGCTCTATCAGTTCAACTGATGGTATTAGCAAGTGGCTCAGCAGGTAGAAGATCTGAAACCGAAAAAATCCATATTCTACATTTGTGTCTGGCACTGTCTGTTATTCTACCTCTGCTTCTCTAGTATTCACAAAAGGAACAACGTTCCACATTGTCTAATCAAACTTCACAATAAAACACAAATATAAAAAAGGCACAAGTTATTCAGAGCATATCAATACAAATTATTAAGATAAAGTCCTCAGCTCCAGTTGAGAGGTATCTCAGATCTCTGTATAAGACATTTGACAATTTAGTGTGCTAAAAGAAGTATAGCATAATTAGATACAAATCAGTATTTCTATTTAAATAAAACTAGGATAAACAATGCAATAGATAAACATAAAACTATTGGGAATTCATAAAAATACACAACTATAGGGTTAAACACACAAAACTCCCAAAGCTATGCAGGATTCACCATAAGTGTATTCCTGTCACTCTGCAATTGCCTTCACTTGGAGAGTGACCAGATTCCCTGTAACACCTCCACATTTATTTCTTGCTTAAAGAGCTTTTCAAAAGCAGGAAAACAGGTTCTCTTGGCACATGGGGTGGCCAAAGTACAAAAAATGAACATTCATGTAACAAGCCACTTAAAGAACTTGATATTAGAATTTAGCTATCAGGCCACTAACATTCTCAGTTAAAACATTCACCAAAAAAAAAAATCAGATTATTACAGCAGCAGAGGCACTTGGTGGTTTTGCTTGTCCTAATTATGCTTTTTACAGCACTTATGCACAGTCTATTTAGAACCATAGAACAGTTTGGGTTGGAAAAGACCTTAAAGATCATCCAGTTCCAAACTCCATGGGCAGGGACATCTTCCACTGGATGAGGTTGCTCAAAGCCTCATCTAGCCTGGTCTTAAACACTTCCAGGGATGAGGCATTGATGGCTTCTCTGGGCAACCTGTGCCAGTGGCTCAGCACCCTCACAGTAAAAATTCCTTCCTATTATATACCCTCTTTTAACTCCAAACCATTATCCCTGATCCATCTTTCAGATCTGTGCCTCTCCAATTTAGAGACAAGAATGTCACTCAAGATAGGGTTGAATGCTTTGCATAAGTCCAGGTAGATGATGTCAGTTACTCTTCCCTTATCCACCAACACTGTATCCACAGTCAGTCAGTCTGGCCAGGTTTGGCTACGTCAGTCTCACTTAAGACAAACACAAACTGAAAAACAGGAAGTGAGAAGGATGCTATAATGAAGACAGGCAGATGAGAAAGGATGTCAAAGCCATCATTAAAAGGAGATCGGCAGCCAAAGATGGAAAAAAAGAAAAAACCTAAACCACTCTTCTGAGCAGTCTGCCAAAGAAGCAATTCTTATATGATCATGTCAGCACCTAATACTAACTTTAAAAATGTTGCCCAATTTCAACCAAGTATGATAGGGGATTGTAGTTCTCTGACAATAAGGTTGTATAGCAAATGCCCAGAGGCATCGTGAAGCCCCATGCAGCCCCTAAAGCCAATAATTTCATATGCAGCAGCCAAGAGAGAGGTCTCTATACAGACCTTCCAAATAGTCAAAAGGAGCAGCAAGCCTGAGATAACACTGACAAGCCAGTCTTCATTTGCAGAGCTCTGGTGTATCCTCCTGTCCATATGCAGGAGAAAGATGGTACCATATGTGATAATGTAGCCAAGCCAAGCTTCATTAGTTTTATTACTCAGAAATGACTTGTATGCAGAAGGGAGTTCATAAAGGAGAAATAACAGACTGTTTTTATTGTTCATATTGATAAAGGGCAGGTGACTGGTGGTAAACATAATTTCTTCTTCTTTAAAAGTATTTACTGAATTTATCCAAGGTCTCTTACAACCTTGAAAATGAGTATTGCTTTACAAAGTGTCCCAAGAATAAAAATATAGAGCAGAAAATTGACCAGGCATATTGAGAAAGCTGACTGACTACATACACATACCCACCTGCCACCCTTCATATGTCTATGTTGCCAGGAACTGGCAAGCCTGCTGGCAATGCTGACGTTTTTTTCATATCACATTCTTCCCCTCATTAATTGACACCTATCATTTCACTCTAACCACAAGAGAGTGGAGGAGGTGGGAGGAAGGCAGCACCAGGTCTACTAAGTCTCCATGGTTCTAACTGTACACAGAAACAAAATATCATTTTTGTCCTTCATGGACTTATAAAGACGCATCCCTGAGAGTCTTCTCACATAACTAAATCAGGATGTTTTTGATCAGATGGAAGCAAATACAAGGATCGGAACAGATCAAGACTACCAAAACATACTTAAACGTTCTGTGGAGCTGAATGGGAGGTCACATATGCTTCGAAAGAAGCATAAAATAGGACATGTCTTCTGAAAAAAGACAGAATTACTCCCAGTGATTATTTTATAATAAGTGTGCAAGTTTGCTACATGACAGAATCTAAAAACCATTTGCATAGACATAGTCTCCTAGTTTTTTTTACTTCTAAAGTAACCAGCATGCACTTGCCCTTACTAGTAAGCCTAGTTATGTTTCTCAGAGTAAGAACCAAAGTTTAATTAAATTTCTGTGAATATCATTAAAAATATAGGAGTTCTGGAACACTAAAGCATTCTAGTAAGGGACTAAGTGATTGATTAAGTTTCACCATTTGTTAAAAAGTAATCAAGGAAGCCTTCCCTTTAGTTCAACGGAAGCTGGATTTAATAAAGAGTTTGTGTGGAGGCTGGGCACTAAAGACCTCCGATATGCACAGAAGAAATTGTTCATACCAAAAACACTCCATAAGAAACTGTGATGGCAAATTATAACACCAAGTAAAGCTGGACACACACACAAACTCACTTACAAAAACCAAACCCACATCTCCTTAAGAACTGAAACCAAATCATTAATTTGTTTCTAGTTTAGTAAATTTCATTCAGTAATAATCTTTTAAAATACCATGTTGAACCAGTTTGTTCGCTCAATGCTTGACATTTCAATGCATTAACAAATGGATTTTGATTTGGACATCATGCCTTAGACAATAACAACACCTTTGCAACTGCTGAATTAGCTGTTATCCTGCAGCTGTGAGATTTGCACCTCACACTTTTATTTTGAGCTCAGGTTTCAAATTGGGTCTCTCATGGTTCCAGACTGTCCTAATTGCTGCCCCAGAATATTCCTGGGTGAGTATCCTATTTTCAATGAAAACAGATCATCTAAATGGCTTAAAATCTGCAGAAATTGTTTGGAGAGGACAGAAAACAAAAACAACCCCTGAAAAAAAAAATACACCCCCAAAAATCTTTCTCTGAAAAAAAAAAAACAAACCACTGATCACATAAAGCCACCATTAGCTTATTACAAAGAAGAAATACTTCCTACACTTATTTCAAGAACATAGCTCACTAAGAACACCTTCTCTTCTGCCAAGAAATAAAATGCTTTATTTCAAAGTTGTCCAGGCTAATGGAATATGGGCTTGGAAATATGCCATCAGTATAGGAAGAATGAATTTATTTTGGCCCCCTTAGATACTTCAGTAGATTTGGCTACATTAAGCTACACTTGCAATACCAACGGAAATTGTCAGGTATTCCCTTTCTGAGCCATTTCTACTGCTTGACTTTCTAAATTTATTATTTTTTAAATGTTTACATTCCTCCATTCCTCCAAGTGCTCCAAGTTCCAACCTCTCTACAAAAATTAGACGTTTGAGACAGAGGATCCTAGTAACTTCAAAAACTTCTGGAAAAAGTACTTGAAGAGGTCTAAGCAATTCAGTGCCAATTCTTGCTTCCATGCTCAGAGTGGGAGTTGGCTGTACACACCAGGGTTACAACCATATGATACTACTTCACAAGAACTCCATCTTTAAGATCCTTTTAGAATTATTGTGCGTTACTCCAGCAGTTTGAAAATTGGGTTTTTCTTAAATGAAAGACTCGAGGGTAGGACAGGGCAGAATCTGCAAAATTACTAGTACTGAATAATTGTTTTCCTGTTAGGTGATGAACTCCTAAACCACCTCCACGGATACCGCTTATATTATTTTATAGATCTGTTGCTAAAACCAAAGCCTTCATAAACAGATTTAGGTTGGTAACACAAGATAGTAAAGTACAACGCCTAAGAGAAACAGATGCAATTTCATCCTTAACACGTTTTAGTTGATTTTATGGATTTTAGCATTAACTGTTTCATTATAATTGCACAGCAACAAGGACTACACGTGAAGGAAGAAGCACTTCAGAAAAGGCTGAATATATCCTTTGATACAATTTCTACATTGTCTTTGGTTTAGAAAAGGTTAGTGTGTGCATACGTGTGTAAACACTCTTTTTAAAAGGTATTCTATCCAGAAAATTATGTTGGCTGTATGCTATTGAGTACAGATAATTATACCGTAGGACTGCAGAACAAAGTGAACCCTCTGGCACTCTGCACATCAGTCTCATCTTTCCAGGGCTGATGTATAAATTTCAAATATGTAAACTGCTTCCCTTTCCAAATAAGAGTACAGCTAGGGATTTCCTTGGGTAACATGGATTTTGGCCAATGTAATGTTTACAGAACCAAGCCTCTGAGAAGCTGTATTACTGAATATATTCCCAGAAAGAGGGGAAACTCAAAACTATGCCTTATACCAGAACAGAACTGAAGCTAAAATACCAAACTACCTCTCTGCTTCCTCACATTTATTAGGCTGGCTTTGCAAAAACAGGCCAAACAACAGATAAAAGTGGCTGGACCTATTCTTTCAACATGTTTGTTAGCAACAGCTTTAACCACTTTTTTTTTTCCAGACAATCCATCAATTAACAACATTTTTTTATCATGATTATCTGCTTGCAGGTGTATGCACAAGTAGGAGAAAACTAGTTCATGGATCAGAGAACACAAAATTCACAGAGATAAGACTTGGAAATCCCCATCACTCACACTGCTGACTAATAGTTGCAAAACCCATGACCCCTCTGCTGTCCTCATGAAGCATCAGACCTACACATTACCTGCCTTCAGACCCAATACACAGATGTAAGGTGTCAGACATGTGGAATTAGGAAAGTAGAAGGTGTTTTTGCTTTTTTCCCCACAGAACAGTATGTGCAAAATGTGACTAACACCATTTTTCACACAGATAGCTCATGCTGTTTCTTCAAAGCATAAGGCCTCTTGTATACAAGTCCACTAAAATATATTTTCCTTTTAAAAAGAATCTAAAAATTTGTTCTTCCAAAATTCAAAACAGTTCTGACAAAAACTGTGCAAGATCTTTCTATTTCAGACATGCAACCACTACATAAAATAGCAGCACACCAAAAGGTGGCAATGTTCCAACCATCCTAAAAGAGTAACAGGAGACAAACATCTAGCTCTTGGTCTCTACTGCAAAACACTCCAGAACAGCCTACAGCTTCAGGTCTGGAATAATTCATTTTGTACTTAATGTCAACAAGACCTTGATCCTATTGAAGTCAGTGGCATAACTCCCGAGTCACTGTCCTCTTCACACAGCTCTCGGGCCTCAGTTTAGCGTGGGGATGGTTGTTTAAAAAAGGTTTGAATGTTTCAAGGGTACCTATTATTGTCACTCAAAAGGACATATTTATAGTTCTCCTAAATGCAACGTTTGGTATTAATCATATAAATATATCCATTCAGGAGCTAAATGGTTTTCCCTGAAAACATCAGCTTTACTGTGTTGCAGGGGAGACAAGAAAGCCTTAAATTATGAGCATCTGAATTGAATTTAGACACTTTGAAATAAATTCTCATCTCCCTTACGAATTTAGTAATCAATCCCAATACTTTTCTTGAAAACTATTTTTCTCCTGCCTCAGACAGAGATAACAGGTGTCTCGAATCATCCATTCCTTTCTTCATTTTTCACACATTTAAACTTAAATCTCATAACACTTTAGATTTCACACAGAGGGGAAATGACCACACAAGTCTGACTGATTGTCAGTAAAAAAACATCACTTTAACTTGACAGTGTTTTCTAAGACCAAAATCTTTCCTTCAAAGGCTTCAATAAAAGTCAAAGGTTTCATTTAGAAATAGAAGGAATTTTAATTTTAAATTTAATCTAAAATTAAATTTTTAATTTAAACTCTTAATTAAACAATGACAGTGCTTATACTAACAATGCAGGAAAAAAATCTTATCAGGCTGTCTTCAGTATACAAATTAACATGTCTCTTTTGATGTATTAGAGTTAGGTATTATTTTAGGACCCTGAGAGTAAGCAAGAGAAAAAAAAAAATACACTCAGGACTTTTTTGTAGTATTTTGCTTTACTATACCAAAAAATGACAATATATGAGTTTCTTATCCAAATAAAAACATCTAGGCATACTGCATCTTAAATAAATAATACCACTTAAAACAAGAATGTCGAATTTGGACAGGATTAACTGTTCTGCAATGCTATTAACACATTGTAGGCATAAGGTGGCCCTTCATACACATACCCTAGCTGCTGGGCATAACCAGCCACAGCATGATACCAACCCACTGTTAGCTGGGAAGGACTTAAGTATCCCCATTAATATGGACCATTCATAAGGTCTGTATATTGACTAAACTTCTGCACCTTTCAAGTAACAAGAAAGATTGCGTGCCTAAAGGTTTTTCTTTCACCCTTAACATCTTGTATTTAATATGTCACCGTCCTGCATGCTTACACAGCACAAACACAAAATCTCACTAACTAGTTCACACACACAGGTAGAAGCTGTACCAACCTTAGGGTACCGTAGGTACAACAAGAAAGTAAAAGAATTTTAATTTCTTGTCCTGTTCCTAATAGTAAATATGCTTTGTGACCCTTTTAAAAGCAGTCTCAGTAGACAGCTCACATTATTCTTTTCATGCCACTGGCCCCACAGCACTAAATCTTTTATCTGCATCACTACTCTTAAACATATTGTTGACATTTAATACTTATGGGAGAGGGAAAAGGCACGACCTCTTCCATCAGGAAGTTGTTCATCACTGGATTTTATCCAAGGGGAATGTTAATGATGATACAGAAAAGTGGTTAACCATTTTTCATAAATATTAAAGGCATCTCCTGTTAAGGATATGTTTCCGGTTTACTGTGGGAAATGCATTGAGAGGTTACATGTTAACCTTGGTTTGTTTGTATGAATGCTTATCTTCAAATATGGACAAAACAAGCTCCAAAACTGTTCTACCTGGCAGCTGAGGGACTGTTCCAATTTTTCCACTGAAAAGAGAAGCAAGATTTAAATTGACTATGTAGGAGATTGGACCAGGTCTCTGTGCATATGTTGGATCAAGCAAACACAGCGAAAATAGCAGCACTAAGAGAAACTCTTGGGAAGAGCACATAAGCACACTCCTGCAGTCACTCTACCTTGTCCTGTCTGCATCTTACCTTCATTAAGAATGCCAAAGCACACACCTCTGCCTATTACCTTTGGAATTCTAATGGATACAGGCAATGGCCTCTGCTTCCCTCTCAACAACATTCCTAAGGATGCCAACATTTTATTGAAATTTTTGGCTGCTGGACACCAACACAATAATTTCAGGGAACTGTAAATGATAGCTGAAAGCCTTCTTCCTTAAGTTAACTACCAGCTTCAAGTCCAAGATCATGCAGGATTATTCCCTCCACAACACTTTATCTGCAGTGCAAATGCTGAAGCTTATCTACTATCTTTTTGTCCATTCACCTCCGTATGTGCTCTTAAGAATTCAATGAACTCAAGGCAATGTTGTCATAAGGCAGCTACATTAAGAAATATCTGGTAACTGAATGGCAAAAATGGATAAAGGAAAATTCAGGAGGTTGTTCTGGTTAAAAATGAGAATTTTGTTTAGGGCAATAATGGGCAGTTATTATCTTAGAATCACTAGGTTGGAAAAGACCTTTGAAATCAGCAAGCCCAACCATACCTGTCTACTACTAAATCATAGCCCTAAGCACTTCATCTACCCATCATTTAAATACCTCCAGGGATGATGACTCAACAACCTTCCTGGACAGCCTGTTCCAGTGCTCTGTAACCCTTTTGGTGAATAAATTTTTCCTAACGCCTAATCTGAACATCCCCGGACGCAACTTGAGGCTTATCTAACATTCAATTTGGCAAACCAGGAATTTTGTATTAAGTGGCTAGGATTCGTAGTTAAGGGAATAAATAAGGTTTGCTATGTCTAGAAGACACATCAAAATCAGTTATTTTTTTTCCTTCTATGACGTTTCAGGAGTGACTTGATGGCATTAGCCTAGAGTGGGCAAGACTAGTCATCGGCTACTATTATACTTTTCCGTGGGCTACTACTGGAAATAACAGATACCATGATATAACTCCCCAGCAGAAGCAATATAAAAAGCACAAAGAAAGGGACCTATGGTGTATTAGATCTGGCAGCATTTCATAGCTCCATCTCTGCAGCACCTCTGCAGCTGAAAAGCTAGAGCTGCCCTGCAAGCGCAAGGAGCCAGCAGAGCTGCAGGGACCCTTTCCTCTCTTAAGGAAGGATTTCTGTCACCCACTCTTCTCCAAAGACAGGAAGCCTGCTCTCACATGCACCATGGTGCAGCACAGAGCAGAACCTCAGAAAACACTCAGTATCAAGATTTTTCAAAGAAAGATTCTTGGATCCATTTTGGAGATCTCCTGGTTTCTCTTCAAGACTTTTCTTTTGCTACCCAACTCTAATTAACAGGAAGCTGCTCTTTGAGTCATTTGTAATAAAAAATGGACCAAGCAACAATCTCCCCCTTTGCTATACTGGAAATGAATTAATTTTGCTCAGCCTCAAAGCAATCAGCAACTTTAAGGGCGTTAAATGAAATTAAGTCCTTATTTACCAATGGAGCTGTTCACACAAATGAAGACAGATTACACAGTTTAAGCATCCAGAGTTATATCCCTAAATAATGTCCAAATATTATTAGTTTTTGCTGTTTGGGACCTATTCTGCAGAGTATTGAATACTGTTGGATTATAATATATTCTAAAACTTTCACTTTCTGAAATGTTACTAGTAATGTCTCCTGTATTCCAGAACTGAAGAATTTAGCAATTCATTAAATAAATCAGATAAATCAGATTCTAGTACAGCATGTAGTAGAATGGACTCATCACTAGTATTTATAATGTTTTGCAATTGAAAGCAAGTGTGCTCTTCCTAATTATTTTTATGAGTTTTTTTTAATTTGTAATTCTGCTTATATAAATAGTAGCTGTTTATACAAACAGTAGCTGCCAGATTGCGTTAGAAATGAATGTGTGTACACATGAAAAGTGCCTGTAACAGAAGGTTTTTTACTACACATATGCGTGCATAAAATATACTCACACAATGCACCTAAATTCTTGCATTAACAGCTTTTTTCTGCACATTCTCTTGAGTTGTGAACTTTTATTAATTTAGGATTTAGTCTGTTAGTATAGCATAAAGCCAGTTTATCAGCCTGCTCAAATATACCTTTTTTTTTCCTAACATAAATCATTCTGTGAGTTGCTCTGCAAATGACAATATGATTAGACACAGCACCATGCAGTACTTTGGAGGTGAGAACAAACGTCTGAAGTGTGAAATAAATGTAGCAGAACATGGATCTCACGTTCCTAACAGCTGTTTGGCAGTACAATCTGTGTATGTGACAGTAATGACAACATACTGTCCTCAGAAATAATGACACTCATATCTAGATGAGCACAGAAGATGCATCATCATTCCAGGGAGTCCCAGGACAGACATCTTCCCGCTCACGATGCGCCACTCTGGGTTACAGGAAACCAGGGAGCCAGCATTCCTACAAGCAACAGTGATTTTCCTATCCAGGTGGGAAAGTAGTATTTATTTGCTATATCACCACCAGTGTGGCATGTTTAATAGTCAGAGCTGATGTAGTAATATATTATTCCTTGCTATTGTTAAGTACTAAAATACAGGTCTAAGGCCCCACTCTAGTCTCCTTTAGAGCAACAGTATATTTAATTCTACTACAGTGAGTAAGTAAATTTTTAAAACCAGCTTTTTTCTTTTATCAGCTAGGAGCTGCTGTCATTGCTGCCATGGGAATAGGGCAATTCAACATAGATAGGATGACTATATCAGAGAAACCACTTAGAGCTTCTAGTGGAGCATGAGAGAACAAGATATCCTTATAAAACCTGCTGCCACAAAGCCCAAAACACACATCCAACATAGAAGGAGAACAAGTATCAGAAAAGCTTTATTCATAGTTTCTATCATACCTTCTCTCTGGTGAGCTCTTTCTGAAAACAATCCAAGTCACAAAAATTTACCAATGCCATAAAAACCTATTCATCCAAAGAAGTAACCAAGCTCACTTGGGTGGAACTATACTCTCCTCCAGGCAGACTTTGCATTTATTCCTGTTGTGTGGGAACTAATACCTCAGGCAACAGGACAGACAGAGCTGTCTAGTTCATCACACAAGAAGGACACATCCTAATACACAACAGAGGATGCGCTGCCTTGCTCAGTTCAGGTATAAGCCTTCAAACTGACCTCCTCTCAGTGTACAGCTTCCCTAGGACAGCTCAACAAAGGGACATTATCTCTTCCTGAAGGATTCCTGACCACAGATGCCACCTAATCTCTTCTCTTGAGAGGAGAGAAATCCACAAGGTTCCAGAGATGAGGTGCAAGATGCAAAGCTCACTGAAATGTATCTGATTGACATTGCTGAACAAATTCAATGGGGTAGCTATGTGACTCCTCAAGCAGAAAGCAGGCGATTACAGCTCTGCATCATCAACAACTGTTTAATTTAAAATATTACATAGCTTGAAGGAAAGTATCAATAATAACTAGTTTGGGGATAGAAATAGAAAACTGTTTGTCCTGTGTAACTTAAAGAAGTGTATTTGTAACCTCACAAGGTACTACTTTTCACATGATAGTAGAGGAAAATAACAATAACCTGCCAGTCAACAACTGTATTGCAAGGGGACTAGATGGAACAAACATCAGTGACAACAAGAGAAGCAAGTCATCTCCAGTACACACTCTTGAGGGAGTGCATGGAAAGGACAGATTCGGAGAATGCTGAAAAGCCAGTTGTTTCAGAAGAGTTTTTTAAAACTTCTTTTTTTAAAGCAGACATAATCTTATAAACAATTTGCCCAGAATACAACCAGATTCACTTTGGAGCCAAGAACCATATTTCAACTACTTATAAAGCTAATACCTAGTAAAATTAGTATTTATATATTCAGTAAGTGTCATATTCAGACCATTTGTACTTCAGGGCCCTTCAGTCAACACAGCAAAATGCACATAGACCAAGAAAAAAAACAAAAGGATTATTTAGCACACAGGATTCAGCAAGATTCAGGCAGGCAGGCACTTATTATTGTGCTAGAAAATTATATAACACATTGTGATTTTCTGAAAGCTAATTCCTAAAAGTAAGCATGGCCAAAATAAAACAAGTGTTTCAGATTAGGATCTTGTCCATATAGAAGAGTAAACATCACAAAGTACTCATCTACAGATATAATATTTCACCATGCAAACAGAAATGCTAGGAAGCGCACAGGGAAAAAAACACCAAACCAGAATAGCATCACAAGAAGAAGAATGAAATGTAGATAAATTCTGTTTAATATCCATTTTTAGGATTCCTGATTATAAGAAAAGGGAATCCAAGTCCCTGAGTAATGCTGATGAAAGGGATAAATTCAAAGACATCTGAAGTGGGAAGAGAGGTCTCACTCCATCTGTGGTACACGGCACTACCAGAAACCAAACCCAAATATTTTCCTGAAGCCACCTTGAGGCTAAGCTGAATGGAAAATTCCACATTGAACTCCCAGGCATGCAAAGCTGTCCAGGCCATATTAGCTCAGGCAAAGCCAGAGCTCACAGTCATCAGGTTTTGCTTTGTTTCTTTATTTTTAAGCCAGACAAATTACAGCTTCACCTGCAGGTGGGTGTCCTTGCATTGCTATTGAAGCAGGAAAGCCACGGTCAAGTCTGAAAATATTTATTACTAAGACAAGCTAGGGCAGATAGATATTAACCAAAGGAGTCACCTAACAGACTGCAGCTGGAGAGTAGAAGGAAAGTACAGAGAGTGGGAGCTTGAATGAAAAACTGAAAATAACTGCAAGGAGGAACTTGGGTGACCTGGAATGAATTCTTCACAGTTCACAATGCAACACATAGCTGTTCGCTATGTACTGAGCCTTTTTGTCTTTAATTTGCAGCAAAATTTCTTTCAAAAAATATAATGAATCAGGTAAGAATCATCCATCACATCAGGTACAAAAAGGACAGGATTAAACAAATACATAAGCACATATCCAAAGCTAACACCCATGGTGTGGTAGAAAACATGTTACCACAAAATAACTTTCATAAATTGACATGACATTCTCTGTGCAATGGACTCAGAACAATGAAATATTAAGCAAGTCCATATGGAACAGACTTTCAGGAGAACACTGGGAAAGGTGCATCTTCCAAAAATTTGTTCCATAACTGAGATGCACTTTTGGCTACTATCAATTGCATTATTCCCTCGGGGCTCAGGATTGAGCAACAGTATGCGACATGCCACCTTCCATACCAGTGATTCAGTTTTACAGTACATCCCAAACCACATTCTGCACAGCAGACAGAATTCACCCTAAAGAATCGAGCTCATTCAGCTACTGAAGTTGAGTATGAATCTTCTGAGGCTGAAGAACATAACACAGCAAATACTGTTTATGCACTTCTAATATTTAGTCAAGCTCTCATTTATCAGTATTACACCTTTGAATTCGGTAGTATTTCTCAAAGTGGAACCACTCCCACAGGATCTTATTGGCCTTTGAGTCTTGCTGGTGCTGCCCCTAACTGCTGTAGCAAGCATGTCGCTGATACTGTGGCTGTGACCACTGCATACGTTAACACAGTAAAAGAATAATGCAACATATGTTTTGACAAAACAGTTATGAATAAGAGGAATCTGCTTCTTATTACGCAAAACCCACCATAAGTAAAACCAGACATGTGTGTTCTGTTACCCATTCCAATTAGTAAAGTGAGAAATATGCAGGAGGTCAGAAACAAGGCAGACACTGACAAGGAATTTTCTTATTACTTACTTTAAAATAAACAGATGTGGCCACATCATATTTGATAATTTTTTCACATACAAAACAAGAAAATGGTAAGACTTTACTCCAAACAGCCTCCAATGTATTTCTTCAAAGCATTTGTTAAGCATTTTGTTGATACTGAGCTAAGCTGTAAGTTCACTTTGACTAAAACACCAACAATTCATCGGAAGGTAACTTTGGACAAGATTTTCATTAAACAACCCACATTTGCAATGCTTCAGATTTTACCAAAAGTGTGAATTTGTTTATATACTTTCACCACTTCAGTAAATTAATAAATAAAACTATCCTTGTCTCTCCCTCTCCTACATGATACCATATCTTGCTCAATTAATTTCATAGTTATAACAAAAAGTGACAAGAGAAGTTCCAGACCTCATGCTTCATATTCTTCACAGGCCATCTACATACACACTTTGGGAGTGATGGCCACATGGGCGTCTGCAGTTCCTTTTTCAGGTTTTACAGTCCTCACTGATGAGCAACATTAGATAAAAGCTAGTCAACCAAAGCCAACTGTGTGCCAGCAACAGAGAATGAACTTGAAAGCGTTAGACACATGACATTTCTGTTTGTTAGTGTCATTGAAGGGGTCTTTTTGCATTATCTAATCTGAAATTTTAATTTTGGGAAGAACAGTCAAAGCCAATAACTTCAGTCCCTTATTGCTCATCTAAAGTCATTAACATAATACAGACTTTGCACCAAGCAATTAAAAATAAGCTTTAACTGATATTTCAATAGCATTTCAACATCTTGCAGTGTTGAAAAGAGAGCATTATTTCTCATTTAGTCACATGAAGGTGCCATGGGTCGATGGCCCTCAACATGGTCGACTTGAGTACAGCACGGCTGACAAGTTGGAATTTTTACATAAAAAACTTCAAATTTTGCCTTAGAATACAAGAAAATGAATTGCACTTTAATTCTCTTCATGGATGCAAATAAATGTGTAACAATAAAATGTTAATTGCTTTATTTCAAGCCAAAATTAGCTATTCTCTCTGTAGAATCAACACTGCCTATTCCAGGAGGCAGCGATGAGGTGAGGTCCTTATGCAGAACATTAGTTACTCTACAGCTCACTACCACGTGGCTCCTAACCCCCAAATCACACGAAAGCATGAAATTGCTCCAAAGAGCCAGAATATTTACCCAAATCTGATACCAAGTTGGAAACAAAACCTCTCCCTTTAAACTCTTATTTAGTTTTTGTAGCTTTTCCTCCCAAGAGGCTTTTATTAATAATCTAAACTTTTGCACATCAGCCATTTAAATGAACTTAGAATTTTGCTGGTCTAGGTAAAGGAAACTAGGGTTTTGCAATAACATTACATGCTTGGAGAGAAAATGAAAAGGTCAACAAATAAAAAACACACATACTCAGCTATCCAGATCTTAGCACAAGTTTCACAATGTATAAAGGTCTAGGAGAAAGTACATATTCTGAGAAAAAAAGATCCCAAGTCCTCCAATCGCTCTCAGACAAAGGCTAATTAAGGATGGCATCTCATCTTCATAGACGGACCAAACAGAATTATAAAAAAAAAAATAAAATCAATGCTTATTTCCTCACTAATAGAAAAGCATACAAAAATTATACCATTCTCTGGTTAAAACTGCATTTAAGAAGTATACATCACATATGTCCACCATCATCTCTTCCAAATCCATTCTTTTAAATGACTACTTACTAGCTCTGAGCTGTGTCTGAGCTCCCCAAGGCAAGGCTAATGGCAGTGGACAACTTTGCCTTACTAACAAAGGGCAGAGCCTTTCTTTGCTGTTTTAAAGGTCTCAACACAACAGGTTGCTATTGAGAGATTTCTGGCTGGAGGTTACAAGGACTGTGAAGCAGATTTAACAAAGAAAACTACATAGCACTTAATAAAGACCATTGTTTCTGCCAGCTGCTTTAATTTCAGTATTCTCACCACATCACCAAATACTAAGCGATCTAGTTGGGTTTGCAACATGCAGACAGTCCAGGATGTAAAGCGCTTCATATCAGAGCTGTAACTAGCCATGTTTACAATTTCCCGGTTTGCTAATGAGCCAAAAGACACCTAAATAAATAAATAAATAAACAAACAAACACACACACACACACATACACACACACACACACAAAAAAAGCTCATTCAAAGCTGCTGCCAATATTCAAGTATTTTACATCGTTTGCTATCTCCATCAATTACAATCACCTTGAGTGCCTTGAAGTCCTTTCCCAACAGATAATGCCCTTCTGAGATCAATTTTGAAAATTATGTTAGAGCAAGTGTGCAAAAGTTAGCCAAATGACACATTGACCCTGATTTGGGGAAAGAAGATAGTTATGTAGTTGAAAATACAAATATCTGGTAGCCTACTTAATGCACAATTAATCCAATTCCATATTCCTATATGCTTCAGGGAACTCGTACGTTTCTTTTTAACTGGGAACATCCATTTTAACCTTGAATAGCACTGTATGCTCTGATCTCTCAAAGGGAGATAGGGCTTCTAAAGATATGAAATGACTGATTAGAATAACAAAATATACTTAAGCATCAGTTTCTACCCTCGTGGGCTCTACAATAAAACAACTGGCAGAAGCAAGATACAACATCTTAAGCTGCAGGCATCAAAATTAATTATTTTACACCAAAGCATGCCTCAGAAGGGACCACTGTAATTAGAATAATAAGCATTAGTGCACATTGTAAATTTTATGCATTTTTTACGTTTATAAATCCCTTTTGTACATAATTGGTTTTTTATTGTTACTTGAAATAAAAACACAAACCAGAAATTTAAAATCTTATTAAAATATACGCAGTTAAATATGAACTAAAGCGTATATAATCCTCCCACAATTTCAGACTTTATGGACAATATCTATCATCCTAAGTCTTTAAGTATATTAATTGCATGGATTTTAAGTACCATTAACATTCATTCAATATGGTTATTCCAGAAAGCTTCCAGCTAGGACTAGGACCTTTTGGAAACAAAATTTAATTTGCAGAGAAGATAATCATAACATTTTAATCTATCTCAATGTATTAAAAATGAAAGGAAAAAAATCAGCTAATATTGTTTTTAAACACTAGAGACCTGGCCCAAGGCTTACAGAAATTAAAATCTATCCTTCTATTGAAGGCAGACTGTAGACCAGGCTGTAAGTGAACTGGGGCCCCAGTTGAAGTATAGTTCACATTTACTGCTGCATGGGAGGTGTGAGCTAATGCACCTTTTCATCCTCTCACCACCTCGTCTGAGGCCCCTTAGAGAGGGAGCAGATGCTGAGATGGAAGCAGACGGCGCATTCATTGCTTCTTTTAGGATTAGCATTAAAGTGTGCAATGTACAACATTTAATCCTCACCCTCATAAAACGCCCTCTGCTCCTGCACCTTTCCATCAGTCAGTAGCACACTGCACAATGGCAGAAAAGGAGGATTTTGCCTTAAGCCAACAGAACATTTATAATCATTCGACTTTGTAGGAAGAGCACAGATTAATCTTGGTCCTATTTTTGAATACAGTATCTGTTTCCTTTGAAAGTGCTATAAGGCAACATTAAGTTCCTGGTGCCAGATACTGTACTTACAATTATATCTCAGACTCCATTACAAAGCAATTTGTTAACATATAAAAATTGTAATTGGCAAGAGAAAATTTTTGAAGGGCAGTCCTGCACATACTTACTTTCTTTGACATTTAGGTTTGCTAACCCCAAGCTTCAAGCTTTTTTTTTTCCAATTAATTACTGCTTTCCTCATGAATTTTCTCCAACATTTTGGTTGTCAAATATGTGCAGTTTCCTCCCTCAGAATATTTCACAGCATCACAATTATCTTTAAAACAACTATTGTTTTCCACTCAGAACTTGCTCTGCTTTAGAAGTGAACAAACTAATTTTTCCCTACTGCCAGAGCTGTTGTCAAGCCTAATTAACATCTATAAAGTACTCCCAGTACCTTAAAGAAAGTGCAGGAAGAGAGTCATAATAACTGCCTGTTAATATCTTCAGGAAGAATGGAGGGTGGAGTCTTCTACAAATTTCTTTGCACTATTCTCTTTTAATAGAATCATAGAATCACCAGGTTGGAAGAGACCCGTCGGATCATTGAGTCCAACCATTTCTATCAAACACTAAACCATGTCCCTCAGGACCTCATCCACCCATCCCTTAAACACCGCCAGGGAAGGTGAATCAACAGCCTCCCTGGGCAGCCTGTTCCAATGCCCAATGACCCTTTCCGTGAAAAACTTCCTCCTCATCTCCAGCCTAAATCTCCCCTGGTGGAGCTTGAGGCCATTCCCTCTTGTCCTGTCCCCTGTCACTTGGGAGAAGAGTCCAGCTCCCTCCTCTCCACCACCTCCCTTCAGGTAGTTATAGAGAGCAATGAGGTCTCCTCTCAGCCTCCTCTTCTCCAGGCTAAACAACCCCAGCTCTCTCAGCCGTTCCTCATAAGGCTGTTGTCCAGCCCCTTCAACAGCTTCCTTGCTCTTCTCTGGACTCGCTCCAGAGCCTCAACATCCTTCTTGTGGTGAGGGGCCCAGAACTGAACACAGGATTCAAGGAGCTGTCTCACCAGTGCTGAGTACAGAGGGAGAATCACCTCCCTGGACCTGCTGGTCACACCATTTCTGATCCAAGCCAAGATGCCATTGGCCTTCGTGGCCACCTGGGCACACTGCTGGATCATGTTCAGTCGGCTGTCAACCAACACCCCCAGGTCCCTCTCCTCCAGGCAGCTTTCCAGCAAGGCTTCTCCCAGTCTGTAACACTGCACAGGGTTGTTGTGCCCCAAGTGCAGGACCCTGCATTTGGTCGTGTTAAACCTCATGCCGTTGAACTCAGCCCAGCGGTTCAGCCTGTATCGATCACTTTGCAGAGCTTCCCTACCCTCCAGCAGATCGACCCTTCCACCCAGTTTACTGTCATCTGCAAACTTGCTAAGGCTACGCTCAATGCCTTCATCCAGGTCATTGATGAAGACATTGAACAGGGCTGGACCCAGCACTGAGCCCTGCGGAACCCCACTTGTAACTGGCCTCCAGCTGGATTTAACTCCATTTCCCACCACTCTCTGGGCCCGGCCAGCCAACCAGTTTTCTACCCAGAAGAGTATGCGCTTGTCAGAGGCTGAATGCTGTGAGAAACTGTGTCAAAGGCTTTGCTGAAGTCCAGGAAGATACATCCACAGCCTTTCCCTCATCCAGCAGCCGAGTCACTTTGTCATAGAAGGCAATCAGGTTAGTTTGGCAAAACCTGCCTTTCGTGAACCTGTGTTGGCTGGGCCTGATCACCCGGTTCTCTTGCATGTGGAACATGCATATAGGAACACTATACACTACATGGCATAAAATTTAGCAAAAAGAAACATTATTTCCCTGCTAGGAACTGTGACATTTATTCATTGAACCATTCCCTTTAGAGAAGGGACATGCACAGCCTGAATGAAGAAAATTCCACCAAGAATTGTCACTAACCATTCTTGAAATAATGGCTGATGTCACCGATCACACCAAGTAACCAAACTGTTAACATCTCTTTCTACATTAGTTTACACAATTCCTATCCATGAGCTGTTGCTGTATACATCTTAGTTGTTCATACATGTTACATATATGCCCTTCAGGACATAAGAATTTATGTGACACAAAGCTAAAGGAAACCTTTATGTTAATATCTATGGGCTTTAGGTAATACCTCTGAGCCCTAGACAATGACAAAACATGCACCTTGGCTGTCCTGAGTCAGCAGCTACCAAGTCCTCATCTACAAAATTAAAAAGGAAAACTTCACGAAGTTAAAGTTTCATAATCATGAAATCTAGGGATGCAAAAACCGCCTCAACAAGCTTACATGCAGCAGAACTACAGCATGTTAATTAACTAACAGAAGTTTTAAACTTTTTTTTTTGTTAAAGTAAAAAAAAAATAGTCTTTGAAGACCCTCAGATGTCACATTTCATTCCGTATGTACATGAGAGGAAACAGGGATGGGAAGCAAGCAAAGCATTAATGATTATACAACACTCATGCATTTGAGAGAATACAGGGAAGATAAATTTGACTGTAAATTCTAGCCAGCAAAACAAGCATGTTTAGATTCCTCCAAAAATGAAAGGCTGAGACTGGGTAGACTGGGTGCACAAATGCCTGGCTTACGGCAAGCTTCATACAGTAAATGCTTTGGATAAATATCTGCTGACCAAACTGTGACTTGTTCAAGACTTCCCAGTAACTATTACAAAGCAGACATATTTAGAATCAAAATTTAATTTATATTAACTTTGGTCTACTCTAGAATTTCTTTGCAGCCTACATAAGGGATCCAGGCATACCAAAGAACAGCCAAGTATTCTAATCCAGGGTCTCATATCTACCTGAAGGTGGATGACCACCATGACCACAAACAGAAAAGCAAGCTCTAACACAGGTGAGAGGCTTAAAATCTCCTGGACCAATCAGAATTGTTGGTAAATTTTAGGAAGGAGAATAAGGCAGCAGTTAAAAGGATAGTGACACTACCATAGCAGGAGTGTTTATATTTCATTCCAAATAGGTGGTGACCAACCTCACACCAAAGAGAGTACGTTAGTCATTATAACTTTAAGACAGATCCTAAATTCAGAGTACAAATGTATGAACACTGGCGAGGGCCTTTCTTCTAAACCCTGAACATAAACCAGAGGTAGTGCAGCTGCAGGGAAGAAATGCTACTGTATAAAGCTTCTGACAACACAAATCCTGTAATCTTTTAGGCATTTCAAACATTTTTGTTTTCCAGTTGCAATCTCTGTGTCCCTTCATTATATTTTAGCAGAACTGGTGTATTCCTGGATGGAATGGATTTGGAAGCACATTTTCAGCTTATTCAAAGCTTCAGCAAAAACTGCCAAGTGAATTGCTTTCTGAATGTGACAGTTGAGCCATCTCAGTTCTTTGTTCACACTTAAGCCACCAGGTGAACATGTAGCTCTAGCATGATACACCTCTAATCCAAACAGTTGCCAGCAACCTGGTAAGCTGAGGCACATAAAAAAACCAAACCAAACCAACACTACAGGAACCTCTCACATTCACCATAAAGCAGCATGTAAAATGAACCAAACAAAACAAAAAAACCCAACAACTTGGTGAGCTCCAGACAGTAACAACAGGCATCCCAGAAACAACACAGAACAGCATGAAACATGTCAGGTGGTGATTCACACATTTTTTTCCATAGAGTCATGCCTACATATAGAAAAGGTAACATGGAATATTCATGTTCACATAACCTTTGCATCTAAAGACATGAGAATTACACAATCATCGAATTTGGCTGTCTGAACAGGTAAATATTCTTTCTAGAAATGTTTTGGTTTCCTGAGAAGTTATTTTTCCATTTATACTTTATTCTTGACCACTTTCACCACTTTTTTAATAAAATAACTTTTTAAATAACATCCTGTTGTTATTTGTTTCTGCCAATTTTGTTCTCCTAAATTCAGTTTTGCCTGCAGCAGCATTTCAGTTCTGACTTATGACTTTCACTAGTAGGGCCAATTAAATCTCAGGATATCACTTTCACTTAAACTAAACAGAATTAAGAGCTTCCCTCAAAGCATATTGTCTTCCACTAAGTCGTATTTTAGGTGATACAGGAATGTAAAAAAACCAAAAAAGTAAACCACAAAAAACCCCCACAAGCAACAAAATTAAAGAAACCAAACCCAAATAAAAAAGAAATTACAGAACAGAAAACATTCCATGCCATTCAAATGCATTTGCAAGCACTGGCTATTTTAACAAGAAAGTCTCCCAAGAAAAACTCAAAAGGAATTTGAAGATACTGGGAATAGACTACTGTAAGCATTGATGAAATTTCAGCAAAGTAAAATAGAAAAATGGCCAAGGAAGAGAGGAAAAAAATAATTTCTGATTTGCAGAGCCTCTTAATCAGTACTGTCTGTTCTGTCTCCATGAGTGAAAAGATGCCCTAAGCTCTTACTATTATCAACATGCTACTGCAGTCTTGTTTTTACTATGAATTTTTGCGCTACCAACAAGCTATAAACACATAACCAGGAAGAAATATTAGTTCTCTTATTTCACTCACATTATCTCTACCTCCTTCCACCTGCTGGTAAAGCTTCTTTTAATACAGCCCAGCATACAGTTAGCCTTCTAGGCTGTGAGTGCATACTGCAGGCTCATATCAATCTTCTCATCAATCAGCATCCCCAAGTCCTTCTCCACAGGGCTGCTCTCAATGACATCATCCCCCACCCTGTACTGAAACCGCAGAATACACCAGCCCAGGTGTAAGACCTTGCATTTGGCCTTGCTGAACCTCATGAGGTTCTCACAGGCCCACTTCTCCAGCTCCTCCAGGTCCCTCTGGAGGACAAACCATCCTTCTGGTGTGACAACTGCACCATTCACCTTGATGTCATCTGCAAACTTGCCAAGGGTGCACTCAATCTCACTGTCTATGTCATCAATTAAAATGTTAAACAGCACTGGTGTGGACCTCTGAGGGACACCACTTGTCACAGATCTCCATCTGGACACTGAGCCATTGGTCACTACTCCCTAATGTGACCATCCAACCAATCCTTATCCACTGAACGTTCCACCCATCAAATCCATCTCTCTCAATTTAGAGAGAAGGATGTTGTGGGTGACTGTGTTTTACAGAAGTCCAAATAGATTATATCGACTGTTTTTCCTGTGTACCAGACTTTGATACTGCTTCAAGATACTGAGGTACTATAAGAATAAAATAAAAGCAAACCAAGAGACTTTTTTAAATTGAGAATGCATAGAAGCAGGCAGAGTATCTGTTTGAGAATGTATATTCTTTCTTCTCTTTCATTTTCTGGTTATTGCAGGCTTCTCTACAATACCGATGTCCTTTGAAATAGCTCTTCAGAACAAATCAACCAACTCACCCTGTGCTTTTACCTTCTTCAGAGCACACAAGAAGAGAGAGCCTAAAGCAACATGGAAGGGCAGCCAAATCCTGTGAATCTTCCCCCTCCCACCTCTGTGACTTTCTTAAATTCTGGATTCTCATAACTGTCAAAGCCTGCAGTGAGAGTGAGACCTGCCAGTGGTATCAGATTGCTCTTGATCTGCCAGCTTCTCCACACACGATTCTGGAGAGTTCACTACATCTGTAACTTCTAGGTATGTAAGAGTCTGCCTTCCTAGTACCAGTTTCTTCCACTTCATTCCAAATTAGTATTAGCTTTTTGTTGAATGGGCCTGTAGAAATTAATAGGAAAGCTAGAAAACAAAATACAGTTCTGTGAGAGAAAGAATAGCACGTTTCAGCACTAAGAAATTCAGAAAAAAGAATACTGCACTGATTTCGCGTTGCTCAGATACAAGGCAAATTACCAAGAATGTTGCTGATTCTGTGAATTGATAAAGAGTTATTATATCACATAGCTACACTTTCCTGTATGGATTCTCTTTATTTGTCTTAAAGTAATTAAACCAGAACAGACATTGTTTCCAACTTGCTCTAATGTTGATGTAATCTCTTGTGGTAATAAACCCTGTGCTAAGAGCTAAAACCCCAAATACTACAAAAGAAATAGTAGTTCTTGAAAAAAATGGAGAAACTTGATGCCTAGAAATAGTTTACTGAAATATGAACCAAATATGTATCTGGCACTTCCAGAGAGAGGTTTATATATCAATTCACTAAGATTTGTATGTGTTTTTCTTTAGAGTTACATGCCTCAGCAGGGAGATAGAAAGCATACTTTATACCTGTTGTTCAAAGCACTCTATGTTCCTGCAGTGGTTCAACACTGTTACAGCTGCACTATGTCAGATCTTCTTTCAGAAAACAGGTATCCAAATCCTTGCAGAGACTGGTCAGGAAGACACACTCTGGGCTGAATATAAACTGGGAATGGCAGAAACACATTCTGTGTCTCAGGCTTTCATCAGAATTGACCTTAATGATTAAATGTGTTCATAAATACAGCCTCACTCCCTGATTACCTGTAGGAAGCACATCTAGTACATTTCTAAAAGGATTTATAGGTCTTTGTGCTAGTATTTTGATTGTAGCAACGTTTCAGTATGTTGACATCACCCATTAGATGATTTCAGCATCTAATGACTGCTGACTGCGTAATACGGAGTGATCCTGACCCTTTATGTATTTTTCAGAGGCAAAAATTAAAAACATCAGTCATTATGATCGGAATTGTCCTCCTAAGCCTAATGGTCCAAGGTCCTGGTATAAAGTGCAATTACATAAAACCCACAGATTTGTACTTCAGAAAAAAAAAATTAAAGAAAACTATAGCACACAGAATGCTTTTTACATGCTTATGTCAGTGTGCAGAGAATATAGGTAAGTATAAATAACCATGTTTACATATCTATGGATTTTATGCATCTCTGCAGGTGTGCCAAGAAAGGCTTTAGGAAACTGTCACTCACTTTCTGTAATGCATATTTTCTAAAGAGCAGAGTATTCTAAATACTTCTACTTTTTGGTATTACAAATAAACAATAAAAACATATTCAGCAAAACACTTTAAAGAAAAAAAAAGTCTGATAACCATGCTGCAATCCTCTGATGGTTTCTTGTTCTCATCCTCATATTTACATAGTTCACTGTTAATAACCTAAGCCAACCCATTGCAATAAACCAAACACCACAGTAAACAAGCTGAAGTTACCTAAATTAGGAACAAATCAACGTGTTCTTATCGTTCATTAAAGTTGCTTAGGAACTAGTTTCACTTTTTTGAAAAATAGTCAATATCTGAATAAACAACTCAGCCCTCTAAACATGCAGTGAAGGCAGACAGCATACAAAAGCTATGAAACCAGTCTCAAAGGCCACCCTAGCCAGGCTGTCTGAGAGCACGGAGATAAAGACTTATAAATAGGGATGGCACTGTACTCTGGACAAGATTTAAATAAAGAAAATAGCCACCTAAATTAGACCTTTAAATCATATGTAATCATACAGCGATATGTCCTGAATTATACTAACAACAGGAGTAAGGAAAGTATAAACAGTCTTCAAAAAATATCTTATTATTCCAAAGGGATTATTCAAAGTTTATATTTCTATGCTACAGTCACATGCTACTTAAACTAATAAAATATTTCACATGCATTATGATAAACAACATCATGATAAATTCTCATTAGTGATCTTGGTAAAATGATTGAACCATTCTGACCAGGCAATTTGCTTCAATGAAACACCAATATGTTTTAAAAATAAAAATATTCCTTAGTTTTCATACTGTCCTAAGCAACATGGCATCCTATATATTTAACACAATATGTATAAGATTTTATACTATCACCTTTCAAATCAATCAAATCATTCTAGACCAGTCTTTTCCAAACTTTTCCCTTTTCAAGAGACACCAACTATTTGCTTCAGATCAGGACGAGCACACAATTTGAAATGTGCAGAGTACCTGCAAAATGGTAGGTTCATTTTCTAGCCATCTTCACACTGGGTATTAAATTTCCTGGTTTTGTTCTGCCAGTACATGATACTCACTCCATACATAAGTGTAAGTAGTGACATAAGGCAATGAAGAGTCAAGCTCTTCGGTCTGTAAGTTCTTTCACACCTTTTCTGTAGCATGCTGGACACATTGAATAGTTCTGATTGAAGTGTCAGATTTATGAGGAAGGTTTACTTCTACAGCAGATCAGGTACCTCTCCATACTTAGAAACTTGCACCTATTTTTAATATTATCAAGCTGATAAGTATTGGGATTTAGCTGCTTTTTATCATACGTTATAAAATGTTTGTTCTTATTTATAACTGGATGAGAAAGTGCTGATTTTCAGATCACAGTGGTTTGCAGATAGCACTGCTGTGGGGCTGAGACAGTAGGGAGTTTGAATTCTCACTCCACCAGGACCTTCCTGAGGATCTCCAGCAAGGTATTGAGTAGCAAGTGGTCTAATTCTCCTGTGAGATGATAATAATAGTGCTTCTGCTCTGTCCATTTTCAGACCACGAGAACTGGGCAGGGTTAGGTTGATGACCATTATGTGCCTGGAACAACTGGGTGTTCAGGCATAACCATAGCAATTATTATCCTCACTCTTAACTGATCTGATGAGAAGGGGGAAATTATGTGAAAATTATGTGTAGAGAAGCAAAAGAAGCTGCTTAACCTTCTAACTAGAAAATAGTGCTTTCCCCAATAAATTCGCACAGAGAGGAAAATCCATCTTTTTTGTGCTTCTGTTTAGCTTGAAGAACATGGTAAATAATGTTAAGAGGGTCTTGAGGTTGTAATTCTTGATGTTTACATAATTCCAGACGTAAAAAATGACTTCTAAGTCTTTCCATAGTCAAGTTGGAGAAGAGAGTTTTTCATGTAGTAATTATCAACGATAACACTGCACACCCTCCATTAAATTTTCATCACAATGATTAGGTTCAACAAGAAGGAGAACCAGCTCAAACATCAATTTCTGTTTCTCCTCTTGTTGTAAAGTATAAAAGTGGTTTTATGAATACATGCTGTATTTCAGTTTACCACAATGGAAAGTCTTGTTTGTTGTTTTGAGAAAAGACATTTTAAAAATTACTAATTACACATTAGTCCAAACCCAGTTTTCGGAGATGATTAAGCAATGCAAACAGCATTTTGCTTTACCATAACCACAGCCTTTTCCAGAAACTGATAATTTTATGATCAGTTAAAAATTAAATGAGATAGTTCTTATGACCCACAAGAGCCTTAAATCATTAACTTGTCAACAGAAGGTGCCCAAAGCATCCTGTTCTACTGCACAATAGAACTACATTAACAATAGTCACAAATCTTACAACTTAGATTTCTCTATTTCAGTCTTTAATCTGCTCTCTTCAAATTTTAACTCAGTTCTACCCTGAACATAATTTTTACATAAAATCTGCTTCAGATGAGATGAGTTTACTCAAAGGAAGGGAAAATGAAGGGCTACAATGTGTTCCTCCACTAACAGTACTCAATTCAGTTCACACGTAGCATCACATATTGAGAATAAATCACACAGCCTCTCCAAACATACTTCACCACCAAACATACTTCACTGCTTCCAGTTCTAAGGAATCTAAACATAGTCCCTTTTACTGGAATTCTTTCTTGGCTCAAATTCTGCCTTTGTATCACCTGAGATATGAATGATGCCAGTAAGCATGGCATTCTGTGGAGATCAGAGCCGAATCTGGAACAGACATGACAGTCAAGGATAGAAATGGGAGCCCAGGTTCACAGAGTTTTGGATCACAATCATATTCAGTATTCAGTTGGTGTTAAATTTTATAAAAATATTCTTTTGAATGGCATGATCTGTGTAATATTTTATTTAACAATGCACATCATTTAAGAAAATACATTTAAGATATAACACTTTGCTGCCAGTTCCCAGAAGGAACATAGCCACAATCATGCAGAATAGGTGAACGTCCCCAGACCTGATGTAAATGGCAAAACCAAGCTCAATTACATACATGCCTGTGATGAAACACTATTTAAAAGTAAAGGCTGTAAGTCACAGGGGAAAAGACCAATTTCCAAAAACACAGCCACATTTTTGATAAATAACGGACACCAAATACCTGCCTCCTCACAAGTGGCATACTCGTACTCCAGCCTGACATTTCTTAGAGTCATACAAAAGGTGGTTCTTCTTGGCTGTCCCTGATCCAGTCAAGTGAAAGGCAGTATGAACAGTATAAAAGGTTCTTTATCAACAGCATCTTTCATTCATTTAAACAAACACCAGATTTTTTACATGAACAAGACAAATGGGGAGGGTAAAGAAGAGGAAGGATACACGGGAAGGAAATGCATTATACAGGTGAAAAAAACCCCCTCAGTCCTGCCTGCTTTAATGTTAAACAAAACAATGAGTCCAGCAAACCAGAGTCTACTTTCCATCCCATGTGGACACAGACATTTTGCCCACATGGGAAGATAGGCATCTGCTTTGTGGAACTGCCAGTCCTGCAGCAGCTCCTATGATTATGCAGATGGAGCAGCACTTGAGCAGCAAATCCATCCTCCCTGCGTTTTCTCTCAACATCCCACACACGCAGCCTGCACCTGCATGCTGAAGGTGAGAGTGTGCCACATGGACTGCAAGACTCTCAACTAAGACAACAGCCACAGAGATAAGAGTGCAATAAGAATTCACTGGATAATACTGTATTTCAACATTGCCATCTAGGAATTTTCAAGCAAATGAACATAATGTCATGAACCCTTAAGAAAATCTTCAAAAGAAGAGGAAATCTCTCCCAAATTATTCTTCCTTCCAGTGATTTTCTCAAGGAGCTGACAACAGTTCCGCAACCTTGTGAACTGCAGAGCAGCATCAGCACAGTTCAGGGAGCCCAGCCCAGATCCCAGCTGCTGACTTGTCAGTGCCTGGGCTCATCTGACTCAGCTCCTGTTTCCCAGCAGCATAGCAGCCAGTACTTGCTGGTGCTGTGGAGATCCCTGCCTCTACAAGAGGATGGTCTTCATTGCCCATTTCTCAGGACACTGAGAAAACTACATAGCTCTCTCATCTCTGCTTCCTACAAATCATCTCACTCCCCTTGAAGCCCAATGTCTACAGGGGGACGTGAAGTTTGCACTGTGGCAGCTGGCCTCCTTCTGTCACAGAAAAAGCTCTGGGAGAAAGGCCAAGGTTTTGCATTAATCTGGTGACCTGAGTGTTTCACCCAGCATGGATTTACTTTAGGAATAAAGAAGGGTCTAAGTCTCTATCCCTCCTTTGCCCATAAAACAATCTAATACCACCTCCCCATTTTTCAGGGCAGCTGCCCACGCAGGGCTGGATGCTTTGCACTCACTATATAACCCACAAGTCCAGTACACGCTTGCTGCAATCCAGACCCAAGAGGCAGTCAGCCTGCTCTTGCAATCTGCACAGCAACCCCCATGTTCCAAGTCCATTATATGTGTTTGCCACTGAATTCAACAGTCCAAACCCCTAAAGCGGTTGCTGCTGTTGTTAAACCAATCATCTAGGAAAACCCAATCTAGATATAGAGATAAGTACACACTTGCCCTATTTTATAAATTCTAAAAAGTGAGGATGTCACATCTTATTCAGTTCAGCCTCCTAAATTCAGAGTAGAAGTCAATAACAAAAAATTATACTACTTATCTACGAAAATAAAGCCACTTGAGAAAATACTGAGATTTGAAACACCAGCCGCCTTGGAGTCTTCATATTTTTCAGCCTCTCCTTTTGCTCTTTCCTATGATGATTATATGGAATACAATTAAAGCATATAAGCTCACGAAGACTAGAAGTTAAAGCATATAGCTTCCTGGAAAGAGATTAACTATCTCAATTACGCAAGCACCTCACCATAAAAAAAATCATAATGTAAATTTGCATAGCCCTGGAGAGGCAGACCTTGCAGATATTAGCACCACTGCTGCTCAGAAGTCTGCAAATGATCTCCCTTGCCAGTCCCAAAAGGCATTTCACCCTGTCCTGCTTTCTCCTTCTCTCACATATACAAATACACAATACTCACAGCAGAGCCTTCTACCAAAACCTCCTGGTCTCCAATCTTCTTGTGCAGAGTGGATGACATTGGATGACTAGTTGCTGAAGTTACTCCTGCAGCTGAACAAGATTGGGATCAGGAGGATACTGAGGATTACAATGTTTACTTTTTCTTTAAAATTTTATTTTCTTAGCATTTTCCAGTAACTTTCAGTTGTAGTAGACCTGAAAGATGGGAAAACACAATGAAAACCCAGTTCATCAACAAAAGAGAATTAAAAATGCTAAATAATAGATGCATTGACTTGGGATAGATTGCCAGTCCCTTTTCTCAGAAAAGGTTTAGATATGTAAACAGGATGTAACTGAAATACTCATTGTAGAAGAAGGAAAGTCTTTTGACAAGAAATATTCTTTAAAAAAAAGTATTTGTAGGTTATCTTACCTTCAGGCAAATCATCAGTATATTCAAATCATCTTGCTACCAGGATATGTACAGGTTTCCAGTACAAGCAAAGACCTACATCTGAATTGCTCATTTTCTTCTAAGCAAATACACAGATATATTCTATGTGCAAAAGTCCAATCTGTTTCCTGAAAGATGAGGCAGAGGGAAAAATGCATCAGAAATACATACAAAAGAATAAAATGAATAGAAGCAGACTGCCACAAGCTTCACAGCCTGTGATGCTTTCCTCCAGACCAACTCTTGAAGCCCAGAGGCATTGAGAACTATGTATAGAACATCAGCTTTCAACAAAGAAAAATATTTTCTACTTCTCATTCTAGTAGATAAAAATTTAGAAAATGCAAAAAAACAACCAGAAAGTTCAGATATGAAATATTCCATACAAATGGCTTAGGAAAATCAAAGTTTTAAAGGCAATGTGATTTTGAGGTCCCAATGAAGATTTGGTTTAAATAATTTATTCTCAACAGTAGTAGTGATTTTAGTAAATATTGCTGTTAGCAGAGCTATCTGTTTGATTTGATAGCAATCAAATTGCCCAGTCCAGTCACCTTCTTAATGACAGCTGTTTGCTCTAACACAAGAAGCAGACTGAAACCTGCTCCCTGAAACCCTTTCTGCATTACTGACACTTCAATCAATTCTGGTGGGAAGAAGCCTCTTTATTTACAGCAGTTCAATGCAAACAGAATTCTAATCATCAAGTCTATTAGTCACTAGATGTTCCTGTAAATCATATTTCCATAGCAAGTGCATGTTTCAGTGCTCATCACGATACGATTCTGTTACTGGGATTCCAGACACAAAACTGCTGGTAATGAGGAGATTTTCCCAAAATTACATGAAATTACATCTTCTCCCTTGTACACATCCACCAGAGATGGACTGAACTCAACAGAGATGCAGACCCAAATTCAATTTTACACGCATCTTTTAAAAAAGAATCCAATTAAGAAAGAATTTTATTTTTTCCTTTTATTCTGGTTAGAAGTTCAACTGCCTACTTTCCCAGCCCTTTCCTGATGAAAAGGGATGATGGAAAGTAATAAAGGAAGCAATAGATCTAGAGGCATTTTGTGAGTCTAAGTAGCCAGTTTTGATGCTAGCCTTGAAGTTAGCTTCAGTTCCTTCAAGCTCAGCTCTAGGAGAGCTGGAAGATCACTAGAAATCAAACCCCTGCAAACATCACCTCATCAGCTCCATCCAGTACATTTTACCACAAAACACACAAGCAGAATTGTGTAATATCTGCCAAATACATCAATACGTAGTAGAGTTTTGTAATCAGTCGCACATGTACAAAGACTTGATTAGATAGAATAAATGTATGCCATATGTCAAACAGTAACATATATGGAAATAAAAGAGCAAACTGCAGTAGTCGGCCTCAGGGACTAGAGAGGCCTGAAGAATTCTTACTGGCAAGTGTCTTCCAGTCCCTGTCATGATAAATCTGTGAACATGCACATAGTTCATCATTAGTAGATATGTCAGCATGGTCTCTTCAGAGGGGAAGTCAGTTACAAAATTCTCAAGTGGCAGGAGGGTAGCACATTGCCAGTACTGACTGCTGTGATCCTGACTGCTGTTCTGATGAAAATGCAGATGATGTTTCCTGACACACTATAAGATTAGGGCAAAAGACTATGACACAGGTGAATTAGTGTCCCCATATAATGCACTCATGGGCTATCAGACACGGCCTGGAACAATTAAGTTCATATATTGTGCCTTAGTTCTTTGTTTCTAGCTGAACCTCTGATTTAGTTAACAGTCTTTCAGAAACAGATAAGACTGTACCAATTATACACGTGCAGATGCTGAAAAGCAATTATTAGTACAGCTAAAGTTGTTATTACTGCAAAATCCAGTGTTTCCACTTGATTTGCCTTCCATCACTATTGACAAGGTTGCTGTAGATCCTAAATATTCTTAAGTAATCATAGTCACAGAAAAGTTACGATGCCAAGCCTTTAAAGATATTACTATCCTGGAGAAGAGGAGGCTGAGAGAAGACCTCATTGCTCTCTACAACTACCTGAAAGGAGGTTGTAGAGAGAAGGGAGCTGGCCTCTGGAGATTAGGAGGAAGTTTTTCACGGAAAGGGTCATTGGGTATTGGAATAGGCTGCCCAGGGAGGTGGTTGATCCACCTTCCCTGGAGGTGTTTAAGGCACGGGTGGATGAGGTGCTGAGGGACTTGGTTTAGTATTTGATAGGAATGGTAGGACTCGATGATCTGATGGGTCTCTTCCAACCTGGTGATTCTATGATTCTATGATCTTAGGTCACCATGTTTTCCTTAAGAGGGCCTTCGAAAACACACTAGATGTAGATTAGAAAGCAATTTGCAGTTGTGAAGCTCCTATTTGAAACATTAGCTTTGTCCACATCCATCAGCAGACAATCCTAAAATAAAATGGAACTTCTGAAATCCTGTTCTGGATGAGCACGATGCTCAGAAATCCTGCCTGAAAAGTTGCTCCGTGTCTGTTTACCAGCTCTGGATTAAGAAAGCTAAGAACAAAACAAAACAAAAAAATCCTTCATGATGTCCTTTTTGTAATGTTACAGAGAATAGTTTGGGTTGGAAGGGACCTTGAAGACTGTCTAGTTCCAACCCTCCTGCTACAGGCAGGGACCTGTCCCACTGGATCAGGCTGCCCCAGTCCCCACCCAACCTGGCCTTGAGCACCTCCAGGGATGAGGCAGCCACAGCTTCCCTGGGCAAGCTGTACCAGGGCCTCATAAGGAAGAAATTCCTAGAATCATAGAACAACCAGGTTGGAAGGGACCCATCGGATCATCGAGTCCAACCATTCCTATCAAACACTAAACCATGTCCCTCAGGACCTTGTCTACCAGTGCCTTAAACACCTCCAGGGAAGGTGAATCAACCACCTCCCTAGGAAGCCTATTCCAACGCCCAACGACCCTTTCTGTGAAAAACTTCCTCCTCATCTCCAGCCTAAATCTCCCCTGGAGGAGCTTGAGGCCATTCCCTCTTGTCCTGTCCCCTGGCACTTGGGAGAAGAGGCCAGCTCCCTCCTCTCCTTTCAGGTAGTTGTAGAGAGCAATGAGGTCTCCTCTTCTCCAGGCTAAACACCCCCAGCTCTTTCAGCCGCTCCTCATAGGATCTGTTCTCCAACCCCTTCACCAGCTTCGTGGCTCTTCTCTGGACTTGCTCCAGAGCCTCAACATCCTTCTTGTGGTGAAGGGTCCAGAACTGAACATAGAATTCAAGGAGTGGCCTCATCAGAGCTGAGTACAGAGGGAGAATAACCTCCCTGGACCTGCTGGTGACACCATTTCTGATACAAGCCAGGATGCCATTGGCCTTCTTGGCCACCTGGGCACACTGCTGGCTCATGTTCAGTCGGCTGTCGACCAACACCCCCAGGTCCCTCTCCTCCTGGCAGTTTTCCAGCCAGGCTTCTCGCAGTCTGTGGCTTCTCCCATTCTTCCTTATGTCCAGTCTAACTCTGCCCCTCTACAGTTTATACCCATTGCCCTTCATCCTATCACTAGAACCCTTTAACAACAGTCCCTCCCCAGCTTTCTTGCAGCCCCTTCAGGTGCTGGACGGTCGCTATAAGGTCTCCTTGGAGCCTTCTCTTCTCCAGGCTGAACAAGCCCAACTCTCTCAGCCTGTTGCTGCAGAGATCCTACCTCCTAGGACGCGTACTGCGAGGGGACCTGGAACGCACCCGTTCCCTTCTCCCCTCCCCAAGTCTGGCAGCTGCACTAGGGCTATTTAACAAACATCGCGGTCTCACTGGCGATGACCTGACGGCGACCGGGAGAAGCTGGAAGCGCTCGCCCGCCCCCTGCGACACCTCCTCGGGCGAGCAAAGGCGGGGAGAGCCCATCCCCACACCGCCCCCCGAGCCGCGGAGGGGCCGGGTCAGCGCCCCGGGGGAGCGGGTCCGGGCTGGGCCGCAACGCCCCTCGCTATAAGTGCGGGTCCGGGGAGGGAGAGCGCCCAGAGCCCAGCCCCGCGGAGCCGCCGAGCCAGGTAAGAGCCGCGGCGCGGGGACCCTCGCTCGGAGAGCGGCTCCCTGAGCTCCAGGCTCGCTCCGCACGCCCCCCCGAGGCGCTTCGGGGGCAGCCTCGGCGTCCTGCCCCGGCTGAGGGTGGAGCGGAGGCTCCTCGGGGCAGAGCAGGGACCCCCCTTCCCCGCCAGGGCCGCTTCTCTCCAGCCGCCAGCGGAGGAGAACTTGAAATTGTTAACACTGTGCTAACCTCGTGCTAGAAATTCATCAGAAGTCGCCAGAGGCGATGCTGATGGGGTTTTATTTGTTTGTTTTTGAGACTTGTGCTATATCCAACTTATGGTGGGACTCGATGATCCGGTGGGTCTCTTCCAACCTGGTAGTTCTATGATTCTAGGTTTTTCATTCCTCCAGTCAGCAGCTGGTGCTGGTGTCAGCAGAAGGGGGTGGTGGGTGCTTCTCAGACCCAGACTTACCCCTTTATTCCGGCATATAAAATACAACCAGAGATAAAACTTTAGCTAGTGAAAGTATCCGCGTTTTGCTGTTTTGTTTGGGTTTCTTTCTTTCCCCTTCCAACCAGCCAGTTTCTAAACTTAGCAGGGACTCTGAAAAGTTAAAGTCTTTGGCTTCTTCAGCATGTTGAAGTGAAATCCTGTAATGTATTTACTCTCCTTTCACTTCCCATATATTAAAACACCTAAAATTTCACGCAGAGAGTCATTGGGCTTTGGAATAGGCTGCCCAGGGAGGCGGTTGATTCACCTTCCCTGGAGGTGTTTAAGGCACGGGTAGATGAGGTCCTGAGGGACATGGTTTAGTGTTTGATAGGAATGGTTGGACTCAAGGATCCGATGGGTCCCTTCCAACCTGGTTGTTCTATGATTCTGTGATAATGCTATCAGCTCTTTACAGGCACACAAGCACTATATTCTTCTGAGCAGATCAACAGGTATAATGTGACTCAGTCAGATCACACTATGTACAAGTAATAATTTTGCATGATTCAGTTTGGCCATTTCTGTATTTCTGCAAACCCACTGGAACTCATACTGCAATAAGTGACAGCAGGATTCTGTAAATTTCCATCATTTCTATGAGTAGCAGTGCTTCTTTTGATTGTGTTGGGTTGCGTAGCATGAGACGGGGTACTAAATAGGCTCCATAAAATTACAAGTTCCCCCAAAAGGGATGAGATTAAGGAGGGAGTTGAAGTTTGGTTATTTTATTTTTTTTTTAGTGGTGGTTTGCTTTTGTTGTTTTCATGGGGTGTTGGTGGCGTCGTCTCATTTCGTTTGCATAAACCCACACTGCTAACTTGATTAGACTTTTGCGTGAATAGGAGGATGGAGTATGGCCTGAAGCAGGTAATCACCGTGGTGATGTAGGAAGGCTCTTTTAGTTCTGTTTTACTGTCAAGCAGATGTTTCACACTCCCAACTATAGCAGTCCATTTTGATTGTTGCCACCATAATCTTTTAAATTACAGCATATTTCAAAAATATAGTGAAAAGCCTACTAATTAAGCTTGCTCATATAGTAAGAATTATAACTTTCCAGCAGGAGTGTGGCATTTTCTGTACACCCTTCCTCTCTGTGATTTGAACTACACAGCAGAGAAAAATCAGTTATGACAGTATGGTACTTCTTAGTTTATGTTGCTAAACTGAGAACAGAACAGACCTGTGTGATTAAGAGAGGGAAGACACATTTATCATTAAATTTGAATATAGTTGGTTTCATTCCACCCCTTATGTTTGCCAAGGTAGTACATTGAAAAAAAGTTAATTCTTGCACTGGAGGACAGCAGAAGTGCTCCCCTTTCCGATGGTACCAGGTCTCCTGCCTTCCTGCATGGAAATAATTCCTTGCTTGGGTTGGATGTGATGTGCAAACTGCACCTTGAAGTTATTGGTCTAAAAGGCAGCAGATATCAGCCTAAAATGTCAATATCAGCACTGCAGTAGTGAGGACAGTGCTGCCTTTGGGTTTCAAAAGTCACAAATCTACAACTGGTTTTTCACAGTCCACTTAAAAATTATGCATCATCTTGTTCTATTGGTGTTACTCACTGAATAAATAATATTTTATTTAATCGTATTAAATAAATGAAAATGTATCTAATTTCTTTTTGCTATTTGCAGTACTTGAAGAACAGAGGCAGATGCAGAACATAAACATGATGATTTATTTACACTTCCTAAAAGAATTCTGTTGGAATGTATGGACTATCTTTGCAGACAAGAGATATGTCAGACTTAATTACTGTTAATTTTTTTTTTCCAATAATGGGCACTCACTGCATTTTCCTTTACCCAGGTTTTCTGCTCTGTGGCAATTCTATCCTCTGTGTTTGTTAAAGGAACACATTTCCGTAGTCCTTTTCTCTGGCACTGCCTTTGTTTCTTTACAACAGTTCCAGTAATTAATATGGTAACTTAAAGTTACATAAACTACAAGCTCTCATAAGTCAGGCCTAGTTAAACCCTTGCTTATGCAAAAGTATAACATGAGTTGGAACTGTTTTAAGCAGTCACAGATTTCTCTATTGTTCGCTACCTCTCCTTTTTCGCTGGACCTTTTTGAGGTCCTGAAGCTACTAGTGTCACCGGTAGTATTCATAATCTCTCCTGTGGCTACTACTATACAGATATTAGGGCACTAATTGCACTGTGAGATGTTTCCAATTATTTCTGAGTGGTTGGCACATATCTCTAATCCCCATACTTCAGGTCTCCTTTTGTACTTTGGTGAGGATGTTAAAGATAATATTCTGTTTTGAGATATATAGACAACATGGATATTTGTGCATTATTTTAATCAAATACGATGTCTGACTCTCATTACATGAGAGTCATTACAATCTTGTGCTTTTTTTAGCTGATTTTAATGGTTATCTTCCAGGAGATAGGTTAACAATAGGAGAAAGACTAAAATTTAATTGGGTACGTTATACCTGAAGCTGAGTTGAAGAAATGTGTTATTGAGATTCATCATCATATGACTAGATCTCCTTGGGCAGTACATTCAATATGCCAAAGAAAGAGGGTATATGGCTAAAGTGAGGGAAAGAAGGCTGGGCAGCAAAGCATTAAACCCTCCTTCTATTTGTGATGGTACTGGCAATGTATTTGCTGTGGCACCCAAAGCGTTACTGTGGAGAGAGTTCTGAAAGCTTAAACAAAACCACCACAGCTGCTTCCTTAGCCATGATGAAGGGTACTCGGGCAGTTAAATCATAGAATACAATTGAGTGAAAGAGCCTTGATGGGAAATGGCATCAGACCTGTCCCAACAAATGGTAGAGCAGAGGAGAAAAAAAAGGAAGTTCAATAAACACTAACCTCACAACTAATTTAGATTGTGATGCTAGTTAAAGAGCACGTACGAAGTCTCTTAAGATTACCTTCACCAACAGGCAGTCATTGTACTCGCAGCACTCAAGCCATCTTCTGTACCATCTTATAAAACTTACCCTTGACCAAAGAAATAAATAATTTTACAGATGTACTCTAGAAGAATCTGTGTCATTTTTGAACACTTTAGGGAATTTAACAGATCTGACAAACAAGGGGAGTTATAATACTTGTACCTTACTTTTCTTACCTCGGCTGTAACAAATAAATGAAAATAAGTCATTTTGACCATAAGTCCTAACAGCTGTGATTGTTTAAGACAAAGCACACATGAAATAGACTGGCTCCTCTAATCATTTATGGCCTTATCTTCAGCTACATGATGGATTATACTAAAATTACTTTGAGCTTTAAAGTGAATTACAACTAAGGGTAGGAAAATGTCATGCACCAAATAGCATGCTGTTAGCATTCTCTGTTACACCACTATCTGAAAGAACTACAGATTTTGGGCTGTCAGGTGTCATTTACAATTTTCATTCTGTTTGGGTTTTGGTGTATAGCAAAACTGGCCAGGTATCCACTATATAACAAGGCTATCTAGAATGCTGGGTTACTATTTGTGGTGTTTATCTTCTTTTATAGTAGTTGAGTAGCATTTCTCTTATAGGCACAGAAAATGGGTAATAACTGAAGATGACCTCACAGCAGGAAAGTGAGATCAGGCTGGCAACGCGTCAGTGAGTGGCATGATTGAAGACAAGACAAAAGGGAAGCTACAGCAAAAGGTAACTGGCAGCACCTGAAGAAACTGGTACTGAATTTGGTCAAGGTCAAGATTTAGACAGTATTTCACTGGTTGAGGTGGAAACTATAGTTAGAGTTATGGCCAGAACAAAGAGTGATTTAACTGAATGCCTAATTTCAGCTAATTAACCTTTTACTTTCTTCAATTCTAGGTCTTACAGGTTTGTCAGTTACTGACAGATTGTTGGCTAGTGGAATCTAATAACTGGGACATGAAGTATAGGAACAGAAATAAAAAAAAAAAAAAAAAACACAAAACCAAAAAAAAACCCCAAAACCAGCATTCCCAAGTCCCTTCAGTTTTCTGAAAATTGAGAGGGATATACCGAATGAGAGTACTGTGCCTCAGCATTTCTAGCTCATGCAAACAGTAAAACGTTCCAGAAAACCACTGAACAGCTGTACTTATATGTTGAGGGGCTTACGCAAGGGAGAAAAATGTACTAGTTGACTCCACTGAAAAAATGTTCTGTTGGCAGTTATTCTCTATTTAACCCTGCTTTAGCATCAACCAGCCTGACCAAACCCTTTGCTTGAAGCACATAAGGTACAAAGATGCAGCCTGAATTTGTTTATTGAGGAACTGTGCATGCCTCTCCCAAATCAGTCTTGCAGGATGTACATTAGCTTATCTTTTTCTTGAGAAACTCATATTGCTTTTCATCTTTTTTCCTTTCTCCACTCATTCTTGTTAACCCAGGCCTAAAGGTTTATACAGTTTTCATTCCCCCTCCTCCTGTAAGGTACACTGAGCCCAAGACTCAGCAAACTGAGTCTGCTACCACTCAGTTTCTGGCAGTTGCTCGAATTTCCTTCCTATTCAGGTTCTTTACTGAATGTACATCTATCAGAAATACAAAGCATAGGGCAGGAATCAACATCTGTTTTCAAGATAGGACTCTAGGTCTGCTGTTAGCTTTCTGTCTTTATTGTTTTTATCTTGGCTTCGTTATTAACAGCTTACTGCGATAAAACAATAGTTTTTCTTTTTTCCAGATTAGGCTTTATTTCAGGTAAAAGGTATTTATTTACCTGTGCGCCTCCTAAAATGCAGTTCAGAGAAAAAAGGTTCATAAATACTTTCAATACATTTCATAATGCTGTTCTGTGTTCTTAAACATACTGTCAAGGGAAGTCACATCAGTACAGGACAGCCACACATACAAGCGTTTGCTTAGCTTAACTCGTAACTTTTCTAGCACTAAAATAAAGCTCTTGTGGCCTGTTTTAGAGGGCACAGTGCTAGCCTTTCCAGGCTTACGTACAGCTGTGTTTGCTTAAGAACCAAGGCTTCACTTGGTTGAGGATGCACTGCTTCAAAGCCCTGTAGCTGAGCTCAGGCTCTAGTTGTAGCAACCTTTTGTTTTACCACCCCTGTTGCTGGTCCTCAGTACTCACACAGACCATCTCAGAACTAGGAGAGTAAAAGAAAGAGTTCACTAATGACTTGTATTTTCAAATCAGAGGAATGAATCTTCCTTTGAAAAAAGCTAGGAAACAAGCTGTACAAAATTGGCAGAACATCTGTTTTGGTATCACTATTAAGGGAGCTGCCTTCCAGACAAAGCACTGAGGATCACAGTATCTTGTTTTTTGCATGGGTGGTAGTACCTTTCACTGATATAAATTAAGGTGTCTGTATCTGACTTCTCATCATCTTTGATTAACCCCTTAGCACCTCTTGAGTCCAATGGACTTGTACAAAAATCACAGATACATTGCTTGTCTTTATATTTGGCTACTCAAATTTTCTTCTAGTCCTCATAATGATCTGCTTTTAACAAGAGTTTTGTGCAAATGCAAGAACAACTGAGCCTCTGTTTTCCGTGTTATACTTACTAACAGTTAGAGTAATACTAACTTCTCTTGAGCTAACATGCATTACCATTTTAAAAGATTTCTTTTGGTCTTTTTTGGTCTGGATAACCTCTTGTACCTTACCAGTTACTCATACTGTTTTCTTTCCTTTCTGCCTTTGGTTCCTCTTTTCTGACCCTAATGAGGTATTCATTAAGAAGCCTTCATGCTGATCCTTTGCTTTTAATCTTTTAACTTTTGCCTGCAGGCTGTTCCTAACAGTCTCATTTAAGGAAGAAAAGTCTTTTTTCAGGCGTGTTGCTGTTGTGTGATATTTTCCCACTGCAAGGATATATAAATTAATTATATAAAAGAAAAGTAATCAAGTGTCTCAATCAGACACGGTGAACCAAATCCTATTATGTATTGCTGAATTATGACACATGAAAGACAAAGCTTCCTCTGAATGAAGGTGTTATAATCCTAAGGCCATTTTCTTGCAAAGAAATCCACAATACATTTGCTTTTGCTTCTCCAGTAAGGAAAAAACTACTTTTCATTTAGAGTTCAAAAGAGGGGGGGGGGTGGGGGGTGGGAAAGTGTTCAAAATGAGGTTTGGTTTCCCCTGAATAGTAACACTTAAACTAGCAGGAAGTTCTGCAGATACCACCAGCCATGGTGTTGGAAATGCAGTTATGAAACTGCCACATTTGTTGGTTTAGTTAACATACTAAAGCTACTGTAGTGATATCTGTATGTCTGTTCACGTAAACATAGAGATGCTATGTCTGCATGTGAGTTTGGTTTTCAATTAATGATTTTACTGCTCAAAGCAAAAGCTTCTATCAGTCACTTTAACCTCATTGGTGATAGGTAAGAACCAGGGATGTGATTTGTTGAAGGTGCTTAGAGAAGGACGGTCCTTTTAGGTAACAGTGTGCAACATGAACTACTCTCAGCGAACTCATCTAATTTCCATTAGAGTCTATTTCTGGCACAGAAGCAGAGAATTCTAAGTGCTCGGTTTTCTCTTCCCCTGTTGTTGACAGATTAGCCACATTGTAGATGAAAATAACTATTGCTCTGCCCAATGCATTTCTAAAGGTTGTTATTCATTAATTTACGCTTGCCTTCTATGTTTGCAGAGAGGAAAAAAGAAAGAACAAAAAGCCCATGTTGCAGAAGGAACTGCACACTAAGCCTGTAGAGAATGTTCCCACATATGTCAAACTTACTGATTTGCTGCATGACTTGGAGCAAATTTATGCATGAAAGCTGTCTTGTAGCACCTTACTTTCTTACTGTTCTACAAGAAAGTACTGGAAAGTAGTTCCTTGTACCAGAAAAGCAGAGCTAATGTTATCTTACAGAGTTCATTGCTCCTTATGTTATTATCTCACTTTTAACTAAGGAAGGTTGTTCAGGAGCTTAAGTGGCACACGTAATGTTCACATCTACCTCCGCATCTTCTAGCTTAGCAGAAAAAGACTGATGATTGTGGGAGACTAGGCAAGTGACACTGTGGTCTTTCTATAAACTAAGCTACCAGGACAAAGTATCGAAGCCCCTGTTTGGACTAGCCTGAAATTCCACAAAGTAATCCTATCACCTCCCATCTTCGTCTAAAAAGTTTTTAGTTGTGTCCCCTACCCTTCCTCCTGCAAATGTTTATCCCAGAGGAAGCAACAGAAACCTAATTAAACCATCACTTCCAGTAGTTTTATACTAGTAACACTACTGATTTTGGATTGTATCTTTCACAGTAAAGCTGTAAAACAGCAAAAAGGCTGGAAAACTTGCACCTAGATTCAGAACAATCCCCTTTCTCCTAAAAGTAGGCAATTTGCTTCATGAACAAACAGTTGCAGCTTTGACCTTGACATTCCATTTTCTGTTGTGATTTCTAACTGCATATTGCTGTGGGCATGGCACTCGCGTGTTAACCATTTTAGAAGATTATCATTTCTAATTTAGACGTGTGGCATCACATATTCTGCTAAATTATCAGCCACCACTAATATAATCAAGAGTTTCAACTTACACTAATTTTACCTGGTCTTACCTATAGAATGTTAACTGTATACTCAGTGTCCAGGCTTTCTCAGAGCAGGCTGGAATAACCCTCTTAACAGTCAGACCTAACCTAGATAGATTTTTTTCCATCCTTTAATGACACATGTCATTTTATTATTTTAGTGTTCTTAACAGAATTTGAAAGACATTTCATCCTTTATCGCATTTTTTTTCCTCCCTGGACCAAAAAGCAGAAGAGGCCCAGGCTTCATGACATTACGTATTGATTCACAGACGTTACATTGCTGTATAGCTACCCATTAAAAGAACTAAAATATATAACCATTCACCTTTGTCATTGGTTCATCTGAATTAATAAAAGCCAGGAGTGTGGAGAGTCCTCATCACAGGAAGCAGGGGAGTCCAGAGAAACAAACTGCATACCTGCTGCTTCCTCACAGCCGCCTGCAGGAGTAGCACCACGTCCCTGTAGAGAAAAAGAATCTGTGCTGCAAATTTTTCTGGCCGACAGCCATGCTGAGCAATGCACGTTTCTAATATTTTAGGTTTGAAATAAAAAAACAGTAACATGTTAGGTGCAAAACCTGTGAGGAAGAGCCAATACATACATACGTCCTCTCACATCCTCCAGTCAGTGACAGAGTAACAGTTTGCAAGTAAGGAATCCCCTGAGACAATGATATTTTGGGGGTCAGTTCTACAAGCCATAGTCTGCATCAGTAGCTGTTACTCCCAGTGTCCCAAAATATTACTTACAGCATAAATGTGATCATCCAACAGTAAATCCCAGAATGAAATTAAGCACCTCTAAAGAGGCAGAATTTTCATTTGACTCCTAAAAGAAAGATCTATGTACCACTTCTAAGGTTATTAACTCTCACTCCTCTGTTTTGTAAAAACAGTTTCCATATGCTATGAATCTCCGTTGTGCGTTTTAACAAGTCAGGGTCTTTCCTTTGCTACCAACACTGATGTACCTGATTCATGAAAAACTTTGTGTTTGTACTTCTTGGCAAAGCTTATCCTTCTTTCCTTTACCCATCCAGAATGTTTCTATCTGCATCTTCCATGTTGCCCAAGCCCGTAATATCATGCTTCTTTGAAAAGTCACTATTGACACAACACCAGAAGAGCAGCAATCTTCACAAGACGTTTCCAGCATTTGCCTGACCTTGTCTGTAAGTGACCTCAGTGGTAGTTGCATCATCCCCTTCAGTGGGGCTAGTTTCAGGAGCTGTGTAAAATCTACAGGGTAAAAGCACGTGGTAACTAAGCACTAAGTTAGCAAAAGCACCTTTTTTATGGCAGCACTTTAAAACCTCTTCCTTTCAGGTGTTTTAGCTAACAGATACACGTCATTGCTGCTACAGGATCTTTGATATTTGTAGCTCCACGCTTCCCTGTTTTCAATAAGTGTGAAATTAATAAAGCTCATAGCGGGAACAATGTTCCATCAAAAGACTTGTCCAGCATTGCTACAGTTTGCAAGTTGCACTAGAGCCAAAAATGTTGTTCTTATAAATTCAGATATTGTTAAAACCCAGAAAGGCAACAAGCTAACTGACTAATGTCTCTGTGCTGCTCGGAACATCATCTCTTCCTTGAGCAGCACTGGAAGAGAATGGCTCTGATTTACACTAAGAGCAGGTTGTGGAAGTACCTTTTATTCCCCCAAAAAGGGCCACACTCCAGGTGGCAGCACCTTTCTGCTGGACCAGGGAAACCATTGACTAAAACTGAGAAGATCTGGACAGGGAAACCAAGATCTCTTTCAGTGTTGGATGCACGAAGACATCCACTCCAGCAATAAATAAGAACGACCAGAGACCAAAGATACACAAAACAACATGGAAGATGTCTTGCAACTCCTTTATTAAGCTCTGCATGCTTGAAGTCACAGAAGTAAAATATAGTATTTCTCCTAAAAGCTGGAAAGGAAGAACAGTTGATGTAATGTGCTATTTTTGTGTACCTGTAGAGACACCCACAAGTTTCAGTTAAGAAGATTGTATAACCTTAAAGACAGATTAATAGGTATATGAAATATCCAGTAAGTCAAATTGTGATTCTATATATGATCTGAAAGGAGGTAAGATACTTCACCAATTGTATCTAATCTCTGTTTTTTTAGAGGAAGGCATCATAAGAGCTTCCAACAGTCTTTTTTATTTCGGTAAGGTGGTATTTTTTCTCTCTTGCCTCTCCTCAGGCTCCTAAGGCTGAAATATAGATCTGGATCAAGCACAGAATTAATGTTCAGCACATTATTATTAAGCACAGAATTACTCCTCAGGCTGGAGTAGTTCACAGTAAAAGCTTATGGTTCATTCAGTATGGAAATAATGGTGCCAATAGAAATTTTAGGTGTGTAGTTAGGTATCCAGAAGCTACATTTGTGTAGGATGTACACTGCTGTTTAATTAAAAAAAATATTTTAATACTTCTTATTCAATTGATCTAAGATAACAGAATAGAAACGTAAAATTCATCAAATTATTTTGCTTGCACTTAACAAACCTGAATTTTATTTGTCTTTTATTAAAAATGATCACATGGGGCACACTATATTTTATATAGGCAATTCCAGCTGCAATAAAGGAAATGTGTTAATCCATTCGTTTACTACCACTCAGAGAAAGTAACTGTGCAGCATGTAACCTTTCACAGCTCAAACTAATCTCACTTTTATTCGTTCTGGGACTTGATGGCTTAATTCTTGATGACTATTGACTATTTCTGGTACTTCCAAATACCCTTAAGGTACTACATAACCAAGCATCAGATCTGAGGTTATGAATGTGCAGTCAACTGTATATTCTTAATAAAATAGTGCCTGGCATCACATCACCATTCAGAAATCTTTTCATGTCAGCACTAGAAATTCTAGTCCTGCTTTGAATTGAAATAGATTTCTATTTTCTTTCCTGGCATCTACTGTACAGTAAATGACATTAGTAATTTAAGGAGATGACACGGCCCTGAAAAGCAGACTTTATGTTAGCCTGTTGATTATTGACAGTCTTCCTTCTCGGTAAGGCTAATGGCTAGAACAGAGGTGCAAAAATCCATAGTGGATTGATCATGGCAGTTAATGCTCTCATTTCAAAGTCTTAATATATCTAAGTATCTTCAGCCGCTTTTAGAAAAAGAGGCAGTTCTTTACTCTGAGGTAGAAACAAGAAGAGTGATTGCCTTCTGCTATGACAATTAATTTTTCATATTCTAAAACTAATTCAGCTATAGGTTTAATAACCTACGTAAATAAAATACAATCTTCATACCCATCAAGACAGAGTAACTGAGGTTACTAGGACAGTGATATCACATGGAGATCCACCTTTCAGACATCTTTTCTGAAGATTTAGTTTTGGAAGTACTGAACTAGATGTATTAAGCTAGAAATATATTTTACTTTGTTTATTTATCTTTTCAGTTTTAAGTTATTGCTGTGCGGATGATTTTTACATTCATTTCTCTTAAGGATATATGATACCTGACACATTAAACACCAGAGACTTTGCAACACATTCATGCAGCCTTGATCAAAGAAAGCAAATAGAGCTTGCTCTGATGGATAAACATGAAAAAGACCACAAGATTATGTGGAAATATCCAAGATACCTGGAATATCAGGTACACTGTCAAGCCAGAACCACTGATCTCTAGAACCATCACCTCACTCTCCTTGAGAAATTAGATGAACACACTGTTTGTTGGAAGTGGTTAATTCTTCGATGTTTTGGAGTCAAGTTCTACATTTATTGAATCCAAGAATGTTTTTCCTCCCCCTAGCAGCCAAGAAAACAAAATTATGTGTGTATAGAGGAAAAACTCCCAGAAAAGAGTGTTTACTTTTAAACCTAAAAGAGCTGAAAAATGAAGCCTACAGACTAAAATACTGAAACTTTCTTTCAGCTGAAAGACTTTTCTCACTTAGGGTGTGCTCTGAGGATCAATCAGTCAACAAACTTCTGTACAAAATGAACCTCTAGTTGTTACGATGCCAGCATTCACTAAACCACTAATTTCTAGCAAGGCTAAGAAACTCAAATGAAGTTGAGCAATACACCCTGGCACAATCATCTGCAAGTTAAGTTTTATAGAGATATTTACATCATGATTTCCCAACTTCTGGGAAAAAAACAACTGATAGGGTTAACTTTGGCAAAATTGCTGAGTAGTATGAGGAAATATTTCCAGCATTTCTGGACTCTTTAAGTACCATGGGTGTATACGCAAGAATTGGTCCAGGCTTCCGCTGCTGCTGCAACTGCTAGAGTTCTAACTGTGACATTGTCACGCTGTAGGCTGTTAAGAAGAACATGCAGAAACTGGTCACCTTTGCCATGGTGGTACTATTATTATAATATTTAATGTCTAAAGCCATACTTGGAAGGTTTTATTCATCACTACACAGCACCATAGATCAGTTCTAATACAAAGTCCTTGAGTGTGCAAATAAAAGGTTATTTGTCTTTATTCTGCATTTTAAATCTAGTCAACTGCAAGTTTTCTGTTTCAAGATATCACCTCTGTTCCTTTTAAATACTTCTGGTTTTAGCAGCTTCAAGATATGAAACTCATATGCTTGTACCTAAATGTCCTTCAAGGGTGTAGAAATACACCGACACTGTAAAACCCATTTAACATAAATACAGGACAAGACACTGATTATTCATCTGGCACAATGCAATGTAGTTAATATCACTGGGTTTGGTGTTACTTTGCTAATCTACTAATTTCAATAAAATAAACATCACCATAACACCAATAACCTTTCTTCTCTGTCTGGATTGAAAGGTGTTTGTCCTTATTAGCATTAGAGAACTATTTATAAATTATTTGAGACAGATTATCATCATCATGCACTGACAGTGTCCAAAGGCATTGTGACAAATCCAGATGTATTTGCAAAGCAGTTGGGGAGCAGGGGCTAAAAAGTGATAATATGTTTATATTTTCATGTTGTGAAATTGTTTACAATTCGTGGAATATATACGGTACTTGAGGTCTAAAAGTCTCTATTTGGGTAAGAAAAATGTATAGGCTCTCATCACCTTTCAGTTTCCAATAATCCTATAAATCTCTAAAAGGGGGACGGGGGGAAATAGAATTTATAACAAAGAGAAAGGAATCCTCCTTCAAAAAGGAAAATACATGTTTGAGTCAGGTTAACCTAGAATTACCTTCAAGAATACATCCTACCTGATATTTGGAACAAGAGTAACACATTAACAACATCCCTAGTTTTAAAATAAACTTTTAGTCTAATAAGTAGGTATTAGTATTTTTCTGTCTGCATTTTTAAAGTAAACTATACTTTTAGCCTCCCTTTAAAAACATTATTCTTAATTTGGCTTTAAAAGCCTTAAAGAGTTAAAGCTGCATATGTCTGAAAAAAAATAAAATACCATAATGTTCTGTGGCTTACAAGTGCAAGGATTGGACTGAAAGTTAGCAAAACCAGGAACGTAGTAGAATAGAGGGAAGCAGATATAAGCTAGTAGATACTAAAAGAAACTGAAAATAGTTCACTCTAATACGTTATGCTTTGCATACATGAAGAAGTTCAATGATAGGTATTTTGCCTTGTGTTTGCATCTTAATCGTAAAGGAAGAGAATGTTTTGAAAAGCGATAGCACTTGAATATAAATAGTTATTTTAAAGTAGGAAATACGGACCTCTAGTGGTCAAAATACATAAGTTACCCTCCAAAGTGATTTAGCTATCACTGTACTTAATTGTGTTACTTTCATTTTCCTGTATATTTTACTCCCCCCTCAGTCATTCAGAATCCACAACACCCAGTTCCACCATTAAGTCATTACACAACCAATTATTTTTTTTTCCCAAAAGAGAAAGTGCTTCCATCTGTCCTTTTCTCACATAAATTTTATGACTGAGTATAGTGAAAAGATACTTGGAAAATGAAGGGAAAATTAATGGGAGTAGTTTGGAAAACAAACAGAAGGGAGATGATAATAATTATCAGAATAAACTATGAAGCTGTCATACAGAAGGACAGACTCTTTTGAAGTGTGCTGGGGGAAATAAATAAAGAGAAGTTCTTGCAGAGAAGGTCAGAGTACATAAACAGTTCATATTTACAAGGTAGCAATAAGTGGTCCTCTGCTAGCATAAAATAAGTAATAAGCAATTTAGAGTTTTGCTGTACTAGAAGAAACAGATCCTAGAGAGATCACAGGCAGTTTACTTTCCAGCTATATGGAGCCAGCACAGCTGAAGCAGACCAGCTCCAGCTCTTGCAAGTGGAAGACACAAAAAATCCATACACAGGTTTGAAAATTATAAATACTTTAAACAGCAATTTCCACAGACTGGCAGTTGCTTTATATAATAATGAGCAGAAGAACAGCTGTTAAACAAAAATGCACTTTTCAGTACAAGGTCCTGCAGATTCTATTTGTTCTAGTGCCAGACCCCCTCCTCATCCAAAAGCAACAGCAAACTTCACAGTTGTTAATATGGATCTTTGAAGCTCTATTTCATAGAATCATAGAATAACCAGGTTAGAAGAGACCCACCAGATCATCGAGTCCAACCATTTCTGTTCTTGGTGCACGTGAACAGAGGTATGGGCCATGTTCTGGTTCTGTACTGCCTATTGCAGTTCCCTCTCAGTAATATTTTGAGTTATTGTCATTTGACATGAAGTTAGATGATGACCTCTGTGAAAGAGAGCACAGCGATGACAGGAGGCCTGTGCACACGACAAAGCCACAAGTTTGAATTACGCTCTTTTATTTGCCGAAGTGTTTGCATTTCTCTCACTTCACAGAATTCACTTGTCAGTTCTGGACTGGAAATACTTGGGAAAGCCATGAGTGGGGAACACTAGCTCTTAGAAGGAGCAGCTGAAATAAAGGTGAATTTACACCTACATAGTCAGGAACACTGGGAAATCAGGGAGGCTGAAGTAGGCATATGAAGTAGAGGAAACTATATTCATTAAGACAATGAGGTTAAACGTGGTTGTTCTGCTGTATAGGAAAAAAGGGTAGTGAAATGAAGCATTTGTCATTAGTTTCTCAGCAATTAGAAAAAGAAGAAATTAGGAAAGGGGTGAGTTAAACTCTCAAGATAAAGGAGAAAAGCTTATGCCACCAGAAAGAAACAAACATAGTTATTATATCGAACCTGTTGATCCAAACATTTTTCAGCTTCTCTTCTCCCTGTGCAGTAATTCTGTATCAGAATATAATACATCATCATCATCTTCAGCATGGGAATATCTTCCCATTTGTAAGAAAAGTAAATAATTCACCTACCATCAGAAGGAAAAAAAACCCCTCTCGTTTCCTAATGGTGAGATGGCTAAAATGTGGCAGGTTTGGTCAGCCTGAGTTTATTTAGTCTTTGCCAAAGCAAATATCAAAACGACATTTTTGTTTAAAATCTGACTTGTGACATCTGCTTACCTATTTATAGCTGAGGAAGTTCTCACAGAAGGCCGCAATCAGTGTTATCTTATCTTTCAGTTGGCAAAGTGCTGTTTACTTCGCATTGGCTCAGCAGTCCTTGTTGTTTCCACAGGCAGTTTAATTAGAATGCATGTTCACCCAACAGAAGCACTGAATGGAGTGGTAAATAATAGTCAGTAGAACAGTCTGAAGCATTTCATTATCAGTGACTTATTGTAATCATTGTAATTAAAAAAAGATAAAAGGTCAAACAGGACAGTAACATACAACAGGGGTTTGGCGCTCACCAGATAATTTGCTTTGAGATTGATGCTGCCACACCATTCACAGTAGCATCAATTCAATCCTCTTAGAAAAAGCTCCTTGTGTATCAGCCTTAAAATGATCCAATTATCATTGTGTTAACTCGGGTCGTTTGAGATGCTTTAAGTGGAATTATCAATGCACACAATTTCAATACTTGCATTTAACTGGCCAGTGGTTTAACCTGATCTTGTGAATTCTGGCAGCATAAAGCTGCACTAGTTATCTATTTCTGGAATGTTTTTTAAACAGTCTGCAACAGGTCCCATGTTGAAGTATCTGCTTTGCATAAAATGTACGTAGCCGGGACCCTGAGACAAGCAGGTGAACTGTAGCAAGTGAGAAAATGAGCAAAAATAACAGTGGTACAGAAAAGGAATCATTGCCTGTAAGGAGTTCACACCACCGCAGCTGCCCTGCCTCGCCACTCCACAGTGCTGTGGGCCCATGCTTTCCAAAACACATTACTTTCTTCTCCTACGTCACAGCTTTTCCTAATGTTCCAAACTTACAGATGTTCTCAAGGCAGCAGATCTGCCCGAAGCTAGGTCTGAAACTTTAAAAATTCCAGGAAATAAAAAAAGGAAACTTAGGATTAGCAATGCCTTCCTCACTGTGCTTCAAATGCGAGGCTCTTACAAGGTTCGTTCTCACAGCAATGCTCAAACTGTTTTCCAATATGCGTGTAGCATTCCATATTTAAAAGCAATGACTTTACGTATTTCTGCTTTTCATTTAATAAAAACAGCAGTGGATTTCTTTCTTTAAAATTACAGTAAGTAATTACAATGAATAAACTGGTAACATACCAAACGTCTTTTGCACATTTCCATTGACTTCAGTGTCACACCAAGAAAAACCCCAACTTTCATTCTAGAAGGGTTGCAGTCTTACACAGATAAATTGAAGTAGCATACTATTTCTTGACCAAATTCCTGATTCTTCATGGGAAGTGTTCTGTTTTTTTTTAACTTCCCAAGCAGTCTAAAACAAGCTCAGGGAATTCAACAGCTTAGAGAGCCAGACAATCTTCTCACCTCAAAGTATTTTTTGTAACACATTGCTGAAGATTCAATGTAATTGTTACTACATTTTCCTGAAAGTACACATGCTATTAATTATATCAAATAAAGCAACTGCTGGCATGAGAAATACCAGTTGTCACGTTGGTAAAAAAGGGAAATTAGAACTTAAACAATGAAATACAGTACAGTGAAGGGTTGGATGAGTTGACTGTGAGAAAGGTGCCTAGACATCTACTGCTGTACAGAAAACACGTCACCAAAGCAGGAATATTCACCATCAGCTGTCTGTCTCAGCCATGAGCCTGCCAGTTCATACACCAGAGCAGGATGCCCTTGCCAAATAGTACCACCAGTTGGTTGATCACAGAGGAAGGTCTTGCTCAGCCTTAACTGGGCCTTAATTTACTGTACTGCAAGTCTGGCTTGCAGGAATGATTTTCTTAGTAGGGACTTCACTATAATTTCTTATTGCTAAGTTTTGGGCTGTAATCTCAGTGTGTATGTAAGTGGGCAAAGGCTATGATAACGAGCAGGCTGTGCAGCACCACCTTGTAGCTGGGACAAGGCAAATGCTGCTAGACCTTGACACTGCCAAGTCTATCAGTTATTGTCTAGTCTCCTTGGGCACTTTCACACCAAGGGATGAGATAAGAGAATTTTTTTATCTTGAAATCTTTTTATTGTGGTTCTTCCTGATCTATGGAGAGCATGACCTTCAACGGAGCCAAGCACTATGCATTCTAGGTTTGGCACAGTTTGAAAGCCAGGAAATGTAGCTCAGGGTGTATTATACACATGCTCAGAAGGCTGCGCGTTTCTTTGTGTCAGCTGTATTTGCTTGACTTTCAGTTCTTAAACGTAAATTCTTAAATAGTTGATGTCATTTTGAGATAGCTGTACCAACAGAGGCAACGAGACTAATTCACAGAATGAATTGGAGAGACCAGGAGGTGTTGCACTGTACATTTTGCCAAAAAGTTTTAGTTGCATTTAATTACATATTCCGAACTTGCTGGAATTACCAGGAACCTAAATCTTTATGCTGTCCTGCTAGCTCTTTGGACATCAGTCAACTCAGTAATGCAAACATATGCTAGAATACTGGCTAAAAGAGAAAAAATACCAAATCTTTTAAAAGCTAATGAATTGAAAAACAAAGAGTGACCTTGCTTACGAAATGCTGACTGCAACCCATATTCTAGGATAGTTCCTGGCTCCTCTTCAGACCCTGTGTGGGCTTTGCTAAAACACATCCATGCCTTCCTTCCACGTTAAAAAGAAAAACTGAAAAGACAACCCATTTGGAATAAGGTTTATCTTCCAACAAGAGCATGTCAAACACTCAACAGAGAAGCAAGCTTTCTGTCCTTAACAGGAACATCACTGCTGAGCAACAGAAATAATGAGCAACCACCTCCTTAACAACATAGTCAATATTTCTGTATTGACAGGTATCTTTTTCTGCAGTTGTCTGTACTGCAAAGGACCTTAGAGTGTGTATATTTATCTATATGAAAGTGACTTGCATTTACAAGGGTTTTATTTTATTCTTAAAACAATTATATTTCACTTAATCTGTTTCACGTGGATTTGGCTGACAGCTGTCGGGATCCTGCAGACAGCAATAAGCACTGCTGTACAGTAATGACTATCGATTTTTAATTTTTTTTTTTTTTTATTCACCTCTTTGTTTGAAGGCTGTCTATTTGTAGACTCTAGAGATTATTTAGCATCAGAGTCACTTAAGGCATACTACCTGCTTCCTGAAGTCATAAATCATTAATAAGGATATAATTCTTGCACAACACACAAGCCCTGAGAAACCAAACAGGTGCCCTGTAAAGGAGATTACATACCATTTCCATGCACTTAATGCAGTCCAGAAATACTTTTAAAAGACTACAACATCAACTTTTAGATACATAAATTTAGTCACTGGCTGGAAAGGTAATGTGAATTGTGGTTTCCCCCCCAGCACCCTTCTTAAACTATATCTACAGTTATTCATGTGCAACAAATTAAGAAGTCTGGAATTTTACACATTATCCCCTACTTAGTAGTTAAATACCATAGGTCCAAGCCAGATGCCAGGAAACTTCTGAATACTTAAGGTATTTACAGTAAAACAGAAGAGCAAATTGTGTGCCTTCATCTTTCTCTGTGAAGCAGGAGCTGGTTCACAGAATTAATGTATGGGGGGAAAAAAATTAGGGATTCATATTAGATATTGAAATTAGTACACAATCTAAATTCACTCCCTATCCATTACATTTACAGAACTCTTATTCAAAGAGCGCTTAAGTGTAGTTTCTGAGATATCTGAATAACTTTGCTCATTGGATATATTGCCAATCTATTTAGAAAAAAAACAACTTAAAGACTCTTCTGAATTTATAGTTGCCTGCTGTTTTGACTATCTGTTATTATTTTTATGACATTTGTTCAATAACTAGTCTTATTTTATACAGGAATCGTGTTAATTGAAAAAAGTTCATTTAGTTCAGTTACGTTAAAAAGCAACTAACAAATGTTCTGCTGGCTCCTAAGATTCTTACCTCTGTTTTATTCTGCAAGTAAATTCTCTATTAAAATAGAAATTGGTTGAGAAAATACTTGAAGATGGCTTAGTTTTAAATTAAAAACCATTGATGCATTGTGCTAGTTACAAAAACTCGACATTTAATGGAAACATATTAAAAATTAAGTACTCGTCATGAATACATTAAATACATGTTACTCTTATTCTCTTCCAGGTATGAGCTGCATATTTTCTCCCAGAAACTAAGTTGCAGCTGAAGACATCAAGATGGTCCCAAATTACTCTACTGAAGAAACCATTAAAAGAATCCACGTTGACTGTCCTGTTTCAGGAAGGCACAGTTACATCTACATTATGGTTCCAACTGTTTACAGCATCATCTTTATCATAGGCATATTTGGGAACAGCCTGGTCGTTATTGTCATTTACTGCTACATGAAATTAAAAACAGTAGCCAGCATCTTTCTTCTAAACCTGGCACTGGCCGACTTGTGTTTTTTAATAACTCTGCCTCTCTGGGCAGCCTACACAGCCATGGAGTACCAGTGGCCTTTCGGCAACTGTTTGTGTAAGTTAGCATCAGCAGGGATAAGTTTCAACCTGTACGCCAGCGTGTTCCTCCTCACATGCCTTAGCATTGACCGGTACCTAGCCATCGTACATCCAGTGAAGTCCCGGATTCGACGCACCATGTTTGTTGCCCGATTAACTTGCATTGTCATCTGGCTTCTCGCCGGTGTGGCCAGTTTGCCCGTCATCATTCACCGTAATATATTCTTTGCTGAGAACTTAAACATGACAGTCTGCGGGTTTCGCTATGACAACAACAACACAACGCTCCGGGTTGGGTTAGGTTTATCCAAAAATTTGCTGGGCTTTTTAATCCCTTTCCTGATCATATTAACAAGCTACACCTTAATTTGGAAGACCTTGAAGGCAGCGTATCAAATTCAAAAAAATAAGACCAGAAATGATGATATTTTTAAGATGATCGTGGCAATTGTGTTTTTCTTCTTCTTTTCCTGGATTCCTCATCAAGTGTTCACTTTTCTGGATGTATTAATTCAATTACATGTAATAACAGACTGCAAAATCACCGATATTGTGGATACGGCTATGCCCTTCACTATTTGCATCGCTTATTTCAACAACTGTTTGAATCCTTTTTTCTATGTTTTTTTTGGGAAAAACTTTAAAAAATATTTTCTTCAGCTAATAAAATACATTCCACCAAACGTCAGCGCACATCCAAGCCTAACGACAAAAATGAGCTCACTCTCATATCGGCCACCAGAAAATATACGCTTGCCCACCAAAAAGACTGCTCAGCCTTTCGACACCGAGTGATGCATTTTTGCAATATACTTCTTTTAACAACCTTGTGAGTGAGGCAGCAAGAATGACAAAACTCACCTACAGGCCTGAACATCGCAGCTCATTACAGAAACATTAAATCAGCTCAGAGAAATCCTGCTGTAAAGGTTTAGCGGTGGCCTTTTATTTTACATTGTGAAGAGGACTGGTTGGTTTTCATTTTGCTTTTCTTTACTGAAAGCAACGTAAGTGGTGGACAGGCACGTCAGAGGTCCTGTCGGCATCCTGCCATTTACTTAGAACTACAAAAGAAGAGTAGAGAAAATTCCCAGCTTCAGTTCAGAGGTCTTTGTGAAGGAAAAGCTTGAAATTGTATGAATTAAGAACAACCTGTTTCATACATACATGAGGTATTCCAGATTTTGTTCAAGGAGTTAATGGAGCTACACTACTTGTTTAGTCATTTGGTTTTTTTAAATGACATAAATGTCATATAATCATATTTATAATATCTTCTCAAACATGGGCTATATAGAGAGGCCTAGTTTTCAACTTAAATGGAAATTTAAGGTCCTTGAAATTGGTCTAATTCTGATTTACGCTACTATTTTTCAGTTTTAACTGGCATATTTTTCATAATAATATATGTAATAAAATGCAGATTTATTTATTAAATATAGAGTAAATGTATTTTTAGATTTATATTCCTACTCCTAGATTACAAACATTACTTCATAACTATGCATTTATATCCCAGTGGGTATTTTTATAGTTGTTTTTTTAAAAATATATATCTAGATATATATACACACACAAAAATGAGATTCACTCAAACTTTTCTCATGATATGCCACACTGACTTTGAAGAATATTACTTACGGAGTTGCCTCCATACTCTCTGTAACTAGAAGGGAAATTCTGTATTCGAAAACATGAGTTCTGGGACAGAGATGATCAGAAAACTTTAATCTATTTTTCTATAATAACGAAGTCACTCAATGAGAGGAATTACTGACTAATCAAATCCACTCAATTTTTCAAATTTCTAGATGTTTGAGAAATTCATTCTTATAAGCAAAAAAGTGACAATACTTATATTACGGTTTAATTACTAATTCTTTTAGTCATATCCCAAAACACCCAAGACCAAACTGTAATCTTGGCTTTTATGGAATTTCTCTCCTTTTATACAAAACTAAGCCTAGAGGATTTGCTCCCTGTAGAGCCTTTTTTTAATGTATATGGATCAAATTAAAATTTATGCTAGTAAAAATCAGAACAAAAGTCTGGTTCAAACTCTCTATACAAATGAGAAGGAAAGCTGATAAGCTCTGTAGGATGTTTCAACTAATGGTATCCTCAGATGTCCTTTTTACCTCAAATCATTATAATCAGAAAATATTTCTTCTTGATTCACATTTGTCTTCAAAGATATGCGAATTCACAAGTACTTCTTGACATAGCAAAACTTTTAAGAAAAAAAAATCCAAAACACTACATACATCATGGGGACAGTTACAAGACCCTTGGGAATTTACAGTATTTCTAATCTTCAAAATTATACAGGTAGTGCTGCTTTGTCTCGGGTAGCAGGTGGTTGAATTATCCATATTTGCTGATTATAAATCTCTTGCACGTACACAAATAATTTTATTTTTTACTACAGAAAATTATTTTAAAACACAACAAAAAAAGTTATTTCTGTAGTTTAATACTTCTAAATTTAAACAAAAAAAAAAAAAGGTTACAGCTAGGACTTGGAATCTTCTGCCTCTTCCTGCTTTTTCATTCACTTATTTTAAGGCACATTTCTTCAGTTTTGCCTTCATTTTTCCATCTGGAAAATTGGAAAAATCTCTGTGTATGTATGTCACAAGGCACTGTAAGGATTCACAAAAACTTCTAAATCTGTATGTTAAAAAAAAAAAAAAAGCTCTTTCATTAAAAGTTTAATTTAATTGCAAGCTAGTACCTCAAATTTTGAAACCTGAACGTGCCATTTAAAGACATGGTTAAATTATTTCTGTTATATGTAATGTTGTATATTTAGCTTTTATCTATCCTTACGTGTGCTTGTGAGGCAGTCACTTTTTAAAAATGAATAAGGCAATAGTTCCAGGCGTTACAAATAGCAGCCAGAACAGCACCACTGCCTCAGCACTCAGTAAGCTGATGAAGGACTGACAGAACTTGCTACTGTCTCTATGATACTTAGTTCTTGTGCACATGCTGAGCAGCATCAGAAGCTTCCCCTGACAGAAGCAGCCCTGCCTCAGACACTATTCGGTGTGCTGTGCTTGCCACCTGGTGGATGAAGGCACAGATTTGTGTTTCTTAAAATTTGTTCTAGGAGGCAATAGCACTATTTCCCTGCCTCCTGATGGATCTGGAGGTCCTTACCTGTGGCAAACTCCTGTATAAATGAAATACAAGCTTCTCCATCTGACAGGGAGATAACTTCCTTGACAGGAGCTAAGTCAACATTTCCTCATCACATTCTGATCCTCTCTTTGTCACTGAAGTCCAGCGTCCCCAACAACCACAATAGGTAGCTTCTTCTCAAAACAGTGATTGCATTACCACAAAAGCCACCCCAAAGAGAAGAAATAAATATAAAAATAAAAATCAATGCATATTTGCAGAGGTGTTAACTAAGTATTTAGCTGAAAGGACTTATTTATCGCCAAGAAAAAAAAAACCAAACTAATCGGAATTGATCCATGAATGATAAAAATTACTGTATTACAGCAGAAAACAGAAGTCATTGGTTATGTACCTTGGACACTTCATGCTAGATCCGGCATTTAAGATACTGTGTCATAGGCTGCTGGTACCACCTGTGCCAACCTACGTCACGGAAAAATGCATGAGCAGGCACATCGGACCGAGTTGTTGCAGGGAAGGCAGGAAGGGATTGCAGCAGGTGCAGTGTGAAGGGAAGTCTAACCTTGAATTGATAGGTAAAGAAAGTGGAGGGCAAAGCTGCTGTTAAATAATGCTGGAAAAATTTTGTCCTGCTAAGGGGGTTGGAAAATGGTCATCAGTTGCCAAATACAGTAGTTCCTATTTTGGTGTTTAAAACAAACAAACAAAAAAACCAAAAAATAAAATCCACCAAAAAACCCCACCATGAGGCAGCAAAAGTGTTCAGATATAAAATTCTACAACAGCTTTAGTTGGGCAGCAGCAAGGTGCAAATTTTTGGAGCACAGAGCTATGGTGGAGAGCCATGTCCTGCAGTTCAGGCATCCCCACAAAGCCCCAAACTGACAGCTGACTCGAGAGCTCCAGTTTCCCTCCACACAACCAAACCACTTCCAACACGCATCTCTCTGCAATGAATGCAGATTTAGAATGCAGAGCTTAGAAACACGTTGCTGAGCCTTATGCTCCCCTGCCCATCTGCTTGCTGAATTACTGTGCTGGGGACCCACGTGTGAGCTGTGCAGAGCAGCAGGGACAGAAGGCAGGATCTGGCCCCTCCTGGACCCTTGGCTGTATGGCCCCTACTGAGGCACAGGTAGGGGACGGTCAGATTAGCCTTTGGTGCAAGAAGATACTTCTTGCAAACAGAGGAGGAGGGAGTAATGACTTCACCATCTTTGGGGAACTTTGGATCAAGCCATCTTAATTTCATATCAAAATATGTATGTTTAAGAACAAACTCCTGCTATCTTAAAGGAGAAAAAGTTAATAAAGATGCAGTAGTGTGCCGTTATTTTAAAAAGAAGTATCTAGAGTGCTTTCAATTCTCAGGACGACCAAATTAAAATACTTGACAAACTTAGTCTGTCCCTGTGCTCTCCTGATGTGAGGAACTCAAGCAAGTATTAATGGGGCAGCATACAGCCAGACCTAAATACTGGGGTCACTACCCTTACTCTATCATAATTACAGTCTGTTGACTTGTTTGAGTGAGTAATTTCTTTCTGCTGGCAGAATAATTACTAGATCACATTATGTTTGACATGTGTAATATTTATTTATTATGTGATAGTACGCTATATAACTTGCGTTTCGTGCTCTGCTCTACTTGCTTGTCCATCGTATGCCTATCCTAAATCATACTGTATAATCTGCACTGGTTAGCCTAAATTCCAACAAAACAGTTACAGATACAGTAGTGATTAATCTGGTTTGTCAGCTTAACACTTTCCTCATGTTTACATTGTTAATCAAGATGTTGCAGAGTAAGCATGAGGCCAGAAGTTCTCTACCATAACTACTATTTAGGTAATGGTTTTCATCATCTACTTGAAACTAAGACAGGAGCAGAGAATACAGTATGATTCCCAAGTTTGGCTTAGCTTTGCTTGCACAACTTCAGTAATGATTTATCTTCCTGACCTCCTTTTGAAGTATACTGAAGTGCAAGTATTCAAGCAAGAAGTTTGCAATGGGAAGGAGTAACAAAAAATTGGGAGGGGGTAGAAGGACTAAACAAGGACTAATGATTTTGGAAATGGTTAGCATTACATGTAAATACTTAATCTTATTTTTTTTAACAGATTAAAAAAAGAACCTAAGAATAAATATTCCAGAAAGTTTTGAGAGGCTGTTGTAAGTTTCCTAGTAACGTCCTGCTCAGTTTATAACATGTCAAACCATTCTTATCCTGCTCACAAGGTCAGGGTCTCTAGCTCTGCTCTTCTACATCACGTTACAGGCTTGGCCAGACCACCGTCCCACCAGCTTGTTCAAAGTGATGAGGCTGTTCTATCAATCATCGGGACCATTTCAACAACAACCTCACTACCAAGGCTGAACTAACAAACACTCAATGTTAATGGCAGAGCTGTCAAGCTCATTGTCACTGGCAAGTTCTGCAAATGTGGCTAGAAATTCAACAAATAGATACAGATTGTGTTTGAAAACAGCACTGTGTGATCTTTTTGGTGGATTAGTGCCATGGCCTGAAGCTTTAAAAGTACTTGGCAAATTAAGTAACAAGAACTAGGTATTATTTTCTTTTAAATAGATTTGTGCAGTTGTGAAGTCATGGATGTCAATGTTATCTATGTCAATAGAATTAGTTATAAAATGTATTAGTTTACTACTATCATATAAGAACTTATTCTCTGAAGCATTACTAAAACTATATACATCAATGAATGTCTTCGTGAAAGTCATCTCCACTGCTGTATTAATCCATCAAAGCAAAGAAATACACTTATATATTACTGTAAGTACTAAACTATTATCAGGATCTCTATAGATATGTACCTTAGGCAATATCACCCTTACCGAAGTATTTCTATTTAATGCTATAACATTTATACCACCATTCCTCATTCCTTTTAACCTTAAGTCTAAGCTTTCCCAAACTTTAAGTTGCAGTAACAGCCTGTTCATGTCAAATAGTGGAAAGGAAACCCAGCTTGCTCCAAAATCACATGTAGAGCAGCAGTTCAGTAATTCATTTGTGTTTCCCAGAACTAGCTAAGCTAATAAAGCTTCCTTGGAGTGAATACTTAAAAAATTGCTAATTTTCCCATATATAGGATAGACTTCAAAGCAGAAATTAGGCTTAATGTTTTAGAAGTTAAATTATAGGGACACATTTACCAAGAATATTGTGCCAAATACAAGATCACATTACATTATGAATAATGGCTCTGAAAAGCCAGACTCAGGCTGCCTGTAGCTAAGCATTCAATGTAAATATATCCACTTATTTAGAATAAGCTTCACGGTTTCCAAGCAGTACCGCATTGTACAGTGGCTTCAGTGGAAATGGGATCAGGTTCCGGTGTAGTAAGGGAGGATTAGTACAATTTTTTTGCCAAAAGAATGGATCACATTTTTCCATTTCAAATTTCTGTGAAAATAAAACTGAATTTAGTCTGGCATATCCCTAGTAAACTCCACTCTGTTTTATAATGTTGCACACTGGAAAAAAAAGTGAAAAACAGTTAAAGGCCGGGCATATAATTTTTAATAGCTTATTTACTGAATAACTTACTTATTTTCTATGTATTTTAATTATTCCTGAGCTTTATGTATTGGTAACGCTTTGATGCTACAGTCAAGCACAGGCTTGACTTGGTGCAGGAGATGGTGTACCTACAGAGAGACACATATGATCCCTTAGAGCTTTAAAACATAATCAGAGGGTGAAAAATTGTTAGAATTGGGTGGAAAGCAGAGATTTGCCACCACTGAATTTTCTCAAAGAAAAAATAAGTCAATTTATGCATTAGAAACCCATCAGATAATTATGAAAGAACAACAGCATGCTGTATAGAATTACATGAACTTTGTCTACTAGTCCTCCTGTTTAGTTTTTCACACAATACACCAATCTCTAGGCCAAACCAAAAATATAATTTCAAAAAAATATAGCATATGCAGTAATGCTATGTATATTTAATTGTGCTGACCAGCTATAAAATACTGAAGTATTGAAAACTGAAGTTTGTTTTCACAACTTTTTACTCATTTAAGAGCTTCTTTTAAGCTTTTATAAGATTCAGTTTTGCATGGTAAGAAAGAGTCAGCCATGATAAAAAATAGCAGAACCAAAGCCCTCTTTGTGTGTGGGAGCACCAATAAACTGAGGGAATGTGTATGATCTGCAGGATACCTTTCAAAGATAGGTCATAAATAAATGTACATGCAATGCAATTTCACCTACTAAAGAATAAATGTTGACCAAGATTTTGTGATATGATTTGATAGAAATGTAAAGAAGCATGCAGGAATGCATACTTTACATTATATACTAGACTATAGTATACAGTGCAGCATATACAATTTTGCTGGATTTAACATGTATTTCTTGTATTCTTGATTTTCTCTGCTGATCTCTGATAGCTTTCTATATTGTCATCTGTAATTTTTACTGAAGTGTAGACAGTAGAGATGCACTGCTCTGTTTCAGGAAAAAGTTGTCACATTTTAGACAGGTTTTTCTTCAAGTTTGCAAAAAAGTAAGCTTTTATTCACAGAAACACCTACATCAGATTGATTGTATTTTGAAATACTGAAAATATTAAACAATCCGAAGTAACTTTAAAGAAGTGTCGGTTTAACTTACTTTTCACACCATATGGTTAGATTGTTTTGTCCAAGCTTTGTTTCTCAAACCAACAAGTGGCTGGTTTTAGCTTTAGCTCCCAACACACGTAGCAGAGCAAAGTACAGAGTCTGAAGAGAACACTGGATTCTAAATGAAAATGTAGATTACCTGTACAGCTCATACCCCAGAAATTCTGAAGTTGAATGCTGTTTTGTTTTGATCAATGTTTGTGATTCAGTTTCCTGTTAGTTAAAGAAATCTTTAAATCTTTATTGGAAAAGCACACTGTACTTATTAATCAAGCCTAGTTAATATTCTACCAAAGGATATAATCTTTCACCTAGGTTCTTTTAAGCATCTATCTTCAGTTTTCTTGCGGGACCGGTAGCTAATGTACATATCAAACATGTTTCAAGACCCTAACAGATGACTGCTAGAACATCAACATTCATTACTGTGACCCACAAGTATGCGTTGGATTTAAATATGGAACTGAATGACAATACTGTCGAGACACCGGAAAGGTATACTGGTGCATTTTAAAAACCAAACAAATCTATAAAGGTATATTGTAATTTTGACCTCTCACCTCCAGCCCAAAAGAAGTCTTCAAAATTTACGTGCAAAATACTTTTTCCTTACGCTTCACTGCTTGTCTTGAAGCTATTTAAAGGCTAAATTTTCTGCTAACTTAATTCAAATAATTTGACAAAAGTATTCCATGACAGAACATGACTTTATCTCTTCTACAGTATCATTTCATCCATGGTCTGCACATGTCACAGGAGAAGCTGATCAACACTACAAAACTCTTAACTTCCAGCTGCAAGTAGATCATAACCACCGATATTCAAACTTGCAGACTATTAATGTGCTCAGTGCACACTTATGGAATCCAGTTTCACCTACTGTAGATAAAATTTACTTCTCTAGCCTGATAGATCCATGGAGGCAATGGCATCCTGAAAAAAAGTACTGCAGATGGAGACATCCTTAAATTTCACCTACAATTAAATACCTGCAATGCCTGCAGCATTGCTTTTACTAACGATATATAATACTGACTGCCGTCCAGCACATATCACCTACATGCCACTGCTGCACTCCAACACACTGCAAATATGCACTAAAGTACACAATGGCTTGTTTTTATTTGGCAAAGCATTGTATTTAATCATGTTTGAAATTAACTTTTGGGCTTTTCTACCATATGTTCTTCTCCTAACCCAGAGAAAGTATTTCATGCAAAGCTGTTAAGATTGCTGTAACAGTAGAGAAAAACACGTTAGCAGCACTAAGGATGTGCTCCCTTTATTCTACAGTGTTTTTAAAGATGTGTTTTCACAGAAAACAACAGAATCTAAGACTTCCTCTGTACACTTCAAATTTGAGAATTGTTTGATTTACCAAAAGCACAGCACAATTCTCTCAGGAGGCCTCTACCAGGTTAGAAAACAACCATTCCTACACACAAGTTTTTAAACAGTATTTTTAAATTCAAACTAGTTTTTTGCCCTGCCATTCATTTTGCTGACTGTGCATTCAACAGCAATTTGCTGACAGTCATTTCGGTATTTCTTTCTCCTTCAGAGGGCCTCTAAGTAACAGGAGATAAAATTATTTTTAACCAGAGGGGGAAAAAAATACACAGAAAAAGAAACATTTGAAGACTGGTCAATGTAGATGTGGTTCGTAGAGCTGCACTACATACTACTACTTTCTTTATATTGAATATGGGTAGATTTCAAACTAAGAGCCTGTCTAAAAGGCAGAAGATGTCACGAGGCTCTGTATTACCTCAGGCTGTTTGAAAGGTGTAAATCTTCAGGCATTACAGGATCAAAGTTGCAAACAGGCACTTAAGTATACTTTGAACCCTTTTATATTCTACATTTAGATTTCCAAATTCCACCTTGTAACGGCAAGCATTGCTATTGATTTAGAGAAGTCAAGTCAGAGTGGTTCTGCAAACACTGTCCATAAACCTGTCATGGTTGCTCCTGTGAACAAAAACCACAGTGCAAACGCCACTTCTAACATTTCTCTAGAGCCATACTGAAATCTGTTTTATTTCCACCTAAAAGGGCATTACTGTATGACCAAGATACTAATTGCTAGCCTGTTAAATGAGATTTTTAAGATTATGGAAAAAAAGATAAATATGTTATTGCCTGCAATGCACAGGTTTAAGAACACAAGGAGTGGTACAGTGACACACAAGAGAAATTCATCAAACAAGCACCAACTGTGGTTGAATTGTGTTCATGCTGACATCAGCTGGAACTTCACTACTGGCTTGAATGAAAAGACAACATTTGGTTCCAAAATGTCTTGCAAGCTACCACTAACTTTAGAAATGGAGCAAAAATAGCATCTGAACAATCATTTTATCTCCCCTTGTACAGCGATGAAAATAGAGCATGCAGCCACAGAAAACTACTTGAATCATCATGGCACACACACTACAATCAGCTGGGTAGTTCAACACAGTCAGAAAAATAGAACCGAGCCTTTGATCCATCTGCTTGGACAAGTGGTTTTAAATACAGACAAGGCAATCTAAAAAATACCAAAAATTAAATATTTTGTTTCCTAATGCTATGAGGCAGCTTCCTAGCCATCACCATTGGGATTTTTTGGTGGACAGCACTTCTTTGTAGCATCCATTAATCAGGAAGGTAACCTGATGTTATTCTGCCTCACTATCCGAGAGTTTGAAGTCATTTGCATTAAACCCATGTACAGTGTTGCTTAGTAACAGAGAGACAGTGGAATAAAGCCATAAGTTGGGAGGAGGAAGATGAGACAGGAGGAAATCATAGCAGCATAAAAACTTTTATTAGCACTTAAGCACATTTTTTCCCTGATTGAAGCAGAATTCATGAAACAATTACAACCCCATTACAAAGACTGGTAATGATTAGCCTTTAAGAACTACCGTTATTTTCTGACAGTTTGGAAGCTGGTTTTGTTTATTTCAGGAAAGGAAACATCAAAACTTCTTTGGGCTACTAAAACCACAGATTAGAAACAACTAATTATCCAATGCCAGTATTTCACTAAAGCTCCCACTGTAGAAGAGGGTACTTATGTAATTATTTATAATTCTAATTAATTCTTGTCACCCAATCAGAGTTTTGAAAGTAATATATACTTCAGTACCCAATACTTACATTATGCTGCACAATAGTGGAAAATATGCAATCCAAATGTAATGAAAGAATTACTGGAGAAAGAGAGTTGGGAAACAAATTTAATATATACACTCAAGCCCTGACAGAAAGATAAGTGTTATAAAAAATAAAACTTAAACTTTGTAATAAAGCCTACATGAAATCTTTCAAGCACTTCAGCAACATTTTACCGTGATATAAACAAAAATATGCTTTTCTCATAGTCTAAAAATCACTACTACTGAATCATAGAACATAAAAGGTTTTTCATTTTAAAGGTCATGCAGAAAAGCTTACATAGAATAGAGAACTTCTACAATTCTTCATAGCAGGGACTCAAACAAGGCCCTCTGTCTTGGTATTTTCTAACATTACTAGAATCTTGGCTTTGACTGGGGCTTGGACTAGATGACCTTCCTGGTCCCTTCCAAGCCAAACCATTCTTAAGTTTGAACCACATTATTGCATTAAACTTTGAAAGATCCAATTCTAATCCTATAATTTTAAAAAACTGCTGAAACCTTCAGACAGACAACAGCTTACTCCAAACATCACTTCAGAACCCACAATCAGCATGTAACTATAAAGCAAGGTCAAAACACAGAGTCTTCATCCCAATCAACTGAGTGGATACATCTGTCAAAGAGATAAGACTGCAGGACACTTTCTTTGTCCAGCAGAAGATGTGATCACCTTCCTCCTGTGCTTATGCCAACCAGTTTCTAGAAGAAGCTAGTTTTCTCTGTTCTGTTCTTCCAAATGAGAGGGCTTGCTGAGAGTCCCATCGGAGGAGAGAGCTCTTATTTATGAGCACTTCCAATTCATGTGCATACCACGTTTCCTTAACTTAGTTGTTAATCTCCCTGTCCCACCTAATCTTAAAATAAAATGTTGTGTAGACAAGGGAGACAAGTGCATGTATTTGCTCTGTAAATTAATTTCTGCATTTATGATGCTAGTTAAAACACAACACGATAAGCTGACATTTACTTCAGAAACAAGATGGTATGTACTTGAGCCACTAGAAAGTTGCATATAAAAAAAAGTTTCTTAATACAAAAATATCTTAGCTTACCTCAGAACCAAGCCAGTCATAACTTTGAAGTCATGACTTGAACCTTTGAAGATTTCTTTTTGAAAAGACCACTCCATAGTTTAAGTCTCTTTTTATAGAAAATAGTTTTAAACCTTTTCAATCATCTCAAGAATAGGAAAGACAAAAGGGCTAAACCTGCTTCTTTACAGGAATTGTCATGACTACAGGACATGTGCATTTAGAAGCAATGACAGAAAGTACTACAGAAATACAAGTATTAGAAAAGAACTAAGACTAGTGTCAGGCTAAGCCTGTCTTTATTTATCCATATAGTCTGCCATTCACCAGAATACATTTCCTCTCAGGCAGCTGTTTTGAGACTAAAAAACATAAAATAATCTTCTGACCACAGTCCTTTAAAACAGCTACTTAGTTTACTACATCACTCCCACCAAACCCATATCAAGCACATCCACAAAGTCACAGCAAATTTCATTTGAAGTTCCATTGACAAATTGTTAAAAAGTCCCCAGTTTGTTGAATTTTACAAGAAATACAAATCTCCATTAAAAAAAACGCTGCTGTGAAAGACAATTCTGTGCAAAGTTAGATACACAAATAAAAATAAATCAAGCTAAGACATCACCCCATGTGATTTCCTGAGGGAGCATACCCCATAGGATTTCCCAAGCTGGGAACAAAACAATAAGAGGGAATCTGTGAATTAATGCTCAAATCCAAACATAAGCACTTTGTACACCAGAAAAATCACTTTTATCCCCTCTAACCCTTTTTTTTAAAAAATGTACACTGTTATTTATCAGTTCCCTAGTGAAAAATATTTGTGGCTTGCTTTTAAAAAATGATGAAGCAAACCAGATGCTGCAAAACAGAGAACACAGCAAAACAAGGAACAGTTGTTCACTTGCTCTCCAGTGTGCCATCCACATTATTTGCAATCATGCAAGACCTCATTAGGCCATGTGCTGAGCCAGAATGCAACCCTACTGCCTTGGGAGCTGCACACGTGCAACTGAGATCAGGATTTGGCCGTGTACTTGCTTTCCTGGCGCAATGAGCACAATCCTCACCATATAAATTCTTACAGATGTGCAGACAAGCCCAGCCACAGTGCGACTCCACTGGTAGGAGAGCACACGTTCCCTGCATCAGGCAGAGCTCACAGAAAGCACCTTTGTACTTTCATCAGTACACTGACCAATAAAACATGAAATGAGACCGTTTGCTTCTTTTACCAGCTAACACAAAGGCCAAGAAGCTTTTTTTGTAATTCATTTTTGTCAAAGCCCATCAAGCCATCAGCCGACCTCCAAAAGCAGCACTGTCCTCTCGCTGGCCAGCAGCTTGCAAAGCCCCCAGCCGAAGGGGAAGGCAGTTCCACCGACCTCTCACTCGTTCAAGCACTAAGAGCTGGTTTTCTGTCCAGCACAGGGGTCGCAGAGACCTCAGCCCAAGCAGGGGTGCCCTGGTGCAGAGAAAGAAGGCAGCTAGGGTGCTGTGGTCTCCACACAGCTCCTGACTCACCTATGACGACCAAGCTGCAGCCCAACTCATGGGGAAACAACCTGATCTTCCTGATGGCACTTATGGGCCTTAACGACCCTGACAAGCTCCACCTGAGACCTCCTCACCCTACCCTTGGACCAGGACCCTATTTCATAGAATCACAGAATCATAGAATCATAAGAATCACCAGATTGGAAGAGACCCACTGGATCATCGAGTCCAACCATTCCTATCAAAATATCACATTTCACCTCTGTCCCAGCCCCAGAGGCACTGGTCCCTAGCTTGTACCCCTCTCCCTGGTCCTACTTGGCTGTCCTAGGCTGTGTCTGACCCTGGTGCCCCTCACCACAGCCAATCCTGAAAGAAAAAGCTGAAAGGTTTGAAATTAGTCTGGAAATGGTCTCTGGGCCTGAGAGCTGGCTGTAACGGAGACCAGGATACAAAAGTTTTCCACACAAGTGTTGCATCTGACATAAATCACACTTCAGAATTCGTAATGAGGAAGTGCTTTGGTTAGAAAAGTAATTTCAGTCACATGTTAGCACCTGATTGCTTTTTAAGACTCAGTCTCACCTGGGGCCTAATCTAAATTTAGCTGGAGGTTTCCAGTGATTTAAGATAAACCAGAGGTTTCTTCCAAACCCTTGACAGTCCACCTGGCCAAAAAAAAAAAAAAAAAAACCAAAAACAGGCAGGGAAGAGATATACAGCACAGTCGGATTGGCCTGGTAATAACAAATCATTAGGAGACAGATCAAATGGGGAATTTACAGACCTGAACTTCTAGCTGTGCTCCTTTACCATTTTCTTCTTTCCTTGTTAGCCTAGACACCAGTCTAGAAACCATTGGTTTCTTTGTTTCAAAGTTCAACAAATTTTATCCATTTATAAAGAGCTTTTAAAAAAATGTTATAATTTCCATTTGCCATGCTTATGAAGGGAAATTTTGACACTGTAAAATTTTAAGAATGGGTACTTTGGACATCTTTGAGGAGAGACGCGGCTTATCCAGCTTTGGGTCAAAGCGATGGACTAGCCAACTGGTGAGATATTTTCTGTTGGTTTTAGAGGCTACTTCTGAGGCAGACAGCAAACTGATGAAGTAATTCACTAATTAGACATCAGCTTCAGATTTCTCAATTCTTGCTGCTGTTCATAACAGCAGGCAAATTCACTGCCATTCATTAGAAACAGCATTGGCCTTGTGCTAAGGGCACAGCTCATGATAGTGACAATAGTAATTTATAGCAGACAAATACAGCCTGTGATAAGGTTGAAGAGATTAGAAAAGGCCTTAGCAGAGTGTCAGCACAATTTGAGATGGTTTTAGGCTCCATGTCCCTTGGGATGTTATTCCTTTAATAGGTGGTGTTTCACAGAAATCATTAAAATCTATACTCTTGAACTTCTACTGATTCTTTCAGCAGTCTCTCCCACCAAACAGTTTACAGAATCTGACAGAGTAGGATACAGAGTTCAAAGACGGAAGGAGAAACTCTGCATGAGCCTCGGTGACATATTTATGATGAACTGTTTGTATTGTGAACACATGTGCTTTACAAGGTTCATCATTTTCCCTGCAGAGTTTGTAAAACCTTGGAAACATTAATGCAAAAAGTATACAACTCTTAAAACCTTGTGGATTTGCAATGAGGAACGTTCTTAGATTACAAACTATTTGACCCTAAATACAACTCCCTTCTCTCCTTCCATCTTAAAAATTTGGTCTAGCTGGCAAACAAATCAGAAATTCCTCCTTTAACGATCCATACAAGAGTTAAAACAACAATCTGAAAGAATTTAGTCCTGAATGATATTGAAACAAGACTTTAGAGGACCTAAGAGAAAAAAAAAAGTAAATAAGAGATTTCACTTCTTTTCTTTAGAGGACATCAATTTCTCTTTTTAAACAAACAATTTTTTTTCACCATGAGGCTGCTACATAAAAACACAATTACATTTTTCCTAAAGAGGTATAAACCTTAACCAACTACTTTATTAATGTGCAATTTGCAGCAAATGGGAAAAAAATCTCAAATAAGTACCAGAAATAGTAGTAAAACAACTTTAAAAAATCAACTTATAATATTATATAGCCCTCCTAATGATCTGCAAAGAGCTCTGTACATTTGCATCCTTGTTACTGCGTGGGATTGTGGCCTAAGTCAGCACTTCTTAAAATGCAGTCCCTAGGAAGCAGACTCTTTCCTCCAAGTTTCCAGATGCTAAACTGCATAAAAAGAAGTATAGTGTGCATTAAATCCTTTTTCCATATAAGTAATTGCTTCTGTAATGCTAGAAAATTATGAAAGGAATGAAGGTCAGCACAATTTCTGAATGGGCAGAAGCAGACTACATAAGGCAATCTTTCTCTAACCATGTGGTCTAGCCCAGAAACAAGCTTGAGAACTCCTGATGCAAGTTTATTTGAAATGTAGATTTTTATGGGTTCTTTTTAATGTTTTGTGCTTGTCAGGTTGCTTATATATGCTTTCGTAGTTTGTCTGCGTTCTTCTAGTTTCCTAGCCTTCTGCCTCACTGCAGTTCCTCAGGGCAGAGTGAATTATAAAAGAAAAATGGTATAAATCAAAAGTCCATGTAGATTACACTGAGGGGGAGGGGAAGAAACATAATGCTCTTACTGCCAAACTCTCAATTATAGAAAAATAACATCAGCAAGAAAATTACTCCTTTCATAATTACTCTTCTCAATAACTGTTTTTTGAAATCCCATGAAAAGCTCTCAGTGCACTTTAAACTTTGAAGCAGTGAAGTAGATCAAAGTACATGTATGTTTATTCTCCCAATTTAGGAAGCTGCATGGTATTTGACAGCTACAGGCAATGTGAATTGTGTGAAACTTGTAGGGTAATAACAACAATAAACTTGAAGCATTATGGGTCTTGATAGATTTAAATACAAAGTAAAACTGTAATGTTGCCAGTTAAATAGATTTTGGTGTTTTCCTCTCCTCGGGCCAAGCATGCAGTGTTTGAGACAAAAGACGAAAAAAAAGAAACACAAAAAAACAGAGTTAGAAAGAAAAATTGTAATTCTTTTAGCCATGAAAAGTGCTTTCCTGTGTTTTAAGCAAACTGCATTTAGAGAGAAAAAAAAAATCATGTTTTAAAACAAAGTCTGAATTGAAGAGCTAGGAGGCAGCACATGGTTGAACGGATTAGATCACCTCTGGAACACAGCCTTTCATCAGAAGTATACCTATAGCTACATCCATTATAGCCAGATCTTCAATGCAGAAGTACTTCTCTGGCTATGAATAAATCAGAGGCAGGGTTAACAGATGACAGTAACTTCTATAACAGAAAGTGCAATTGCAGAGCGATGAAGAACACCATTTCTCAGTCAGTGCTTTGAACAATGAGTCCCTCAACCTATCTGATTCTTGTATGGCATGGCTACGTTTGCTAGAGCTGTATCTGGAAAGAATGTGACCTCCTAATGTCACTGGCCCAGCCTTTGCAATGAAAAACTCACAGAGAAGCAAAATATCAAGGAAGATGTTTTCCCTGAAAGCACAAGTTCATCCTCCAAAACAACATCTACCCTTTGCTTTGTCAATTTTCCAACAACAGCTGCTAGTTATCTGTCGTATTAATATGCTTTTCATATACTGTGCTTGAAGCAGCTGGACCAACTTGCAACCAATTTGAAAAATATGTTTATGGTGAAAGGCAAAGGAAATGACCTGTAACATCGTAGACATAATATGTTCCACATGAGAGATCCATCAGTTGAGTTTTTACCAACTCAGTTGTTTTTACTATCATTCAAGGTCTCCAATTTTCATTGAGCTGTTGTTAGTAGGTCTGGGATGCCTCTAAGTTCCAATCTATCTTCCCAATATTTTCTATGGTTCTGTGGTCCCAGAGAAGAAGCAGCAGTAAAACAGCCATTTAAGTGAACAGCTCCACCACACATTCCTGCGCATCTGCAGTGGAGTGCAATGACTAAACTAGGATTTCATTACCTTCTGGGTGAGTGAGAAGAATGAGCAAGCAGGCATTTCCTTTCTTTTGTGGCTAAGAGACAAGAATGATCCTCAAAGAATTAAAACTACAAAATTGTTCAAAAGAAACGGTTATTCTTCCAGGTAACTTCTGTGTAAAATATGATGAATCTTCCTCGTAACAGTGATTCGCTTCCCAGCCACTCATTCCATCAGAATTTAGTGAAATACAACAGTAAGAAAGATCAGTTTTAACTATTTTGAATGATAGGGTCGCATCTTAGAATGTAATGAAGGACAAAGGTGATGAAAAGGTCATTCTCTCATTTTTCATTCTGCATAAAATCCTTAACTTGAACCAGAATTATTTCCAGTAAGCTGAACTAGTCGGGTTTGTTTCTTGAACATTGAGGCTAAGAATGTAAATCTGAAAAAGAAGCAACAAAACCCACACATAAATGTATTCACATTTTTTTTAACATTTCATAAAGAAACATATGCATGCCTTTAAACGCACATTTGATAAAGTACCACAGGCCCATTGCTCCCGCTCAGCACCGATAATATTGAACATTTCGGTGGTTTTACATTTAGATTCTCAAACATAAACCCATCATTTACAGGAAATTTCCTTTGTATGTGATAGTAAAATGAATTTAGAAAGTGATCAGTGGTATTTTGAAGTCATGAGCTATGAAAAGTGTCCGTTAACTAGAGAAAAGTTTAAAGTACAAGACAGACTAAAACACTAAGCCCTATCGGTTCTCTATCAGCTGATCAAGATGCTGATGCTCTGCAGAAACACACTTGTTTCAGTTGTGGTCAAAACCAAGCTGTCCTGATGCGATGCCATCATAGGAAAGCCACTCCAATGCTACAACATGTGATGAAGTGCTGTCAAGAGTTAGGAAAGCACTGAAGTTATCAAGCAAAGTCTCTAGTGGTTCCTCCTCTGAAATGCTAGTTTGGTTAGTCACAGTTAGAAGCATAAGTTGAGACTGACACAGCACAGAACAAGACAGAAATATTAACCAAGGCTGCTCCATGCTCCATTCATTAGTGTAGAGAGTTTATATGGCTTGAAAATGTCACCATCTCTGTCCTGTAAACACTAACAGGATAGAATTATGAACATCAACATACCTTGAAGACATCGATGAGTATTCCATCTGTGAAAAGCCTTAGAATGTATTTAAATCCACTCTTTTACAAAAATATAATGGAGTTCTGCACTGCAGGACCAATGAGTCCTTAGCAGATTTTTTTTCATTCAAAATGGAAGTGAAAAAACAGTTGTAGGTTAAGGAGAAGCAGAAGTTTTTCCCTTGGGCCTAGGTATTCATTCAGTGTCTTAGTCAACACTCATGCCTATAAATTACACTGCCACCGAGTACATAACAGCCCTTGCCTACATATCACAACGATAGTAAATCTTAAACATAAATAAAATAATTTAAAAAATTTAAATCCAAATAACTTATGTTCCAATTAATTTATTTTCATGTGTTATTCACTAAAAGTATGATGAATCTTCGTAACAAATTCAACTCTGCACTTCCAACTTTAAATCAAATGTAAACTGCCAGTAAAGCAAGTCATAAAAAAGACCTCTCATTTAATCTTAAATACCTCCAAGTTTAGCATAACTGGGAAGGATTATTCCGGAATTCCTTAAACCTCTCAAGGATGCTTTTCATGCCTGATAAACCTAGGAATGGTCTGTCTGTCTCATATAATGTACACCCCATTGGCCTATTCTATGTGGATCACTCATGAAGAATAGGGCTTTCCATTAGAACATGCTAAAGCGTAAGTCTGCAGACCTTAAAACGACCAGAGGGAAAGAGGAAAGTTTCTACATCTCAGGGATACTGGAATATGACCGACAACTTACTGGTTTTTATTTCTATTATTTAGCCCAGACGATACCCCTCAGTTCAAACTCTAGAAGATTGTTTTCTGAGGGCAGCGGGAACTGAACATCACAACCTGTTCTTATTTTTGTAGAGTGAATAACCATTACCAGTTTCTTCAAGCATGTGAGAAGTTCCAGCAGTTTTCAGAAAATGGCCTAGGACAAAGGCAGCATAAAGAAAGGAAATACCTAAATAAAGACCATGTAAGAATCAGGAAAAAGGACAATCCTAAATTTCATGTATTCTGTTGTAAGCTTCCCAGTGAGAAGGCAAAGCCAAATATGAGCAAAAAAACTGAACACATTGGAGACAGTTTTGCTTAGGTAGGAAAACCTTTGGCAGCAAAAGAAGAGAAAAAAAATCCACAACCCTTCTATAGGTGCTCTTCTGCATAGTAGAAAAAAACCAGCTAGCCACAGAAGGGAAGGGACTTTATCTTTCCCAAAGAAATACGTAAAGGTAGGAAAATATTGGGTTTTATAGAAAAAGGTAGTATTTATATGTATATAAAATAGATTTTGTGTTCATTGCTTTTATCTTTTTGAATATGTGGGGTTTTTGTCTATCCAGCCAAGCCTTCGGGCCAGATCTTCTCATGACATTTGCACAAAATCAGCAGCTGAGCTGCTGCATGGTCCAGCTGGAGCCCTTAGTCACAGAACATCACAGGTGTGACATACTGGCTGCAGAATAGAGCCCAGGGCCCTGGGATAGCTTCTCTACCACTGAGCACTCTCATCCATGGAGCACTACAGCAACATTTCCACATCAAAATGTACCTTTTTTTGAGAAAATGCTTTAAATAATTCACAGAAATGTAAGGATTCCAGGTAGCTGTGATGTTTCAGGAGGCAAGGGATCAAAGCGTCCTTCACTTCCCAGCGGATCTGGTTTCATGCTCAGAAGCTGAGAAGTGTAGAGCAATGTAAGCAAGAAGCAGAGATAAATTAGGAGCAAAAAGCCTCTGTCTAAATTTTGACCAGCGTGGTCCCAGCTTTTGAAATACCTCTATTACAAACTAGAGGTTTATAAATTGTTTCAAATCAAGTTGGTTTCAATCATACTCCATCAAGCAAGGAAAAAGAGAAACAATTTAATTTAGACTTGCATGGGTGTGCCACAGCACACTCTGGACACTGAATTTAAAGCAACTATCTTATCGCTGATGCCTAAACAATTCCATGTGTACAGACAAAAATGTTTCCCAAGAATGTTGTTGATTTATGTTCTGTAGCTTGCTTCTTTTTTGCTTTGTCAAGGTCTTTTTCATAGGAGTTTAACAGAGATGTGTCCAACTGAATTGATTAATTTCCAGATAAATTAATGAAAGTGAGATTAGACTATAACTACATATGAAATTATCTGCACACTCTATGTTTTCCTTTGTTCCATAAAGCCTACTGTTTACTGAAAACCAGCAAATTGTTCCTATGTTGAGAAGTCCAGTTTTATCTCTAGTCATTGACCTCCTTCTATGAATAAAAGGAACTTTTCACCCAGACAAAAATCCATACCTCAGTGAGATTTGGTTCCACATGCTTCAGTACCATGAATTTCATTTCTTATTATTTTTTCCCTGTGATGTTTCACGAATGCCTAATGCACTTGCTTAAAACAGACAGGTTCTCCCCTCAGTTTGAACTTTGTTTACTTAATGTGTTCACAGAGCAACAAAGAGTGTCAAGATTAATTCATTCAGCTTAATTTGCCACCCCATAGAGGTATAACGAGTGAATTCTCACTATGTTTTTTGTAATTAGTATGTTTTTATAGTGCTGCCCAAGTATAGATTATTAGTCAAATTAATTGCTATGGGAAGATTTTTATGAATATTTCTGATCAACTAAGACGCAGGAGTCTTTTGAAAATGAATACATTGTTACATCAACAAATTAATGTGCAGAACACTGAATTTACTAATCTATTTGGACTTTTTGATTTAGTGTTTTTACATTACTTTTTGTTAGGTTTTTTTTCCTTTTTACAGTATGACTTAAGAGATCTAACTCCAAACTTTGTAGAATGTAAGAAGGGAACTAATTTTAATGATGTAGTAATGTGTATGTTTTGCTGGGGAGGAAGCCAGAGAATTAGCTTAAGTTCCACTTGATCATAGTGTTCTACTTTCTTCTGCGCTTTCTGAATTTGGATTATTTCAATAAATGTGAACTGAGAAAGTTTATTCATTTCTAAGTGGTCTCATTTTTCTGAAATGGTAGAGCTCTCTAATGTACAACAGAAGTTGGTAAAACCTGCCTGTCAGCAAAGGACACCAGATTTTCAGAGCTGAAGATTCCAAGCACTAAGCTTTAAATTTCATCAGGCCTACAAATGAAAAACAAGCTCTAAAAGAGAGGAACGTTACTGATTTACATCATCCATGAAGACCAACACATGCAAACAGCAAAACAGAACAGTAAATCATGCAGTTAAAAGGAGGTTCAGTTAGCCCTAAGTGTGGAATCAAGCTGCTCAGCCCACTCTCTTCCTTGCACCTTTCTTGCTGATTTTTTTTTCCATCCTGGACTCTCCTGTTATCTATCATCTGTCTTTACTTCTACTCAAGGTGATCCTGCTGTGCTGTGTAAACTCCAATATATTATCACTGTCTGGATCATATTTAGCTGGATGAAACAGAGATTTGTCTGTCTGTCTAAATCCTTCTGTTAAAATTGGAGTTGGATGATTGCAGACTTATAGCCTGATTTACCTCCAACCCCTGCAAAGTCCAGAATGGAAACTAGGGGAATACTGAGAAAGACAATGTGCTAACAACCCATATTGGATATCCTGAAGAGGCCTCAACAGTGGGAAGATACTCCTGTATCTTGTTACAGAATAATTCTCCATTGCCTCAGCAGCATCTGGTTCTATCATTGCCAGAGACATTATATAGGCGTAAATGTTGTCCTGATGTATGCCTAAAACTCCTAAATCCATCAGACAATGCAAGAAGATGAGAGTTGAAAGTTTCAAACGACCTCTATCAGTAAGCATACCGAGTGTCTAGTTACTCATGTACATTTTTAGATTATGGATGGTTTGTAGAGGGTATGATCTCTCACTATATATCACATGCTGATGTCAGTGTCTTAAGAGTTCTAAGAGGAAGGACATTATGATTTTTGTATATTTGAGCTGCCACTCAGTCCTGCCACATCCCTGCCAACCTTACAGATGCCAAGAAATAACCTTCAGTATGAGAACCCACCACATTCTTACACAACAGAAAGCTCATCCTAAGGATCAGCTAATTAAGCAGAAGATAGCCATAACCAATGGGTGTGATGTCAGTCCTTTTCATTACTCTATTAAACACCTTTTTCCTGTTTGGCACTAAACAGATCGTCAGTGCCTAGTTTCTGGCAATTCTGGCAATACCTTTATGAACTGCTTCTGTTTTAGTACATTTCACATCTTTATCGAGCAGGTAAGAATCTGAAAGTATATTATATACACAACTTCTAACTGGGAATATGTTACCTTCTAAACACTAAGCAATCTGTGCACTGGTCATATAATGAAGCTGCAACACGTTCAGCCTTAATCCTGATAATTAGAGGTCTGTGGTAAAAAGGTAATCTCTATTTCACCTTGTCAAGAATCCACTGATCCTACAAAAGAACAGTGATAGTTTTGTTGTTTCTCACCTGTTGAATCAATAGCAGGATTAGAAACACATCCCAAAGTCAAGAGAGCTACATTTTTAATCCATATCCTAGATCTTACTACTGCCATTCTTCCTCTCCTTATACACGTCCTGTTCACATGTTAAATGGCACCTGCAAATGTGATAAATAAATAACTAAATAGGAAAAAAAGAGAAGATACCTACACATAGCTACCAAAACAGTAGGATGTGAGCACATCCCAGTGCACTAAAGTCAAAAAAGCCTTTGATGGATTAAAAAACTTGATATTAATAATATATAAATACGGAGAAATAACAAGAAAGCTTGGAGCATATGCTGGGTAGCAGATTCTGCTGATACTGGTCTCTTCAAAGTACTCTCAGATATCCTCAGAATATATTCAATAGTATTACTCTTCAAAACTAAGGTTAGTACATACTACTTTAACAAATAAATGATGATAATAGGCATCCCATAATTCAAACACAAATGGCTGATGTGGCACATATTAGGATTTTGCTATATTACATACATAAGCTGTGCTAAGATTTGGGCATTGAGGAGTTTCTTACTGATCTTTTGGAACATAATAAACATCAAACAATATAAAGAAGATAAATTTGTCTATCAAGGATTATAAGAACTCGTAATATTTTGTGACTAGAATTTGTAAATATAGCTCACCAAACTATATGATTTAGGAAATCGTTATCTACTGAAACTTCTAGAAAAAGAAACATTATTTATACTCAGGCTTTTGGACTTGTTTTGATAACAAATGGGATGAAAGGCTTCATAGGATAAAGGATGCTTCTGAAATGCTAACGCTGATCTGTATTTTTTCCTTTTATGTCTGCAGTTACCCTTCACAAGCTTTTCAAAGTGGAATATCAGAGTACTTCCATTCTTAAAACTGAAATAAATCATTACATAAATTAATTTCAGCTGGAATATAGCCAATTATTAGCATCAAATAATTTTACAGCTCAACTAACATGGGGAAAACTGTCACTAAACAGAAGGAATACTCCTCATGAGTGTCAGCTTCATAGAAAGCTTTATTTTTAATTATCAAAAAAACAACCAACTGCAACAAAATTTTAATAGCTTACACTTATTTTTCAGCTGTGCTTACCTTCATTATAAGACAAAATATGTGCCCTGAAGGAAATAACTACACAGACTTCTTTTGGGGTTCAGTTGATCTTGCTAGTTTCCTTCTGAATCTTTCCAAAGGTATAGGTAATAACACCCTCTGCATTCAGCATAAACTAGCAAAGGCCAAGGTTTACTCAGCCATGGCCAGCTGATGGGCTGTTGGCTTGCAACCAGACACTAGAAAGATCAGAAAGCTTAATCCAATTTAATTTGCTATTTTACTTATCCTTATGCTGCCCCTATATGTTACAAATATCAATCATTTATATTACAGCTAGTTTATGAGCTAATCTGACAAATAACCATCAATCCTGAGATGCAAAATAAGTCACTTAAATAGGATTCTGTGTCATTGTTTCTTTCTGACCTAGTCCAGAGTGGAAACAGCAGAGACTGTATTCCGTAATGCTTGCCAGCTCAGTAGATGATGGCAGTAATGCTGCGTCAATGAATGTTTGGAGAAAAACTAATATACTGCATATAGGAAACTCCCCCATCCTCTCTAACTGCATGAAAAATCAAATAATTTCTTAAAAGTAAACTCAAGCATTGAAATCTGGCAGTCTTCTCTTTCCAAGACGTTTCTCTCTGCTCAATAGGGAATGATGACGTCTGCAATTTGTTTGATTACTTCTTGTGATCATTTATTCAGTACAAGATCTGGGCTTGATCATCTCCACATTGTTGTCCTAGAAGTATTCATGGGCTCAGACCATATTATCTGATATCATTGAACTCATCGTTGTAAAATTAAAACTTCTGAAGACTTTGCAGTACTGTTTTGGCACTCTATCAGTGTAACTCCTGCTGTCATCATTCTTAGGAGACTTTAAGTAAGGTTATTGCTGGGCAAAAGCCTGAAGTGCTACAAGTTAAGTCATTAAACTAAGTTCAGACTCTATGATTTGGCAAAGACAGTTTTGGATAAATAGGGCCAGTAAAGTTTTGGAGTCTCCTTTTAGGAATATATTCATCATGGGTAATATTGTTCATCATAAACTGATGTATTTCTGGTACATTGATTTTAAAAATATATTTCTAGGAATTCCGTATAAATGGCTGCTAATGGCTTTCTGAGTTAACTCCAGAGAAACTCATAAAAAATTAGGTGCAGAGTCTGATGCTCATTCACCCTTAGAGATCAATACATATTATTTTTCTAACAAATGTTCACATGTCATATTATATGCTTACATGTCAATTTCTGCAAAACAGCAGATGTGGAGACAAAGAACATCTTCAAGATTATCTGTGTATGAAGCCTTTTAATTTGTCTGATTGCTTGAGCATAACAGAAGACAGAACCAACCTCATAAATTCCATTCTTTATATAGTTATACACTGATTCATTTAGAGGCTCCCTGTCGGAAACATCACTCACCTCAGGACACAGCATCAACAGACAATTAATGTTACATTTAATGCCAAGTACTCATTAATGAAAACTAAACAGATGCAAGTGCTGTGATGCAAACACATTATTGTTTCTCAGATAGTTTAGGCACGACATGAAAGGTAAAGCTTAAAATGCTTTGTACTGCTACATTTCATTTGATCATCTTGGCCTACATGTAATGCCCACAGCAGTGCTTAATTTAAAAGACATTTACCTCTGATCCTTACATGATCAAATTAGAGAATATGCAAGAAACAATGAATATGTTATGTGGACTATATGTACAACTCTGCTGTAACTAGAAATTTCTATGTCCTCAGTTCTGCAAACACATAACTTACTCATAAGGTTCTGTGAAAGCAACTGAGCAAAGAAAAAGTTCAGTACTTTTCTTCTCAGTTGGGAGAAAAAGAAAAAAGGTGATTGCTACATCCCACTGTGCTTCCTCTTCCTTTGTCAGAGTCAGACTAACATCATTTAGGAAGAGGGACAATGCTGTGTGATTAAAACCAATCACACAATGCAACAATGTCTGATAGACATCTAACATTAAATACTGTAACAATAAAGTATAATAAAGTTTATTATCCAGCAACAAAATGATTGCAAAAAAAAAAAACTTAAGAAAATTCACATACAACAGAAAAGAACAAAGTAAATTAAATTTATTTTCTCATATCAAGAACGTATCCAGCTCAAGTAGGAAGATTCTTTAGCAAGCCTGTCATGAGACTTTTAGCTGTTTTCACAGGTGTGGAGTAAAACACACGTTATAAATAGTATGCAAATAAAACAAGGCCAAAGGGATCATTTATCAGTTGATCAGTGGGTTGTTCTGGTGCTTAATTGATAAAAAACAGGACAAACCAGGTTATAAAAGCAGTATAAGAGAACTGAAAACCTGTGGGCTTTTTTTGTTAAAAAGAAAATGTGGTCGCTCTTGTTTCTCATAGGTGCTGCCGCTGTTTCTGCTCACCTAGAGGATGTTGCCTTTGACGGGTAAGAACAGACATCAAGTTTTATATTTGCACAATCCATTCTGCACAAGCAAAAGCCTTTAAATTGACTTACCTGTTTCAAATCCAATCTTTTTCTCCCCTCTCAGGCAGAAAGTGTTTCGTGTGATTCCGCAGAATGATGAGCATGTGGAAATCATCAATTCCCTTGCCAGCAACATACAGGTAAAGAACCTGGGGAAAGGGCTATATTGCATTTGAAAGGAACATTTCTCCTATTGTTCAACTAGCGTATATCTTTGAAAGAAATTCATGCTACTGAATTAAAGACCTAATCTTGATTCTATTCAAGTCAATTGAAGTGTTTCTTCAGAGAAGGAAGGACAAGGTGAAAAAGCTAGAGCTATGCAAATACATTCCAATGCTTTCCTGGAAAGTCTGGTTAACCCAGTCTGAATATAAAAGCCCCTATCAAACTTTATTAATAGATTAAGTTAATCTGAATTGCTATGTTCATTGTGGGGTACTGTCCAGAATGTATTAATAAAACATAGGAAATCCAACTACCAGAACTTTTACCATTGTAGGCAAAATATTTTGCTCATGTAAATAATCAAAAAATACATACTCCCAACAAAATGAACTTTTCTTTGGCCTCTAGTCTCTCCTGTCATCTTTTCTTCTCTGACTTTCCTTTAAAGTTTCCTTTCTCTCCCATCAAGCTGCATGTTTTCTACTGACCTTGATGTAGATATATGGTGACACAATGACATGAGAAAAAACAATAAAGACAGCAAATGTGTTTTCAATATTTCTCTTCGGCTTTGATGTTGTAAAATAGCTGTTGATGAAAAAGACACCATTATCTGTAGAATGAAAGGATGATATTTTTAACGAAGTACAGATGTGGAAAACTATAATCAACAGGCTAATATAACATGCTGAAATAGTAATCCGCGGAAGAATATACTAGTGGAATGGTGCTGCCAGTATTAAAAGAATTAATATGCCATGCTTGCTTTTAGGTGTGTGGTATAAATGGATTGTTTATTTTCTTTTAAGCCAAGAAAATGTCCTTGGACGAGCATCATTATACAATGCAATCAGTCAGAGCTGATGTAGTGATATAACCTGCAGTAGTCTTCACACTTGAAGAAGACACATACGTCATGAATGTGCCCACTAGACCCAGTTTCCCTTAGAGTCATGAGATGAAAGGCTGAAAAGGCATTAGGCTGGTAAACCACCTTTGCTTTCATTGGCCTTTAATATGCTCTAAATCTCTAAATCCAGAAGCTAACTACACCAAAACCACACAAAATAGTAATAACACTGTCGTTTGTCCACTCTGAACTAAATGTCTTCTGAAGGTACAGGTTCCTCACACTAACTTTAGTGAACCAAGTTTTAAAAGCACTCTTATTGACAAGTCTTTCACAGCTGATTTATGTCGAGTATTCATGTAGCGTCTCTCTACTACTGAGTCAGGAGTTCATTTCTGTTTGATATTTACAGGTTAAAAACCTCCAATGAAATTTGTACAAAGAATGAAAGAAGTTGTAAAGATAGTTATAATATTCATAAGACTGTATGCACTCAAGATACTGTAGAATACTTGGCATTTGTGGTACTACTACTGCCATCGCCTGAATGAATTGCAGAGCCTAATAAAATTTTCTTAATCAGTTTTAAGTAAAAATTTAGGTGGATGCTTCTGGTGAGAAAGGTCAGTTAGTGTAATAGGATAGGAATGAAATTTAGCATATTAATCACAATCAATATCAACATCACACACCCCCCCTACCTGGAAATCACAGCCATACATATGTATTTTTTTGTTCATGTGTACATTTGGCCTTCTTTCAGGTGGACTTTTGGCAGCCAGACTCTGTCACCCTGGTAAGGCCAAAAATGGAAGTTGATTTCCGTGTCGAAGCTGACTTGTCTCTAGAGGTTGAAGATCTTTTGAAAGAAAGTGGAATAGAGTACAGGTAAGTTTGTTTTCACTGCAGTATTTTTAATAGAAGGAGATTAAACACTGGGGAAAATGTGTTTAATCTTTTCAAACTGGTCAGCTAATCACAAACTCTATCCCTCATGTGGATACCTCTACTGGGCTCAGCTTTCCTGTGGAAGTTCAAATGGACTGTAGATGCTCTATGTTAAACGGGTGAGATGAAATATTGATAGATGTAAGAGACAGGAAGCGAAAGCTTTTACTACCAGGAATTTCCCAGAGGTGAAATCTCACTGTAGTGTGCAAGGGTGGAGTAGAGATGGGACAAGAAAGATTTCACACTAAATAGAAAACACAGCAAAGGTCTAGAAAGAGCGATAAAATACACCAAATAGGTTTGCATTATAGTAACAGGGAACTGAAACCATAACATAGTAAGTCCCGAGGGTGACATGAGAGGCTCCCTACTGAGTTCTAAGCAACAGAATTATAGCTAAAGGGAAAAAAACCCCACTCCAACTGGTAAAAAAGAGAAGACAATTCCCAGGTGAAGGGCCAAGGGATTGGGAAGAAGAGATTTCCAGGACAGCCTCGGGGTTACTAAAGTCACACAGCAGTTCCAAGGCAAAGGTTTCTCCAATGGGAGCTCTTCATTGACCTCAGTATTTCATAAGTATAATACTTAGAAGTAAAAAAGCCCAGAGTTTCCATGACTGAATAAAACTGCAGCATAAGGGGAGGGAACAGACCATGCTGCCACATTACACATGCCTGAAAATAGAAGAATTGCAGTGAGTAGCACCTGTGGGAGAGTAGGGAGAAAAGAGAGGGACCAGGCAATTGCTTATACTTCATATCTTCAAATCACTATGCAATTAATTGAGGATAAGAAGATGACTTTGGGCTGAAGAAGGCTGGGGCTGCCTGTCTTTATTGCTCCTTTAGCTGCATCTGAGCTTTGCAAATTGGTTTGGCCCAGCTTGACTATCAGGCTTCTTCAATGTGTAATGGATATTCTGTCAACTTCATATACTCAGACACTAAAAGTCAGCATTACTTGACCAAATTTTTGTGACTTCCTTTGGCTGGTAAGTGTTGTCTCTCAGATTCATAGTTGTTGCCACCAGACTAAACTCTTTCATTAGGCATCACACTATTCTCATTAAATATCATAGAATCATAGAATCACCAGGTTTGAAGAGACCCACCGGATCATCAAGTCAAACCATTCCTATCAAACATATGACTTTTATGATCTACTAAACCCAAGAATAGTTAATCCCTAAACTTACTGGCCTCATGTCAACCATGTCCGATTTGGATGTTGCTGGGGAAACAGAATCTCAAAACATTCTAGAAGAATAATTTTCAATAATGCTGTGGCCCACATACAGCACAAGAGTCCAATTCCAGTGGAATTTCCTCTTTGGCAAAGGAGGAGTTACTCTACATGTGTTAGTTTTTCCTATAATATCTGTGGACTCCCTGAGGCCCATGCACAAATCTTTTGATTGCAGCAAAGGCCATAATGTCTGGAAGACGTCCCTGATAAATTTGAGTGGTGTGTCCTTGCAACAATCCAAGCTGTTACAATTCTTCTGAAGTGCAGCTGCAGTGCCATGACATCATGTCAATGTTGTCATTTGCGCTGTTTGTTCTGAAGGCTGGTGGTGCCTGACAAACTGGCCTCCTGCTTCTCTATCCAAATCATAAATTATCAAGGACATATCCTGCATGAGTAAGATTTCCAAGAACATTAAGACAAGCACTGGAAAAACAAGAGGACTTCATTTTTTGATAGCCAAGGTTGAAATATAAGCAAAAGGTCCTCAAAAGTATGCCCAAAAATAAGCTGTGTCTTTGTGTCATCCCAGGGAAAGACAAACAGGAGAGATCCAACCTATCCAAACAGGGTTTTCTTGCCATTGTGTTCTTCTTTAATAGCCCACCTTACATGGAGTAAAGTAGCTTGAAGGATGGATAATGCCACCTGCAACTTAGCTGTCAAACCACGCATAAAATATAGAAGCTTGGTTTGACAGAGAATTTAATCAGGCAAACCTCTCTGGGCTGCTGCATGTGTTACATTGCTGCAGTCTATCTGTCCTCCTGCGCCGTAAGTTCAAGAGAGGGCTCTGTTCCTGTTCAAGCAGAGGCAATCTCACAACAACCCCATCTCTGGGTGGTCAGCCCAGAGCTCATTTCTTACACTTGCTCTATCTCAGCACTGCCATTCTTCATAAAGCAAAGTGTTGCTGCCCTGTAGGTTTGTTAGTATTGGAGTAAGTAGGCAGGTACTAATTAGGAGAAAGCACTTGCTCCCTGATTATTCTCATGAACAAGGTTGGGGTAGGAAGTAGGTTGAAACTTGAACCTAATCTACCTTATTTTCAAATGCAAAAGTCAGCCCCAACACACATTTCAGTTCACAATCCATGCAACCTCAATTCCAGCAAGACCCTGAAATGTTTACCTGGTACTTACTTTCCTACTAGATAATTGTATGTTTCTCTTCACACTTTTCATGGTGCCTTATTGCAGGATTCTGATTGACAACCTGCAGGCTGCACTGGATGCCCAGTTTGACAGCAGGGCTCGTACAGCTGGCCACAGCTATGAAAAGTACAACAACTGGGAAACGGTAAAGTCTAGATGTGTGCCACTTTGTGAGCTCTGTATTTTAGCCTCTTTAGTCAAAATGGCTTCTGATAGGCTTTTCACCTTCTCCCCTTTTCCTCTTCTGTTCCATCCATTAACAGGATAACTCCTTCTCTAAACTCTACTTCCTCTCTTTATTGCTTATTACCAAGTTAATCCATATAACCCATTTCCCTACACCTATTTCCTCTACTTCTGCGGCAAAGAAACTCTGGCAGAAATCCAATGACCAGACTGACATTCTTCACTACTAGTTTGCTCTTTCCTTTTCACTGCTTCTCCCACCTCCTCTGCCAAGAAACCCCAACTCTAGCTCTTCACCCTCCACCATTCTCCCCTTCTCCATCCATTTTTCACAGCCACACTCATTTTCCCAGCACATAATCTTGACCATGTGACTTTTAACATCTTTGCAATGTGTCCTTATGACCTGTTGCATCACAGTTCTTAAATGTATGACAATCTCCCTTTCTCATCTTTCCTTACCAAATCTTTTATTTTTGTGCTGATCGTCATCCACTAAGCACACGTTAAATATTCAAGGAAGAAAATTTATGTTTCCTCTCCATGTAATATCTATAGATCACACACAGAACTAACCAATTTTCTTCCAGCAGAACGCTACTAAAAATAAGTCCTCTTTTACAAAGGTGGAAATAAATTTAAAAGTAGAACGAAAGCTCTTCTGACTCTGCAAAAGTTACTGGCATGCAAAAACCCACCAACAACCATAATGCCAACTGTTATCTTACTATTCTCTTGCCATTTTATCTAGATCTGTCTGCTGTTTGGTGGCTTTCTCTCAGATCATAGGTTGCTCTTTGGACATGAAACGCATTTTTGTGTGTATGCGACAAGTTTGTTGTGAGCTCCTGAAGGCACTCATAAAAAAGGGAATCTGCTTTGATACTAAGATAAGAAATGCTGTTATTACTTACCTTAAATAATAAAGAGAATGAAGAAGAATTTCTTTCTTTTGTATCTGGCATTGGTGGACGGTTCCTACAAATCCCTATCCAGCACTTCTGTCAGTAGTTCAAGAATGATGATGAATAGAAGACCCATGAAAGTGAAAAACATTACAACATGTACAAGATTTAAAGTATTCGATCTACTTAGCTTAACAAGAAAAACGTTTTTCTTTTGTTAAGAGAGTTTAAGGGCTGACAAGGTCATAACTATATAGGGTTACCATTCAAAGGGTTTTGTAACCCACCAGTCATACTCCAGTGATGAGTTTAGATAAATTCATACTAGAAAATCTTAATTCAGGCATATAGCTCTAGCATATGCAGGAATTAATTCTCAGAAATATACAAATAGTATTAAATATCAGGTCAGGTTAGATGCTCAGAAGGACCATCCTGGCTTGAAATCGTGAATTAATTACTCTGGACCTGAGGACAGAGCCACCAATAAATTTAACCTCCTTATTAAACAGATAGCTGCTTGGACTGCTGAAATTGCTGCTCAGAACCCAGGCCTTGTCTCCCGCAGTGTAATTGGGGAAACATATGAAGGACGGCCAATGTACCTTCTCAAAGTAAGTACTGTGATTTCTTTGTGCCAGATTTTTCCTGTAATAACTTCCACAAGATTGCAATGTCTACTAAAACACTAATGATGTTAAGATAGTAACATACATTTTGCAGAAAATCTACTACATTTCATTCACTGCTACTATGATTTTTTCACCTAAGATTTTTTTTTAAAAGAGGCATAATGAATCACCATGTCAGACTTATAAATGTAAACACACTCCTGAGAGCTATTTGAATGATCATCTACCTTTATGTTCGCTCTGTTGTTTGTAAACTCATTTACTTTGAAAGGATCTATAAATGTCAATCTCTCTAGCAATAGGCAACAAATTTGTTTGTATCTTTATGTTACATATTTTTTTGCCAAAACTCTTACAAATAAATAAAACATGATGACATAAAAGAAAAAAGCATAAAGATTACTCACCCAAAATTCAAAAGCATTTAGAATAATGTATCAGTTGAGCAAACAAAATTAACTGTTAGAGACACTACAGGAAATAAATCAACAGTGCAGAATAATAAACTAATGGGGGAGAAAGATTATCTACATTAATAAGAAATTATTAAGAGTCTATTGTTTGAACTTAAATATCATGGTCAGCTACAGCTGAGAGCAATCCACAGAAGTCCATTTAATCAAGGAATGATATATCTGTATAATTTGGGGTTTTTTTAGGTGAGTAAGTTAACTGACATGTTCTTCATACAAATTATTCTGTTCATAATCTGGGGTTATTGTCATTTTTTTTTCCTAGGTGGGAAAAAGCGGTTCAAATAAGAAGGCCATCTTTATGGATTGTGGTTTCCATGCAAGAGAATGGATATCCCCTGCTTTCTGCCAGTGGTTTGTGAAAGAAGTCAGTAAGCTTAAAGATGAAAATGTATTTTACATAATGCAACTATGTTTAAGAAAATCTTTAAAGAGCTGAGGCCACTGTAGACTGGCTTTCTACCTCTAAATAGCTGTCTGCATATCCCTTCTCCCACCTCAGATGGTTAGGGTGTAATTACTTAAATCAGCTATTAGAGGTTGAACCTGTCATCTTTCAGCAGCATAAGACAACCTAAAAGCATGTGTAAGAGGTACTAACAACTACAGGGGTTACTTACTTAGTCTGTGAATTCGTTTTTGCTTCTGTAGTCAGAGAAAGGTAAGAGACAAGCAAACAAGTCTAGTAATACTATAAACTCTACAGAGTTTTAAGGAGTAGGGAAATAAGGAAATTCAAGGGCACATCAGAAGGCATCCAAACATGTCAGAAGAGCTGTCTCCGTACAGAATCAGATGCAGTATTCCCTGCAACCTGCTTTACCCCATAAGGCAACAGAGATTTTGGAGAGCTACTCTCAGCTATGCACTGAGGAAGTATACACAAGGGAGGAGGAAGACTATAGATGAAGCTGCCTAAACGTCCCTCAGGATGAAGGAAACACATGTACATCCCTTTGAGCTGCCACTGCAAATGGTACAGAAGAGTTTCTAAACCATGAAACCATATTTGGGAAAAAGCTGCACAGGTGAAATGAACTTCCCTTCAGACTGGGATACTTTAGACCTTGAATTAAACAATTTAATCTCCTTTATGTTTTCCTTTTCCTCACCACCAATATAAACAGGTGGGATTTATATAAAATGCTTCACAGTCTTCCCTATAGAGAAGTATATTCTCCCTCAGTGGGAATCAGCTTAGCAGAACGACTCATTGATTGAATCTCAAATTTTGTAAGAATTGCTGCTTGAATATTGAAAAAACCCAAACAAATCCAGAAGAAGCACCTGGGATTAAAACACAAGTAAAGGAAAGCCAGAGTACATGAGTGAGCCGTGCTGGCAGAGACCTTGGTGGCAAGTATAATCTCAGTCTTATCAGAAAGCCCTGCGGTTTTTTTGCAGGGAGCAGTGGAAATTGGAAGTGACATCTCAGTGGAGTCAATGGGAATGTGATTTCATTACCTCCTAATAAGGCTGCAGACATTATGTGCTATCATTTTTCTCTTAGCAATTCACGTCACTACAGCTGTCATTTTCACTGTCTGGTCACTTAATTCATGGGTGTGCCTGACACCAGCAGTGGCTCTGCTCAGTGGATTCGAGTGGGGATAGGCAGACATGCTTGAAAAGTGCAGTCCTCTGAGTGTTATCAGCAGTTCACTTGGCATTACTTCTAGACACAAAAGCAGGGGAAAAAAACAACAACCCAACAAACCTAGAGAGAAACATGAGCAAGGTGGATTGTCATAGGTATCTTCAAAGAAAAACAGGCATAAAAAACCCAACACAGGAAACAGTAAATTCTAGTGCTGTGAAACTGCTTTTCTAGATTCTACACCCAGCCTTCCCACTTTCTAGTTACAGGACACTAGATGCCTTTCTCCATTGTATGTGTTTTCTTTTAAATTTGTGTAGAGTAAAGGAAACATGGGTGCAACACTCTACTTTGAACAAATTTCCATAATCACCTCATGCTCCTTTGACACCAAGATGAATCTGTGAACAAGCATATGAAGTGCTAGACCGCGAACAATCAGGATATACAGCTTTATGGCAACAGTTCTTATGTTTGTTATTCAATGAATGTGAAACATCTGCTTCTCTATGAATATGTGCATCCACAGCTTTATGACTGGAAACGTTAAGGATATTCTATGGAAATATTCTCCAAAATTTTAGTTATTGATGAAATTTCTCTGGGCAATAGATGTAAAAAAAATGGGAATAAGGATTTTCCTTCTCTCAGAAATTAATCCCAAACCTTTAAGATCACAGGATGTAGGGAGAACATTTGGAGAGGAACTTTGCCCTGTCTTTAAAAAAGAAGCTGTTAGAGGGAAATCTCTTTCCAGTGATTTATCATCCTGTTCAAAATCACCGATTCTTTACCATATAATTTATATACCAGAATGAGGTGACTTTCTTAGAGTAGCATGGTTTGAGTCAATGTAAAACTTCTAAGTATTTTTAAAATCACAGAGTTGCCATCTCATATAGTGGAATTAACTGGTTGACTTTGTCCACCACATTTGTTAATTCCTGATCCAGACCAAGGCCTTTAAATACACATGGAAGATACAAAGCTATGAAGGCATCATTAGCTTTTTCGACTTTTCTCCAACTAGGCTGTTGAAACCTATGGAAAAGATACTGCCATGACCACACTTCTCGACAACTTGGATTTCTATGTATTGCCTGTTTTTAATATTGATGGCTACGTTTACACTTGGACAACTGTAAGTACATTCTTCTTTCTCAAAAAGACTATTGCTGGAAAAGCCAACTGTTAGAACATTCCTTTAGTTTTGATCTGTTCTTCACCCTTTTATTTCAGAATCGCACGTGGAGAAAGACACGCTCTAAAAATCCTGGTAGCTATTGCATTGGTACTGATCCCAACAGGAATTTTGATGCTGGCTGGTGCAGTAAGTGTCATCTAACAACCACTGTAAGCCATCACACACAGAGGTGTATCGCACAGAGGCGCAATAGCCAAGATGCTTAATTATAGATTTTTCCTACCTGATGACTGGTCCAAGTCAAGCTTAAGAGAGAGCCGCTAGTACAGCATTATGGAGTAGCTTATGTTCAATTTTTGGAGCAGTTTTGGGGAAAAAAATACTTTAGTTACTAGAATCATCAATATTGCTACGTCTATGAACACATATACAAACAGATACACATGATTCTATGAGTTCAGAACAGAAACCAAAAGTTGGGTTTCAGTTGGTTTCACTTGGTGTACAGGGTTTCTTTGCAGTGGTTTCTACTTGGTTGATTCCTGGAAGAACCTTAAAATTAGGGAGATATGCAAGGAGAGGATTATTAAGTACTGAAGCAAATCAGTATCCCACATCATTTAGATAATAAAGGGTTTTACATCAATGCTCATGTTCTTCCAGCTATGCACATGGTACTGGATATATATATATTTAATACAATGTCATGTTGCCCAATGTCTTAACTATGCAATAAAATAGCCTCTCCTATGATATGGCATGTGTGTCAGTAGGATTTCCAATGCAGAAGGTGGTGCAACATGATTCTCCTAATAGCCAACTTTTTCCATTAAATATTCATTAAATTCACCTTTCTTCCCAGCTGCTGGGGCCTCAAAAAGCCCCTGTGATGCTACTTACTGTGGCTCTGCACCTGAGTCTGAAAAGGAGACCAAGGCTTTGGCTGATTTTATTCGAGAACATCTTTCTACAATCAAGGGATACTTGACAATTCACTCCTATTCCCAGTTGCTACTGTTTCCTTATTCATACACTTACAAATTATCACCGGATAATGACGAACTGGTAAGTCTTTTTGTAATTTTTGAAAATAATTTAATTATTAATTCTTTTAATTCTTTAATGAAAAGAATAAGTAAAACTCACCACTTGCTATTTATGTCCATTTAACTCCAAGCAGTTTCTTTAACATCTGGAAAGAGTTTGTACTGCCAGTTTTTGAAAATCCTTCTGTGTTTCATAGTGAGAATGATGCCTTTAAGATAGATTAAGCACAAGATAAACTCAAAAGCTTTGTTTAATTTCCACATACACAACAAATTTGCCACAAGGTCAGGTTTCTGTTGTAGTCATGCTATACAGCAAACCACTGCTTCTTCCAGACTCAAGAGATTGCTGTGTATGTAACTTTAACATAGTACACAGAAACATGCCCTGTAAGTCAAGCTAACGGCTTGATAGATTGTAGGAACTACAAAACAACTGAACGGGTATCATCAACAGCAGGCAAGGATCTCTGTCTATCACTTCCTACTGAACCTTAGTTCTCACTGAAGTAAAGGCTGGTGAGGGGTCTGGAGAACAGGCCTTATGAGGAGCGGCTGAGAGAGCTGGGGGTGTTTAGCCTGGAGAAGAGGAGGCTGAGAGGAGACCTCATTACTCTCTACAACCCTCTACAACTACCTGAAAGGAGGTTGTATAGAGGAGGGAGCTGGGCTCTTCTCCCAAGTGACAGGGGACAGGACAAGAGGGAATGGCCTCAAGATCCGCCAGGGGAGATTTAGGCTGGAGATTAGGAGGAAGTTTTTCACACAGAGGGTCATTGGGCATTGGAACAGGCTGCCCAGGGAGGTGGTTGATTCACTGGTGGTGTTTAAGGCACAGGTAGATGAGGTCCTGAGGGACATGGTTTAATGTTTGATAGGAATGGTTGGACTCGATGATCTGATGGGTCTCTTCCAACCTGGTTATTCTATGATTCTAAAGTGGTGAAACTCTTACTGATAAAGGTTCAGGAAAAGGAGGCAGTTTTTGTCAAACTGAAAACACGTGGAAAGGAGAGAAAGGCCACACCCTAACATGTACGATATCAACAGTCTGGAATATACATTTTTTTAATCCTTAAAAACAGAGAGAGTGATTAAAACTATTAGATGTGAATAGAAGTTGTAAACACTTTGTAAGGCCAAATATCAACAATCATGAATAATACAATTACTTCAGTTCTCTGGCACATTAGCAATTAGAAGCTGTTGGCAAGGGAAACAACACAGCAAAACAAAACAAACAAATCTTGATTCCCTGTCTTTCCTACATGCTGCCAAAAGTCCAAGGCAACCACGCTGTGTGTTGCTCTGCTCTGCACATCTGACAGATTTATGAGTGCTCCCAAATAGATGTCATGATTCTGAAGCACAAATAAAAAAATGGAGCCAACAGTGAAGTTTCTTGGTACATTTTTTACAGTTTACCAGAGAGGATGAAATTAAGATCAAGATTTTGTTGACTTAATTTATATTAATTTTTAATTGTAATCATTCCAGGGAACTGTAGTAGTTTTTTCAGTTTTTACAAAAACTTCACATTTCACATATTGCAGTTCAGTCTGAAGTAATAAAACCCAAAAATCCTTGAAGCTGCTTTGTTGTCAAGATCACAAAGTCCCCATGTGTTAAAAATTTACATGACATTCTGCTCAATTTTTTGAATCAAGAGCAAACGTGATGAAATGTAACTAAAAATACATCATGTTTCCCACTATATTAAATGGAGAAAGTTAAAATGGACAGATAGTTATTAAAACAATCCTTAACACTAAAAAAAGAAACTAAATACTTTTCTAGGTTTTCAAATTCAGTTTATCAAATTAAAATTTTACTTTAGCAATGTTCTATTCCAATACACAGTAAAATGTAATGAATCAGCCATACAAAGATTTTTCCTGACATAAAGGACTATTGTGCCATTACCATTCAGCATGAAAAATAAATAGCTCAGGCATGCAGGCTATGTGTTTCTCTTCAACCATTTGATTTCATTTTGTAAGTTAGTTTTTCCAACATCACTTCATCCTATATTTTAAACCAGGCACATTGATCCCAGAGGGGGCTCCGTTATTTTCCACTACAAAGCAATCACAAATCTCACCACCATGACAAGGTGACCTTATGAATGTTTTTCACGTCTTAATTAAGGGAAAATAGTTCCTCTACTGGTTATGCCAACAAAAAGACAGCAGGATCCCAGAGGTGTTTAACTTGTGCAGTATCTGATTTTAACAAGAGAAGACTTCTTGCCAAAAACCCTTCTTCTGGAGAATAAGATCAGAGTGTCGCCCCATCAACATTGCCTGTAGCTGGGATAATTAAACAGAAAGGGGCTAATTCACTCCAGTGTCAGTGAATTAAATAGAAAGACTGACTTCAACAGGTCAGGTTCGAAAGTGCAGCTTTTCAGGTTACTTCAATTAACTAAAACACATTCATTAAAGCTGTGAGTAAAGAAAATTTAAGATTTTCAGTCTTGAAGTGAGACAGCTACCAACAGAGGTATTATTTTGTATGCCAATTATTGTGTTTCATGTCTAAAGGTTCTGTCTAGATTAGAGTTTAGAGAAATGCTGAAGAAGGAGAATCTCAACTTTAATAGAAATTGCTTAGGCAAACAAAAGGAACATAGATTAGTTTGCAAATTAAGCAAAATGTATAGTGCCATTATCTTATCTTAGATGCTATTTTTGCTCTGACAGATCTAATAAATTAAAGGAAATATAGTTGACATTTTTCATTTCTTCCAGTGAGCAACTGGACATGTGCTTAAACAAAAGCTCCCATGTCTGCTTATCATTAACAACATTTTGTTCCATTGTATTGAAGGTAGCATAATACCATGGGGCTTAAGCTGCATTCCAGTGTCTGAGATAGGGAAGGACATAAAAATTGAGCAATTTGAAATTGAAGACACTGAGTCTGCAGAAGAGAAAGATCTAGAGAATGCTTGTACCTTCTTTTCCTGCAAATGTACTGAACGGTGTGTCCTTGGGCCTCAGAACACTGAGAATCCTAGACAGTCTTTAGCTCTGCTGTGTTGCTATAGCAAGTCAGAACAACCTCAAATTTAATGTAACTTACTTTGAGTTGGGAATTAGAACTATCCCCTCAACCATACATCATGACATGATGAAAGTCATGTATGTCCCCTCCTTTCAACAACTTTTCCCCTTATAAGCAAGAGAAGCACTGAGGATCTTGATCCCAAAGCTCACTAGGAGCTTCCCTAAACTTCTCCCTTTATTCAGGGCTGTTGTTTTGGTTGTTGTTGTCATGTCCACCCCTCACTGGGATGTTGCACAAAACTTTCACTGTTATCCAAACAATACTTGAACAACAAAAACAAAAACACCCAAGGCAGAAAAATCTAGGTCAGGAATTTCTCAGAAGTTACACAATATTCTCGTGATGACACCCTGAAAGAAATATGTACTCCTTTTGGTGAATCACGCTTTGCCTGCTTCATAATCCTCTTGATTCATTCTTTACTATTCCCTGGAGTGTTACCCTATGCAAAGAATACACACCATCTCCTACAGAGAACAGAAGCATTAAATTTTCACAATTAAAAAACGTGCTTGGCAAGACCAGCATGTCCCCACATCCCAAAAATATTCTTTTCATCTTTATTTTACTGTTCACATATCTGTTGTGTTGCAAAAAAAGAGCTATGCATTTAATCACACTTTTGATAAATAGTTCAGTCTATATTTTTTATCAGTTCACATTTTAGCCTTAGCTTCCTATTAAGTCACCCTAGTATTTCCTCATTTTCAGCAGAAAAATCTGGCTTTATTAATTCTAGTTTGTATTTGAATTGACTCTAAGCTATGACCTGATGAAGCAGAGGAATGTGCATCGTGTCCTTCCTTCCTTTCCAGCTTCAGTTCCATCTCTCTGTTAAACAACAAACTCAGCGCCAAATGCATGACTGCAGCCAGCTCATATTCATTGTCAGATATTTATTCGTATTTTTACAGTTACGCAGGCTGCAGAATATATTAATTTACAACCCAAGATAAATTTCTAGACACAGGACTTCAGTTTGTTTTACTTGAAAGTGTACTGGTCACCTTGATTACTGCTTAAGCTTACCCAAATGCACCTTCCATATCGGGTTGGTCTAGCATTTCATCTCCTCTTGAGTGCTTAAAATAGGGTACAGTAGAAAGTGGAGATATGCCCAGAGTCCATGCAGCCTGCGAGAAAAGTGAATTTCAAATATATTCCATGATTTTATGAATATCAGTCTGATAATTTAACTTGATGCCTGGGAGTAAAGTCTTTTCACTCCTGACTTTATATTCCTGAATGTGTTTAAGATATATGAAGACCTGGGGGTTAAGAATTTTTTAACAGTAAAAATCCCTCCATCTAAGACACTTGGATATACCAGTGAGGAATTGCAACCTATGCTAGAGTTGTATCATCATCTGTGCTGTTAAAAATTCCTCTGATGGTACAACTTGTTCCAAGTAAATATTGGTAAAGTCAACTGGGAAGCGCAACAAACAGGGAAATGGGAAGAAAAAGCTGTATTTTGAATAGGGTTCACAGCTCCTCCACTGAGTTTGCCACAACAGATGAACTGCTGTGGCAGATGAACTGAACACAACAGATGAACTGCTCTGTACAGACAGTGTCACACTTGTGAAAAGGATGGTTTTAGTAGCAGCATCTTCCAGATGAAGCTTGTGTAGGAATCTGGCTCAAAGACAAGACCTTCCAATAGGTGCAGGGCACATTCACCTTAATTCAATCACACTGGAAGCTCTCTCACCAGGGACTTATTTCTCAAGCACTCTGTGAGACTGCCACAGAGAAACAGGCTTGCAAAGCAAAAAGCATCATCACACTGAAGTCTTCCACTTGGCTGGGTTCCCTGGCCTCTTGAGGAGATGCTTAACAACGAGCAAGAGCAGAATAGTGAACTAAGTCACACATCAGTCATGGACTCTTGAGGGGAGTCTGTTTTTACTGGCAAAACAAGAGCCCTCAGAAGTTTGGCTTCATTTGGCTAAAGCTAACTTTGCAAATACCACATATTCAGACTTTTGTGACAAAGGAAGTCGAGGGTTGCTTAAGTAGCACGCAAGACTGAGGTGAAATGAAAATACAGTTTTCAGCCTCGATCAAATCAATTTGCAGTTCAGTGAGGAGAAAGAGAGCAAGAGGCCCAGTCAACCAGTGAAAAGACTTCTCCAGATCTCTGTTGGGCTGTGAAAGCAAAGGGAGTTGTCCACATGCAGCAGCTGCATAATCAGCATCCCTGAAGAGTTACTAAACAGCCACAATTTGCTGGCAAATCTAGTCTAACACAAGAGTAAAATAAAAGAGATGCTCCCCAAAAAAATTACCAGCTAACACACAGAAGCCGAATAATTTATCTTGTTAGTTCAGAACTCCAGATATGGAGAGAAAGGAAGGTCAGAAATATATCTCTCATTAAAAGCTAATAACTGAAAAAATAGGTTTAAAGGAGACCTTGTACACAAGAAAAGCATTAGTAATTGCTGTGTAAACACAGATGGGTGATCAGTACAGGAGTACTACCTTCTGCTGGAATGACCAGCTCTGCAAGTTCAGCTGCTGAAAAGCCACTTCTACTCCCAATTGGAAGGTATTAATTTGGAGTTATTTCTAGGACTTCGGGGCACCAGTTGTTTCTCTACTACTATAACTCTCAGCAAAATTTTCCTTGCAAGAGAGGGATCCTTAACAGTAAAACAAACAAATCTCAAACAACCCCCAACAATTCAGTTAATCTGGTTGTGGTAAAGAGGTCTAGAAAAATTACTCAACTGCAAAAAGTGTCCTCAAAGGTCAAAACGATAGTGATGTTCCTCCTTGCAGCTGTACTCCGAATAGCTGGCAGACTTGAAAATCCAAACCACTTTTCAAAAGTTAAGTAGCACTTCTCCTTTTGGAAAATGCTAGGCGTTATTTATATATCTCTGCATAAATCACCACGTTGTTTCCTTTTCAGGATAGTTTTGAGTAACTGTGCTATTTTAAAAAAAAAAAAAAAAGGAAAGAAAATAATTCCTCATATTTTGTACTTGTGCTCACAAATATTTACTTAATTGTTAGTATTCCTACTGGTTGTTGTTTATTCTTGTTGGTATTATGATGATGATGATGACTTTAGTTCCTATAAAGCTGGGGGATTACCTTTAGGATTTGGACTACAAATCTGTTAGGAAAGCCAAAGGTAGAGAAAAAAATAATAAAAAAAATAGATATCAGAACTTCTGATAAAGCTTCATTTCGTGATGAAATCTTAAGAGCACAGTCATGTTTTCACTTAGAGTTATTTAAAATACCACACTGGTCTCCAGTCTGGAGAGCTCGAAGAAGTTGTTTATTTGGATTCCAGGCTCTTAACAGCTGGAAATCGCAGCTGCTCTTTTTACAGATCTCCCTTTTAACAACTTCCTCACCAATAATAAAAACTCCCTCAGGTAAGATTTCCTGACATACTTATTCTGGTATCTCTTCTGGTATGATTTAAAGGCATCATTTGGTAGCTGAGTGAAAGGAATGTCCCATTCTTCCCAAAGAGCAGCTCTGCTGTTCTATTGCCCTATAATGCAATTTACTAAAGAGGAAGAAAATACTAGTTACCAATAGATCTAGCCATAATATCAGACTATCTTTACAAATTTAATTTCCACTTTGCATATATTTGAAAGCAGGAAGAGAACAGTTTATGTTTAAAATTAATTTACTATTGAGAGATTTGACTCAATCGTAGTTGCTGATTAAATGTATGTATTATAAATAAAAGGTGACTGAAGAAAACTTGGTATCACTACCAGCCAGTAGTCTCCAAACCCTACAATTCCATCAACATGTGCCGAAAACTATTACAGATTTTAGAAAAAAAAACAGTTTGCTAATGGATTAAAAAAAAAAAAAAACCAACAAAACAGAAAAAAAAACCCCTAATACTGTAGAGAGCGCAGCTACCCCAATTTTTCTGAATCCAGGACTGTGAAATGCAAAGTAAACATTCTTCCTGCAACTGCTTGTGTTCAAACAACAGAGAGGCTAGAAACCCAACCCCACGTTGAGGCAGAGCCAGTGCTATAGGTGGAAGAAGCAGCTTTAAACACTATTTGGTCTGTGTTGTTTAAATATTCTTAATGTGGTAAACGACCACAAACACCTACAGCAAACTCCCATAATTCTAGGATGTTCAAAATCCAACATTTGGGAGTGAGATAACACAATTCTGTAATAAAGTCGGCTGCCTTTGCTAATGCAAACATATTTTGACACCATTTTGCACCGGCTGAAAAAGATCTCTCACTTAACTAAGATTTTCTTAGTGAAATTGTCCAGTATGCCATTTCAAGCGATTCACAGGAACTCTTGAAGCATAAGGATGAACAAAGAATAATTTCCAATATATCTTTCACTGGAAAATAAGCCAGAGTATAATCTACAGAGCAAGGGGCTAGAGGAAATTCCAGGAATAGTACATCACTCAGGTGCAAGTTATAAAGAAAGATATGGCAACTCATTGCTTATTCTTATATTGAACATCTGCTTTCAAAAATCATTCATATCTAGTGATGTCTTTCATGTTTTATTACGAATTTGCTGGAGAAGAGGAGGCTGAGAGGAGACCTCATTACTCTCTACAAGTACCTGAAGGGAGGTTGTAGAGAGGAGGGAGCTGGCCTCTTCTCCCAAGTGACAGGGGACAGGACAAGAGGGAATGGCCTCAAGCTCCACCAGGGGAGATTTAGGCTGGAGATTAGGAGGAAGTTTTTCACACAGAGGGTCATTGGGCATTGGAATAGGCTGCCCAGGGAGGTGGTTGATTCACCTTCCCTGGAAGTGTTTAAGGCACGGGTGGATGAGGTCTTGAGGGACTTGGTTTAGTGTTAGATAGGAATGGTTGGACTAGAAGATCCGATGGGTCCGTTCCAACCTGCTTGTTCTGTGATTCTGTGATTCTGTGACCTGGAAAACCCACACGTTCCAAAGAAAAGTCTGTAATTTTCCTTAATACAAACATACAAAGCTTCATAGTACTATTGATAGGTCTAATCCAACCCTCCCTGAAATCAGTAGGAGTTGAATGAGTCTCTCTGTGCACAGGAAATTAATTGAAATTAATGAGACTACACATATGGTTCCAAGGTAATTTATGCCTTCTTCTGGCTGTTAATACTTAGAAGACCTTAATCTGCTTCCAGTTGTATCACTGTTCAACTCCACTGACTAAGCTGACTTTACTTTGAATTTATTGCTGCATGAATAGAAGGAAAAGAAAAGCTGTTGTATGTTTGCAATTTACTGTGCCGTGTTACCAGTCCTCTCTAAGATTCTCTTATCTCTAAATAAGATTCTTTGTTCAGTTTTAATCTTGTACAAGTTTCTTCTAAGTATAGAAAATCCTGTTACCTATTGTCTTCTTTCCTACCCAAACAATACTGGAGCACACAGCAGGCTGTACATCACTGGCACAATACACAGACTGGACTGCGCTCCGTTAAAGCTTGGAGAACGAGCTCTACTGATTCCGAGACATAAACAACAGTTTTCAAAGAAAAACCTCCCGAGCATGGCTTTTCAGTTTATTCGACAATGTATTCGCTTAGATTCACTCAGAAATCTTCTGAAAATCTGCATTTATCGTTCTTCTTTCCCTACAGAATGCCCTTGCTGAAGCTGCATCCAAACAGCTGGCCAGTTTGCATAATACCAAATATAAATACGGCCCAGGAGCTAAAACAATCTGTAAGTACTGGCCTAAATATGCTAGCTGTCTATATTCCGTGCTACCAAGACTATCAAATGCAATTTTCTAGTGATTCTTGTTCCCCTTCCTTAGTTCCCTTATTTCTTCACATACATGTACACAGAAGTATATATGGAATCTGTCATTTCTAAAACAGAGGATGATATATTCCTGAAGTATCCCAGGGAGTGTGTGACCCCTTGGAAGGCAGAATGATGTGGTAAAGGGTTTAGGAATTCACATGCATGGCATGAATTCCCAAATCGTACACAACTTAGAATCAAACAGAAAAATCTCAACCTGAGATTTTCTGCATTTCTAGTATCTTGAAGGGAAAGATTATATGAATACTAAAGAATAGCTTCGACCATTCTAGTGAGGCAGATGATTATTTCTTTTACTTCTGAGAAATGTACTAACTACAATTCCAGTCTTCTCTCCTTCTTGGAAATTCAGCTGTCAGGATATGTCCTTTGCAGTGTCAAAAGCTAAATTGAGAGTGCCAAAGCTAGATCTCTAGAACTTCAATATCTCCTATATTACAGATCTCTTAATTTACTTAGACGTGGAAACGAACCTCTTTTCCCTATTTCTCTTTCCTTAAATATTTAAAGAAAAAAAAAAAGAAAAACACTTTAAAGGTCAGTTTCTCCCAATTTTTAGAATATTTATGTAGATTTTTCCTTTAAACACATTTCAGTGATGCTTAGCAATTATGGAGGCTCCTTGCTTAGCAAAAGAGACTATCTTCATTATGCCAAAGTACTGGAGAAGGAGGGTACCACTTGTCCAGAAGAAAAAGATAGAGTTAATATCCCATATCTGAAGTTCTTTCAGATCTGCATGAACCTCAAGAAGCTACCCATTGAGAGGGTATTTGCTTCTGCTATGAAATCTTTCTAAACAATCCCATGCAAACATGCCATTTTGTTCTTTAGACATTCCTACCACAGTCACCCCACAATATTTACAAGGTGGGAGCAGTTTAGCTTGTTTACATTTGCTTGCAAGCATCTGCTGGAACAAAACTCACAAATGGACTAAAACCACAAAGAAGTCGTCCATAAACAATCAATTCACTGAGCAGTCCTTTTTATCTGCCCCTTCTGCATTTCTGGCTATGTGACTCGACTCCAAACTACATCATATTTCAATGCATAGCCATACTTTTCCAGTTAAGCTCTACTTTATTTCTTGATTAACAGATCTTGCTGCAGGGGGCTCTGATGACTGGGCTTACGATCAAGGCATCAAGTACTCTTTCACTTTTGAGCTCCGAGACACTGGCAGATATGGTTTTCTTCTCCCTGAATCTCAGATAAAGCCAACCTGTGAAGAAACTCTGCTTGCTGTTAAATATATTGCCAATTATGTTCTTGAACACTTGTACTAGATCACTATTAGAAAACTATTAAAGCAAGTTTTATTCAAAGATGCCTTCTTTTTTTACTCTTCTCTAACAATAGGTTTTCATTTTTCTTGACTTAATGTTCCTAGTTATATCCTTAGAGCATCATAGGTCAATAAAACCATAAGTTTGTCAAGAGAAAATACATTATTCATTAAGGCAACTGATAGTCAGAGGAGTCTAAAAACGAAGGGCACCAGAAGCTTAATCAACTTATGGTAAAGGTTTCCTTAATGATTAAAATTATCATAGTTTAATCCAGAGCAGATGGGCAGGGCGTTAGAACTTACACAGCTTGAATGCTTAACAGAATGAAACCAGCTATGTGATTCATATAAACATGCTTTCATCCAACCATTCATCACCTTAATGGCAACAGTAGCAAGGAAAAGTTCACATCATACACTTCTTAAAATGGTGTCAGCTGTCATGTGCTCTTCTGAATTTTCTCAAAACTCACCCTGGATCTGCCTTTTCACTGAAAGATAGTTTGGATCTGAGGTCATTGCCACTCAATCTAAACTTGGTGCTGAAGCTTGTAATTACTATTAAAGACCAAGATTTGATACAATCATGCTATAAAATACCCTGCACTTAAGGCTCTCATGCTCACTGCAGTAGAATTTGTCAAAATATTCTGAGTCCCCATACTTCTTGGGGCCCCTCATGTTCCTACTGTCATGAGCGGAAGAATTGTAAAGAGGCATAAAGACTGAGTCAGGTGATAAATGATAAACTGTTCCTTTTATGAGAAGCTGTAAAGAATTATCCCCTTCCAATCGATTTTCTCTACAGGTAATGTAGGTTTGATTGGTTCAGAGTGGGTGAGAGTGATAAATAGCCACTCTGGGCAGCTTCCTTAGGCAGCTGCAGAAAATGTGTTTGGCATTTGTTAATGCTGTTTAGAGCTTGGCTAATGTGGGAAACACTCTGTAGAAAGATGACGAAAAACCTTATGTCAACACAGAACTTGGCTCACCTCCCTGCCATGGGTGGAAGCTCTGAAGAGAGACTTAGAATCATAGAATAACTAGGTTGGAAGAGACCCACCGGATCATTGAGTTCAACCATTCCTATCAAACACTAAACCATGTCCCTCAGCACCTCATCCATCCGTGCCTTAAACACCTCCAGGGAAGGTGGATCAACCATCTCCCTAAGCAGCCTGTTCCAATGCCCAATGACCCTTTCTGTGAAATTTTTTTTTCCTAATGTCCAGCCTAAATCTCCCCTGGCGGAGCTTGAGGCCATTCCCTCTTGTCCTGTCCCCTGTCACTTGGGAGAAGAGGTCAGCTACCTCCTCTCTACAACCTCCTTTCCAGTAGTTGTAGAGAGCAATGAGGTCTCCTCTCAGCCTCCTCTTCTCCAGGCTAAACAACCCCAGCTCTCTCAGCCGCTCCTCATAAGGCCTGGTCTCCAGCCCCTTCACCAGCTTCCTTGCTCTTCTCTGGACTCGCTCCAGAGCCTCAACATCCTTCTTGTGGTGAGAGGCCCAGAACTGAACACAGGCTTCAAGGAGCGGTCTCACCAGTGCTGAGTACAGAGGGAGAATAACCTCCCTGGCCCTGCTGGTCACACCATTTCTGATCCAAGCCAAGATGCCATTGGCCTTCTTGGCCACCTGGGCACACTGCTGCCTCATGTTCAGTCACTGTCAACCAACACCCCCAGGTTCTTCTCCTCCAGGCAGCTTTCTAGACAGACTTCTCCTAGTCTGTAGCTGCACAGGGTTGTTATGCTCCAAGTGCAGGACCCGGCATTTGGCCTTGTTAAACCTCACGCCATTGGACTCTGTCCAGTGGTGCAGCCTGTTCAGATCCCTTCCACTGTCCATGACGCTCCTGGAATTAACATTATTTCTGGCAGGTCCATAGCTGATGCACACAAAACATCCCATGAATTGCATCTTAACAGAGAAAATACTTTTCCCAAAAAAATCACCAAATTCAAACCTGCAAAGGACTGCCTATTCTCTGTAGAGGGAAACAGAAAGACAGGGTCCAATTTCAAATGACATTACATTTATATGTTTAGAAAAACAGAAGGAACACATCCACTAGACCACTGCAATTAGCCCAGCAGCACTCGGATTAAACTAGTCCCCACACACAACTGACCCATCTGGTTTTGATCACTGATGAAACTGGACCCATGTGTGAAAGTAGCATTTACCAGGAAAAAGAAATATCATTCTGTTTTGCAACAGAAGTAGCGGGAAGGATAATCAACATTACTAAAAATAGCACAGGATGCAAGCAGAACATACCGGTCAGAGCCAAACATGTCACAAAAAGAAGAAAAATAAACTACTCAGAGTATAAAATATTTTGGCTAACTTTAACTAATTATTAACAACTACCCAGCTACTATCCTGACTATAACTGTATGGTTTGGGAAGATAGCACAGGCCTTACACCAGCTGCAAGGTGAACTGTTGATACTCAGCACCATTCATTACTAGGAAGCCTCTTTGTAGGACTGCAGGCAACAAAACACATCATTACAAATACTGTTGAGGGGTAGGTAACACTCAGTAGCTCACATAGTGTTAGGGGTACCACAGTTAGTTAACTTTACACCGTGACTCCAAGGCAGGATATGGCACATATGGGGTAGCTCTGACACCCACAAAGTCAAATCCCAGCAAGGCAGTGACATGCAGCTTCTCTGTGCCTTCTCCACAGAAGGCACTCACTAACACCTCTGCTCCAATTACGTAGACACACAGAAGAGTAATTAAATGTGATACATCATTCATGAAGCCTGGAACATAAAGAATATATGGGAGAAATTTAAGCAGGAAAGGACACTCTGCTAACAGGTAAGCTTTTAGGGCAGAGACAGTGGAAGAAAAAATGGAGATGAAGCAAAGGTTCAGCAATGTGTCCCAGTGCCTCAAATTTCAGTGTTGCTTTCAAAGAACATAGAAAATCCATATGCAAAACTGATTGACAATATATTTTTCAAGATGCCATTGTAGTTATTTGAAGCCAATTCCTCAGACATAAAATAGTTCTTATGGAGAACCAAGAGAGACTTGGGAAAAGAAATAAAAATATATTATATGGATAACAGAGGTAGATTTTTGTGGACTTTTTCAATAAACCTAAAGAAAAAAATCCAGTGTTTTCCAAACTGAATCTTCTTCTCACTTTCTAACACCAAATAAATCCATAAGGGAATAGTAAACACTTCACCAATGCTAAAATATAAATAGGGCCCACCTCACAAACAATCTGTGGTTCAGATTTTTCTTTAATTGCACACTTTAAGCTGAGTTTTTACTGACAATACTGTAAGCCCATAGTGCAGTTTCATAGTATATAAGAATATTTTTACCATAATCATGTTTATTAAAAAAAGCCATGAAAAAACAGAGGAGTACCTCTGCATTCCTGACATACCTAGGAGTTCTGTCAAGGATGGAAGACTCGCAAAGAAATACCTGTAATGTACACTCAGAGAGGGAAGGCTGGCAATGTCTGGGCTGCACTAGGCAGAGTGGTGCCAGTGGATCAAGGGAGGTGTCCTTCCCCTTCACTCAGCCCTAGTGATGCTAAATCTGGAATCCTAGGTCAGTCCAGTGCTGTGCTTCCCAGTACAAGAGACACTGAAGAGAGTTCAATGATGATATAGAGATGATTGAGGGACTGGAGAATCTGTCATACAAGGAGAGGCTAAGAGCTGGAACTGTTCACCCTGGAGAAGTGAAGGTTTGTGAGTATCTTATCTATGTGAATAAATACCTGATGTAAGGGCATAAAGACAACAGAACCAGGCTCTTCTCAGTACTGCTCAGTGACAGGACAAGAAGTAATGAGCACAAACTAAAGTGCTGGAAATTCCATATGAAGACAAGACAAGACATTTTTACTGTATGAGTGCCCAAAAACTGTAATAGGTTGCCCAAACACTGCCCAGAAGTGTTGTGGTGTCTCCACCCTTGGAGATGTTCAAAACTTGACATAAGCCTGGGCAACCTACTTCAGGTGGCCCCTGCTTTGAGCAAGGGATGATTTTGAATGGTCCCATACAACCTTAACTGTTCTGTGGAAATTAATCTCTGCCTGATGCAGGTCAAGCAAGGACTGAGATGAACAATTTCAGCTTTTCCTATTTGATTTATACCGCTCCTTTAATTAAATAAACGGAAAGGGAGCATTCTGCTTTCTGACTTAAGAATCATGTCAGAAAGCTGTCATCTTTCCCATATTAAGCTATTGTTTTGCTAAATACATTCAAATAGTCAACTCATTTCAGTGCTCCAAAACTCAAAAGAGATTACAAACTGATGAAGTGTTTTAAAGACAATGTCCTGTCCACATGCCAGGTCTCACAGAGTGACACCAGACACCAGCCCACTCTCAGAGGAAATATCTCTTCAGTATAGATCACAGCTGCTAAGGTCAAAAAAGGCAGCACTTACAAATTCTTGATTCTTTAAAATATGAGGCAGGTAACTCATGCATGGAAATGAATGAAGTCCTAACAGTTGTGTGTGAGTTGAACATGTGCTTCTGGGGAAGGTATTTCCAAGCTAGCTCGAAGTTCTCAAGCAGCTGCTGACACATAGTGGTGATTCAGAGAAGGAAACTTTGGTTCTTACTGATCCACACTCAACTGCTTCAAAAACTGCGCTAGAAATTAAACCTACAATCCCAACACAGCCTGCTCTGAACTCTGCTTTGCTGACATATGGCCTTGGTGTGCTTCCTGTCACTGTGCATTTTTCCAAGGACAGATGTGGGCTGTGCAGTGAAGCAGATGGCCTCTTTGCTCCCCACTGCACTCTCTACAGCTGCACTACAGCTGCAGATAAAGTCATTTACTGCAAGAGGAGAGGAAACATCCGAACACCACTTTCAAGAATGGGATTGCATCTCTCTCCTTTGCAGGTAGGATGCTAAGCTACTTGCAGTAAAATTTGCAACCACAGAAAATAGTTTAGCCAAGAAACAGGGAAATATTTCAAAATATCTCAAACATTTCCCTCTGTTTTTTTTAAGCAAGGCACACCAGATTCTTGGCAAGCACTGGTGTTTCCTTTCAGCATTTAACAGAAGACTGAACATGCTTAAATCTGCAAGGAAGTATGAAACACTTCGCTTTAATATAAAATGAACTCCCAGTTTCCTGGCTTCATGGGGAAAATACAAATATCCATGTTTCTCTTCAATATATTGATAAACTAAGCCATAAGAGTCATCATAAAGACTGCAATGAAGAAAAAAAAAAAAGGAAACTGGTTGAGGAATAATGGCTGTCATCCCTGCAGATCCCCATGCTGCTGCTGACATGAGTGAGGCCACAGAGTCTGAGTGTCACATGTACAGAATAAGCACATGTACAGAAATGATACAGCTCAAGAGTGTTTCTGTTCTTACCAGAGTTAGTACATAATTCAATCAACCTGCTACAAAAATGAAGACCTGCTAGTAAATTCTTAAAATGACAAACAGCACTCAAAGGACAAGTATTCTGCAATGCAGCACTGACATCATCGCTGACATGTATGTTGCGTCATTGTCACTCTCAGCATGGTCCCTTTCCCACCATTGCAAATGTGCAACATTCTCAGATTATGAAACTGTAACTACAGGAGTAGATGCAAAAAGCCTGCTTTTCATTGATTTTTTTCCCCTCACCCTGTTCATAAGATGTACATGCATAAAGATAACAACCTCACATATGTAAATATTTAGAAGTTCAAGTGTTCAACATGCTTAGCAGAAGCAGTCTAAGGCTGAGGTTTATAGTATATTCAAATCAAGAAACTGAGACATTTTTCTCTTAAAAGAATACCCCTCATGTCTGACAGCAGATACTGTCTTCAACCATTCTCTTCCTAGGTCTATGCACAGTAACACCACCAGAGTCTGTGAATTCACTCTTCACCCACCCTGGAATAAACAAAAAGAAAAGCAAGTTCTCCTTGTGATATGCTGAACTAATGAGTTTGAAACTATTAAAATCAACAGTTATTCCACTCCAAAACTAAATAGTGAATATTGCAAAAAACACTGGAATTTCACTGAGGGTTTTTCTGTTATTTTTCATATACCTTCTATTAATTCTTCAACGATTTTTCAAATGTACTCAGGAATTGAATGAATAAAGGGTTCAAAAGGGAACGTTCATTTTATACACTTTCAGAAAACTGCTCTTACATTTTTCTCCACAAATGGAAATGCTGTTCATGACCTAAAGACTTTCTTTAAGGATCATAAATAGAACATTTCCTGTTTGAATGGAACTGGAATTCCTAATAACACAATGATGTTTTATATTTTCCCTCTTTCAATACGTATCTCTGAATTGCATCTCAAAAGCACCAATAAAATCCTTATAAATGTGGAACACCTTTCCTCCATTTAAAAGGAAGACTGAATAGAAAATGATGAGTTTTTTCTAAGCTTTTGTCACCACTGTTCCCTTGCAGTTTCAATACCTCACATCTCTACTCAAAGTTTTACTGTCACTGACAGCAGTTGCGGCAACAGTATATTCAGTAATAAAAGGTCTCAAAATAGTTAATTATTTTTTAAATGTTAACACAAAATTAACTTCTACTATACGCTTTCTAAATTAGAAAATCCATTACACCTCAGAACTTAAAAAACAGAAGAAATTAAAACTCACTTTAAGAAATGCTCTATTACACTCTATTTAATCTGGATTTTGCTCAGGTATCCGTATTTTTTAAATCATGAAGAAGCTAATTTCCTAGGATTGTAATGAGATGCAGCTACGAGAGTAGAAATTCATTGTCAAATTGGACAATGAATAATAACAACTTCAGGCTAAGAGTGAAAAAGTAATTACTGAGAGGCAATTCTGCATTGTATATAATATTCATTTCAAATTTATTAAACCCTAAAATATCAAATAGTGCAAAAAAGATTTGAGTACCCAGACTAAACACTGCATGGTTGTAACCTGTACACCCACAGAAGACATTAAATTCTCCTAGACTTAACAGCTGCAATGAAACTCTCTTCCTAAACAGAGTAGACAACTGCAATAACCATTAAAAAAGGAAAATCACAATCCTTACTACAGTCCCATACATGCAGGGAAATGCAGCCTGACCCTCAACACAGAAAGCAGCCACAGAACAGCTGCCTGTATGCTCTGAAGCCTTTACCAGACTTATCACTGATCGTCCTCCAACAGGTGGGACAGATATGTCCTTCTGCAAATATGCAGTGAAAATATACTCTTTCTAGTGTTGCCCATCCAACTCCACCATGTGAGAGCCCACCACAGTCCTAGGCACATTAAAGTTTTGGTACTTCAAGCATACAGTTTTGTATGTTGTTTTCTCTCTTCTCAGGACAGTTCTGGGTCTGGGAATAGTTAACTACCTCCAGACTTCTCTGAAGCTGGAGCACAAGTAGATCCTTTCCTAGAAAGAGATTAAAATTATTTAGCTGTCAATTCTATTGACCTCTCCTGAAGTAGTCTGCTCAACTGGGAAAACAATTTGCATATTCAACAAGAAACAGCACCACTCACTCACATACATCAAAGTGATTTTGTTTTCTAATCAGGAATGAATCAACAAACACTGCCTCAAGACTATTTTTTTGTTCAATTAAATATCCTTAGGGGAAAATACATGAACACAGACTTAATGTCATATCTAGGTACTGTTGATAGATATGTATTTATTCAGGCTCTGGGCCTCTTTTAATGTTTTAGTAACTTTGCCTTGGTGAACATTTTGTGTCTAGAACCCAAATCACTGTGTTATGACAAAAGAGTTGGAATCTTCCCTCGCTTTTCACATCCTGCCAGTTTCTGTACTCTTCTGAAACAAGGTCAGACACAGTAGACCAAGTAGTATTTGTTGGTCCTCAAGGACTTGTATTCTGAGAAAAATACTGTCCTACAACTGATTTTGGACACTTACCATGAGGGATTTTGAATCTCTCCTACCAAAAAAGCTGTAATTACTTCTTGTAATGTTGTTTTGCACAGCTTCCCTGACTTGATTTGAGATTCAATGTAAGAGTCAATACTGCTCCCACACAACCTTTCAGGAATTCTCCTAACATGTCAGCATGTTTCATGTTTAGTTTATGGAGAAAGAAGTTAGATAAAGTTCCTTAAATCACATTCAGTACTTCAGCACCGTGCACATAGATCTCACTGAACTCAGCAAGAGATAAAATTACATTCATGACAAGACTGCACTGAGTCCATTGTAACTCAAGGTGTGTGCGTGAGATTTGAGTAACTTATGAATTCTCTGGCAACACCAAACATCTTTTGCTTACAGTTGTGTGGATAGAACATTGCAAGTTGCCACTTGAGAGCTTTTTTCAAGCTAATATATAGATTTCAAAGTGGAAATTAAGCAGTGAATTTAAAATCAGAAGTAAAAGTGCAGAGACTTTAGGATATTCCGGGATTTAAAGGGAAAAAGCCCGTTCCATTTCCTGGAAACATACTTCTTCTCTTACTAGAGTAAATTCGGAGGGGGCAGGGAAACAGACCTACAAAAAACAAACCACAAACCAGTCCTTTGCCAGCATTCATGACTGCGCTTACTCCATGCAGAACCTTTCAGTTCCACAATACGCAGCGTTACAAGTCATGCCACATCTCAGAAACCTCAGGCACTTCTAGTCATGCTGCTTCAGGGTATGCTGGAAGATATTACAGCTTCATCAGCCACTAGTCGCTTCTGTGTCAAGTAGAATCCTAATATGAAAGAGTTTCTTCAAGAAACTGAGACACTGCATCAGCTGTATGGTGAAATGAGACGTTTTCAGAACATATTGTTCCAGAACAGCCACCCGACGTAGCTGATTGTGAGGACTTGCAGAGCAAGCTCATCTTGAAGTGAGACACGGCTTCTCATGACATCTTGTGGCAGTGTGACAAGCTGACAAGGGTTTCATTTTCACAAAAAGTAATTGAAGATGTTGCAAAACAGCGACATTACAGAAAATCAAACCCACAACAAAAAGCACCAACTCATAATCGAATTAAGCTGAACAGACTAGCAATGCTTCTTTACGTCAGAAAAATTCCCCATAAAAAAAAAAATGAAAGACATACGGTAATAAGACCGTTATTTTAAAATAGTTAAGTCAGAAAACCAAAACAAGCTCAATTTGAAGCAATTCAAAGTGCATTTGAGCTACAGATCTAAAACCAAGTAAGCATTATTAAATATTAATATATTCTTACCTATTCTAACCAGAAAATCCTTTTCAAATTGTGGCTTGCAGGGAGAGGTAGTTAGAGAAGGGGAAAACTTCATTGCCCACAAACTTAGAAGATGATATAACGAGGCTAATTTATGCTGATATTTATGTTGCATGTAACTGGAGAAATAACAACATAGCAAATTTTATTTCTCATTTGTTTTCAAATTCTGAGGAAAAAAAAAGTCTTTTTATTATACTTGAAACAACACAAATTGTCATCCAATACTGTCCTAACTGAATGACATCAGTCCCAGAGGAATCAATAAACAGTCCACCCTGTAAAGGAAACCTTCCCCTGTAAAGGAAAAAAAGAGGTAGCCGTAATCAAATAAAATTAAAACCAACAGAGTAACTTAGGATATCATCTAATTTTCAAAACATTGTCACCCTCAAAGCACTCAAGATGTTTTCCCAGTAATTAACTGAGTATTGCTTAATTCACACTATTTTTTGATGGAAGGTATTTCAGTTTCTCTCTATGCAACCTGGTGTCTGAAATTCTGACTTAACCCATCATATAGCTCCTGGAAGAGATTTTCCTGTCAGGGTAGAAGCAACTGTCTATCTCCAGACTTTGTCAGAGGATAAAAGAACGCAATACAGGCAAGTTTTATGTAGTCAGAGGAGAGCACTGGAGAACAAAGAGAAAGCTTCTGGGAGGACTATTCAATCAGAACTACTGCTTTTACTGAACAGTCAAGAAAAGGTGTTCAAAAGCAAATGTCTGCTATAGCACCTTCAAAGAAAAAAACCTGCACCAGTAATAACTCATATTTGGCCTTCAAATGTGGAAAAAAATTTTAAAATCTACAGTGTTCGGGTCACACACTCTCAAATTAATGCTTCTGGCAAATTTAGCACAAAGATACAACAAACAACCAAGACCCTCCATTCTGCAGAGGGATTCACATGAGAAGCCATTCCATGCAGTCCTGTTCCTATGCAAAATGCTCCCTCTGGAAATCCAGCCAAAGGTGCACCTGAGAAGGAAATGAATGAGGAAAGTTTTAACCGTAGTCTTTACTCAGCTGCTCCCTAGCTGTACAGTGGCACAGCACTGCCATCACACTAGTGGAAGAGTCAAGCAAAGATGATTGCACCTGCTTTGGAATTTATTATTATGAAGCAAATAACATTGGTCCTGCATGTAGATATGATCCGTGCCACTACATCCCTACTTTGTTCTTAAGCTATTTATAATTACTTTGTAAAGTTTGTTTGAAAAATCTGCTCTATATCCTTCCAGCACTGCTGATCATTACAAACCATGCATGAGAGGTATACTCAGGTGTCTTCCTTACACTCACATTATTGTCATGAAGGACATTAGAATCATAGAATCATAGAACAACCAGGTTGGAAAAAACCCATCGGATCTTCGAGTCCAACCATTCCTATCAAACACTAAACCATGTCCCTCAGCACCTTGTCCACCTGTGCCTTAGACACCTCCAGGGAAGGTGAATTAACTACCTCCCTGGGCAGCCTGTTCCAATGCCCAATGACCCTCTGTGTGAAAAACTTCCTCCTAATCTCCAGCCTAAATCTCCCCTGGCGGAGCTTGAGGCCATTCCCTCTTGTCTTGTCCCCTGTCACTTGGGAGAAGAGGCCAGCCCCCTCCTCTCCACAACCTCCTTTCAGGTAGTTGTAGAGTAATGAGGTTAGCACAAGTAGAAAAGAGCGTCTCATCAGAGCTACAACTGAAGACCCGAGCGGCTCAGGTCCTCATCCACCATGGGTTTGTCACACACAGCGTAAGCTCCTTTATGTCTCAGGTCAAAATACATTAGATATAGAAAGGGCAGCTTCTCTCAGATAATCTAAAGCAATAAACATTGAAGTCTGTAATATGCCTGAAGGACAACTGAAACAAATGAAACGTGTAAGACCCTGCCTACTGCCAAGCTGCATGCAGTTACTTTCTGTGTAATGCAAGACTTTATCTCATAACCTGCTAGAGACCAAAAAGCAGATTTTAGGCATAAGGGGATTTGCTGGCAGTTACACAAGATCACTGTCAGGCTGCAGAAGCACACTGACTTAGCAGTCACCAGAGGGAGCCATGAGGCATATCACACTTGTGCTGCTCTTCCAAGTGTTTGAAACTCAAATTTCATGGCTTTGCTAAAGAGAAAGATTATTTGTGTCAGATCTAAATACACTACCTAGTCAGCACTGCAAAGAAGAGCAGAGCTACTTATTTATCCTCTTTTTTTTTTTTTTTCTTTCTCCCTGCAAGGAACCCCAATAGACATTCAAAAAACCTTCAGGTAGAAGCTAAAAGAATCTTGGAGAATATTAACTCACTGAATTAAAACAGACCTCTGTCACTGAAAGAAGGCTGGGAGGCAGAGAGGCAGAAAGTTAATCTTCAGGAACTGTGGAACCCCTGACACAAGAATGGAATTCTCCTGCTTTCAGGAAGCAGTTTCTGAAGGTCAGCAGAGATTTCTTCATGTAACTTGGTCTTCAACTGACAGAGACATTCTCCAAATCTAGATAATTTGCCCAGGAATTAAAACATAGAAGACTGCTCAATCCTCATCCACAAGGTGCTGTGGAAAAAAACTGTTAAGCATTAAGAAAGTAAGACCTGCAGAAGACCTCTCTAGACCAAGCTTACGGTAAATTAATATTGTCAGGTGATAATGAAAGACTTTTCTCACCTATTTTTCCTTCAAATTCTGTTTTCTCGAATTGATCATGACCAGTTATGGGACACTACACTGGGAGCTTCAGATGCCTGAACTGTGCAGTCCTAACTTTGTGTGCACATATCCCTTATGGGCTCCGGAATAGCAAGATCATAACCAATTTGCATAACTTAAGTCTCTATGCTCTTCTTGTGCAGTGCTGATGGCTGTGTCTGGAGGTGGAAGAAAGCTCTCAGTTTGGTTTTAAGGCCTGAAAACGAGCCTCAAAGGAACTTTATGCTAGAAGCCTAAAGCAAACAGTAAATTAGTTCTTAAAAATAAGAAGAAACTTTTTCCTTTGTTACGACTTCTCATCCAGTCTGGATAGAGCATGTTTTCAAGAATGGAGGAAGGCCTGGTTTTCAATTTTCATCTTTACTGAAACCTTGGGATACAAACACAGCCAACCTTGAATAACTTTCCCCTGTCTACATGGGACAGAATAAGAGATGGAGCAGTTCCAGCAGTCACAAGCTGGAACTCAACACCATACAAAGGCAGGGGACCTCCTCCCCTAATCCATGAGAAACATTTACATCATCTAGTTATCCTAAAAAGGGAGAGCAGAGGAGCTGTGTGCAATACTAGAGAGTAGCTCTCAGTACATCCAATCCCTTGTGCAAAAGCTTATTTAGATAGGAACAGGCAGGAGACATACGAAAGCAGACAATTAATAAATTAAGACATAACTTCCCAAACAGGATAGACATTTTGAAGTTCAGGATGCTTCTCTGCCACCTTCACCCAATTTTGGTACTTCACTTGTAGTCATACCAGGCCCTACACTTACCTGGACGAACCAGATATACTCAGCTAGGAGCAGAAATCCCAGAGACTGCAAAGGAAAATGACCACTCATACCTCTTCGTTTATATGCTATACCATAATGTATGATTTGTGCTTTAGAAACTCAAATGGAGAAGAGTTTCTTACATGTTCCATCCCTGTGGACTGCTTTCCTTTGACTAGCATTGTCTTTGTGCAGTGAAAGGCTTTGTACAAACCACACTGATCACTTTAGGAGATTTCTTCATCATTTTTACCTTCACAAGAAGACTCATCTGACAAGATAAGGACGATGAGGATAGCTTAAAATCAATCATTCTGTCTCTCAGAATCAGCTGTGTATAAAGAACCATTACATGAACCCAAACGGTGGCTGCAGTGGCACCAACCTGACCAGGAACTTGGCTGCAGCACAGGGTAGCAAGGAACCCAACTTTAACATAAAGACCACCTTGAAACCAGCCTGCAAGTGTACACTGGTAACGGGGATTATTTTGTCAGTTATTGAAAAGGAAGGGCTTTACGGCTCAGACTCATGCTTTGCTGATTTTCCACTGTTATACAAAGACTCAGATGCTGTGAATACAAATTTTATCAACAGCTACTGGTGCCAAAGAAATGTGTGTAAATCAACCCACCATGAGCTTGTGCGAGTCTGAGGGAGAGACTGAAGCTCTCACTGTCTTAATTTGTAACAGTCTCTCTTCATCAAGGCATATCTAAGCTTCCACTCATTTGAGGCTGTTGTATTTCTTTATGGATACAATTCCATAGAAGTACCTAATTACGATTAAAACCTACTTAAAGAAACTAATATAGAGCTTAAACTTGTATGGAAGTGTATACAACCATAATGAACCAGCATGTCAAAAAAATCACAGCAGATCCTGTTCCTCCCAGAGAATCTTATCACAACAAATCAGCATGTAAGAAAGCTGAAGAAGCCCCCAGTGAAGTTTAAAAGGTTTGATCCAGTTACCTTTGTTAAGCACTGTCTTCAGCAGAGCCACATCCAGTTTCCATTAGGGAAGGCAAAAATCAAACCATGTTCAATTCATTTCCTCTATATGTGCTTTCAAGATACTAAGACTTCACATGATATATCCTGCACTTTTAAATCCCATTTGTAACCAAACTTGTCTCAAAACAGAAAACCTCACCAAAACCTTTCCATATATATTGCACATAGGCAGCAAAAGACAGTGACAGTTTTGACGGAAAATCTTATCACCACCTCCATTTCATTTGAGAAGGATAATCTTGCAGAACTTAAAATTTTAAACCTCATTTTCATATGGAAACACACCCTGAAAACTCCTAGTTACATACCAAGCACCTTCACTTCCATTTCAGTATCAATAAATAATTTAACTTCTTTTCTGTAATCCAGAAAGTACCAGAGTGAAGAACATTAACCACTCTTCAGCATCCAGTTAAGAACTGAACAAGACTGAAAATCCAGACAAAGGGATGGAACGTTCACTCTCTCCATCTTAAAAGATACTAGAATAAATGATGTGGATGAGTCTGAATATAGCTCCTTTCTCTCACTGATTCTGTTCAACAAAAAAAAACCCAACCCGTTTTAATGTGCAGCTTTATTTGAAAGTGACTTAAGAGTTTTGGTAACACAAACTTTTATACAAAATTGATACAATAAAAAATAAACTTCACAGGTTTCCTAGCATAGATTATGGGCTGCAAACTCATAATCAAATGTAGTATGTAGAAAAAGGTAACTTAGTTCAAAGTCTTTGTTTACAGACCAGCACCAAATGATCCTGAAAAATCTAGTTGAACTCTATGTGCCAAAAACCCCAAACCCCACTCAAAATCATGGTTCATAAGTAAGTAAAGTCTCATTGCAGATGTTCTACCTCACTGTATTTCAAATTTACAGTAACAGTTGTGTCAAACCATACACAGGAAGCATGTTAAGATTTCAAACAGTATTTTCAGTAAGTAAAGGTCGACTTTTGCACGCCTGGTATTTTAGAAGTTTTTAAGGAGTCATGGACAACAAAGTAGTTGGACAAAACTTCATGGATTGCCATTTCCAAAGAACCCTGAATTCCATTAAAAAAACAATCCAAAGCCCTGCAACAGTTCCTTTTAAACTATTCCATTTCAGAAGGTCAATTTCACAGATCATGAGATAACTAATTATTTTCATTGCTATGTCTGCAGTATCAAAATCCCATCATATAAACTAGCAGAGTTAAGTTCCCGAGGAGGGTGGTGGCATACATACCGTCCTACAATTCTTTTACTATTCTTACCACGTGATCAGCGGAAAGTCAAGCTCCTCTGAAAACTCAGGTTTTTATTACTTTTACCTTTGTTTCTCAATCATGTTTCTCAAACAAATTCTGACAGCAAGTTTCTCATTATACACACAGCTCGTCAAATGCCCCATTTTTGGAGGCAACTGTGCAACTTGGCCTCATGCTGCCCTTGTAGGCACAGGAAAGATATTGTTCCTCAATTATTAAGGCTGCAGAGAGCTACCAGACAGGAGTAAAACACTACTACTCCACCTGTGAAAGTAACTGCTACTGTAATTCTTACACCTGCTGGTCTGTGTTCCACAAAGCAAAATGGTTCTGGATCATGCAATGTCATGCAATCCCATTATACTTTGTAGAAGACTGCAAAAGTCTGTTTTTTGCTCTCTGCTAGGCTTGCCTGTCACTTTATGATTCCTGGGCTCATCAATCTGACTTGTTTTATTGTGGATGTTGATGTAGGTGTGCTAGGAACAGCACCAGCGTAAAAGGATGCTAACTCAGTGACCACAGGAAAAAAAACCAAACCTGTAAGTCTTAACTGGAAAATTACCCCAGAAATTCCACTTCCTTTTACGGCTCTCTGCCTCTTTCTTTCATCTTTAAAACAATACACTAGCTCTCCTTTATCGTCACTCTCCACCCTGTCGTACCAATGTAAACAAAACCCAGTGAGAGAATAATCAAGTTTTGTCCTTGAAAGAAAGCACCATAGCACTAAACCTTTGCTCCTTTTAGTAGTTACAGCAGCATTTAGAGATTGAAGTCTCACGCATACTATTGCTTAAAATCTCGCTCCCAGATCCTCTGTATTACCATACTCTGCAATGCTTTGATCCTGGTATTAAACCAAAGAGATACTGAACATATTTATATGATCGCAGGAACACAGACAGTAGTTTCTGTAAATTTCTATCTACCTAAGTTTGTGTGCAATAGACCTACTTTGTGCCTCATGGCATTTACAATACAGATTTAGCTCTCCTGTGAGGCTGATGAGTCATTCACTATTCACTGGCCTTGAACAATTTTCCCATAGCCACCTCTTCCAGCATCATAGTCTTGCCGATACTCATCTCGGACCTTAAAAGAAGCACAATAAAGACAAATGATTTCTCAAGCACTATTACGCCATCAGAATACAGTCAAACTGAGTTCACTACAGGTAAATGGCCACAAAGAGCTGACTGACAAAGCAGAAGACAAAGTGCATCACGCAGAAAACCAGAACACAATATAAACCATCTTCGTTTTAACAATGTCCAGGGTGACTCTTTAATCAAGACAACCAAAGCGAGGATGGCTAGTCTTGTGCTTCAGCAGTAAAAGCATCTGCTACCTGTCCAGCTTCAGGTAAGAAAACTTCTGTCCTTTGTGATCTTGACAGCCTTACATGTTCTGGGCTAATTTATAAGATTTATCAACCCAAGCAGTTAAGAAGTTTGTGAAAGTATTTTCGGTGAAATATACGAAAAAAGTTACTCTTAGCAGGTAACATCATCATGGATAAGATGTCTTGTAGACTAATGTATCGCACTATCTTAAACAATAATTGCTAAGTTACTATTCCTGAAATTGTTCTGAGTGTGTTCATTCAAAAAGCAAATAATTGGGTAAAGTTACCAGTCCTTTCGAAACGAGGCTGTACAACAACCTACCTGGCCCCCTGATCTTCCACGACCATACTGTCTACCCTCCTTAAATCCTGCATCCCAGTCTGTCCTTATGATCCTGTCATCGAGTCTGGTTCCATTGATGTATCGCATTGCATTTTCAGCATCTTCTCTTGCATAATACCTTAGGAATAGGTTAATGAAAAACTGCTTCTGTTTTCAACACATGAAAAAAAGAACAATATTAAATAGGCTACAAAAGCAAGCATTTCATAGAAACATAGAATGGTTGGGGTGGAAGGGACCTTAAAGCTCGTCCAGTTCCAACCCCCCTGCCATGGGCAGGGACACCTTCCATGGGGTCAGGTTGCTCAAAACCCCATCCAACCTGGCCTTAAACACCCCCAGGAATGGTACATCCACAACCTGAATCACATCCCTCCTCCTAAAAGCACCCAATTTTATGAAGCTATGTGGGCCGAGAAGCCTGCTAGTAAAACAGAGTAATGTGCAGGATTCAAGGATAATAAAATGCACATATTGCATCAAGTCCATCAACAATGCTCACCCTTAAATGCATACAGCTCTATTATCATAGAATCAAAGAATGGTTTGGGTTGAAGGGACCATGAAGCCCATCCAGTCCAGTGCCCCTGCAGTTAGCTGAGACACCTTCAAGTCGACCTGGTTGCTCTGAACCCCATTCAAACAGAACTTAAATGTTTCCCGGGATGGGGCCTCTACCACCTCTCTGGGCAACCTGGGACAGTGTTTCACCACCTTCAGCAAAAAAACCCCTTTCTTCCTAATATCTGGTGTAAACTTCTCTTATAGTTCAAAATCATTACCCCTTGTCTTATTGCTACAGGCCCTGCTAAAATGTTCTCCCCTCCTCATCTTTCTTATAAGCCCCCTTTAAGTATGGAAAGGCTGCAATAATGTCTCCCCAGAGCCTTCTCTTCTCCAGGCCGAACAACCCCAACTCTCTGCGCCTCTCCTCACAGGGGAAGAAACTAAAGAAAAGATGAGAACCCTCACGCGTGCTCTGTTTATGCTGCAAACTTTCACCACATGGATGAGCTCACCAGAACCATGAAGAGAACGATTTGCAAAGAGACTTGAATGCAATGGACATAATGGGAACGCAAAAATCATAGATGCATAGAATATTTAGATGTGACTGATAACCGTAAGAGCCTAGGCTATTAAAGTTAACAGTCGTGACAAAATTCCTTTTCTAAGGTTTCCAGAGAAGAGCAACAAAGCTGGTGAAGGGGCTGGAGAACAGGCCTTATGAGGAACGGCTGAGAGAGCTGAGGGTGTTTATCCTGGAGAAGAGGAGGCTGAGGGGAGACCTCATTGCTCCAACTGCCTGAAAGGAGGTTGTGGAGAGGAGGGAGCTGGGCTCTTCTCCCAAGTGACAAGACAGGACAAGAGGGAATGTCCTCAAGTTGCGCCAGGGGAGATTTAGGCTGGACATTAGGAAAAATTTTTCATGGAAAGGGTGATTGGGCACTGTCAGAGGCTGCCCAGGGAGGTGGTTGATTCACTTTCCCTGGAGGTGTTTAAGGGATGGGTGGATGAGGTGCTGAGGGACATGGTTTAATGTTTGATAGGAATGGTTGGACTTGATGATCCAGTGGGTCTCTTCTAACCTGGTGATTCTATGATTCTATGATTTGGGTTAGAAGAGACCTTAAAGATGATCCTGTTCCAACCCCTCCTGCCATGGGCAGGGACATCTCCCACTAGATCAAGCTGCCCAAGCCCCATCCAACATGGCCTTGAACACCTCTAGGTATGGGGCAGCCGCAGCTTCCCTCGGCAACCTGTGCCAGGACCCTCACAGGGAAGAAATTCTTCCTTATGATTAGTCTGAATCTGCCCCTCTCCAGTTTATATCTATTACCCCTCATGCTATCACTACTGCCTTTGTGAACAGTCTCTCTCCAGCTTTCCTGTAGCCCCTTCAGGTACGGGAAGGTCAATATAAGAGCTCCTTGGAGCCTCCAGGCTGAACAATCCCAAGTCTCTCAGCCTGTGCTCATATGAGAGGTGTTGCAGCCCTCTGATGGTCTCTGTAGCCTGCTCTGGACCCGTTCCAACAGCTCCGTATCCTTCTTACGCTGAGGATTCCAGAACTGGACACACTATTGAATCACAGAATCATAGAAGCACCAGGTTGGAAAAGACCCATCGGATCATGAGCCCAACCATTCCCATCAATCACTAACCCATGTCCCTTAAACACCTCCAGGGAAGGGGACTCAACCCCATCCCTGTTCCAGTGCCCAATGACACTTTCCATGAAATAACTTTTCCTGATGTCCATCCTGACCCTCCCCGGGTGGAGCCTGAGGCCATTCCCTCTTGTCCTGTCCCCTGGCACCTGGGAGAAGAGCCCAGCTCCCTCCTCTCTACAACCTCCTTCCAGGTAGTTGTAGAGAGTAATGAGGTCTCCTCTCAGCCTCCTCTTCTCCAGGATAAACACCCCCAGCTCTCTCAGTCGTTCCTCATAAGGCCTGTTCTCCAGTCCCTTCACCAGCTTCTTTGCTCTTCTCTGGACTCGCTCCAGAGCCTCAACATCTTTCTTGTGGTGAGGAGCCCAGAACTGAACACAGGATTCAAGGAGCGGCCTCACCAGTGCTGAGTACAGAGGGAGAATAACTTCCCTGGATCTTTTGATGCGGCCCAGGCCCCTGCTGGCCTCCTGGGCCGCGAGCGCACATAGGCGGCTGCAGTCAAGCTCGTATTAAAGGAGCCTCTCAGCCCCAGGCTGAGCCGCGGAGGGCCAGGCCCGCCCCCCGCCCGCCCCGCGCGGAAGGATACTCCACGAAGCAGAATCCGCAGGCGGTTTTCTTCACTTTGTCCAGCCCCATGATGACCTTCTTGATGTCGCCGCTCTTGCCGAAGAGCTCGTGGATCTGCTCCTCGGTGGTGTAGAAGGAGAGGTTCCCCACGTACAGCGTGCAGCTCCTCCGCAGCAGCCGCTCCTGCTCCGACCGCGTCCCCTGCGCCGCAACCGCACCGTAACCGCACCGGTTACCGCGAGCCGGCCCCGCGCCCGCCCGCCCGCTCCGCCGCGCCCGCTCACCCGGAAGTGCTGGTCCCGGTACTGGCTCAGCGCCGCATACGAGTCGCTGCGCAGGACGCCCAGCGTCCCCCCGGAGCACATGGCCGTCCCGCCGCCCGCCGGCTCGCAGCGCCGCCCCCCGCACCTCCCGCCCCGCACGCTGGACGCGCCCCTCAGCGCAGACACCACCCCCCAGCGCAGACCCCGCCATTCACTCTGGCCATGCCCCTCAGCGCAGACCCCACCCCTTACGTTGACCACGCCCCCTTCCCCTCACACCCCTCAAAATGGCCACGCCCTTCAACAAGGAACCCCCTTTCCCCTACCTCTGGCCATGCCCATCAGCACAGACTCTGCCTTTCGCGCTGGCCACGCCTCTCGCCCTACTCGCCCCTGACGATGGCTCCGTCCCTTCCGCCCCGCACACTGGCCGCGCCCCTCGGCACAGACCTCACCCTCGGCGCTCGCCACGCCTCTCGCACCCCTAGCGATGGTCACGCCCCTCACTACAGGCCACACCCCTCCCGCTGGTCCCTCTGAACCCCCCCCGCCCCTCGCCATGGCCACGCCCCTTAGCACAGACCCCGCCCCTCGGCATCTTCTGCCCTCCGCGAGCTCCTCCGCGCACGCGCGCTGCCC